>CM053585.1:198095693-198121449 GCA_028646515.1 Pseudochirops corinnae | reverse complement strand
TACAAACAGAAGTTACAAATCAACAGAAAAACAGATCAGCAGACGGCTTCCAACGTCTGACCATTACATCAGTTACCTAGTCAGTTACCAGAGAGGGAAGCACCAACATCTGGGTTTTTCACAGCCGGGGGGCTCAGCGGCTGCCCAGAGTCTCTTCTGACCAAATCACACAACTCTTCTCAAAGTGAGCCCCAAACCAAAATCTCACATCAGGGCGTATATATAGCCTTCTCCTGGCTTGGAGAATGTCACAGCCCTCTGGACCCACTGCCCAATCACAAAGCTACAAGGCACGGGCATTCCTGAAAAACAAGCCTGGCGCCACAGGCTCCACGTGACCACATTTAGCCTATTAGGGAACAGAGTATACTTTCAAATATCCAAGGGTCCTCAGAGTCACGTAGCCACTTTAGCAAAGGGCCTAGGGGCAGGGAAGATCTTCAGATTCCCATAACACCATGTAGGAATGTCAACAGTTTGATTCCTTTGAGTCCATTATGATTATGCCTTCAGGTTTACCTTTTTATGCTTCTCTTGAATCTTGTGTTTGAAAATCAAGTTTTCTATTCATCTCTGTTCTTTTCATCAGGAATGCTCAAAAATCCTCTATTTCAGGAAATTTCCATTTTCCCCCAAAGGATGAAGCTCAGTTTTCTTCTGAGTAGGTGATTCTTAGTGGTAATCTTAGCTCCTTTGCCTTCTTGAATATCATCTTTCAAGCCCTCTGATCCTTTAATGCAGAAGCTGTTAAATCTTGTGTTATCTTGACTGTGGCTCCAAGATACTTGAATTAACTCTTTTTGGTTCTGGTAATATTTTCTCCTTCACCTAGGAGCTCTGGAATTTGGCTATAGTATTCCTAAGAGTTTTAATTTTGGGATCTCTTTCAAAAGCTAAATTACAGATTCTTTTGATTTCTATTTTACCCTCTGGCTCTAGGATATCAGGGCAATTTGCATTAATGATTTTTTGTAATGTTATGTCTTTGCTATTTTTTTTTATATCATAGCTTTCAGGTAGTCTAATAATACCTAAATTATTCTCTTTGATTTATTTTCCAGCTCAATTGTTTTTCCAGTGATATATTTCACATTTCCTCCTGTTTTTCACTCTTTTGCCATTATTTTATTCTTTATTGTTTCCTAATGAAGTCATTAGCCTCCACTTGCACAATTCTAATTTTTAAGGAATTGTTTTGTTTTCCCCAATGAGCTTTTGTACCTCTTTTGCCTTTCAGTCAATTCCACTTTTTAAGAAGTTGTTTCCTTCAGTGAATTTTTGAACATCTTTTTTCCTGCATTTTGGGGGCTTCCTTTACTCGTTGCTGACTCTTTATTCATGATTATCTTGTATCACTCTTGATTACTTTCCTATTTTCTATTTATTTCTTTTATTTGATTTTTAAAATGTTTTGGTCTTTTCCAGTAAATTATTTTGGACTTGGAACCAATTCACTTTTTTCTTTGAGGCTTTGTATGTAACCTTTTTGAAATTGTTGTACATTTCAGAGTTTGTGTTTCTATCTTCCCTGTCACAAGAGTAACTTTCTATGGTCAGCTTATTTTGTTTATTTTTTTTTTGTTGTTATTGTTGCTTGTTTATTTTGCCATCCTATATTTTGACCTTCAACTTTTGTTCAAGTTGGGCTCTGCTCTTGGGGTTGAAGGGACACTGTCTGAAGCTTCAGGTTATTGTTGTTCCATTATTCTCAGATCTAGTTCCCAGAGTCTGTAAATTTTCATTTCTTTTGAGGTGGTATGGAGAGGTGTGGTCACTGCTCTCTTGGCCTATGTTCTGGTCTGTGAGTGACCACAAGCCGTTTACTTTTTCTAACCTGGAATTGTGACCAGGGTCCATGCCCCCCTGTGACTGGAAACTCTAGATTATTAGTGCTCCTCCTTGCCCTGAGATTGTAACCAGGAAGCCCATTTGGTCAGTGCCATAGAGTCCTTCACCCAATGCCAAGTCATGGTCCTCTGTAATCTCTTTCTGATTAGTTTTCCATTCTCCTTTACCATCTGTGGGCTGAGAGCTCCAGAATTAAGTACTGCAGATTCAGTTGCTCCCAAGGCCAGCTGTTGATGTGCACTGAGCATTAAGCAGGATCCTGGAGTCTCGCTCCTGGGGCTCAGGTCCTAACTGCTGGCTTGTTGGCCATGCCATGTGCTGGAATGCATTACTCTTTTACCTGAGTGAGATAAACATTTCCCACCAACCTTCTAAGGTGTCTTGGGCTAGAATATTCTTTCATTTTGTCCTTTTGTTGATTTTGCTGCTTCAGAATTTGTTTTGAGGTGTTATTTTAAAATTGTGTGAGGAAGAATTTGGGAAAGCTTGTATGAGTACCTGCCATCTTGGATCTGCCAAGGAGACATATCCTTTAGAAAGTGGATGAAAATGTGTCCTAATTAAGATGACTAACATTGTTCTCTGCACACAGATAGCACTTAATACATGCTTGTTGATCTGATTTCAGTGACATACATGCCATAATAAACTATAGCATCCCACAATTTTCTAGAACTCAAGAAATTAGATTTTATAATGATATCCTGCTATAGGCATCAACAATAGCCTTTCTGTGCCCATTGAAATCACAGTGACCCTTCACAACTGAGACAAGTGTTCAGTGAGGGTGAGAATGTGAACTATGGGCAGCCCAAGTAAACACTTAATAGTAAAATGTTTCTATATGGCATGCTTTTTTTTGTATAGAAAATGAATCTTCCTAAGAATCTTGATGAACATTTGCTGTTGGAAAATACTGTGTGGCAATTTAATATCAAAAATCATCTTGTTTGAGACTGGTCTAAAAATTTAAGAAATGTAATAATCAATATAGAAACCTATGGCTTGATTAATCCTACCCAGCCTGGGTGCTATATCTCTGCTTGGCTAACTTCACCCTTTATCACCTGCTTCCAAGGTGTACTGGATTTTCTTTGAACATGATCATGGTAAAATAAATAAATAAATAATTGGAAGTCTACGACATAAGCAATTCCCTTGTTTACTGATTTACTGATTTGTCAGGTTTCCTAATGTAGGTGTACAGTTCATGATAAAGCTCTGGTCCTGGCATTTTATGACAATAAATAATACATGGTGTCTTTTAAATGTTCCTATATTCATGTGAGTTCTGAGACTCACCTCTGCATGTTACAGAGTTTCATTTTGTTCTGCAGAATCATTGACTATGTTGGTAAAACTATATTTATCACTTTCCAAAAGATGAGTGGAAGAGCAATCAGTTGAAAATTGACACCCATACCTAATTCAATATTACATTTTTTTTCTTGTGCTTTCATGAGGCATCTGAAATTTATTGAGGGTCTCTGACTTCGTATGGTTCTTCTTTCATGCTCAGGCTTGGGATGATGGTGGTTGGATAGAACATTCATAATGTGAATGCAGATGGTTCTGCTGCCCACCATGCTCAAACCCTTGCCTAGTTTATAGTTTAAGCTTCTTTGTCTCTTCTAATAATTGGTTTTAAGTTGCTTGGGTTAGTGAGGTTATAAAAATTGAGTTTTTTTGGTATATTCTGAAGCAAAGAAAGGAATCTTTCTACTGGGTTCTTTGCCTGGATAAATATAGAAAGAGAAAATGTTTGTCAGGGAGGCTTTGCTCTGACTTCTCTAGTTAAAGAAATTTCTATGGCCATTCACTTCTGGCCAAACAATTCCATACTTAGATTGCAGAAATAAATTATCCAGACATGCAGAGGAGATCAAGTTCCTGAACAATTACTTAATACCAGCTACATTCTGAGGCAGGTTGATATTATCATGAATCAGTGATGAAGGATAATAGACATCAGTGCAAAAACAGCAGTTTTGATATCTAAATAGCCATTATCCTTGAGGACACAGGCAACCCTGCCTTTTAGATCCTGGATGTCAGCTATATGGACATAACACTCTCAACTTTTGATGGCCAGAAGATTTTATAACAAGAGGGCAGCACCCCTAAGAAATCTAATATGATGCTTGTGGTCAGAGAGCCTTCAGTGTTCCACCTGACCTACCCAGTAGTAAATCCTTCTCCACAAAATTACCTCTAATTTATTTGTTTATTTTAGTATTTAAATATACACGTTCTCTGCCCCACATAGAATATAAGCTCTTTGAAGACAAGGGCTGTTTAATTATTGTCTTGCTTCTCTATCACCTAAGACAATGTCTGTTATATTGTTACTTAATAAATGTCGATTACTTGGCAATCTGGGCACATTTAGATACCAAGACATTAGGCCATTAGACTACAACATTGGATAAGGACATTACCTTTGGGCGTGGAGAGATAAAAATATGATATACTAATGCTTGAGTAGCTCCTCTGGGCAGCTGCAATTGGCTGAAATAGACTATTAGATTTTGGTTCTGTATCTTTTAAGAAAGTAGCAGCTGCACTCACCCAGAGGCCTTGGAAGGTGAGAGAGTCACTGAGTTTTGGTGAGCCCAAAGAGCATCTGCCATAAACAGCCTTTTCCAGTGACTCTAATGAGTCTACATGAGTGACTCTAAATTGACTTTTAGGAGTGAAGTTGGCATTTGATCAAAATATTCTGATTTTTGTGTAGTGGTAAATGATTAATTGCATATGATAGTTCCTTTTAAAATTCTCTCAACCTCCTTAAATTTGAGCAGAGGGAGGGGAGAAAACTATTGAACCAGTGATTTAGTAAGAATGATGGTGGAATACCAACATCCTACCACCTAATTAGGAGCTTCCTGATTAATTACAAGTGAGTCAATAATAGGAGAAAGAACAAATGAAAATCCAGGACATACAGGTGGATGAATCTCCAACCAGTATGGTGGTATTCTGGAGTAAAAGGTGCTAGGATCTAGATATAGGGAGAATAATGGAACAAAATAGGGATGAGGAGCTTTAAAGATGACAACATCTCTATGAGTCAAGTAACATCTAGTTTTGGGTGGATAGAATCTTGTAAATACACTGCAGATGAACTTTAATATTATCCTTGACAATTATTTGTATGTCTTATTCTTTTAATGAGTAAACTCTAGAAATCAGGCTCTGGTTGTCTGAAGGGTATTACAGTAGAGAGAAGAAATAGAGAAAGTACTAGGATTGAGTATCATGAATAGGTAACAACAAAAGAAGTGGATCAAATAATTTAGTACTGGTATTGGGGGCAGGTGACCTCTGATTCAAGAAGTTAAATAGACTCAGGGACAAAGGTCAGTGGTAGAGTGTGGTGGAGGCATTGATGCTGTAAGCCAGAGATAAATGGAAGTTCAAAATTATTAAAAGAGAAAACTCAGGAAACAAAGGCCAGCGTCCTCTGTACTAGTGCCCCAGGGAGTAGCTATCATAATTGTCAGGGATGAATTCTTTTTAGGAAACAACACATTGGGATATGTAGGGAGGTTGGTCTTATATTAGAGAGTCTGTGATGATGGTATAGAGAAAGTGGAGTGGTGGGTTGGAAATTGATAGTAGAAGGAACTGGGGCAGGTAGCTGGCAGAGTGGATAGAGTGTGGGACCTGGACTCAGGAAGACTCATTTTCCTGAATTCAAGTCTGGCTTCAGATACTTACTAGTTATGTGACCCTAGACAAATTACTTAACCCTGATTGCCTCAGTTTCCTCATCTGTAAAATGAACTGGAGAAGCAAATGGCAGACCACTCCAGTATCTTTGCCAAGAAAGCACCCAGTAGGGTCACAGAGAGTTAGGCATGACTGAACAACAACAAAAGTGGAAGGAATAATATATGATGGATCATATATATTTCTCCTCCTAAGAAAGCAAAACAAAACAACTCATAAAATTTTAGTGTGAAGATTTAAAAAAAATGCAGTCCCTTACCTTTATGGGTACAGGCACAATCTTTTAACCTTACTAGAGAATCTAATTAAAGTTAATTGCTGACCTCTTGGGTATTTACTTAATTTGAAGCTGTGGTGCTACTGCTCATACAACATAGGGTTGTGATTCCAATCTAGTTAAAGACATAGAATCACAGGGTCACAGACTCTTAGAGTTAGAAAGGATCTCAGTGGTCATCTAATCCAACCTGTACTTGAAAAGTTATCCCTTTTTTAGCATCCATGACAAGTGGTCCTCTAGGATTTTCTTGGGGACTACCAGTCATGAGGAATTTATTAATTCTTAAAGCAGCCCTTTCTCACTTTTGGATAATTCTAATTTTTAACTTTTTTTCACTTTCTTTTTTTTCTTTTACTATTGAATCCAAATCTGTCTCTCTTCTATTATAATGCAGAAAAGTCTATTTATTCTTCTTCGTGTAGTAAGATCATCAATTTTGAATGGAAATGGACCTTGCCCTTCCTAATTTACAGATAAGGAAACTGAGGCATTACATGGTTAAGGCCAGTGCCCTATCCTCTACTCAATGCTGCTTCTACCAACCTACTAATTTTACATATGAAGAAGCTTAGACCCAGAGAGACTGAGACTTATCAAATATCAAATAGGTAGAAAGTGTCATTGATGGATAATGACTCAGGTCCTCCCACTTCAGGGTCAATTCTCTTGTATCACTTGGAAACCTTTAAAATATTTTAGATAGCTTACACATGCTTTTTAACCCTCCTTCTCTCTAAGTCTTCTTTTCTCCAAGATAAACATATTCATTTCCCTTAATTTATCCTTACATGGCATGGTTTTCATGCCCTTGTCCTTTTTTTCCTATTTTTTTTAAAAAGAGAAAGTTATTGATAATTTCATTTTTGCATGACTTATATTTCAAAATATCCCTCTCCCTCTCCACTCCCAGTCATACCCCATAACAAAGAATTACTTTAAAATCATTATAGCTGACCAAAATATTTTTTAAAAGATTGATATTTTATGTAATGTTCCAAATCCATATTCCCTCACCTCTGCAAAGAAGCCGTGGGTCACGCCTTCTCATATCTCTTTTTTGGGGATGTTTGGCCTTTATAATTTCATAAGATTCAGTTGTGATTGTCTTGTCATTCTCTCCACTTCCTAGTTTTGTTTTACTTCACTTTATATCACTTCATAAAAATCTTCTGGTGCTTTTCTATGTTCAACATATTCATTGTTTCAAATATTCCATCACTTTCATGAGACATAATTTGTTTAGTCACTCCCTAATCAATGGGGATCTAGTCTAGCCTATTTCAGACCTGTTGTTTTAAACTTTTCAGAGCAAGGAAAATTTATATTCCTGGCTAATTAATAGTAACTGAAACATATAGCACCTGTACTTTTGTAAATAAATTTAAATCCATTATTTGATTTGATCTTCACAACATCTTTAAGAGATAGTAGGTCAGAGATCTCAAACATAGTTGGCCCTGTAGGAGACTGAACTGGATTAAAACAGAAAAGGGACATATTTAACAAAACAAATAAATATACACTAGAACACAGATAATGTTAATATGTGATATTCAAAGTCAATATAGAGGAGTGTGTTTGTATATGCTTTATTGACCTCCCCTTTCTCTTTGAGTTTGACAATGCTGCAGTAGGCAGTATTTGTCCTACCAGGAACTAACTGAGGGTCAGAGGTAAGAATTAGAATCCAGATTCCCTCTGGGTCCAAGTCTATTGCCCAGTTCATTACGCTGCATAACTCAAGGAATTTTGTCTGCTATTACTTAGCTAGGAAAGAAAAGACCAAGTCCTTTGTGCAGGAACTGAACACAGTGAAATGTTGAATGACAGTAAAATAAACAATTCATCTCATATCACTTAGAGAGATATAGCTTTAACTATAAGATATAGAATGACAAATTTGGCAATTGAGTTTGGTATGAGGACTTCAATAGGTGATTTGCATTAGAGAACATATGTGAAAGACAAAAAAGAATTTTTAAAAATGAATGAAACAGGATCAGGTTATCATCTCTGAACTTCAAAACAAAACATGGGCAGGTAATTGGGGGCCAGGTGCATTATTTCAGTCACAGGCTGTTTGAAGCCAGGCTTGCCAGGGAGCCAGTGACTTGGTTTTATAACAAGGAATTAGCCCACAAGGACCCAGACGGCATTGTCAACAATGTTACTGATTTTTATAGTATACTTTTTAATGGGACAAATATTGATGTTGCCCAGAATAAGTCTTTCTTGGATTGCATCCAGTTCCCTAGAGTTCCTGTGATGGAGTCCATAGCTCTATTAGTTCCAATTTCACAGGACGAGCTTGAGAAGCAATTGCCTCTTTAAATTACCCAGACTCTCTAGGGACAGAAGGCCTCACACCAGAGCTCTGTTTAAGAATGCTCACACACATACCCCACACTACTCACCAATGGAGTCTTTAATCTAATGTATTCTCTTTAAAAAACGCCTTCTGTAATCTCTTTTATGGAATTCCCACTGATCTTACTGCACAAGAAGCAATAGGAAAATGGTTTCCTTGGTGAGGAATTATCAGGCACCACATGACCTGTGAGAACTGAAAGGATTTAGTTCCTTTCCCCCAATCAACTTTTCCTTCCTTCTTAATGTCCCTTTCTTCCCTTCTTCCCAGGACTGTAGCAGTTTCCACTTCAATTTTGCTCTAGGTACCTGGACAAACTTTGGCTGTGACTTCTTTTTTTTTTTTTTTTAACTTTTGTTTATTTTCAGTTTACATCATTCCTTTCCATGAGATTTTGATTACAAATTTTCTCCCTGTGACCATGACTTCTAAAGTAGATTCACCTAATAAATATTGAAGGCAACTGAGTGTTTCCCATTACTTCTTAGGAGATTATCCTAGACTCCTTGCTGTTCCAAGACTGATTCTACTCTCTTATCTTTGAGTTTGAGTGTCTGAGGGCCCCTTTTGCTGAATCAATAGAAAATACACAGTGAAGCCAGACAAGTCAATGAGTGATAAACTTGAAAGTTTACTGGTTGTCATGGACCTTGCAATTTTTCCCAATGGCCTCCATTTAACTTAGATTAAGATGAGTATTTCAGCCTTCAGAAAAAAGTTGCTTTGTTTCAAATAGCATGAGTCCCTAGTTAGATTGGAAGCTTTTCTAGTTCCAAGGTTTTTTTTTTTTTTGGTAGATGTAGAAGAGATAAATTTTAGTGTCTAGTAGCATAGAATTTATATCTTGAAAAGACCTGAGGGGCTTCTTGTCCATTTGCCTCATTTTGCAAATCAATCAATTTTTTTTGGCATTTTTATGTATCAATCAAACATTTATTGTGTACCGTGTAAGGTATAGTACTAGGCACTGGGGATTCAAATGAATGAACAAATCCATACTCAAAAAGATCTTACATTCTAATAGGGAAGGCAAGAGTATGTAAGTATGGATGTATATATTATATAAATCAGTGTGATTGTGTGTACTTGTCTGCACTGTGTATGCATATGCATGCATGCATGTATGTATGTGTGTATGTATGTGCATGTATGGGGAGGGAGATGTTCTAATCATCCTTCTCTGCTTAGCCTTCTTTCTTTGATCAGGTGAAAGCACATCTGGATAGAGTAAATCTATCAAAAGTCAGAACTGGGTGAGAACAAAGTCCCTGGCATTTCAACTAAGTGTTTATTTATCTTAGATGTTAAGATTTGATCACATCCTGTGGGGCTTGTGTAAAACCAGAAAGCCAGTTTATAATTGAAGATTGACTTGTCTGGTTGCAAAGAGAAAGGAAATCTTCTCTTCACAAAGGAATCATTTGGAGATGGGAGGGTGAAGGATAAACGACCATAGTATTAGTTTCCTTTTTCTCAACCCTCCCCTGACCCCCTTGGCTAGATAAAGACCTCATGAGCTTCAGAAGATTTGGGAATTTTCTTCAGCATCCTGATAGTGTCCCCAGAACACCACTGTCTGGTGTCATTGCTTGCATTGTGAGCTGGTGATACAACAGGCACAGTGAGAAAACACAGATTCCAGGCTCTACAAGGAGCTCAGCCAAATAGCTACATCATACGGAAGTGGAACATCTTGAGAACTTAGGCAAAAAGACTTAAAAAAAACTTCAGACAGATCTGTTTTCTAAGCTTGAGCTACTTTTCCATGAACTCTATCTACTGGGAGTAGAATGCCTCACAGAACTTAGGGTGAGGGTTATTTTGTACCATTTATTCTTATAATACCACACTAATAAACACTCTTGACTAAAAAAAATAATTAAGTCTTGCTGAATAATTGATATCAATTTTCAATTTTAGGAAGAATCACATTAGTGGAGGTTAATTATCATTAGAAAAATACACCCAGCCTCTCAAGGATACTCAGTGATATACACAGAACACAGAGGGGAGATGCAGCAGCCAGATTTTGGGGACTCGAGCTGCCAGTGTGGGTTGAGTTGATAAGAGGTTGTGGATATATGTACACGTGTTCATATGTGCATAATGTAATGCATATATGTGTTGATACTGACATATACATGCATATTTAGACTTATGTACATATATACATAAACATGAAGATAATTCAAACATAAATCATAAATATGAAGAAAATTTAAGAAAAATCAAAGATAGTTAATGATAAGGTACTTAGAAAGAGATGAAATAGGCAGCTGAGGGGATCAGAAAAGAAAGACTTTATGTAGTACTTCAGGTCTATTTTGAAGAAATAGTGGGGTTCTCTGAAGAAGTGGTACAGGAGAGATCCTAATGCCACAACAACTAATACAAATGTCAAGAGATGGAATATAGAATGTCATCTTTGAGGAACAGAGAAAAAGAGTGTGTGTGTGGATAGCAGAGTTCCTTTAGTCATCTGTAGACAATGGAATACAGATGTTAAAAAGGGAGGAGTCCTTCCTCTCAAAGAACTTATATTTTACCAGAAGAGACAACATGTCCATACATAGGGTAGATGGAAAGATCAGTGGAAAGAAGAAGACACTGAATCATGTGAGAAAGGACTTCTCCAGAGTGTTGTCTACTGAAATCCTACTCCAATGCATCGATGTCTCCTCATTGAAGTATATCTTGATTCATCAAAGTCTGGGCCATTTGAGCCCAAACTCAGGAAGATGTTACCAAACCAAAAAGGTTCCAAGTAAAGGTATGAATAAAGCATTTAGCAAGGTTTGGAGAATGTCATTGTTAGAAATTTGATTGATGGATGATTAGTTTTCAGCAATAGCAAATCTTACATGATAATCCCTATCTTGTCTCAAGACTACAAAACCAAGGGATTTTCAGGTTGGTAAGTATAGAATATAGAACTATATGTGCACATGATTTTGACTTGATATTTGCTTGTTAAACTCATATCATTAGACCTGTAATAGGTAAATGGAAAAAAATGCTGTTGCCTAAGTTATTGAGAGTTTTTAAACTGAGCTTTAAGACTCAAACCTGGAAGAAGAGAACACATTTGCTGTTTACCAAATCTGAATAGAACAGCAGAGTTAAAGAACATGTGGTATTTGGTGATTATTTTCAGAGGTAAGAGTCTCAGCTAATTTGTGCATTCCCATAGGAAGGTACCTCCCAGTTAATTTATCTGATAATCTCATTTTGCCCTCAGCCCAGTTTGAAGACCAGGACTCACAGGTTACAGGTACCTGTAATATATGTCCAAAAGCAATTTAACTAATCCCATAGGATTGGAAGTCATAGAATGGACTGATTCTTGCATCTAAGGCATAATTCTGAAACAATTAAGATCCAAGATGTATTTTTTTTTTTTTTTGCTTTTTGGAGGGCAGTTGGGGTTAAGTGACTTGCCCAAGGTCACATGACTAGCTTTTGTGTTAAGTGTCTGAGGCCGGATTTGAACTCAGGTCCTCCTGACTCCAGGGCTGGTACTCTATTCACTGCTCCACCTAGCCACCCCAAGATCCAAGATGTAAACATGGAAGGTAGAAGGTTCTATCTTCCAGGAAGTAAACTTCACAGACAAGAAAATATTGTTCAAAGACTAACTAGTTGGATTTGTGATCTCACAGTGGAATCTCAGCAAACTAAACATATGTTTTCATCCTCTGTGACTTTTATTCATGTTCTTCCTATAAATTCTCCACAGAGAGTCAATACAGTATGCTAGTGATATTCTCCTCCATATCTTGACATTGCACATATACCAATGGAACACACAATTGTCTGTTGGTTATTACTTATTCTTACAGCATGGCTGGCCCACTTCTCTTTCTAGTCATATATCTGTTTTATGATATCCTTTATGACACTTCGCTTGCATATTTTTTCCTTGTTATTGAGTACCCTTGCCCGTGGACCTCTCTATTGCCATTTGTTGACTTGTAAGTTAATAACTTGCAAAGAGAAATATGCTATGATTTACAGTCCATGTAGCAACAATGGAAGAACATTAACATTAAAAAAATAGGGGCTTTTGTTTCCTAGAGAAGTATGGGTCATTAAAGGTCCTGTACAACTGCCCTAGGATAGCTTTGTGGCATAGTGGTTAGAGTGCTGGACTTGGAGTCAGGAAGACCTGAGTTGAAATCTGGCCTCCACACTTATTAGCTGTATGAACCTGGGCAAGTCAGTCGTGCCTGCTTGCCTCAGTTTCCTCATTTGTAAAATGATCTATAGAAGGAAAAGACAAGCAAATTCAGTGTCTTCTTTCTTCTTTCCACCTATCTTTCTATCTACCTTATTCTAAATCTCTAATGGAGTCAGAGAAAGTTGGACACAACTGAAAAATGACTGAACAATAACAATTTCCAAGAAAGCTATATTGACTATTCTCTTCTTTCTACTCAGTCCTGAGCCCACTTTATTGTCTATCTGCAACATCTGTTCAACATTATCTGTTTATTTATAGTCTGTATATCTATCTTTCTATCTATCTGCTATATAGAAAGAGATACAAAGATCCCTCTCTGTATTTATATTTCATATTTAATATTTAGATTAGGGGTACATCTCTCTCTAGAGATGTCTTTATATCTTTGTAGATCTCTATATATTATACAATAAATATATAATTTCTTATATGTTAAACACATTAGATGTAATATATAACATTACATATGTTATATATAACATATATGTGTAAACATATATATAGAAATAATTGATATATTGGCATATTGTATATAGATGAAGCAGATCTATGGATATTCTATCTGCCCTCCATATCATAAACTGAACAATGAGCCTCCCTCCACTTTGTTTTTGCTCAGTGGAGAGGTTGGCCAAATTTTTTTTGAGGGATTATGTGTGTCCTTTAGAAATATCTTGTCTTATGATAACATCTCACATTTCTATTGAGTAATAGTTTACGAAATGATTTCTTCACAATGATATTATGAAGTACAAGGAAAATGTGTGTTATTGTTGTTTTTTTGTTTATTTTTCATTTCCAGTTTTTTAATAATGAAACTTAGGTACAGAGAAAAGAAGCAAATTATCACATAGCTAATTAAGGGTAGTCAAACCTTGAACCCAGATCTCCTAGATCCACTGGTATCTTGCACTACATGAAATATAGAAATGAAATTGAATCTGTACTATCTTTTGGACACTTTGAATGAAAAGGTGGGCATGACTATACAATTTCATTTTTGGAGGTTTTAGGAAATTGTAATGGTCAAATAACACATTTGAGACTTTGTCCTTTTGTCTTTTCTCTGTTGCCCTGGCCTATGAAGAAATGCATTGCAGAAATGGCCTAAAGGTTGTTGCCAAGAAGACATATGACTGGAAAAAGTGGGCCAGTCATTTAATACAGTAGCAAAAGCAAGGGATAAACAAAATTGATATGCAAATATATTAAAAATCTAGAGCAAGAACCCTTCCCAATTGCCCCCAGCTTCAAAATGTTCAGTGGACTGATTGCCTATGATGGGTTTATGGAAGCCAAAAAGAGTTGCATAAGATAGAGTGGATTAATTGCAATCTGCAACAATGGAGTTCACAGATTCATCAAAGAAAATGTGTAAATTATGTCAGTTGAGTCCATGTTTCCTGTCTTTTGGACTACAATAGCTAGGAGCAATAAGCAATAGTAATCCATGAAAATACATTCTGAGCAATTTTGTTACCCCTTAATTTCTTCTACCCTTGCACAAATAGATTCATGTGCCTCTAAATAATCATTGAATATATTCCTTCCCAAGAGAATGTAAGGTCCCTGTGGATAGGATCCATCACACACACATACACCCACACTTATATGTGTGTATATTATTATACATAGACACATGTTACACATGAAATTGTTATGTGTACATATGTATCTATGTATGCACATATCTACGTACGCATGTTTGTATGTATACATGCATGTTTGTACACATGCATGTATATTAAAATGGATCCGGACCACAGGGAGCTTACATTCTCTGGGGAAAAATATAGTAATTGATTATGTACATGTGTATGAGCCTATACATATATAGTGTTAAATGATACTATACATATACATATATACACACATATATGTGCAGTTTGATATGGTTTATATGTATGCTATCATGTAGAACATATTTCCATATTTATCACAGTTGTGAAAGAAGAAACAGATCAAGAGGGGGGAAAATGAGAAAGAATAAGGTAAGTGGGGGAAAAAAATAGGCTTCAATTTGCAATGAGTCCATTAGTTCTTTATCTGTATGTCGATAGCGTTTTCCTTCATGAACCCTTGTACTTGTCTTGGATAATTATGCTGCTGAGAAAAGCTGAGTCATTCGTAGTCCATCATCATATTGTTGTTACTGTGTACAATGTTTTCCTGGTTCCACTCATTTCATTTTGTATCAGTTTCTACAAGACTTACCATGATTTTTCTGAAATGTGCCTGTTCATCATCTTTTATTCCACAACAGTATTCCATTGTATTCATATGCTACAGCTTCTTCAGCTGTTCTCAAAATGTTGGGTATGCCCTTAATTTGCAATAATTTCCTACCAAGAATAGGGCTGCTATATTTTTTCACATTTAGATCCCACCTCATCCCCCTTTTTTTTTAAACAATCTCATTGGGATACAGAGTTAGAAATGGTATTCCTCGATCAAAGAGTATGCACAATTTGATTGCCCTCTGGGCATTGTTCCAAATTGCTCTCCAGAATAGTTGGATCAGTTCACAACTCCACCAACAGTGCATTAGTGTCCCAATTTTCCCACATCCTCTCCAACATTTATCATTTTCCCTTTTATTAATCATGTTAGCTAATGTGAGTTGTGTGAGGTGGTATTTCAGAGCTGTTTTAATGTGTATTTCTCTAAACAAGAGTGATTTAGAGTACTTCTTCATATGCCTATAGATATTGTCTTCATCAGAAAACTGCCTATTCATATCCTTTGTCCATTTATTAATTGAGGAATGGCTTGTATTGTCACAAATTTGACTCACTTCTCTATACATTTGAGAAATGAGGCCTTTATTAAATATACTTATGTTATATTAATGGGAGTTGAAGATTTTCGCTGCCCACTGAGAGGTCTCATGTGGAGTCCAACTAGAGAAGCTTGGTTAGGCAAGGCTTATTTTTCAGGAACCTTTGGTTACTTTGTAATTAGGCAATGGGTCACAAGGGTTGTGATGCCCTCTGGCTCTGAAGAAGGGTATGTATACTCTGAGGTGAAATTTTGCTGTGGGACTTACTCACTGGAAGAGTGTTCCAGTGATTTAACCAGATGAGATGCTAGGTAGCCATTCAGGAGATTCTAGGTAGCCATTCAGGAGATTCTAGGTAGCCATTAAGGAGATTCTAGGTAGCCATTAAGGAGATTCTAGGTAGCCAGCTTTGAAAACCCAGTTGTTGGTGCTTCTCTCTCTGATAATTCTATGTATGTACAGCTTTGGTCAGACAGTTAGAAGCCTTGTCTGTTTATTTGTGTTATTTTCTGTCTGCATTTCTTCTGCTTGTTTGTATTTTCTCTGAAGTTTAGGTTGCTGACTTTTCCTGCTGAACTAAGTGAAAAATACACACATACACACACAGATATACACATACATATATACACATACATTCACACATTCATATATGTATATACACATATGCATCTGCATACATCTACACACCTATGTATATATGTGTTTTATCTGTGTATATGTATATATTTATGTGTGTGTGTGTATATATATATATATGTATATATATATATGTACATTTGCATGTGTGTGTATATACAATTAAAATAAGATTTTTTTGACCACTTTAAAGTTGCTTTCCTTTAGCAAAGCAGATCAAAGAACCTATGCTAGCAGCTATCCTGGGTATGCTGTGCTTCTTCCTGTTACAACTTGCTATGAAGATAATTTCCCATCTTTCTGTTTTCCTTCTAATTTTGGTTGCATTGATTTTGTTTGTGCAAAAGCTTTTCATTTTAATGAGATCAAAATTATCTATTCTACATTTTGTAATGGTCTATGTCTCCTGTTTCATCATGAATTCTTTCCTTCTCCATGTATCCGAGAAGTAGACTATTCCTTACTCTTCTGTGTACACCTACCATGATCTACCCTCCCTTTTCTTAGACCTTCCTCCCTATCCCTCCCCCCCTTTACTTGATCTCTTCCCTTTCTACTTGTCAGGCAAGATACATTTTTATATTCAACTGATTGTGTATATGATTCCATCTTTAAGCGAATACTGATGAGAGTAAGATTTAAGTAATGACTATATCCCACCCTACCATCTTCTCTACACTGTTATAGGTTTTTTGCACTTCTTTATGTGAAATAATTTATCCCATTCTACCTCTCCTTACCTTTTGCACCCATTATACTCCTCTTTCTCTTCCTATAACATTTTTTATGCAATTTACTCAAATTCACCCTCTACTTATACCCTCTGTCTATGTATATTCCTTCTATCTGTACTGCCAGTGATATAATTTTTAAGTTATAAGGATCATCTTACTTTGTAGGGATATAAACAGTTTAGCTCTATTGAATCCTTTATGTTTTCTTTTCCCTTTTTACCTGTTTATACCTCTTTTGGTTTTTGACATTGGAGGTCAAATTTTTGGTTCAGTTCTGTTCTTCTCTTTATGAAGGCTTGAAATCCTTCTATTTCATTGGATGACTATTTTTTCCCATTGATATATTATGCTTAACTTTGCCAGGTGAGTGATTCTTGGTTGCACTCATAGTTCTTTTGCCCTTCAGAATACCATGTTCCATGACCTCTGATTCTTTAATGTTGCAGCTGCCAAGTCCTATATAATTCTAATTGTTACTCCCTGATATTGGAATTGTTCCTTTATGGCCACTTGTCAAGTTTTTTCCTCGCCTTAATAGTTATGAAATCTGACTATAATGTTCATTAAGGATTTTAGTTGGGATTTTCTTATTAGTGATTTATTTTATTTTTCCTGAGGTGATTGGTGGATTCTTTCAATGCCTATTTTACCCTCTGGTTCCAGGACATCAGGGCAGTTTTCTTTTATTTTTTCTTGAAAGTTGCTGTCCAGATCTTCCTTTTGATTATGGCTCTCATGTAGTGCAATGATTCTGCTGCTGGGTCAATTTTCCAGGTTAGTTGTTTGTCCCTTGAGGCATTTTGCATTTTCTCCCATTCTTTTGAATTTGTTTGATTGATTCATGATGTCTCATAGACTCATTTGCTTCAACTTTCCAAATTCTAACTTTTAAGTTGTTGTTTTCCTTAATTAGCTTTTGTACTTTCTTTTCTATTTGACCAACTGTATTCTTTAATGAGTTGTTCTCTTCAGTGGATATTTGTATTTCCATTTCCATTTGGCCAATTCTACTTCTTAAGTATTTTTTCCAAGTTGTTGAGTCATTTTTCATTATTTTCTTGCATCACTCTAATTTATTTCCTTTATTTATCTTCTACCTCTCGTATGATTTTTGAGCTCCTTTTTGAGCTCTTCCATGAATTCTTTCTGAGCTTGAAACTACTTCTCATTTTTTTGGGAGATGGGGCTGTTTTCCCAGAGCTGTTTTGACATTGTTGTCCTCTTCTGAGTTTGTGTTTTGGTCTTCCCTGTCATCATAATATCTTTCTGTGATCAGATTCCTTGTTGTTGTTGTTGGTTTAAAAAAAATTTTTTTTTGCTCATCTTTTTTTTGCTTTTTGACTTTCTTTTAAATTTGATATTTGCTCCTGGGGTGAAGGGACTGTGTCTCACTATATTTCTTAGGCTTTTTATCCCAGTGGCTGTAAGCCCTGACTGTTTACCTGGTGCTGCACTGAGGCTCATGGGGGGACTCTCATGTCTGGTGCTGTGTTTGTGGGGTGAAGTGGGGGATGGTTGGCACTGTTGGAATTTGTAGTAATCTGGCAACTTACCTGATGCTGAATTGGGGCCCTAGTGATGGTGTCTGGTGTGAGGCCAGGTTGGTGTCTTTTTTTTCCTGCATTTTCTCAGGGCTCAACTGAAGCATGTGAAAATCTTCCCCCTAGAGGATGTCTGTTTGCCCTGGGCTAAGCTGAAGCATTTGGTGGTTTTTGGAGTTGGAGTCTGCTGGTTCCCCTAGCTATGCTGTCATGTGGAAGGTCCTGGTGTTGGCATGTGCCTGCTCTACTGCCCTGGGGCTCAGGATCTCACACTGCTTTGCTGATGTGGATCTTGCTGCTGGCTCAGGATGCACATGGAAAAAAAAATGTATCTTTATCCTCAGCACCTAACATAATATCTGACACAAAACTAGTGGTCAATCAATGAATGTTTGATTTTTTTTTTGGATGTTAAATGCCCCCTTAAAAAATTAAACCATTTTTTACTATAGCTGGCAGCAGAGATAATGTAGCTGATGTACCAGAGACAGATCCTTAAGAAAAAAGTAGATTTTTTAAAAATCAGCATGAAAATTATGAGAGAGCTGAATGGCAGACTAAAGGCATTCCTGTTGGAATGAATTTAGATTAGGGGTACATAAAGCATTCTTTAAGCGTTTCTCATTTGTATTTTTAAAAGTGTTTTCCCTTATGGGTTATAAAGTTTAAAAGATATCACAACAGAAAAAAGAACATATACAAACACTCCCTCAGGCTGTGATTTTGCATCTCACACTGTAGCTAGAAGCCAATGATTCCACTGAGGTGCTTACACCCTCTCAATTCTTGAAAATAGTCTTTTTATAGAGGTACCTGCAAAAGAGACTCCACAGATAGCTATGTAAATGGAAATGATCAAAGTATGTGTGACTTCTGATATTATTTAATGGCTTCAGGAATATTAAAAGGGACCAAATTGACTGCTTTATTTTGATAGAGCAAAATGTCAGTTTGGAAGCCAATTGA
Organism: Pseudochirops corinnae; assembly: GCA_028646515.1. Taxonomy (NCBI): domain Eukaryota; kingdom Metazoa; phylum Chordata; class Mammalia; order Diprotodontia; family Pseudocheiridae; genus Pseudochirops; species Pseudochirops corinnae. The sequence goes on along the minus strand of CM053585.1, from coordinate 198,102,325 downwards.
AGCAGCAGAGTCAAGATCTGTGTTCTTCAGAGTTTTCTTCACAGCAGCAATTTCAGTGTTCTACTTAATGCACTTATGACAAATTTAAGTGATAAATTGGTACTTAAGAGACCATGTGGCTAGAATTCAGTGATCAAATCCCCTTATTATGGGAGCAACCCTGGGCCCATTCAGTGCTGATAGGCATTACTGAAAGTTGGACAAAAGCATTGAAAAAAGAAAGCATATACTGCAAGTGGAAAGAATCGAAAGTACTCTATTTATTAAGCTGTAGAATTATAAAGGATATATGATGAGACACCCTACAGGTAGAAGAAAAATAACACATTATTTGGACAGAATTGGCCCACTGAGAAATGCAAATGCTAATTGATATGCGATTTTGGTGTCTCTCATAGTCCATTGTGTTTGATTCTTTCATGAACACATGAATGTAGAAGAACTGAATAATATAGTCTCCCAAACACCTTTCTTCAAGTGTGATTGAAGACTGTGGAAGGTGATTGATTTCAATAAAATGACTAACTCTTCACTTTCCTTCTTTCCGTATTTCCCCACATATTGTCTTTTGCTTAACTGGTGGTGCTATATATCATTTCTCTCTAGCTTTGTGAATCAGCTATATTTCATAAAAGCTGAGACCTAGAAAAAATTTTCAAAGAGATTTCAAGCAGTCTAATGCAAAGACTGCTATCTTGCGGGTCCAGGGATCTGACTCTTTTTCCGCTACCATATCTCTATAAGTTCAGGAAAATAATTTCCTTTCTCTAAACCTCAGTTTCCTCAACTGTAGAATGAGGCATTTTGGCTAGTTGATTATTGACATATCAAATTTTGGTTCCTATAATGCTTATTTGTGTTCCTGTCTTATCCAGTGTCTTAGATTGTGAGTTCCTCACAAGGGCTAGACTATAAGACTATATATCTATATCTGTATCTATATCTATATCTATATCTATATCTATATCTATATCTATATCTATATCTATATCTATATCTATATCTATATCTATATCTATATCTATCTATCTATCTGTCTGTCTGTCTATCTATCTATCTATCTATCTATCTATCTATCTATCTATGATGTATAATGGTATAATGGAACTTTGGTGCATAATCAGATCACCTAATATGAAGACACTCACATGGGAGGTATGCTTCTGAGAGAAGTCATTATGAGTTCGCCTAACCTTGTTAACAAAACCTATTTCAATTGGCTGCCCCAGAACTGTCAGTGTCTTTAAATCTGACTGAGATAGTTATTCTCTCCCTCTTTTTGCCGGTATGCAGGAGTGAAAGACTCATTCACTCACAGCAGGGCTAGCATGAAGTAATCTGAGTGGGTAAGGGCCTAACTTAGGGCCTGTGGTCCTGAATAATAACCTTGAAGCTTTGGTTCTTTTTATTTCTAGATGCAGAGAGTGGTGTCCTGGGCCTAGGATCTTGGGTCATTGGGACTTTGGAGTTTGGAATTTCAGGCTAGATGTTGTGAACAGTCCCTCAGGGAAGTTTGAAAGTCCCTGGACCATGTCTGTGGAGAGAATGTTTTGGACTTAAAACTTGGTGGGACTGATGCTATGTAGGGAATGAGCTAAACTTTGAATTGATCTCTCTCCCCTGTTCAGAAGCTAAAGTGATGTGGGGTGGATTATGTCCTTGAGATATTGGGGAGAATGTTTGTCTGTTTGTTATTGCTATACCTTTGAAGTAAATCTTCCTTTTTAAAAGCTAAACTGACTCTAGTTAAATGGGACTAGGGTGCTTGTACCCCTAAACAACTGGTAGAAAATGGTATAGATGAAAGACCTCCCACCCCAGCAGACCCCTTATCATATGGGAGATCCCTAAGAGAGAAATTAAAGTACTTTGGAAATGTTACCTCATTTTATCCTTACAACAGCCTCAGGAGGTAGGTACTATTATTAATCCCATTTTACAGATGAAGGGATTGGACATATGTAAATTTAGTGACTTGTCTTGGGTCACACAGTTATTATGTGAATGAGACTGAATTTGAACTCAGTCTTTTTTTTTTTTTATTACAGGCCCAGTGCTTTAATCATTATTCCATCTAACAGACTAGTTGGGAAATGGAATATCTCATTTGAGGAATAGCAAGGAGGTTGGTGTCACTGTGTCACAGAGTATGTGGAGGGAGTATTGTAAGGTGTAAAATGACTAGACAAGTTCGGGGAGGAGGCTTTGGAAGTCAACTGATGGTACAGTTGATAGAGTAGCAACTCTGGCATCAGGGTGTTCAAATATGGCCTCCAACATTTATTTGCTCCGTGACCCTGGGAAAGTCACTTAACCCCAGTTGCCTCAAAAAAATCAAAGAAGTCAACAGCAAATTTTTAAGTTTGGTATTGGAGATGATAGCAGGCCACTGAGTTGGGGGAGGGTGTGAGATGGTGACATGATCATACCTCTGATTTAGAAAATATCACTTTGATAGTTGAAAGGAAGAGTGACTGGAACAGGGAGATACCTATGGTAGTCAGTCAGGCAATAAGCATTAATTAAATGTTTACTGCTGTGCTAAGTGCTGGGAATACAAAGAAAAGCACAAATCTAGTCCCTGTCCTCCCCACCATTTAAACAAGTCAGCGCGTGTGACAGGGAATGAAGAAGTAATCAGCACGCGGCAGGGGCTGTAATTAAGAGGAATTAGGAACATCCTCCTGTAGAGGGTGAGATTTTAGCTTGAACTTTAAGGAAATCAGGGAAGTCAGATGAAGGGAGAGATGAGATTATTCCAGGCAAGGGGCCAACCGGTAAAAATGTCCTGAGCCCTGAGATGGAGAATCCTGTTCTAGGGACAGCAAAGTGACCAGTGTCACTGGACAGAAGAGCATATGGAGAGTGGGGAGATAGAAGATGATGAGAAAGGTGGGGAGGACTAGGTTATGAAGGGTTTTCATTACAAAATGGATGGATCTGAATTTGACCTTGGGTGATAAGTGATGGAATTTGTTGAGTGGCGGTTGAAGTGGTCAGACTTGTACTTTAGGAAAATCATTTTGGCATCAGGTAGACCAACCATTGGGTTATTGGAATAATGTATGTGTAGAGTGATAAAGACCTGAACAAGGGTAGTTGTGGTATAAGAGATGAGAAGCGGGTATATACAAGTGATATTAAAAAGGTAAGATTGACAGGCCTTGGCAACAAATTGGATACGGGGGTAAGAGACAATGAGGTGTTGAGAATAACACTTAGATTGCAAGCCTAAGGGTCTATAGGATAGTCCCCTCAGTAGTAAGAGGGAAGTCAGGAAAAGGGGAGCATTGGTGGGAGGAAGAAGAAAATGAGTTCAGTTTTGGACATGTTGCCTGTAAGATATTTAGAGGACATCTAATTCTAGATGCCCAACAGACAGGGAATAAATATTTTTTAAGTGCCTACTATGTGGCAAGCATTATTCTAAACCTATTACACATATCATCTCATATTATCCTCAGAACCCTATGAGGTAAATGCAAGGTTGGAAGTCAGCAGAGAGATTAAGACTAGATAAGTAGAGATGGTAATTGAATCCAATTGAGTTGATGAGAGCACTATGTGAAATAGTATAGAAGGAAAAGAGGAGAGGGCCCAGGAAAGAGCCATGTGGGACACCAAGGTTGGAGAACACGAACTGGAAGGAGGATCCAGCAAAGGAGACAACAAAGGAAAGGTCAAATATGTAGTAGGAGAACATGGAGAGAGAGAAGGAAAATAAGGTGATCAATAGTTTCAAATTTTGTAGAGAGGACAAAAAGAATGAGGATTGAGAAAAGACCAGTAGACTTAGCAATTAAGAAATTGTCAATAACTTTGAAAAGAATAGATTTGGTTGAATGCTGAAGTAAAAAGGCAGATAATAAAGAATTGTGAAGAAAGTGAGAGGAAAGGAAGTGGAAGTACCTATTGTAGACATTTTCTCAAGGAATATAGCCATGAAAGGGAGGAGAGAAATATGATCATAGCTAGATGGATCAAGTGAGGATTTTTAAGGATGGTAGAGGCATGGATATGTTTGTAGGTAGTAGGGAAGCAGCAATTGAAGATAAGTTAGAAAGTTGGGGTGATTGAGAGAGCAATCAACAAAAGAAAACAGTTGGAATAAGATCATTTGTGCAAGGATGACACCATATATAAATAAAAGGCTTTTCCTTGGCAGTGAGAAGGGTCAGCTCATTTTGTAAAACAAAAGTGAAGGAGGAGATAATGGTAGAAGCTAGCATAGCTATGAGAAGAAGTGAGGAGGGGAGAAGAGAAATCTTTTCATGAATGGCCTTGAAGTTTTGAGTGAAATATCAAACAAGATTCTTTGCTTACAGGGTATGGGAAGGAGTAGCCACATGCAATTTGAAGAAGGATTGAAGAGGTTTGGAAGAGTCATTGTGGTGAGTGGGATAGTAAATTAATTAGGGAGGCATAAAAGGATTGCCTTACAGAAGTGAGGGCTCACAGAAAGATGGAAAACAATGTTTACAGTCAGAGTCTCTGATAAAGGCCTCATTTCTAAAATATATAGAGAATTGAGTCAATTCTATAAGAATACAAATCATTTCCCAATTGATAAATGGTCAAAGGATATGAAAAGACAGTTTTTGGATGAAGAAATTAAACTATCTGTATGCCTATGGAAAAATGCTCTTCATTGCTATTGATTAGACAAATGAAAATTTAAATAACTCTGAGCTACCACTATCTATCAGATTGACCAATACGATAAAATAGAAAATAATAAACATTGGAGAGGATGTGAGAAAATTAGAACACTAAGGCATTGTTGGTGGAATTGTGAACTGATCCAACCATTCTGGAGAGCAATTTGGAATGATACCTAAAGGGCTATAAAAGTGTGCATACTGTTTGATCCAACAATACCACTACTAGGTCTATATCCCAAGGAGGTCATAAAGAAGGGAGAAGAACTCACATGTACAAAAATATTTATAGCAGCTCTTTTTTTGGTGACAAAGAATTGGAAATTAACAGGATGTCCATTAGTCTGGGGAAGGACTGAACAAGTTGTGGTATATGAATGTAATAGAATACTATTGTTCCATGAGAAATAATGAGTAGGTGGATTTCAGAAAACCCTGGAAAGACTTGCATGAACTGATGCTGAGTGAAGTGAGTAAAATAATGAGAACACTGTACATAGTAACAACAACATTGTGTAATGACCAACTTTGTTAGACTTAGCTCTTCTGAAGAATGCAAATCCAAAACATTTGCAAAAGACTCATGATGGGAAATGCTGTCCATATCCAGAGAAAGAACTTTGTAATCAGAATGCAAATTGAAATATACTATTTTTACTACTTGCTACTGGCTAAGAAATACAGTGATGGATCAGTGGAATAGGTTAGGTATGTAAGACACAATAGCCAATGACTATTGGAATCTACTGTTTAATAAATTCAAAGACTCCAGCTTCTGGGTTATGAACTCACTATTTATCAAAAACTGCTGGGAAAATTGGAAAATAGTATGATAGAAACTAGGTATCAACCAACATCTTTCACCCTATACAAAGATAAAGTCAAAATGGGTACATGATTTAAATATAAAGGCTGATACTATAAGCAAACCAGGAGAGTCAGTATTAGTGTACCTGTCAGATGTATGGAAAAGGGAAGAATTTATGACCAAACAAGGGATAGAGAATATTATGAAATGCAAAATGGATAATTTTGATTACATTAAATTGAAAAGTTTTACATAAACAAAGCCAATGCAATCAAGATTAGAAGTCAAGCAGAAAGCTGGGAAAAAACTGTTTGCAAATACTGTCTCTGAAAAAGGCCTTATTTCTAAAATATGTAGAGAATTGAGTTGAATTTATAAGAATACAAGTCATTTCCAACTGATAGATGGTTGAAGGATATGAACAGGCTGTTTTCAGAGGAAGCAATTAAAGATATCTATAATCATATGAAAAAATGCTCTAAATCACTACTGATTAGAGAAATGCAAATCAAAACAACTCCGAAGTACCACATCACACCTATCAGATTGGCCAACACAACAAGGCAGGAAAAGGAAAATGACAAATGTTGGAGAAGATGTTGGAAAAAATGCATTGTTGGTGGAGTTGTGAACTTATCCAATCATTCCTGAGAGCAATTTGGAACTCTTTCTAAAGGGCTATAAAATTTGACTCAGCAATACCACTTCCAGGGTTATATTCCAAAGACATCATAAACAGGAAAAGGATGCACATATACAAAAATATTTATATCAGCTCTTTTGTTGTGGCTAAGAATTGGGATGCCCATCAATTGGGGAATGGCTGAACAAGTTGTATTATATGAATATAATGGAATATTATTGTGCTATAAGAAAGGATGAACAGGTGGTCTTCAAAAAAATCTGTCAAGACTTATGTGAACTGATGCTGAGTGAAGTGAGCAAAACAGGAGAATATTTTACACAGTAACAGCTACACTGTGTGATGACTGACTTTGATAGATGTAGCTCTTCTCAGCAATGCAAGGATCTAAGAAAGAGAGCTCCAAAAGTCTCACAATAGAAAATTATCTACATGTAGAGAAAGAAGTCTGGAGTCTGAATGCAGATGGAAGCATACTTTTTGCTCACCTTTTTCTGTTGTTTTGTTTTGTTTCTACTTTCCC
>CM053585.1:198075772-198095193 GCA_028646515.1 Pseudochirops corinnae | reverse complement strand
TTAGAGTGGAACAAATGGAAGCAAATGACTTTATGAGAAATCAGGATACTATTAAACAGATCCAAACAAATGAAAAAAAAAGAAGGCAATGTGAAATATCTCCTTGAAAAAAAAACACTGACCTGGAAAATAGATCCAGGAAGGACAATTTAAAAATTATTGGACTGTCTGAAAGCCTTGATCAAAAAAAGAACCTAGAAAACATCCTTCAAGAAATTCTCAAGGAAAATTGCCCTGATATTTTAGAACCAGAGGGTAAAATAGAACTTGAAAGAATTCATTGATCACCTCTTAAAAAATATCCCCAAAAGAAAACTCCTAGTAATGTTATAGCCAGGTTCTCGAGTTCCCAGATCAAGGAGAAAATATTACAACCTGCCAAGAAGAAACAATTTGAACACTGTGGAAACACAATTAGGATGACCCAGTATCTAGCAGCTTCTATATTAAGGGATCAAAGGGCCTGGGATATGATATTCTGGAGATCAAAGGAGCTAGGATTAAAACCAAGAATCATCTAACCAGCAAAACTGAGTATAATGTTCCAGGGGAAAAATATGGTCCTTCAATGAGGTGGAGGACTTCCAAGCATTCTTGCTGAAAATTTTCTGTTTGTATCCTATGACCATTTATCAATTGGGGTATAACTTTTATCCTTGTAAATTTGACTCAGTTCTCTGTCTATTGGAAAAATGAGGCCTATATCAGAGACAGTGGTTGTAAAACTTCGTTCCCAATTTTCCACTTCCCTCCTAATCTTGGTTACATTGGCACAAAAAACTTTTCAGTTTAATGTAATCAGTTACCCATTTTGCATTTTACAATCCTCTCTATCTCTTGTTTGATCATAAATTCTTCTCGACTCCAAAAGTCTGACAGGATATATTATTCCTTGATCTCCCAGATTGCTTACAGTATCAGCCTTCATATCTAGATCAGAATTGCATGCCTTCTTGAGGAGGGGGAGGAAAGGGACAGGAGGAATTTAGAACACAAAATCTCATAATATCCAATGTTGAAAACTAAAAACGATTGAATAAATGAATAAACACATTTTAAAAATTAAATAAAAAATAATTGAGGACTCAGTTGAGAGTATTTAGCACATACTTGTAATGGACCTAGTCACTCTTTTTTATTTTTTTAATTTTGTCTAGCTTCATTCAGCCAAATGCATATAGGCTCAAATGCAGCAGGTGATATAAGGGACTCAAGGCCAAGGCTGTGCCGGGCAAGTTCAGTGATACAATTAGGGAATACTGGACTCAGGCGAAGAGGGCATTGTACTGTTGAATTGGTTCACCAAGGGATCAAGATGGGGAGGGGAGTACTATATCATTGGTGCAGGGGTGATGACCTAGCAAGAACTGAAGGATGTTGGGTTTGGAGTTCACAGTATAAGTGAATATGTTTTGGGGTTGCAAGGTATAAAGAAAAATGTAATGACAAAATTGTAATCCCTCATAACTTTTATTTTATTTTATAGTCTAAATTTATATATTTATTTTTTAGTTTTCAACATTCACTTTTATAAGATTTTCAGTTCCAAAGTTTTTTTCTCCTTCTCTTTCTCCCCAAGATGCCAAGCAATATGATATAGGCTATACAAGTACAACCATATTAAACATATTTCTATATTAGTCATGTTATGAAAGAAGAATCACAACAAAAGGGAAAAATCATGAGAAAGGAAATAAAACCAAAAAAAAAGTTAAAACAGTTAAGTTTTGCATTTGCATTGAGACTCCATAGTTCTTTCTCTGGATGTGGATAGCATTCTCCTTTATGAGTCTTTTGTAATTGTCTTAGATCGTTGTATTATTGTGAAGAGCCAAGTCTCTCAAAGTTGATCATCAGACACTGTTGCTGTTGCTGTGAACAATGTTCTCCTGGTTCTGCTCACTTCGTTTAGCATCAGTTCATGTAAGTCTTTCCAGGTTTTTCTTCACAATAATATTCCATTACATTCATATGCCATAATTTGTTCAGCCATTCCGCAAATGATGGGCATTCCCTCAATTTCCAGTTCTTTGCCACCAAAAAAAGCTGCTATATTTTTGTACATGTAGATCATTTTTCCATTTTTTTGTGATCTCTTTGGAACCCTCATTATTACTAGAGTTCATCAACACAGAGATGATGGATTTGGAATCAATAGCAAGATAAAAAATCTTTGTGATGTTATGAGCTTAAGTGAAAGAGTAGGTCATATGAAATTAGTAAGTGGAGGAATTTGGAGGTTGGGATATTTGAAGAAGTACCAATATGCATATGCAAGAGTTAAGAGGAGAAAAAGACTTTGAGCCAGGAACCAAACTAGTAGATGAAAGAAGGGAAGTGTCCTGGAGAGTGGTTGTCAACAACTATCAGAATTTAGTGGAGGGTAGAAAGGCCTGGGGTGCTATGGTCCATTGGGTCATGAAGAGTCAGACATGACTGAATAAACAAATAAATTTTTTTTGAGTGTTATTCATGTTTTGAGTGAACTTCAGAGAAGAAGAGGTTACTGAGTGATAGTAGTAGATGGAGAGCTTGGAAGTGATAATCCAGAGCAGAGAATATTACAACTCCCTCACCTCTAACAGTGAGTTGAAAGTGCAACCAGTACTAGAAAGGGACAGCAAAGGGCTATGTCATCAGTAGGGAGGCAAGTTTCAGAGGGAACCAGAAGATGGAAGAAATGGTAAGGGAAAAGATTTAAGATGAAAGTAACTGAAAGTAACATAATTCTCACCATTCAAGTATTTCTCTAGTCTCTTCTCAAGAATTCTCTTCCTCTTCACTAGAAAAAAGTTAAACCAGTTCTCTAAACAAAGCAATCCTCTTCATTCTTTTTCTTTGGACCTCAGTTTATATCCAATCAAGAAAGAAAATTAGTCTCTTTACCAATGATGGCAGCTAGGTGGCCCAGTGAATACAACACAGGCCCTAGATTCAGGAGGAACTGAGTTCAAATCTGGACTCAGACACTTGACACATTTACTAGCTTTGTGACCTTGGTCAAGTAACTTAACCCCAATTGCCTTGCTTTCCCCCCTCCAAAAAAAAAAAAAGATGAAAGTAACTGTGTGATTTCTTATGGATCAGGCATTCCAGAGAGTACAGTAGAATGGGTGAGTAGATTTAGAGTTGGACATTGTGGGTGGTAGGTTGAGGGGAATGGAAATAAAACATCCAGCATTGGGGTATGTGAAATGGGGCCTGAAGGAGGACCACCAGGGGTTGAGAATCACTGGAATGAGGATGATATTGTATAAGGTGGAGTTTCTTAATTAATGAGAATTACTTTAGGTAAATAAATGCATAGATTTGGCTGCAGGGTAAGTCAAGGGAACAGATGCTGAGAGTTGAAGGATGACATTGCTCCCCTTCCAGGTTGCGAGACCTGACCAAAGGAAATGGTGTTTTCTCCTGCTACCCAAAGATATAGGACTGTTGAGCAATGGAATGGCATTTTTCCTTTTCCCTTGTAATGCTGGAGAGAAGGCAGAAGACCAGCTGTGGTGTAATGGCATTTCCTCTGCTTTCCCCAAATGTAAGTCTGGCGCATGTTTAAATGGTGTTTCTTCACTTCCCATAGGAGGCTGGAGATGGGGTGCTATGGAATGGCATTATCTCTCCCCATCACAAAGGCAGGAGGCTAGTGTGTGATAGAATGATGTTTCTTTTGTTCTAGTGGAAGTTTGGAGACCAGACAGGATTAATATCAGCAGTTCTATGTTTCAAGAATATTAATTTGGCAGCCGTGTGGAGGATGGTTACAAATTGGGGAAAATGCAAGCATAGAGACCACTTAGGAAACTATAGAATTAGTCCAGGCAAGAGGTGATGAGTGCCTAAAATAGGGTAGTTTTGTGAGTAGAGAAAAGGGGAGCAAATGCAGGAAAGATTATGGAAATAGTATCGTCAAGATTTGTAAACCGATTGGACATATGGAGTTAAAAAGAATGAAGAGTTGAAGCACAGATGAAAGTTATGAAATTGAATAATTAAAAGGATGGTGGTTCCTTTTAACAAACTAGGGAAAATTGGAGAAAGGATGAGGTTACTGGTAAAAATAATGAGTCCTCTATGTTGAGTTTAAGATGCCAATGGAATATCTGAGTAGAGGTGTTTAACAAGTAGTTGTCAATGTGAGACTAGAATTTGTGACATAAATTAAAGTTGGATGTATAGATTTTTAGAGTCATCTATGTAAAGATGATAATTAAAGCCAGGGGAACTGATGAGAGATCATTGAAGAAGAGCGCGAGAGAGAAAAGAAAAGGGCCTAGATTAGAACTCCAAGGGGCACATGTTTAGTGGTTGAGAAATGAATGAGGAGTAAGTTAAAGAAACTATGGAGGTATGATCAGACAGATAGGATCAGGTAAGGGAGGGGACAGGGCACAATGTCATGGAAGCCAACAGAGCAGAGACTCAAGGGGTGATTGATAATATCAAAAGCTGCAAAAAAGTGAGATAAGATGAGGACTGAGAAAAGATGATGGAGTTTAACATTTAAGAGATTGTTATAATGGCAACTTAAGGGAGAATAGTATCAGGGAAATGGTGGATTTTGAAGCCAGATTTCAAGGTATTGAGTAGTAAATGAAAGGTGAGGAAATGTAAGTAAGTTGTGTATTGAATTCCTGCTAGGAATTTAGCTGTATAAGAGAGGAGATGGAGTTTGAGAAGACTTCAAGATCAAATGAGTCTTTTTGTTTGTTTATATCTGTCCATATATCTATCTATATATTCATCCATCCATCTCTCTGTTTCTCTGTCTCTCTCTCTCTTTCTTTCTCTTTCTCTCTGTCTCTTTGTCTGTTTCAAAATGAGGAAGACCTGGGCAAATGTGGGCACTAGGTAAGTAACTAGGGGAAAATGAGAAAGAAGAAATGATCCCAAAGAAAGAAACAGGAATGATGGGATATAACCTAGCTCCCCTGGTTCTCCTTTACCACCACCTTTCCTCTCTACTTTCTTAGTACTTTTAAAGTTAGTCCATTTTCTTATAAATGTTGTGTGGTATATAAATGAATGTGTTTTTGTTCACTGAGTTATTTGTGGGTCTGTTCACTGTCTTCCATACTCCTTTTAAACATTAGGAAGACAGAACATTTCATGTTTTCATTTTAATTTCTACAGTACTTAATTCATTCTGATACTCTATAAAAAAGTATTCAGACTGGCCTCATGATATTTATAAAGGGGTTACCATATTCAGTCCAAACAAATTAAAATGAACAAACTGGTATTATACCTCTATGTTTGTCTATGATGTTTTTTTCCTTAATTTATTTTATCTAAGGAGGACCATTGAAACAATTAATTTCATTGGGATTTTTACTCTTTGTGCATGGTTTTGGGTTCAGGCCACCAAATCTCTCCAAATTCACTCTACTTTCTCCATAATGAATGATATCAACCAGAGTAGTCTATGTACTTCCCAGAAAAGGAAAGAGGTGGCCTGCTGCCCACCCTGGGCCTCTTGTTTACATTCATCCAGGAAACAAGAAGGAAATTTGCTTTTTATTTAGCTTACTAATTCTGTGATTATCTGGATGGAGAAGGAACTTTGAATTTATTATCAAAAGCTATTTTCTCCGAATTTTGAAATACCCCTGAAACTGAAAAACATGAAGAGTATTATATATTACAGATAATTGCTATGAAGAAACAAATTGTTATCTTAACTTCAAGAATAAAAGAAATTCATTTTCGGAGGAAACAAACTTGCAGAAATACACTATGCCCCTCCCTATTTTCATATAGCTCTTTGTTCTACACATTTTCATGTTTAGGGCCAACTCTTGTTCCCCAGACCTTCACCAAACCTCTAGGGAATGCCTATTCTAAAGGTAAAGGGCTAAGCTTATGATTTGGATGCTAATTCTTTTTCCATCACCAACCTTACAAAAGACTTTGACTAATTTAGAATTAAATTTATGTAAAATTTATCCACCACCAGCTTCTGAAAGGACTTGAGGTAGCTTACAAAATAAAACAGTTAAAGACAGCACATTTCATGAAAAAAACAAAAACAAAAAAACAGAACAGAAACCATCTGAGGGGAGCAGAAGGAATAGATGCTTTCAGGCAGCTCAGTTGATTAAACTATATTTGGATAGTGAATTTGTCTCTCAACTTTCTGAGAGCTGGGGCCAAAAGGGAAATATGCTGGGTTACATAGTTAGTTGTAGTTTTCCAACAAGGAAAAGCAAATTCATCTGCAGAGTCAAAAATGTTTCTTTAACTATATTCAAACAGAAAGGGCTTCCACGGTATAACATGCACAGAATTAGCACTGTATTTTGAGAGAGAGAGTGAGAGAGAGAGAGAGAGAGAGTGAAAGAGGTTCTTAGAATTTTCTAATCTTTATGAAATTAATGCAGTTACCAAATATTCTCATTTTAACCCATTTCAATTTTTAAAAATATTATTTATTTATTTTTAGTTTTCAACATTCATTTCCACAAGATTTTGTATTACAAATTTTCTCCCCATCTTTCCCCTACCCCCCACCCCAAGATAACGAGCCTACTGAATACCCTTTCCCCCAATCTACTCCCTCTTGTATTCTTCTCCAAATCTCCTCTAACTTTCTAGTAGGGCAAGATGGTTTTCTATACCCCAGCGCCTGTATATCTTATTTCTCAGTTGCACGTAAAAAAGAATTTTTTTAAGCATTTGTTTTTAAAACTTTGATTTCCAGATTCTTTCCCTTCCTCCTTCCTCACTCACCCCCACTGGGAAGATAAGTGATTCAATATAGGTTGTACATGTGTAGTTATGCAAAACATTTCCATAGTAGTTATATTGTGAAAGACTAACTATATTTCCCTAAATACTGTCCTGCCCCCCCACTTCCTCTATTGTCTACTTTGACCCTGTCCCTTTTCAAAAGTATGTTCTTCTAACTATCCCCTTCCCCAATCTGCCCACCCTTCTATCATCCACCCTCTTATCCCCTTCCCCCTTACTTTCCGGTAGGGTAAGATATCCAATTGAGTGTGCAGATTATTCCCTCCTTAAGCCAAATTCAATGAGAGTAAGGTTGACCCATTCCCTTTCACCTTCCTGCTCTTCCCTTCCATTGTAACAGTTTTCTCTTGCCTCTTTTATATGAGATAATTTATCCTGTTCTCTCTCTCCCTTTCTCTTTCTCCCAATATATTACTTTCTCATCTCTTAATTTTATTTTTTAGATATCATCCCTTCCTAGTCAAGTGATCCTGTGCCCTCTATGTTTACATGTACACACATATACACACACTCACATATGTATTTATACATACATATGCCCTCCTATACATTTGTATATATGTATCTATACATATACATATACATATACATATACATGTATATATGTGTGTATACATACACATACATACATATGTATTACCTTCAACTGATGGAATCCTAATAAAGCTGCCCCCAGCCCCAATATTCTAACTTGATTATAGACATAGCCCAACTGAACAGCAGGCCCACTGTACCTACCTGACCTCCTGCCAATATCCTAACTTCTACATATATGCCTCATTGCTCACTAGAACAAGCGTGTCTCTGAGCATTTAGTTCCCACAGAAACAGGAGGTGTGTCCATGTCATGGAAACCTAGCTACTGCCTCTACCTGGTCACTGCCCCCAGACCCATTCCCACAGAAACAGGTGTGTTCTTGTATTCAGTCACAATCACATCATCCATCTAGGCTAAGATAGGACCACAATACCCAACTATCTGTCTTAACCAGACAGGACCACAATAGCTCACCAGGTTGGGGGCAGAATGACCAGAATGTTTAACCACCAAACCATAGATTGGACCCCCTCTTCCATTAACTAATCCCTTAACAAACTCCTCCTGCCTTTTTAATATTAATGATATCTCTCAATTCTATGTAAATTTCTATTATGTAATTGCATCTTTACCCTAGAAAAATCCATCTTGCTTTCTCTAAAGTTATTGGTTCCTCTTGGAATTTAGCCTGCTTCAAGAGAGGAGTTAATCTGAATAAATGCCTATACTTGGATTAGAAGTGGTCTGACTCTGAATTCTTTGAGATGGCTCCACCACAAATCAGCCCCCACTTCAACAGCTTTTTGGCATCCCTGGATGCCCTGTGTCTATGTATACAGGAACATATATATTTATATACATTTATAGACATATATTTATACACACATACACCTTCTTATACATGCATACATACATATATACATACATGCATGCATACACAAACATATATTCCCTTCAACTGTCTTCATACTGTGAAAAGTCTTATGAGTTACAATTATTGTTTTTCCATGTAGGAATGTAAATAGTTCAATTTTAATAAGTTGCTTATGATTTATTTTTCCTGTTTACCTTCTCATGCTTCTCTTGCTTCTTGTATCTGAAAGTCAAATTTTCTGTTCAGCTCTGTTTTTTTTTTTTTTTTATCAAGAATCCTTGAAGCAATCTACATGCTATTGTTCTTTTTCATGTTTCGTTCTCTTCTCTTTCCCCATTGTTCGCTCTACTGCTTACAACCCTTCTATACAACCAGGCTAATGTCCAATTTGAAAATATCTGCAGATCCAATACTTGATTGCATGCTGCCATGGGGGGGAGGAGGTGGAGGGGAGAAAATCTGAAACTCAAGAGATTATGGAACTGAATCTTGTAAACTAAAGTAAACAAACAAATCAAATTAAAAAAAAGAATCCTTGAAAATCCTCTATTTCATTGAATGACCATATTTTCCCCTGAAGCATTATACTCAGTTTTGCTGGGTTAGTGATTCTTGGTTTTAGTCCTAACTCCTTTGACATCCAGAATATCATATTCCAAGCCCTTCAATCCCTTAATGTAGAAGGTGCTAGGTTTTGTGTTATCTGATTGTTTTTCACAATACTCAAATTGTTTCTTCCTGACTGCTTGCAGTATTTTCTCCTTGACCTGGGAACCCTGGAATTTGGGTATTATATTCCTAGGAGTTTTCTTTTTGGGATGTTTGTTAAGAGGTGATCAATTAATTCTTTCAATTTCTATTTTGCCCTCTAGTTCTAGAATATCAGGGCAATTTTCCTTGAGAATTTATTGAAGGATAATTTCTAGGCTCTTTTTTCGATCATGGCTTTCAGGTAGTCCAGTAAATTAAAATTATCTCTCCTGGATCTATTTTCCATGTCAGTGGTTTTTCCACTGCCTTCTATTTTTTTATTTGTTTGGATCTGTTTTATAGTATCTTGATTTCTCATAAAGTCATTAGCTTCCATTTGCTCCAATCTAATTTTGATGGAATTATTCTCTTCACTAAATTTTTGAAATTTCTTTTCCATCTGGGCAATTTGGCTTTTTAAGGCATTCTTTTCATTGGCTTTTTGTGCCTCTTTTGCCATTTGAGTTAGTCTATTTTTAAGGTGTTATTTTCTTCAGAATTTTTTGGGTCTTCTTTAGCAGGCTATTGGCTCATTCTCATTTCTCTTCCCAATTTTTCCTCCACTTCTGTTACTTGATTTTCAAAATCCTTCTTAAGATCCTCCATGGCCTGTTACCAGTTTATATTTTTCTTGGAAGCTTTTGATGCAGGAGTTTTGCCTTTGTTGTCTTCTTCTTATTTCATGTTTTGATCCTTTTTGTTCCCAGAAAAGGATTCTATGGTCTCTTTGTGCTTCCTCTGTTTGCTCATCTTGCCAGCCAATTACTTGACCTTTGAGCTCTTTTATACTGTAGAACTCTGCTTCCAGAGTGGAGAGAGCTATGTTCCAAATTGCTGGGGTTTTTGCTATTGTCAGAACTACGAGGAGGGTGCCCTCTCTATAGCCACTGCAAGCTCTGACACATTCACCCCAGGATCCCTGCCCAAGAATGTTATCCTGATCCAGGAAGGTCAAAGCAAGAGAGATTACCCTCTGAATGGTCACTTGGTCCACCTGCAATCTGCAGACCAGGAGCTCTGGAGGCAGCCATGTGGCAGCAGCTCCAACAGCCATCGATTCTACCACCTCTTGCCTGGGGGGCAGGGGCCGGACTGTGCTCTTCTGTGACCCAGTTCTAACAGAGTTCCCTACTGATCTTTTACTTTCTCTTTAGTGTTTATGGGTTGAGAAGTCTAGAAGCCACCACAGTGGTGATTAACTCCACTGAAGTCTGCTGTGGCTAGGCTTTGCTGCTGGTCCAGGCCACATGTCTGGGCCTGCATGGCTCCCATAGGACTGCACTCAGCTCCCAGCTCAGTCAGCCTCCCAGGCTGCCTTCAGTGGGAGATTTGTTTTTCTCTCTCACTTTGTGGGTTCTGTAGCTCTAATATTTGTTTAGAGTCATATTTTACAGGTTTTGGAAGTGGTTGGGGCAGGAGCTCAGACAAGTTCCTACTTTTACTCCGCCATCTTGGCTCTGCCCCCATTTCAATTTTTATGGCAATATGAGAAACCAAGGCAATATAGGTTGGTAATTCTGTTTCTGTGAACATTAAAGCTGAACAGGAATTAGAGGAAAAGAACCTGAGTACAAAATTTACTAAGTCTCTGTTCTCACAAATAGATTGAACAAGATCTTCTTGAACTACCTTTCCTACTTCCTCAGACACAGTACAGTGCATCCTAGGGAATATGGTTCTGTCCTATGCCATGTGTTGACTTGCCAGTTGTACATACCTTTGTCCATCACAATTTCCACCCCTCTTTCCTATCAAAACTGGCCTATGTACTATCTGCCTTGATCCTTGTCACTGGATATAATGAATCTTCCTAGTGGGAGTCAAATAAGCTTGACCTAAGTATTTGTCCCCAGTTTTGACTTTGGTATCTATAGTTTCTCTAGTAGGTTTACCATGAGTATCTGGTCAGTTTTTCTACTGATTCCACTCTGGTAAGCTGGCCTTGGTCTGTGCCCTAGTTGAAGTTCTGGTGCCTTTGTTTTCTCCCCTTTCCCTCATCCTCAATAGTTGAATACTTTATCTTAGTTCCTCCAACCTGGAACTCTACCTCTGAATATCAGTGGCCATGGCTGGTGCTATACTAACTGTTGTCAGATCTACTTCTGTTCTCAACATCCTCTCACGTCCACCCATAAATCTTGCTCCTGGATCTAGAATCATATAATTTTACCAAAATTTATGCAGATAATACTTATTATGCCACCCTTTTGAATATAAATATTTTTAACTTATGAACATGAATCATTAATGATGGAATTTTTTGTTACTTGCAACAGGCGGGTGAGGAATATATTTGGGGGTGGGGATTCAAAACTCCCCTTAAATAACATTTTGGCCAGGAGAGGATTGGATGTAGGGAGGTGGGGAAATCCTGACTGCTTTTGAGAGATGGAGAGGATGTCATTGAGCTATAGACTTATCCATTACCTTTTCAAGGGGGAAAGGTGTAGAACAATCAGCCATGAACAGAATTTTCAGAGGTAGACATCGCCTTGATGTATGGATAACATTCTCAGGGTTAGAACTTCCTACAAGTGACACAGACTTTCCTGGTATGTGGCAAATTTCTCAAGCTGCAAGTTTTCAAACAGGGTCTAGATGACCATTTGTCCAAAGTGTTGTAGTGATTTCTTTTCAGGCATGGGTTGTACTGCATGACCTCTGTGTTTCTGGAAAATCTATACAAGCAGTTTTTCACAAGGATTCATACTGCTGGTACTTTTTCTCTACAATTTTGGTAAAGACAAGATATGCGCAATAAGGTGGCACAGTGGATAGAGTGCTGGGCTTGAAGTCAGGAAGATTCATGTTTCTGAGTTCACATTTGGCTTACTAGCTGCGTGACCCTGAGCAAGACACTTAACCCTGTTTGCTTTTGTTTCCTCATATGCAAAATGGGCTAGAGAAGGAAATAGCATACCACTCCAGTATCTCTGCCAAGAAAATAGGGTCATGATAAATTGGACATGAGTGAAAATACTGAACAACAAGAAAAAGACAAGATAGATAGGCTCACAGACAGGACAAATTGTCTAAAACCTTTGCAGGATCTCGCCTTACAGGTGAAAACAAAACAGATGTGAATGAAAAAGTTGCAAAATTTTTCACTGTCTCACAATAGAAAAAAAACATTTTGTTGACTGAGTGGACCATATCTGTTCTTTCTTCCTCTTTCCTTATCACTGTACCTTGAAGATTCAAATTTTAGGCAATCACAGCAATGATGAGGTAGCAGATCCAGCAAATGGTTATTCATTTAACTCAGGAGAAAGGAAGCTTTGTCATCCCTGTTTGCAGCCTGGTTGCCAGGCTTCTTGAAGAGGTTGTGTCTTTCCTCTTGGGATATTCATAAGTGACTGCTGGCTCTCTGGAATGCAGCAGATTTGGTATGCTCCAGTAAAGACAGATATTATCCTTTTCAGAATATGTAAAGGCTAAATTCTTAAGGAAAACTCTGATATGCTTCGTAGGAAGGTTGGAATTCATAAATACACAGGTTTATTTGTGTGTGTGTGTGTGTGTGTGTATGTGTGTGTGTGTTTGGAAAAATACTGGGATTAAACTGTACAGATGATACTAATTTGATGATGTAAATTTCCCCAGGATTGTGCATTTTAAACCTATAATATAATAATGATGTAATTTGGGAGATAGATTACATTCCAGAAGCAGTAACTCCCAAGAACCTTGAACTTGAGCTCTTGGAGACTTGATACCTCTTACTTCTATGACATAGGGAGGCTAGTTTCCTTCCTCTTTCTTTGAAAAAACAAAATAAAAATGACCAATTTTAATATGTGGCTTAACTTGGAATTGATCATTTCTGACAATTCGGAGCTAAGCTGTGGGTGTTTCACTGTATTTGAGACAAAAGAAACTGTTTACTGCTGAAGTGAAATGGCCACTTTAGCTCCGTTCCTGTGATTATGGAACTTCAGTGATACAAGGTGGACTTAACAATCAATGTTAAGACTACATCATTGGCTCTGAAAGAACTACTGTATTGATATAAAATATAGATCACTTACTATACCAATATGTGGTTAATGATTACAAGTTGGGGAAAATATATGGAATGTAAATAGTAATAGCTAGGTAACTGAAAGTGACAACTCAAGACTTTTCCTTTTTTGGGAGGGGGAGACATCACCTAATAACACAATAGTGATAGCGCATTGGCTAAAGGAAAAAAAATCTGACTTCAGATCCCAAGAAATAAAGAATGCTTCATTGTTTCTTCCTACCTCTACTCATTTTCTAGTGTTTTTCCCCTCTTTTTCAAGTCCTAGTTCTAAGTCAATAAGTTTTTTTTCCCTCCCCATTCTTTTCTTATGCACGGCTTTCTCATAGGTTATTTTTTTCTGAGAAAAGAAGTTTTTGGGAAAAAAAACCCTTATCAACACAAGTAATCCTCCTTACTAGAAAACTAAATGTGCCCTTACCTATAGCAGAGCAAAGAGCTCTGTTTCATTATTTGGAAGGTGTGGCTGTTTTCCATCCTGCAGTATGCATGCAATGGGTTTATTAAAAGTCATTTTTATTATTTTATTTATCTGTCTCCCTGTTTTTATATAGCCCATGTTTTGTTTCATAAAATAAAAGGGAAATAGGCAAAGAAACAGAAAGAAAGAGAACACAACTTTTCTTCTGGGACTAGACTAAGCAACTCAGTTAGCCACAACATGATTACAGGGTTACTGTAGATTTATATTGTAGTCATAAAGTATTAGAGTTAGAAGGCAGGCAGGCAACAAGCATTTATTAAGTGCTTACCATATATTAGGTACTCTGTCAAATTCTGGCAATGCAAACATGATTAAGAGGAGAGACAGTTCCCGCTCTCAAGGAGTTTACAATCTAATGGGGAAGGATAATATATAAAAGATGTCTGATATGTTGGTGTAGTGGACATGCACTGAGGTATGGTGGCACAGTCTGGAGAGTCTAAAAGCATAAATAGGAAGGGAATGAAGGCTGGCCCTCTTGGAGCCCTTCCCAAAATGGAGACTCTAGAAGGAATTCACCAAATGAAGAAGGGGCACGAGGGCACTGGAATGTTTCATGGAGAAGGCCCTATATGCTGACAGATGTTTTAAAGTGAGAAGGCAGTTAAGGCACAGTGAAAAAAAATACAGAGAATCAAAAGCAGAGCTGGGAAGGGCAAGAAGAATCGGCAAAGTTGGCTTTCTCCAAATGGAGCTAGGAAAAACTCACAAATGGCAGAGGAACAGAAGGGCAGAATGATCCTCCAAGATGTAAAGATCACAGAAATTTTAGGATAGTAGGGCAGTTGAGGAATGGTGGCAAAAGAAACTTATTACAACAATCTTACAGAGGAGGGAATTGAGGCTTAGAAAGAGGCAGTGACAGCTATAAGGTTAACTAACATGACAAAACAGAAAAATAATAAATGTTGGAGAAGATGGGGGAAATCGGAGCACTAGTACATTGTTAGTGGAGTTGTGAACTAATCCAACCATTCTGGAGAACAATTTGGAATGATACCCAAAGGGCTATAAAAGTATGCATACTATTTGATCCGGCAATATCACTATTTGGTCTGTATCACAAAGAGATCTAAAAAAGGGAAAAGGAACCACATGTAGAAAAATATCTATAGCAGGTCTTTTTGTGGTGGCAAAGAATTGGAAATTGAGGGGCTGTCCATCAATTTAGGGAATGACTGAATGAGTTGTGGCATATGGCTATAATGGAATACTATTGTTCCATGAGAAATGAGGGGCATGTGGATTTCAGAAAAATCTAGAAAGACTTGCATAAACTGATGCTGAGTGAAGGGAGAAAAAAACAGTAGAACATTGTACATAGTAACAGGAATTTTGTGTGATAAATTTCTTAGACTTAACTCTTCTCAGCAATGCAGTGATCTAAGACAGTTCCAAAAAAGTCATAATAAAAAAATGCCATCCATATCCAGAGAAAGAAGCCTGGAGTCTGAATGCAAATTGAAGCATGCTATTTTCTCTTTTTTTTTTTCTTGTGGTTTTTCCCCTTTGTTCTGATCCTTCTTTCACAACATGACTAATGTGGAAATATATTTAATATGATTGTACATGTATAGCATATTTCATATTGTATGCCATCTTGGGGAGGGGGAAGGGGAAGGAGGGGATGAAATTTGGAACTGAAAATCTTATAAAAATGAATGCTGAAAACGAAAAATAAATAAATAATTTTTTTTAAAAAAGAAAGAGGCAGTGGCTTACCTAAGATTGTATAATTAGAAAGTGGACAGAGTGCAGGATATGAAGTCAGATTCATATCCCATCTTGGGCATTTACTATCTGTGTGACCTGGCAAGTCATATAACCTCTTTGGTCCTCAAGTTGCTCTGATATAAAATTAGAGCAATACTAGTACTTGCTTCACAGACTTTTCTGAGGCTCACCTGCAATAAAGTTCATAAAATACTTTGTAAACCTTATAGCACCTTACGAAGTGAGCTGCTGCTGCTATAATGTCTGCTACTGCTATTATCTTCTTTGTCTCATGCTTTCAGTGGAATATAGATAGAAATTGTCTTGGGACAAGTTACTATCCTGAAGTACACATATATAAGGTGTATATATACATGTAGAAGGTGCATGTGTATATATATATATATAGAGAGAGAGAGAGAGAGCAAGTGACACACATATATGCACACATGCATACATACACACATACATATATGTATATACACATGCATACATGTATATACACACATACCTGCAAACAACTATGTGTGTGCATGCATGCGTGCGTGTGTGTGTGTGTGTGTGTGTGTGTGTGTGTGTGTTTGTTCTATGGACCATTTCACAGATGGATACAATATCCTTTTGGGATCAGATAAAAGTTGTGAGACGGAATTTCTTCTCCGACATCCTCACTGAAAACAATATTCAAGGCTACTTAACTAGCTGGCAGGACATGGGAGATGATGTCTAACTTATCCTCTTCCCACATGGTGGTGGGGGGAGCATCATCATCATCATTAAGAGCAGCAGAAAATTGGGATTAGAACTCCAATTCCCTTAAATATTGTGTGTGTTTATTCAGTACCTATACATGTCAGGCATGATGCCAGATTCTGAAGATGCAAAAAACAAATTGAAATGGTTTTTACTCTCAAAAAGCTTTTGTTTAAATCGATAGAGAAAGGAAGTACCTGTAAACAGGTAAATAAAAGCAAAACCAATCAAATAAATAGAATTTTTTTTGTGGAGAGAGACAGACCTGACAATTAGAAAATCATGAAAAGTCACCTATGGGGGTAGTGCCTGAATTGTACTTTGAAGGAAGATAGTGTTCTTCAAAGAAGAGGCAATTGAGGATAATATTTCAGGTATGGAGGACGTTCTGTACAAAGATACTGAGTTTGGAGGTATTACATTTGGGGAAATCAGTTTTGAAGGCAGGTAGAGTACATAAGGAAGAATAAAATGAACTCAGTTAGAAAAGATGGAATGGAACCAAAGGATAGAGGACTTTATTTTTTTTTTTATTTTTAGATTTACATCATTGATTTCCACAAGATTTTGAGTTACAAATTTTCTCCCCGTCTTCCCCCTACCCGCCAACCCAAAATGGCGATCCCACTGTATACCCCATCCACCAATCTGCTCTCTCCTATATCTTCCCCCATCATCCCCTGATTTTCTGGAATAGTAAGATGGATATCCCTATCCCAGTGCCTGTATATCTTATTTTCCAGTTGCATGTAAATTAATAATAATAATAATAATTAAATATATATATATATATGCATATTTGATTTCAGAACTTTAAATTCTGGATTCTTTCTTTTGTCACCCACCCCCACTGGAAAGTCAGGTAATTCAATACAGGTTGTACATGTGTAGTTATGCAGAACATCTCCACAATGAACATATTGTGTAACACTGACTATATTTCCCTCTTTCTTATCCCCCGCCACCGGTTTGTTCTGTTCTCTGCTTTGTCCCCGTCCCTTTACTGAAGGGTGTGCTTCTAACATCTCTCTCCCCCCACCGTGCCCTCCCCTTCATATTCCCCCCTCTCATCTCCATCCCCCCTACTCTCCTGCAGGGCAAGATACCCACTTTAGAGTGTATGTCATTCCTTCCCTAAGCCAAATTCAATTAGAGTAATGATGATGCATTCCCTTTTGCCTTCCTGTTCTTCCCCTCCATTGTAAAAGTTGTCCCTTGCCTCTCAGTGAGCTCTTGAGATTCTTTTTCCATCAGGCAAATTTGACTTTTGAAGGCATTCTTCTCCTCATTGGCATTTTGGGCCTCCTTTGCCATTTGAGTTAGTCTATTTTTTAAGATATTATTTTCTTTAGTCAGGTTGTTGACTCTCTTATCATGATTTTCTTGCACCATTCTCATTTCTCTCCCCAATTTTTCCTCCACTTCTCTTATTTGCTTTTTAAAATCCTTTTTAAGCTCCTCTATGGTCTCTGTCCACTTCGTATTTTTCTTGGAAGCTTTTGGTGTGAGAGTTCTGACTGTGTTGTCTTCCTCCTGTTTCATGCTTTTTTCCTTTTTGTCCCCAAAAAAGGAATCTCAGGTTTGATTGCTGGACTTGCTTTGCTTCATTTGCCTGCTCATGTTGCCAGTCAGTTACTTGGCTTTTGGGCTTAATAGTAAAACTCTGCTTTCAGAGGGGAGATCTCTATCCCAAATCACTAGGGTTTTC
Source organism: Pseudochirops corinnae (assembly GCA_028646515.1). Classification (NCBI taxonomy): domain Eukaryota; kingdom Metazoa; phylum Chordata; class Mammalia; order Diprotodontia; family Pseudocheiridae; genus Pseudochirops; species Pseudochirops corinnae. The sequence continues at coordinate 198,077,605 of CM053585.1, read as the reverse complement.
GCAGCTGCCGTTGCTATTAGGAGGCTGCCATTTTTTGCAGCCCCCACCAGCTTTGGCTCACTGAAAACGCACTTCAGGACCACAACTCAAGACCACAATCTGATCCAGGCAGTTCTTAGGCAGGACCACTTAGCCTCTGAATGGTCACTTGGCCCCCCTGCAATCTGCAGGACAAGAGCTTCTGAAGCAGCCACATGGAAGCAGCTGCAGGGCCGCAGCTTCAGATTGCTGGTAGCTCTGGAGGCAGTTTGGCCGGACCATCTCCCCCAAATTTAGCCAAGTTCCACTGACCTTTTCCCTTTGTCCTTGGCTCTTGTGAACTGGTGATTCTGGAAATCGCCACAGCTGCTGCTGATCTGCTCTCCTGAGTGCTACAGCCACAGCTTCTCCTGGATGCCCTGGAGCTGAAACCACATAGGGCTGGGCTCTGCCTCCAGCGCACTGCAATGACTGCCTGCTGGGCTGCCTTCAGTGGGAGCTTTGTTACTCCATAATTTTTGTGGAGTGTGGAGCTCTAAAATTTGCTTAGAGTCATATTTTATAGATATTTGAGGTGGTATTGGGGGGAGCTCGCAGAGTTCTCCTGTTTCTAAGCTGCCATCTTGACTCCCAGATAGAGGACTTTAAATGCCAAAGAGAGGAGATGATATTTTATCCTACAGGTAATAGGGAGCCATTGCAACTTTTTGAGCAGAAGAATAACATAGGAAGACCAATGCTTTAGGAATGTCAATTTTGTTGTAGATGCAAGGCTTTAAATAATGCACTGATATCACACATGATAAAAGATGTGACAATTATACACATATGCAAGAATTTGCCAGCTGCATATTCACTTCAAAAACAAATTAATCATGCTCTATTACATTTTTTATTTTATTAAATATTTTAAAATTACATTTTAATGTGGCTTAGCAGTACTATGAAATGTGGATGTTAGGGTGGACCAAAGCAGCTGGAGCTGGCTTTGTGTTTGACACATGTGGTTTAAAATATTACAATATATAGAGCCAGGAACAATTGAATGCAAATCCTGCCTCAGTTACTTTCTGACTAAGCATATATTATCTTTCAGTATCAATTGTCCCATTGGTTTTATTTTTTTTTACTTTTATTTATTTTTTATTTATTTTATTTTTTTAACTGTTGTTTTTTTTTTTAGTTTACATCATTTTTTTCCATGAGATTTTGAGTTACAAATTTTCTCCCCATCTTTCCCCTACCCACCACCCCAAAACAGCAATCCTACTATAAACCCCCTCCCCAAATCTGCTCTCTCCTATATCGTCCCCCATTCACCCTATGACTTTTTGGTAGGGCAAGATGGATCTCCCTACCCCAGTGCCTGTATATCTTTTTCCCAGTAGCATGTGAATAATAATAATAATAATAATAATAATAATAATAATGATAATGATGATGATAATAATAATGATTTTATACATATTTAACATTGGGTATTAGAACTTTAAATTCTAGCTTCTTTTCCTTCCTCCCTCATCACCCACCCCCGCTGGAAAGACAAGCAATTCAATATAGGCCATATATATGTAGTTACGCAGAACATCTCCACAATGGACTTATTGTGAAAGACTGACTGTATTTTCCTCCATCCTATCCTGCCCCCCCAACTTGTTCTACTTTGTCCCTGTCCCTTCACAGAAGTGTGTGCTTCTAAAAACCCTCCCCCCCAACCTACCCTCCGGTCCATCATCCCCCTCTCATTCCCTTCCCCCCTAGTCTCCTGTAGGGTGAGATACTGAATTTAGAGTGTATGTCACTCCTTCCCTAAGCCAAATTCAATGAGAGTAAGGTTGACCCATTCCCTTTTGC
>CM053585.1:198052301-198075272 GCA_028646515.1 Pseudochirops corinnae | reverse complement strand
ATGGACAAATGACTGGAATTTAAATGGCTATCTCATTGAAAAAAGTAGAGGCAGATGAAGGCATGGTACCATGGGAAGAATGCTAAACATGGAATCAGGGGGTCTTAGTTGAAATCTTGACTCATAATTATATCTTTATGACTTTGGAGAGAGTTTTATACCTATTTGGTCCTGTTTTTTTTTTTAAAATCTATAAAATGTGAGGATTGAAATAGATAACCATTAATGTTTCTTCCTTTGTCTGTAAATATAAGGATGCAAAGTACTTTTTGATCTGTAATGAAGGTTACTTAGAATTCACAACCAAACAATGAATAGAGAGCGTAGCAAAAACCAAAACTGATCATTTTAATTACGTAAAATTTAAAAGCTTTTTCAGGAAGCAACCAACCAGTATTTAAATAATAACCAGCATTTATAACCAGCTTAAAACATTGTTGGAATTAAGTTAAGTGTTCTGAAATTTTAGAAAAGGAAAAAATAACCCTTGCTCTCATGGAACTTATAATGGAAACGAGTGGGGAGAGAAAACATAAATTGCCATATTGAACATAGAGAGAAAGAAGATAAATAGAGGGAAGGCAGTCCTAGAGAAAAAAAATCCAAACCATTAGCAACTGAAGGGACCAAGAAGGACCTTTGCAGAGGTAGCATTTGACGTGTTTTAAAGGAAGTCAGGGATTCTAAGGTAGAAGTTAGGTTATAGAGGATTGTGTAGTACTGTGCTGTCAAACTCGAATAGAAGCAGGGCCATTAAACCTTCAATACCCCTGCAGGTTGCATATTGACTTAGAAAACCATATGTTAATATCATCTACATTCTATTGTATTCTATCTATCTATCTATCTATCTATCTATCTATCTATCTATCTATCTTATCTATCTACTTTTCTATCTGTCTGTCTGTGTCTATCTCTTTAGTTAACTATCTATCCGTCTATCTATCTATCTATCTATCTATTTATCTATTTTGCTAAATATTTCTCAGTTACATTTTAATCTGCTTCCCACATTCAGTAGCTACAAGCCTGTGTGTTTGACACTTCTGCTGTTATGGATGGAAAGGCAGTCCTGAAGTCTGAAAGACATGGATTCATGTCCTCTCTCTCATGCATTCTAACTCTGTGACCTTAAGCAAATTACTTAACCTCTCAATGCACTAAAGAAATATTTAAAACTATAAGATTCATTGAAGTTATTAACCTTCATTGATAGGAGAAATTTTCTCATCCATGAATTCCCTATGCTAATGAAAATGTAGATCTGGTCTTAAACTCTCTTTCCAAGATATAGAAAGAACTGTCACAAATACATGAAAACTAAGACCCATTCCCTATACATAATTGGTCACAAAATGAACCATATGTTTTCAAAAAGAGAAATGGAAGCTATCCATAATCATATGAAAAAAATGTTTCAACTTATCATTGATAAGAAATGCAAATCTGAACAAATCTGAAATTTCAGTTTGTCCAGAAAGTGGACAAATGTGTTAAAGATGGGAATAATTGACATTGGCAAGGTTATGGGAAAGTGCAAACTCTCTTAAACTTTTTGTGAAGCTATGAATAGAGGCAAACATTCTGGGCCAAAAATATTTCTAAAACACTTTAAATGCTGTCAGAAAATTCAATAAACTGTTCAAAACCTTTGGCCTAGGGATATCCCTATCAGACACATACCTCAAGAAGATCTAAAGACCTAAATTAGCATCTAAATATGTCTAATATTCACAGGAACACTGTTGTAATAACAACTATATGTGTGTATGTGTATACACACAGAGTATATGGTCAGTTGTGGGATGACAGAACAAATTTTGGCATATGAAACCAATGAAATAATGTTTCACTGTCAGAAGAAATATGGTAATGAGCAGATAACTAACCTTAGAGTCAGAAAGACCTGGGTTCAGGTTCTGCTTCATACAAATCCTAGATGAGTGAGCATTGGCATTCATCTTAATCAATTTATACTGCAAACAATACTCTGAGACACATGATTTGCTGATCCATCTGCACTGGTGGAGTGAGTTTCCTCACCAGGAGACATTCTTCTTCATGAAATCATGGATATAGACCAAAACCAACCAAACAAAAAAGGAACATATAAGGAATTGGAGAGAAAATTGAGAAGACATGCATGAAGTAATGTAGGAAAAATTGAGAATAGAATTGAAAACAATATATATGAGATCTATAATAATGTAAACAAGACAGCACTGAAAAAGACACCTCAACTTAGACTATATTCAGTAACCATCATAGGTCCCACAAATCAGTGGCTAAAACATGCTTCTTATCCCTCTGAAAGGAGTGATGGATCTAGAGTGAGAGATCCTGTGTTCAAATCCTAACTCTGATACTTTTTATTTATATGACCTAAGGCAGGTCATTTAACTGCTCTGGACCTTAGTTTCATCATGTGTAAAATGAAGGGGATGGATTCCATGATCTGTAAGGATCCCTCTAGCTCTAAAACAATTATCATTAATGTGATTGTTTCTCTGTAGAAAGGTGGGTGGATCACAGGTGTGGAATGTTGTATGCACTTAGACATAGTCACTATGTCAGACACAGTCATTTTACTTTTTCTTTGATACAGGAGTGGTTTCTATAGGTGAATAGAAATGGCTGAGGTACACAAAGGTTATCAATTAACCTTTTAGAAAAGGAAGGTGAAATATCTTTAATATCCAAATAAAACTAGGATCTTTAAATGCTAAAATATTCACTGAAAATAGGAACCCAGCACAATTGGCTAGTTTCTGTATCTTTTCTCTCACTTCAAATTGAAGATGATAGTGCTTTGTTATATGGAAAGCATATTTGCTATGTTCATATGAATAACTCTTTCCTCCTACAAAAAAATTCCATTTAAATTATCGTAGTAAGTGAAGATCCAGTTATATTACAGGTTAAATCCAATCCCTAAATTCTCTCAATTCTCTCTCTCTCTCTCTCTCTCTTTCTACACACACACACACACACACACACACACACATATATATATATATGTATGTATATATATGCATGTGTTTCTTTATATAATGAATAGGGAAGGAAAGAGGGAAGGGGAAATTACCTAAGGTCAAAAGACAGGTGATGTGCACACATGTGCACATGTTCACACAAACATGTGCATACACACATATGTACCATATATGCACATACAAAAGAATAAAACACATGTGTGCATATACACATACATGTATATATGTGACTATACACACATGTATGTATTTATGTACAAATTCCAAAGAAAAATCATTTTTATCCATAAATAATCCACATCCAGGTTGTGTGATGTTGTAACTGTTGTTTTTGTAATTGAGCTTTTTTTTTTTTTTTAACATCTTACTTCTTCATAGTCTTGAAAGTCATCCCCATGTTTGTGTGGGGATTTTTGCAAAATTAAAATACGTGATTGGAAGACTTCCTGATAATGCTGAAATTAAAATAGCAATTTTTATATCACTTCTTTAATTATAGTCACAGATTTCTCTATATACATACATTAGCTCAGATCCATCTCTAAACATTCATAATGTCAGTATGGTGCCAAATTCATACAGCATTTTATCTTAAGTCAAGTTAGAAAGCATGATTTTCTGACATTCCATTCTTTTGTGCTTTATCCAAGTTTCACATTAAGCATTCTGCACCTCAAAAAGCATTATTGGGTTTACATTTCTGGAAATTTTTCATTATTCATATTTAAATTAAGTTCTTTGAGAAGGAAGGAAAGGGAGAGGATTTATATCAAGAGACAAATAATGTAACCAGTGACAATTTTCAGCTTTTTTTATTGAATATATAAATCATTTGAACAGTAACCAAACTGTTTAAGTAATATAGAGTTCAACCATTATATACTTATGGGTGGGAGTAATTTGGGAACTCTGTAACATGACAAATTGTTCATTTAAAAGAGAGGTTATTTAGCCACTGGCATGCTGGAGGTTAGACAGAAGTTCAAATTGTTTATTTCATCATTCAGTTTAAATGAGAAAATAATTACATTTTACCCTGTGCTAGGTAAAGCGATAAGATACTTCTGTGATGTGGGTGAATCAGACGGTCTCTTCTAAACAAGACCATGAGTAGAGTGCAAGAGAGCAGAGCTCTGTGTATTCCAACACATTTCCCAATACAGGGTCAGGGGTATGGGTAGAATATCTACAACTTATACAAAAGACATTATCCTGAAAACTGGGATGTGATTTGAATTGTATTTAAATGTATTATGGAAGCTCACTATTTAAAATAACCCTGCAACAAATGAAAAATCTTTATGAAAAACAACAGTTTCCTTTGCAATTTGAATAATCATCCCCTAATTTTTTTGTTTTGTAAGTCTGGGTGTCGCATTGTTAAGCTTTTCTGAAACTTTTTGACTGAATACTGTCTTAGAAATTACTTAGTAGTTTCTCTGAATAGAACATAAACGCAGAGAAAATCTTGTTCACAGTAGTAAGGAATCTTAGAGTTTTAAGGGACCTCAAAGCATAACACAACTTTACACATGGGGAAAAGTTCTCTCTATGACATTCACAAGAGATAGTCATATGTACTTTAGTTGAAGACTCCTAGAAAGAAGAAACCCATTGACTGTGGCGAGCATCTTATTCCACTTTATATGATTTAAATCATAAGGGACTTTTACTTTACACTGAGCTGAAATTACCCCTTTGCAACTTTCCACCATTGTCCCTACCTCTGTCCTTTAGACTAAGAAGCACAAGCTTAATAATTTTCCAGGTAACTACTCTTAAAATACTTGAAGGCAGTTGTCATGTGAACTAGAAATCTTTTCTTAATCTTTATTTTTTTTAATTGCCCTTTCATAGTCCTCCGGCTTCTGACCATTCTGGCTACCTTGTACTGCACATGAACCAGTGTCCTTCCTAAAATATAGCAGTTAAAATGGAACACAGTTCTCCACTTGTGGTCTGACCAGAATGGTGTCCAATGGGACTATCACCTTCATGGCCTGGAAACTAGACTTTTCAATATAAGCTAAAATCATGTTAAATTTTTGGTTAGTCATGTCACACTATGTAACGATACTAGGATTTGAAGATCTTCCATGCCCCTTGAGCTTGCTGACATAGCAGGAAGGGGTGGAGCAAGAGAATGCCGGAACCAAGCTAGTCTCCATGCAGTGCAGACTGGAAGTGGCATCAGAGGCAGTGGCTGCGGCTGCAAACTCCTTTTGCTTTGAGCCGGCCAGAATCTCTGCTAAGGACTCCTGCTGAGGACTGCCTGGGGCAGGAACTGCCAGGGGCTGGAGCTGCTGGGACCAAGCTGTCTGGACGCTGAGCAGTTGCGTGCGTGAGGAGAGGGGGATCTTTGCCTGAGGTAGCCTGTCCTGTTTGAAGGCTTGAGGATGTGGGTGTTTACTACTTTGACCACATGTGCCAACTTCATCACTACTGGGTTGGCTTTGACTTTCCGGTTTTGGGACTCAATTTTCTGGTATTTAAATGAATGCACTATCTATATTTCTTATGTAGAGAGCCTGTTCCATTTTGTGATTAATAACTATATCAGCATATTTATAGTTACTGTAGGCATTGTGAATACTGCATTGCTGATACACACTATTGACTCATATTGACTCATGCTAAACTCTATAGATCTTTTTAAAAAGTGAATTAATACTTCCCCTATGTTGAAACCAAATTTAGGACCCTATGTAATTATTTATGCAAAATACAGTAATATTTAACTCAGATCTTTATTCCAGCTTATAAAATCATTTAAATACTAATTCCCATCCACTACATTATCTATCCCTCCATTCTCAATAATCTACAAGTTTGTTATGTGTTCAATCTATGTCTTCATATAAGCAATTGAAAAAAAAATGCTGTGACATTTTGACATAGTTTAAATGACAAAGTTTGAAGACTGTCTTGGGAGAGCTGTCATGACCTTAAGTTATCTTTAATTACAGTGGACAAATCCAATTCTGCTTCAGACTTTACTATTTCTCAGTAAAATTTATCTGCTTGTGCCAAAACAATTTTTGCATTTTATTTCTTTTATTTGTTCATTTACTTTTAGTTTACAAGATTCAGTTTCAGAATTCCTTGATTTTCAAGTTTTTTCCCCTTCTTATCCCCCCACCCCATCCCATGGCAGCATGCAATGAAGTATAGGATCTGCAAATACTTCCACATTGGACATTAGTCTGGTTGTATAGAAGGGTTGTAACTGATGGAGTGAACAATGGGAAAAAAGAAACAAATCCAAACATGGAAAAGAATGATAGCATGTAGATTGCTTCAGTCTCCATTTAAACTCTGTTCTTTCTAGATCTTTCTCTGAATGTTGATATCTCCTTCCATGCTGAGACTTGCAGAGTTGTCTTATAACTGTGCATTGCTGAGAAGAGTCTAATTTATCAAGATTGGTCATCACACATACAATGTGTCTGTGATTGTGTACAAATTTTTCCTGGTTCTGCTCTTCTCACTTAGCATCAGTTTGTATAAGCCTCTCCAGGTGAATATGAAGACTGTCTCCTCCCCATTTCTTATAGCACAATAGTATTCCATTACATTCATATACCACAACTTTTTTAGCCATTCCCCAATTGATGGGCATCCCCTTAATTTCCAGGTTTTTGCCGCCACAAAGAGAGCTGCAATAAATATTTTTGTACATCTAGGTCTTCCTCCCACTTCTATGATTTCTTTGGGATGCAACCCTGAAAGTGGTATTACTGGGTCAAAGGGTATGAAATTATTTATAGCTCTTTGGGCATATTCCAGATTGCTCTCCAGAATGGTTGTATCAGTTCATAGCTCTACCAGTAATGCATTAGTGTTCCAATTTTTCCACATTCTCTCCAGCAATTGTCATTTTCCTGTTTTGTCATCTTAGCCAATCTGACTAGTGAGATGTGGTACCTCAAAGTTGTTTGATTTGCATTTTTTGAATAAATAGTGATTTAGAGCATTTTCTTCATTTGCTTATAGATATCTTTCAGATACCTCTGAAAATTGCCTGTTCATATCCTTTGACCATTTATCAATTGCAGAATGATCTGCATTCTTATAGATTTTACTTAATTCCCTATATACTTTAGAAATGAGGCCTTTATCAGAGACACTGGTTATAAAAATTCTTTCCCAGTTTCCCACTTCCCTCTTAATCTTGGTTACATTGGCTTTGTTTGTACAGAAACTTTTCAATTTAATGTAATCAAGATTATTCATTTTGCATTTTATAATGCTCTCCAATTCTTCTTTGGTCATAAAGTCTCCCCTACTCCATAAATCTGACAGGTAAGCTATTCCTTGCTTCCCTAGATTACTTACAGTATCAGCCTTTATACCTAGATCATGCATCCATTTAGACTTACTTGACTTTGGTGTATGGTGTTAGATGATGGTCTATGCCCAGTTTCTGCCTTACTATATTCCAGTTTTCCCAGCAGTTTTTGTCAAATAGTGAGTTCTTATCCCCAAAACTGGGGTCTTTGGGCTTATCAAACAGTATATTACTATAATTGTTGGCTACTGAGTCTTTCATACCCAATCTATTCCATTGATCCCCTACTCTATTCCTCAGCCAGTACCAAGAAGTTTTGATGACTGCTGCTTTATAATAGAAGTTAAAATCTGGTACAGCTAGGCCACCTTCCCTAGAATTTCTTTTCATTGATTGCCTTGATATTCTGGACCTTTTGTTCTTCCAAATGAATTTTGTCACTATTTTTTCTAGCTCTTTAATGAATTTTTTGGTAGAATGATTGGTATGTCACCAAATATGTAACTTGCTTTAGGTAAAATTGCCATTTTTATTATATTAGCTTGACCCAGCCATGAGCAATTGATGTTTTTCCAATTATGTGGATCTGATTTTATTTGTGTGAAAAGTGTTTTGTAATTGTGTTCATATAGGTACTGGGTTTGTTTTGGCAGATAGATTCCCAAATATTTTATAATGTCTACAGTAACTTTAAATGGAGTTTCTCTTACTATCTCTTGCTGTTGGACTTCATTGGAAATATATAGGAATGCTGAGGATTTATGTGGTTTGTGTTATATAGTTTTCCTGATATTCAACCACCCTTGCATTCCTAGAATAAATCCTGCCTGATCAAAGTGTATTATTCTCATGATGATTTACTGTAGTCTTTTTGCTAATATTTTATTTAGAATTTTGCATCTATATTCATAAGAGAAATTGGTTTGTAATTTTCTTCTCTGTTTTGTCTTTTCCCGATTTAGGTATCAGTACCATATTTGTCTCATAAAAAGAATTTGGTAGGACTCCTTCTTATCCAATTTTCCCAAATAGTTTGTAGAGTATTGGAGTCAATTCTTCTTTAAATGTTTGGTAGAATTCACTAGTAAAGTCATCTGGCCCTGGAGATTTTTTCCCAGGGAGTTCATTGATGGCTTGTTCAATTTCTTTTTCTGAGATATGATTATTTAAGTAGTTTTCTTCCTCTTCAGTTAGTCTAGGCAATTTGTATTTTTGTAAATATTCATCCATTTCACTAAGATTGTCAAATTTATGTGCATACAATTGGACAAAATAATTCCTAATTATTGTCTTAATTTCCTCTTCCTTGGAGGTTGATTCACCCTTTTCATTTTTGATAGTCATAATTTGGTTTTCCTCTTTCTTTTTTTTTTTTATCATGTTGGCTAAAGGTCTATCAATTTTATTGGCTTTTTCATAATATCAACTCTTGGTTTTATTTATTAATTCAATAGTTTTCTTGAATTTGATTTTATTAATCTCTCCTTTGGTTCTCATTATTTCTAATTTAGTATTTAATGGTGATTTTTAGTTTGTTCTTTTTCTAGCTTTTTCAATTTTCATGCCCAATTAATTGATCTCCATTTTCTCTAATTTATTCATGTATGCATTCAGAGATGTAAAACTTCCCCTAAAAACTGCCTTTGCTGCATCCCACGAGTTTTGGTATGTTGTCTCATTATTGTCATTCTCTTGAATGAAGTTGTTGATTGTTTCTATAATTTCTTGTTTGACCCACTCGTTCTTTAGGATTAAGTTATTTAGTTTCCAAATAGTTTTTTATCTATCTTTCCATGGCCCTTTATTGCATATAATTTCTATTGCATCATGATCTGAGAAGGATGCATTTAACATTTCTGCCTTTCTGCACTGAATTGTGAGGTTTTTTGCCCTAGTACATGGTTGATTTTTGTGTATGTGCCATGTACTGCTAAGAATAAGGCATATTCCTTTTTATCCCCATTCAGTTTTCTCCAGAGATTATCATGTCTAGCCTCTCTAAAATTCTATTTGCCTCCTTAACTTCTTTCTTGTTTATTTTGAGGTTAGATTTCTCATCTTCAGAGAGGGGGAGATTGAGGTACCCCACTAGTATTGTTTAGCTATTTCTTCCTCCAATTCTCTTGACTTCTAGGAATTTGGATGCCATACTGCTTAGTGCATATATGTTAAGTAATGATATTGCTTCATTCTTGATGGTGCCTTTTAGCAGAATGTAGTTTCCTTCCTTATCTCATTTAATTAGATCTGTTTTTTCTTTTGCTCAGAGATTGATGAACTGTTATTATTATTTTGCTAGTAAACCCTGTAGAGTTCTTGTTTCATTTTGTTTTGTTTTTATTTTGCTGCTTCTGAATTTCCCCATCATTTTTGTCAAACCAATATTGATGTCTGTGAATGTTCTTACTCAGAGGAGCTAATGCAGTGCTGTACACCAAATCTCTGAAAGCTGCCCATTTTTTTTATGCTCCACTGTTGCCAACTGTGTGTTGGCTCAACTTTCTCTCCAAGTTAGCACCAAACTGTTCCTGCTTAAAGAAGTGCTCTAATCTGTTGACATTGATTCTTCTGGTAGTCACTTTGCCTTAAGGCTTCCACTTTTGTTGAACGTGAGTATTTAGCTTGGGGAGGATAAGTCTCTGATTAGTACAGCACTCTGTGACACACATTGCCTTCAACACTTTCACATCCTGACTGTCTCTTCCCCTTACATTGGCATAGTCTATTAAATGTCGATGTTTGCTGCAAGGGTGCATCTACAAAGTTTTATTGTCTTTTGGTAAATGGAAGACAGTGTTGGTGATTAGAAGATCATGAGATTCACAGGTCTTCAGCAGCAAGTAAACATTACTGCTACTGTTTCCAACTTCATTCCTCCCAAGTACTCCCTACCATGTCTAAGCCTATTCAAATTAAAGTCACCCAAAATTATAAGCTTGTCCACTTTTGGCAAATTGATGATAAGGGTTTCCAGGTCTTTGTAAAATTTTTATTTGACCTTATCATGGTTTGTCATGGTGGTAATATATGTACTGATGGTGGTGGTGTGACCTTTTCCTCTCAGTGGCAATTGTATTGTCATGAGCCTGTCATTCACTCCTTTTGCCAGGCATACAAGCTTATCGAGTAACTTAGTTTGGATTGCAGAACCTAGAGGAGTTTCACAGCACTCCCTTTCTCTGTGGCCCCTCCAGAAAAAAATGTATATACATCTTTGACTTTAGTAATCTGGCCTTCGTTTGCCATGCTTGTTTACTCTGGGCTCCTATTTGGATGTGATACCTGCTGATTTCTCTTGCAACAACAGCTGTTCCTCTTTCAGGTCTACTGGATTTTATGTTGTCTATAAGTGCATGCATATTCCGTGTACTGATAATGAGTGGAATCATCTTTGCAGAAGTTTTTATACATTTTTTTACTGTGTTTTTACTGCAAGGTGGGATCCCTGCCTACTGTAGTAATCAGGCTAGGGCTGGGTAAGCAGACAATTTTTAAGGCACCTTTTCTAATGCCTTCCTCACACCAGGAGGAAAACAGTGTGATCCTTAGAAGGCTGCTGAATCCCACTGCTACTTCCAGTGAGAAGATGACTCTATGACCTGGGTTGTCTCTGGGCAGTGTTGTGACTACAGCTCCAAGTGTATCTGCACCTGCTGCTTTGTCACTTGTCTGTCACCACAGGACTCTGAGATAGGTAAAATGCTATGGGTGATGTTTTTTGATTCAGGTGTAAATTGGATTTAATGGAGGCAGAGTTACACAGAGTCACTGGCTTCACTCTGTCTTTGAGAGTCATCACAGTCCAGTGGCAGGTCAGAGTCAAGATAATTGTCTCCAGATGCAATAGATGCCTTTGACAACTTCAATGTCTAACCAAGCACTAATCAGTTCATAGTGCCTACTTTAGCTGCCTTCATGGCCATTGGAACAAATTATCCTCAACTGTCCCATTCCACCAGGGGTAGTCTTCACATGCTTGGGATAGACACCCCCCCTAACTCACCAATGGCTTTGTGACCCATTGGTTGCCATCAACCTGATTTAGCCTGTCTGCTGAAATGGCTTCCTAGGGTTTTGTTGCTGTGTAGGGTATAGCTTCCTGGAGGCACACATGAGATTTAGGTGGATCAGGTGGACACAAAGGTGGATAGCAGTCCTGAAAAGGGCTCACACTAGAGGTACTAGACTTTCCTGAACACATCCTACACCTACACTGGCTTCTGCTAGTGTAGACCTTGATAAAAGGATCACTTACACCACAGAGTATAATTACAGAGCAAGGTTCTAATTTACATTAGTGGATTAATTATGAATATAGATAAAATGTTTAGAGCAAAAGGATGCCATTCTTTCAAAGAAGCTATTTGAGAAGGTGTATAGGATAATACTCTAGGCATAGAAAAAGAAAAGAATATAGTTTTGGCAATAAGTATAATATAATGTATCAAAAAAAAAAAGACAACTAGTGTTATCCTGTAGGTTAATAGCCACCATGAGTGCTTTAGCACAGTGCAAGAAAGTGTCTTAAGATGTATTTCCTCCCTCAATTTAGGGAGGAAATTTTTTTTTCTTTCTTTGTCATCTAGGCATCTAGTCCTTGAGAAAAAATATCAATGCACTAAGTTCTTATACTGATTAGTGAGGTTGTGAGATTCAATTCAGTTCAACATTCAACCTATTACAAGCAAGGTAATAGAAGATAACTTCTTTGAGGACAGGAAATATTTTTTTCACTTTAAAATCCTAATACTAAATATGATTTTTAAAAACCAAAATGATTTTTTAATTTTGTGACAGAAGTTGTGATAAGTATCAGAATATAAATTTTTGAAATGAACAATCCCAATTTTGAAGGACATTATATTCCAATGGGGAAAGCAGTGTGTATTCCATTTGAATATACACAGAATAATCAATCAATCAATCAATCAACATATATTAAACACCTACTATATATCGGGAACTATGCTAAGTGCTGGGGATAGAAAAAGAAGCAAAAGAATGTTCCTGACCTCAAGGAACTTAACAATTTATTTTATTTTAAATTAATAGAACAAAACAAGCATTTCCATGACAAAATAATATAAAAAGATGATTGCACATGAAACTTCAAATTTACTATGCACAACTTGCTATTCCTTTCAAGTATACAACAAACTTATGTAAAATTTCTCCCCCCTGTTTTTATTCCCTACCCTATGAGTAAGCAGGCCCAATAGAATAAAAATGACAATTCTACCCAAATTAACTTATACATTCAAAGCCACCCCAATTAAATGACCAGTTTCTATTGAATTAGAAAATATAATAACAAAATTCATTTAAAAACAAAAAAAATCAAAAATATTAAATGAGATAATGGGGAAAGATGTGTAATGGAAGGAGATTTAGCAGTCCAGATCCTAAACTGGATTATAAAGCAGTAATTATCAGAACTATCTTCTATTGGCTAAGAAATAGAAAGGCAAAACCATGAAGTAGACATAAAATTTATAGAAGCAAATAAACATAGTAATGTGGTATTTGATAAGCATAAACACTTAGGATTTTGGGATAAGGACTCATTATTTGATAAAATTTATTGGAAAAACTAGAAAGCATTGTAGCAGGAACTGGGCATGGAGCAATATCTCATACCATTTACCAGGAATTTACCACCTAATGAGGAATAACATATGCAAACAAATATATGCAAAGCAACAAATAAAGCACACAATGTATATATGTCTATGTATACATAGACATATATAAACATATATACACACGTATGAATATACATACACGGTGTGTGTATATATAATACACACTTACATATAAATATACACTATATATGTGTGTACGTGTATACATACATGCATACACATGCACATACACACATATACATATAAATATACATATACATATGAAAAAGGAAATAATATAGTGAAAGCATTGGAATTAAGGGGGATTAGGAAAGACTTTCTATAGAAGGTATTAGAATTATAAGGGATTAGGAAAGATTTCTTGTAAAAGATAAGATTTTAATTGGGACTAAGGAAGCCAGGGAAGTCAGTAGACAGTTGAGGAAGGAGAACATTCCAAGCATGCAAAGCGGCCAGAGAAAATTCCCAGAGCAAAGATATGGATTGTCTTGTTTGTGCAATAATCAGGAAACTCATGTCACTGGATCAAATAATTTTTAGTGGGTAATAAAGTATAAGAAAAATGGAAAGTTAGGAGGGCTCTAGATTAACAAATGGGAAAGAGAGCATTTTGCACTGGATTCTGAAGGCAATAGATAGCCACTGGAGTTTAATGAGTAGGGGAGTAACATATGTGGAACTGTGCATTGGGAATATCATTTTGATGGTTGAATGGAGGATGGATTGGAATGGGTGGAGACTTTAAGTAGGCAGGCCAACCAATAGGCTATTACAATAGTGAATAGATGTTAGGTGATGAGGGCCTCCATTAGAATGTTGGTAACATCAAAAGAGATAAGGGAGTGTATTCAAGAGTTTTTGTAAACATGAGATCAGCAGACCTTGGCCACATGGTAGATATGGGATGGGGGAATGAGAAATAGTTAGGGGTTGTGAATAGCTCCTAGGCTATGAACCTGAGAGGCTGGGAGGATTATGTTAAAATCTACAGTAACAGGGAAGGTAAGGGGGAGGATTTAGAGGGAAAGATAATGAATTCCTTTCTGTACACGTTTAGTATAAAATGTCTACTGGACTTCCAGTTTGAGATGTCTGAAAGAGGAATTGAAATTGTGAGGTGAAGAATGAAGCTGGAGCAGGATAGGGAGAACTGAGAATCAACAGCAGTGACATGTCAGTTGAATCCATGGGCGTTAATGAGATGACCAAGTCAGTTAGTATAGAAGAAGAGAAGAGGGCCCAGGACAGAAACCTGAAGGAAATTTACAGTTAAAGGCCATGATCTGGAAGAGGATTCAGGATAGAAAATTGAGAAGTGGTAAGATAGGCAGGAGGAGAACCAGGAGAGACGGGTGTCCTAACAACCTAGAGAGAGAAGAATAACAAGGAGGAAAGAATGATCAGCAGTGACAAAGGTTGCAGAGAGGTCAAAGAGAATGAGATTTGAGAAAAGACCATTGGATTTGGCAAATAAGAGACCCTTTGTAACCTTGAAAAGAACAATTTCTAGTGAAATAATGTTAGAAGCCGGATTATAAGGCCTTAAGAGAATGAGAGGAGAGAAAGTAGAGGCACATATTGTAGATAACCATTATGCAGAGCAGTGGTTCTCAACCTTCCTAATGCTGGCCCCCCCTTTAATAGTTGTATGTGGGCGTGTCTTCATGTGGGCGGGCCCCCCTGGAGAACGATGATAGAGGAGGTTCCTAAGACCATGGGAAATGTGTGTTTCACACATGGGATGGTGTGAAGGAGGAGATAGTGACATAAAACCTCTGAGTGTCAGGAAACGAGGAAGAAAGGAGAAGAGGGAGCTCATAGACACTTGTCTCAATTTTTTTCCCGGAAAATATGAGAAAAGGATATTAACTGATTGGGTTGGGGAAGTAGGGGGATGTGAGATTAAGAATAAATAGATGAGAAAAATAGAAATAAGTGTTTAACCCCTGTCCCAAAGCCCATTGATATGGTTGAGAGGAATGAAAATCTGCATGGAAAGACAGGTCAAAACCAGATTATAGAGAAGGGTTTTAAATACCAAATAGGAATTCACATTTTTTTCCAAGTACTACAAAGAAATCATTGAATTTGCGGGCTCATAATACCATTCTTTTAGGAATAGCTACATGGAGGATGTATCAGAGACAGAAAAGACTGGAGGCAGGGAAACACATTAGAAGACTATCAGAAAAAACTATATTGTAGAAAATAAAAACTTGGAGAGTAGGAGAAATATTTATTTTTCGCAATTCTGATAGTAGATCTCTCTCTGTGTCTATCTCTCTCTTTCTCTCTCACACACACACACACACACATGTGCATATACACACAGATATCCCTATATAATATGTATAAACATACATATGTGTATACACATTTGTGTAAATATGCATCCATATATACCTTGTATATGTGCATATATAAATATATATATCATGTATTTATGCATACATGTGACTATCTGCCATTTATGTATATATGTGTATACACATAGGATTTCCTAAAAGTCTGAATGTAGGCTTAAGCTTTATAAATTTACAATTGGACTAATACTTTTGGGACACCTTATACAGTTGTGAATTTAGGAATATGCATAGTATAGTATATATGCATGTATATGCAATATAGGCTTATGTATATATGTATGTGTTGTGTGTACATGTGTATATATACACACATTTTCCCTGCATATATTTGTTTATGTCTCTAGATCCATACCTAGATGGCTTAAACCTACACTAAGACCTTTGGGACCACACATTCACACATACATATATACACATGTGCATAGACATATATGTGTATGCATGTGCATTTATACATATATACACAAATGGTATATACATAAATGGATAATCTATGTTCATATATACATAAATGTTTATATATATATATCTATATATGTATCTATGTGTGGTATGTGTGTATGTGTATGTTTCTTGGGTTTAACTCTAGAAGTAGGCACAAAAGAAAATTCAAAATATTTGTCTTCTTTGAGTCAGGGAAGAACACAAACCTTTAAAATTTTGTCATCTAAAACTTTTAGCAATACAGATTATTCTTATTATTAGTAGAAGTAGTAGTAGTATTTGCTATGACAAGGGGGCAACCTCCCTTTCTTTTTGATTAGTTCTTTGTTTTTGAAAACACAAATGTCTTCCTTGATCTTTTGAGTTAGTAATGGACATTCCTCTTGGATTTTACATACCACTTCGGTCTGTGTCTCTCTAACTTACCCATAGTGCCCCAATATTGTTGATTGTCATTTTTTTTTACTACAATGTAAATACCAGAAAGGCATAGGCCATGTTTATCTAAATTTGGTGTCTTCCCCATCACTTAACAAAGCATTCTGTATACATTAGATATTTCATACATATTCCCTAAATGAAGCTCTTATAAGAATGTGACTTTGCCATTCTGAAAAGTCCTTGCTTTTGGGCACTGAGAAATGATATCCCTCACTAAAGCCAAGGAGTAACCAAGGCAATCGCTCCAATTTTAGAATACAACAATAATAATACCTAGCATCAAGAGAATACTTTATGGTTTGCAAAATATTTTGCAGATGTTATCTTGCATCCTCACAGTAGTTCTGAAAGGTAGATGCTATTATTACTCCTTTTTTATAGGCAAGGTAACTGAGGAAGGAAGAGGTTAAGTGATGGACCCAAGGCCACACAGCTACTAAGTGCTGGAGGCTAGATTTGAGTCCAGGTTCATCACTTGATCCACCGTAGCGCTGCTTCTCTCAGCTTATAGCACCTTTATACTTTAAAGGGCTCGTCAGTTGGTTGAACAAAGTAAGTGGAATGAATAGTAATTTCTTTTTAATTCTTAATGAAGTAAATTCTAATGATGATGATGATGATGATGATGATGATGATGACAACCATGATGATGATGATGACAATGATGAAAGTAATGACTAGAATTGAAAATGCTTTGAGGTGTACAAAGCTGTAATGGTAATTAATATAAATTTGAAGATCCCTTTTTGTTATGTCAAGTAAGCAGGTATTTAGCCCTTAGTAACTAATCAAACCTTTGTGGCTAAGAGGCAGAGGGTGTGAAGCCTGTCTCCTGTTGCTGACATGACAGGAAGGGTTTGGCTGAAACAGAAAGCCAGTGCTTTGTGTGTCTACAAGAAGAGCCTTAGAGAGAGACAGTAAGAATTAGAATTTTTTCTCCTGGTGGAGGAGGGAGAGAGTTTCTCTCAGTGAACATCTGGAAGGTTACTGAGAACTGAGAGAGGAATTCTTGAGACCAGAATCTGGTGAAGGCTGAAGTTGCTGCTGAGAAGGCCGCTTAGAAGGCTGAGATTTCTTCTGGGTCCTAGGGCCAGCCAAAATGCTGGAGGACTGAAGAAGCATGACCCAGATAAGACTGTGTTTGTTTGTGGCTTGGTTGATCCTTGAGTTCCCAGGAACAGAAATTGTGAAGGTTTCGAGATATGCTGGACCCTGTGAACTTCAGTGTGTAGCAGGAACTGCCTGCAGGACTGGCAAGGACATGGGAGCTGTCTGCCTTTGAATCCAGGTGACTGTTTGGGAGATTCAGGTAGAAGCTGGGACCATGGAAGGGAATCCAGGGAATCTGAGATATCACCCTGAGTCAAGATGAAGAAAAGGCCTCTCCTTGGATATTGAATGCTGTGATGAAATTGAAGTTTATTAGAAACCAAGGGGTGGAGGGTTTGTATAATTTAGTGATTAATGATACTTAGTGATTGATTGCTAGGTAAGTGACCGATTAAGTTAACCTATGATTGCCCCATGAGTGGAAGACCGACTATTGTGTTTTGAGATGACTGAATGACTGAGTAAGGAGGCAAACCTCCTTAGGGATACCAGATGATTGTTCTTTTGTTCTTTGTTCTAAATACTGTGGCCACTTTGGTGAAAACTATGTGGCCATTTTAATGATAAGCTGTTGTGAACATTATATTGTGATTTTCATTTTATTGTGATTATCACATTATATTGTGATAAGATATAATGTTGTGTATATTATATCTTGATATGTTGGAATGTTTGCCTTGATTTGTTATGAAATAGAGTGTTCAGTATACTGTGTAATCAGAACCTTAAAAGCTGTTCACAGCAGCATTCTTTTGGGAAGCTGCTCATGCATGGCATTACAAAAGCTTACCCCTCAAACTTCTTGGATGTCATTTTGAACCCCATGATCAAACAGATTTTGCAGTGCAAAAAAAGTTTTACTTAATTTTTTATTGTTTTTTATTTTCTGTTTTCTTAAATTCTTAAATATGATATAAGTTTTTCAACTATAGTAACTGTATCCTAGGGCCGATAAGTAGCACAGTGGAAAGAGTGCCAGATATGGATACAAGAAGAATCATCTTTTTTTTTTTTTTTTGGAGAGGGGAAGGCCAGACAATTGGGGTTAAGTGACTTGCCCAAGGTTACATGGCTAGTAAGTGTTATGTGTCTGAGGCCGAATTTGAACTCAGGTCCTCCTGACTCTAGGGCCAGTGCTCTATTCACTGCACTACCTAGCTGCCCCAAATTTATCTTTTGAGTTCAAATTTGACCTCAGACACTTACTAGCTGTGTGACCCTGACCAAGTCGCTTAACCCTGTTTGTCTCAGTTTACTCATCTGTAAAATAAATTGGAGACGTAAACAGCAAACCACTCCAGTATCTCTGCCAAGAAAACCCTAAATGAGTTCATGAAGAATAAGACATGACTGAATAACAACAATTGTATCCTATGCCACATTGTTAGGTAAATGCCTTGTACATTTTAGGGGTTCAGTTTGTTAGTGATGGTAATGACAATGCTTAAGAATTTACAAAAAAAAACCCAAAGCCTTATTCATAACAAGACAACCCAAGAGGTAGGTAAGAAAGCGTCACTTTCCCCATTTTACAGATTAGAAAACTGAATTAACTTTGGAAAGAGAATTTAAGCCGTGATAGCCAGAGACCAATTTCATCCACTTTCTACTATGTCAAGGTAGCTTATAATTCTGTAAACAAAAAAAAGATAAAGTTATATGTCTTTTTTTTCTATTTTGAAATGAGAAGAGGATTTGAGAGGAGAAGAGAAAAATTCCATTGATGATTTACATGTTCATCTGGAGGTGGAAGAAGGGAAAGAATGATCTCTTTATATGTCTTCAAATTCTGCAGCTGTAACGTATAAGTAGACATACATTGTATATTTGCAAAACCAGTTCAAGGGACAATAGGTAACTGAACTAAAAGAAAATAAACATTCCTATTGGGGTAAAATGTAAAAATTAATAAACCTTTCCCAGATATAAGTCCCAGTTGTGGGCTATAAAGTTGCACACAAAAAGAATCTAAGTTGCTGTTCAGGCTTTTGAAGAAAGAATGAAAACTCCCTGGTTCTATTCCTAGATGATTCCCCTCAATCTACAGGAATGGCAGATAAATAACCCTTATAAGGCAACAGATCAAAAGTACTTAAGTGCAGATGAAAAGATGAAATACTGATGTAATTCTTTGTTATGGGATTTGGTCAGGAGGCAATAGCAAAACTAAGAGTGCAAGGTTAAACAAACCAAAAAATGAAATAGAAGGATTGTGAGTTCACCAGCAAACAATGCTTGGACCGTTGAGGCTAAGTAGGGCAGAATTACAAGGTGTTTTTCTGGCAGCATTTAGAAACTAAATCGTACAAGCAAACATATGATAACCAAAAAAAAAAAAAAATCAATCTTTATATAGGAAAGTGATGCATCTGGAGTCAATTCCAGGACTATACCTAGATTAGGATCTACAGTCTCCTTCCATGCCATTACCTATTTTTGAGTAACTGCCTTTGAAGGATACAAAGGAAGTCTGCCAATTTCTAAGGAATTTCAGCGACAAAAGGATGCTAGTGCTTGGGCATTAACTTGTCAGGAACAGGAACTAATTCAATGAGTGAAAAGCTGAAATGGAAATTTAGTTTTGTCCCTCTTCAGTGGTTCGTAATTTGCATCCTGATGTCGGTTGCTTCTCTTTTTCCAAGATGGCTATGCCCCTGCACTAACAAATAGGAAACAAGAGGAGATGAGTCCAGCGTTGTGCAGGGGTTTAATTTTTACTCTAATGGGGAAAGAGCTGCTAAACCACAGTGCTCTTTTTTTGTAGTTCTTGCCTAGAAGCCATCCCTCTCTCCTGTAATCTTTCAAGACACTTCATTATTTTCTAACTTGAATTATAGCCATTATATACCTGTAGTAGCCCACCAGTGATGAAGCTTCCTACAGGTATCTACTCTGGGGGTTCTTAAATTCAGGGAGTCTGCTAACCTAGATTGTGAAAAAAAAAAAGTAACATTTCTTTTCATTAAGATCTAAATTGAAATTTATCTGGCCTTTCAATTATTTCAAAACATTATTCTGAGAAGGGATTCATAGGCTTCACAAGAGATAAGACATGAAATGGGTTCTGAACACAACTTAAATTTAAAAGCCTACATTCAAATTCCACTGTGCCTCAGAGCCTTAGGCCAGTACCTTTCACCTAGTAGGGGCTAATGTTTTTGAATCAAAAATCCTGACTTTCACACTCAAAAGCTCTTGACCAATCACAAGTCACTTAGCCTCTCTGAGACTTGGTTTCCTCATGTGTATGGTGGTGATGATAACACTTAAATTATCTACCTCAAAGGGATGTTGTAAGAAACACATATTGCAAACCTTAAAAGCTCTACGTAAAGGTGAGTTTATATTATTTTTGTCTTTGCATCATTAGTCCCAGGACAATGTCTTGAATAGAGTAAACTCAATAAATGTTTGCTAAATTGGTTGGAAGACCCTTGTTAATTTTATATCTTGAAATTCTTTCCTTCTATTTAAAACCAAGTGACCAAGGACAACCCATATGCCATTATAACCTAATGACAACTGTTCATTGTCTTTTTCATTGTTATATCTATGCAACAACCTTTTTCATTGAGAAAAAAATGTGTCAAAGAAAAATTTTCCTTCTTTCCATCATTCTAGGAAGAGAGAAGTCTATGTAGTGACTGCTGTATCCTTTGTAATATGTGGGAAAGGGATTAACAGAGAGAAGCAGGTTGTATATGCTGGCAGTCTCCATCATTTATGTAATAGGGATGTAGTGACTCAAGAGTGTCTGAAACATGAATGGAGTCTGTCAGTTTCTAGAAAATGATCTCAAAGTACAACATCCACATAAAGAACAGGAGACTGCCTACGATATAGCAAATCTGCATAACCATGCTGTAACATAAAATAAAATTGGGTTGAGGAGTGGCCAGTTGGAATTTCATTCTGCTTCACCTAGAGGCTCTTAAGCAATCCCTGGTGGCTATGATATATCTTAGGATGAAGCTCTCTAAGAGCTCCTCTGGTGGGAGCTATGATTTGGGAGGCAAGCAAATATTTCTGCAGAGACCTGGCTAGGTGGTTGTCAGGATTATAAAATATTTAAAAGGCAGATATGATTCAAGGTTATATATCCAATAAGTTACATACTTCATTGAAGACACAAATCAGTAAGTTCTCATAAAAAATACAGCAAATGGAGAAACTTCTGAACCCTTTTTTTTTGCCTAACATAGAAGAGAGGTAATTAGGACTCAGAAGTAAACAAAAGATATCAACTCCAGACTTCAGATAGGTGAGAGAGTTGATAATTAGGCCTGAAGAAAAAAAATCTTGGAATCCATTTACTAAGCAGGAAAACATCTGCTTTGCTGATGCTAGATTTGTCTTTTAGTGAAATTAAGGCAAGACCTTCTGAGAAAGTTCTGGAAGTCCGGAACACTGCCTTTGCATTCATTTATTAATAGGTTCACAAATAGGTAAGCTTCTCCATAGAATGTCTCTCACGAGGGTCAAGATTTAATTGTTATAGCGGTAGGTGGGCAAAGTTCAAACCTGATGGCTTTTAGTAAGAATTTAGAACACATGATGGAAAAACATCACAATCTTCTTTTTTTCTTTAATGGAAAGATTTTCAGTGCAATTCTCTTTTACAAACTTGCCTACATTAGAGCCATTTTTTCCAGGGAGGAAGTCGACCCATCTGCTTCTTGGGTACTATGGAGTGCACTGAGTTAGTAATTTGCTGCATGGCACCATGGAGATCTGCATTAGTAAATGCACTTCCCCAAGAGCCTAGCTAGTTCTTAGAGAACATTTTATATGCTGGAAGCTTTTCTCACCACATGATAGGAAACTTTATTAAATTTTCAGGGTAAAAATTACTGTCCCATGCAATCAGAAGAGAGAACTAGATGGAAACAATAGAATTGTGGACATAATTTTAAATAATGGGGATAATGTATGTAATGGATTAACATAAAGAAAGTAGGTAAGCAGGAAGAATTATGCCAAATGGACACAAAAAAAATGTGTTTTTTTAAACTTACTATACTGTTAAATTACATATGTATGAATTTATGTAAGCACACATATGCATATATACTCATATATGTATATATTGATATATATGATACAAATCACGTACAGTGGTACCTTGACATATGAGTGCACCGACTTACGAGATTTCCAAGATACGAGTTGTCACTTGGTCAATTTTTTGCTTTGAATTGTGAGCCAAAATTTGAGGTACGAGCTGCTGCTAGTTGGCGCAGCAAATACCACAACCCAACATCCACCCAGCATCTTGCACCTCACTCGTTCAGTCCATGTGTTTACCTCGACAGTGAAGAAAATTAAGTTAAGCAAAAGTAAAAAAGATATTGTAGCAATTAAGTTCAGGGATAAAGGGTAGCATTAAGAGTGTAGCGAGTAAGTGAACAAAAGTGACCAAAAGAGCACAAAACAAAACTCCTCTAACCTCCTCCATCTATCTCCTCCACCCTCCACCTCCACCAGTATCTTTTGTTAGCTCAAGTCGTCTGATATCCAAGGTAAATATACACTTTATAAAACCAGTTTATTTCTTTACATTCTCTTTTATTATGTTTTATATAATATTTGTTATTTATAAATACTTTTTCTTATTTAAAAACATGTAACAAAAATACTGGGGTGGCATTTTGGGGGCTGGAATGGATTAATGGCATTTCAATTAATTT
>CM053585.1:198028796-198051801 GCA_028646515.1 Pseudochirops corinnae | reverse complement strand
ATGAATTCTTTTCCATGTTTACCTTCTCATGTTTCTTGTATTTGAGTGTCAGATTTTCTATTCAGTTCTGGTTTTTTCAGCAAGAATACTTGAAAGTCCCCCACCTCATTGAATGACCATAATTTCCCCTGAAACATTATACTCATTTTTGCTGGGTAGGTGATTCTTGGTTTTAATCCTAGCTCCCTCCAGAATATCATATTCCAGGCCCTTTGATCCCTTAATGTAGAAGCTGCTAGATCCTGGGTTATCCTGATTGTGTTTCCAAAGTATTCAAATTGTTTCTTCTTGGCAGCTTGTCATATTTTCTCCTTAATCTGGAAACTCCAGAACCTGGCTATAACATTCCTAAGAGTTTTCTTTTTGGGATCTTTTTCAAGCAGTGATCGATGAATTCCTTCAAGTTCTATTTTGCCCTCTGGTTCTAAAATATCAGGGCAATTTTCCTTGAGAATTTCTTGAAGGATGATTTCTAGGTTCTTTTTCTGATCATGACTTTCAGGTAGTCCAGTAATTTTTAAATTGTCTCTCCTGGATCTATTTTTCCAGTCAGTAGGTTTTTCAATGAAATATTTCACATTGCCTTCTATTTTTTTCATTTGTTTAGATATGTTTAATAGTATCTTGATTTCTCTTAAAGTCATTTGCTTCCATTTGCTCCCCTCTAATTCTGAAGGATTTATTCTTTTCAGTAAGCTTTTGAGATTCATTCTCCAAATGGCAAATTCGACGTTTTAAGGCATTTTCTCCTCATTGGCTTTTTGGGCCTCCTTTGCCATTTGAGTTAGTCTATTTTTTAAGGTTTTGTTTTCTTCAGTCAGGTTGTTGACTATCCCTTCATGATTTTCTTGCTTCATTCTCATTTCTCTTCCCAATTTTTCCTCCACTTCTCTTATTTGGTTTTCAAAATCCTTCTTAAGCTCCTCTGTGGCCTGTAATCAGCTTACAATTTTCTTGGAAGCTTTTGGTGCACGAGTTCTGACTGTGTTGTCTTCCTCCCATTCCATATTTTGATCCTTTTTGTCCCCAAAAAAGGAATCTAAAGTTGGATTGTTGTTCTCATTTTGCTTCCTTTGCCTGTTCATGTTGCCAGTCAGTTACTTGACTTTTTACCTCTATGAATCTCTGCTTCCAGAGGGGAGAGCTTTGTCCCAAATCTCTGGGGTTTTTGCAGCTGCTGGAGGTATTAGGAGGCCACTGTCTCTGTAGCCCCCACCAACTTTGGCTCACTATTCACATACCTCAGGACCACCACCCAAGACCATGATCCCTGATCTAGGCAGCTTAAGGCAAGAGCACTTAGCCTCTGAGTGATTGCTTGGCCCCTCTGCAATGTGCAGGCTGGAAGCTTCTGAAGCAGCTACGTGGAGGCAGCTACAGGGCTGCCACTTCTGCTGCTTTCTTGCCCTGGGGGCAGATGGCTGGACCTGCTTTTCTCCTCAAAATTTAGTTGAGTTCCACTGACCTTTCACTTTGTCCTTGTTTCTTATGATTATTCTGGAAACTTCCACAGCTGCCTGCAATCCCCTCTCCTGAAAGCTCCAGCTGCAGCTTGTCCTGGCTGCCCTGGGGCCAAGCCACAGTTTCAGGCTGGGCTGTTTTCAGCTCTTGGTGAGCTGCGATGAGCCCTTCTTGTCCCACCTGCTGGGCTGCCTTCAGTGGGAGCTTTGTTTCTCTGTACTTTTGTAGGTTTTGGAGCTCTAAAATTTGTTTAAATAATATTTTGTAGGTATTTGAGGTGGTTATGGGGGGAGCAGCAGAATTTTCCTGCTTCTATGCCCCCCCTTTACTTGATTTTCAAAATCATTTTTGATCTCTTCCATGTGATGTGACCAATTCATATCTTTCTTGGACACTTTTGCTGCAGGAGCTTTGACTTTATTGACTTCTTCTGGTGATATGTTTTGATCTTCTTTGTCACCAAAGCAACTTCTATTGTCTGTCTTTTAAAATTCTGTTTGCTAATCTTCAAAGTCATATACTTGATTTTCTAGCTTTTTGTTGTGTTAGGACTCTGCTTCTAGTGGGGTGGGGGGTGGGGATGGGTGTACTGTCCCAGGCTTTAGGGGTTTTGTATCATCTGTTTGATCACTCACAGTCTCTGAAAGTGTGGTTTCTAAGTTATATAAGCAACAGATTCATATTTTTAAAGGGCCTTTCCCTACTTGATGACTGAACAAATATTATGACTAGATAGTTTTCAAAGAAGGAAAATTTAGCTACATATAACCTTATGTAAATATTCTCTGTATTATTAATAATTAGAAAATTGCACATTAAAGTAACTTTGAGACAATACTTCATACCCATCATAGTTGGTGAAAAATGGAAAAATATCAAAGGTTGGATAGGCTGGGAAAATTAGAAACCTTAATGCATTGTTGGGAGAGTTTTGAATTGTACAGCCATTGGGGAAAACATTTTGAAACTAAGTGCCCAAAGTTACTAAATTATCCATACTTTTGCCCCAGAAACATCATTACAAAGTCAATACACTAAAGAGACCTAAAAAAGTGGAAAAGTCCCATATGTACAAAGTATTTATATCAGTTCTTTTTGTGTCAAAATAAAAGGAAACTGATAACATACTCATTAATTTGGAAATGAACAAATTATTATAGTCTCGTGCCTAAAAAATGACAAATAGGACAGTTTTAGTGAAACTTAAGACTTATGTGAACTAATGCTTAGCAAAGTGAATAGAACCAGGACTACAATTTATATAACAAGAAAATTATAAAAATAATCAAAGACTCAACAACTATTTAATATGAAAGGTGTGTACTGCCCATGAAAGATGTTTATGTCTACAGCTATGCTCTAAATGCAACTTGAGTGAAGTATGGGTAGATATCTCTGTAATCTTGCCCATTCCTACCCAAAGAGACTTTGATTTCTGTCTGGAAGGAACAGAAGGGGATATAAGGTAGGTTAGTCTGTTCTCCTATTAGAGGGATATCCAACTAAAATTTTATATGGCTATTTATATATTTGTGTATGTGTCAATATATATATATATATATACATATATACATGCACATTCATAATACAAAGAAGACTGAGTGAACTTTTTATACAGGAGGGAGATAAGAACTTGCTCAAACAAGAAAGAGGTCATAATCTCACCCAAAGGAACATTTTCTAAAGATTTTAGGGGCCAAAGTAGAAATCAAGATCCCCCTGTGTATTTATTACTTCCAAAATCTTTTTTTTCCCCTCTACTCTTAGTAAGTCTCAAAGAGAATCTGGAAATGTGTATCCCTTCTCAAAAGAGGGATGAAGAAAATTTCAGTTTCATATAATTAAAATGATCTGTTTTTCCTTTGGACCAAAAAGCTTCAGCAAAACTTTTTTTTTTAAAAATATGCAATTTTATATTTCAGGCACACACTTAATATTTTAGCTCAGCATATCACTAGTGAAATAACACTAGTATTTATATTTTTTCTCATGGAATTCCTAGTGTCATTGTGTTAAACAATTGTCATGTGTCATAACAATCATTTTGTCATGATTAATATTGGGGGAACAAGGCAACATTGTTGGTGGAGTTTTAAATTGGTACAACCATTCTGCAAAGCAATTTGGAATTATTCTAAGATCATTACTGAAATGTTCATGCCACTTGACCCAGAGAACACATTGCAAGGAATACACCTCCAATATGGTAAAAGACAGAAAGAATGCCTTTAAATGAAAATATTCACAGCAGAACAAGGAAAATAATTTATATAATGACAGCAGCAGTATAAATGAAAAGTACAATAACAAAACCAGACCAAATTTCATATAAATTTAATGAATAAACATGACCCCAAAGAAGCCCTGAGAAAATATACTTCCCTCTTTTCTTTGCAAAGCTTCACATGAGTGTGAAACATGGCATGTTGGATCAGATTTGGTTAATACCTTGATTCATTTCAACAAAATATTTTTTTCTTTTTAATTCTTCATTATAAAGGCTGTTTCACTCTATAGAGAAAGGAGAGGGAATGTATTGAGAATTGAGGTGTCTCAAAGAACAAATTATAGAAACATTATTTAAAATGCAATGTTACTGATTAAGTGACATGCAAGTAAAAAAGTCCAAGTTATACAAACAAAATCAATAAAAATTAAAAATCTAAAAGAGACATCTGATATACTTCTTTGATAGGTCATTTCACATGCACCTCAGATTTTACCCATGCAGAACATTATTCTACAGACATTTATTAAACTGTTTTTTAAAGACATCTTTCTTACAACTGCATCATAATATGGGAACTGTGATTACTCCAAGTTCTCAGATAGAGAATGTAGCCAGATTAATAACAACTTCAGGATGTTAACCTGGGTCCTCCATCTCATCATCCCATGCTCTTTCCAGTATTTGAATCTGATCTCTTATGAGGAAGCCTTCAAAGGAAAAAAAGCAACTCTGTCACCACCTTTGTTCTTTGCCCAACTCTGGTGTTTCGTTTTTACTGTCCTCTACCCTATATTTCTTCCAATTTTCATTCCCTGATTAGATTGTAAGAAGAATCACCTGTTGACTTCCTTAGTAGCCTCTATAGATTGTTAGAAGAAATCTTCCTCTAAATTTCCTTTGTGTGGCAATTGTTATCTATAAACACCATATTTATGCTTCTGAATGTGAACTTCAAGCTTCTAATTTATGTAACATTTTGTAGGAAGCAGATGTTTGGAATTATAACCTATTTTTCTCAGAATCATGAACAATTCACATTTCTCCAATTGCTTTTTCCAAAGTGCCTTACACTGACAGAATTTGGACATTAACCAGAAATGTGCACCTGTACGTTCTGTTTCACTGTGTTTGACAATCAGGTCCATGGAGTCATATCAGTGGTAAATCTGACTTGCATCACTCCTTTTCGATTACTCTTGTAAATCAATGCAGCTGCAATAATGGAAAGGGAAATTCATAACCTGTGAGTGGTGAGATGGCTCTTTTTCTGCTATGAAATGGTAATTTAAACTTAATGTCAATATGGCAGGCCAGTGTTTGTTCTGAACTAGGTAATAAAGCACAAATTGCTGCTGACGAACTGTAACCACATGGAACATGGAGGGAAATTATTACATGATGATCTTTATTTACATGCCTTGCCAGAAAGCTGTGGTCCTTACATTTTTAAAACACATTTTAGTGCATAAGAAAGGTAGAGCATTGGATGGTTCAGTTCATGTCTGCCCTTCTATTTCCAGGCCAATCCCATTGTGGGAGGCAGGGGTAAAATTGCACACAGTTGCAGGAAGGATGGGAAATTCTGGTAGAAAGCAGAAATTTAGGTTGTCTTCTCATTCATTTAGGTGACCTCAAAGACCTGATGCTACCAGTCTGGGTAAGGATTTCTTTTGCATCATTGTGTAATTCAGTAAAATGTTCCCCCTCCCAAATAAGTTGCTTCATACATTCATAGATTGCAGCAAATTCTCAACATAATTTCAGTAAACTTGAAATCTCTAGGATTTTAAGTGTTGCCTCTTTTTAGCCCGAGTGGTACCCAGGACTAGTGAGTCATTTCTAGATTGAGACTGATTAGCTACATCTATGCTGTAAGTGGGATGAAATATGTTATTGCATCTTGAGGAAGTAACTTTGAGTTAGCACTTGTACTATCAGTTGCTGCAAGTGAATTTATCAAATCAGCATGAAATCCAGTCAGAGTTTGATCTCCGCTGGCTGCCTTATAATCAACAACCCACTCTTGGAGATTTTTGGCAGTCTCACCTGGTTATGCCAATAAATCTGAGTGAATAGCTGCTTGATTTGTTATTGATTTCCCTGAGGATATATTTGAGGCAGCAATTTTAGTGATAGGTCTTCAGTCTGCAACTGCAGGTAGAAGGAAAAAAAAAAACTTTGCCAATATTTAGAGGCTAATGTGGTCACCTCATAGCTGTTGGAGAGTCCCCAAGAAATTCCAGCTAAATGTGAGCTGAGCCACTGCCTGGCACATGCACACACATATATGAATGTATGTACACATGCACATACAAACACGTGCATATACACAAAAACCCCAAACGAATGGGGAGTGGGAAGAAGGCAGAGTTGTATTTCATCAGTTAAAGAAACCTAGAATCATTTCCCCCAAACATTCATAGCTCTTTGTGTTCTTGGAAATTTCAATGAATTATGAGTTATTGAGGATTGAGAATCCCCCATCTTTATGTGACCTTCCTGGTGTATGGACAGGACTACCAAGAGTAGTTTTTTTTTTTTTTCACTAAGCTTGGGTCTACTTCTTGTTAGTGATCATTATAAATGAGTTATTATAAACCACATTTGTACTAATGAGTAAAATTCTCACATTTAGGCATTTTATACAATGGTATTGTCGTTTCTGGTATGGGTCTAGGAGAGGAGGCTAAGTCTGAGAATCCATTCCTTTGTAGAATTCTTAAATATTGTAAAAAAAAAAGAAAACAAACCTAATTATTTATCTTCATGATATAAACTGTAATTGGGCCTAAGGTTTGCATTATGAAATCTAAGGAGTATACTCACTACTTGCATCTGGGTCTAAAGAATTTTAAATCATTGCTCCTTATGAGCTATAGAACAGACCCATACTTACTCTTGTAGATCAATCTTCTTTCCTTCCTTCCTTTCGTCTCTGGCCCCTTCCTTACCTCCTTTTCCTAATTGTTCTCGATTTTTGGGTTTTCTTTTTGTTTTGTTTTCCTTTATTTTTTTTTCTTAAAAAACAAACTAAACTTAGTAAGATTAGAGTTTCTCTAAAAGTCTAACTATTTAATTACCCCAGTAGATGGGCAATAGCTCTTATTTTCTGTACTCACAGATGAAACTTATTAGAGTCTTTCTATTTGCCATATCCACATTATATTTTCAAACTGACATATGAAAAAAACTGTATCTAGCTGAAGTGATTAGACATATGAGGTAAAGACTTAGGGAAAAAAAAAACAGAGAAATAAGGGACTGGGATTTCAGATTCAGATCTGTACTTTGCTTGGTGTTCCATGATGATAGATGGAAAATGGTACAATCTAGCCCCCGTCTTTCTGTGAGTTCTAAAATTATTCTTCCTCTTCACTGGTAATGTACATTTTCTATTCTAATTTTAGCAAAGTTATGTCTATATAATGCCTTTAACAAGATCAAACTGAGGATTTTGCTGGACTGGTAAGATGCCATGAGAGCTAAGTGAAAACATTCTGATACTTTTCATATCTATCATGAAAGACCCATGGGATATTTTGGAAATGCATCTTTTAAAAATTCATCCACCAGACAGCAAGGTTTTCAATGCGAATTTCCAAGTCGCTGCAACATGAAAGAAATGGGATTTGCAACCCAATAGTGTTCTCTGTCCTCAGACTAACAGAAAGCATAACCTAATTCACACAGCTATTGAGCTTTTATCAGCTTGAAGTTGCTCTTAAAAAAATATATTCAGCAAATCCCCACTTACAAAGCAAACTTTCCTGAAAGAACAGCAGAGAAAGAGTTCTTGTAAAACACTAAAGAATACTTGGCAATGGTTCAGAAGAAGTGGATTCAAGTCTTGGTTTTGCTACTTAAAAGCTACAATGGAAATCATGTTATCTCTTTGGAACTTAGTTTCTTCCTCTGTAAAATGAAAGGATTGGTGTAGGTAACCTCTAAAGTCCTTTACAACTGAAAATTATTTGATCCTAGGATCTTAATTACCCAGGTTTAGATATTCAACATGTTCCTTTGTAGCACATATTCAGTTTAACAATATACCTGAACAAGAGGATTTACTTGGGGCACACACTAAACTCTCTGCACTCCCTGCAGACTTTTTGCTTCCACTACTTTTCAATGTTTTATGGGCCAATGTTGTTCATAATTGTTCGTCCTCCTCCTCTGCTGTGTTTTGCTGTTGAATTGGTACTCTAAACTGGTGTTTCCCTTTGACTGTCATGTTTTTTCCATCTGGAAAGGAGATGAAGTGTTTGTGGACTAGCTAAGCCACAGCATCTGAAGAGAATTCATGAATGAAAATGTCAAAAAGATAACAAATATGCCATAGCAGTACCTATATGTATATAAGTATGTCCTTTGAGGATAGTAATTGGAGCTGAAAAATGAGTTGAGTCCAGAACTGAATAAAGAGGGCAGATCACATTGTAAGTGGAAACTAATACAGTGCACTTTAATGGTCCTAATCCACTCTCAGGTGCAAAGATCCATCTTAAAAATATTATTTAGCATAGGTATGGTCCTGGTGATGTCATATGTTTGCAAATACTGGAACAATACAATTTCTGAAGAATCAAAGATCAATGATGAGATCAGTATTAAGCACCGGAAGGGTACAGCATGTTTCTGATGGTCTTTGCCCTTTATGCTACCTAGAAGCCTCTAGGTGACATAGTTGATAGGGTACTGGACAAGGAGTCAGGAAGACCTGAGTTCAAATCCTCCCTTGAACACTTACTAGCTGTGTGATCCTGGACAAGTCACTTAACTTCTCTCAGCTTCAACTCTTTTATCTTTAAAATGAGATATTATTTAGTATCTATTTGTCATATCTGATTCAAGGCTGAAGAATGAGATTACATATACATACAAATACACATGTGCAACACAACATGCATACATACACATGCCTATTCATATGCATATACATGTTAGATTCGTTTTAGATACATTATTTTAATATGATTATATCCCTCATACCAGAAGTGGCATAAGGGATATCTTTGAGGAAATACAGAAAATGAAAAAAAAAATAAGATTTAGACTGTATGTGCTGAAATTAAGGGATAACAAATAAATGATCCAAGTGTTCTTCTGGCATTACCAAAATTAAAAGACAGAGAAAGGCCACTAGTATTTTGGGCAGATTCTCATTGAATTATCTATGAATAAAGCATGGACAAAAATCACATAAGAAGAAAGGAAATAAATGAATTGTGATGTACAACCCATGTCTTAAGGAATCACTATATATCCATGCTGAAGAACCATAAAAAGAAATATACATATTTGCATCTATACATTATATTTGTATATATACACATAATATACATGCATGCATTTACATTAATGATCATATACATGCAGGTATGTATTTAGTACCCTCTTCATAGCTTTTACTCACTCATTTTTCAGAAAGATTACCATTACTATTCAGGGTTTTAAGGGTAGCCTTGTGAATGTATATCTTCTATCTACAAACTCAAAACTCCCCACTGGTGTGTTTCCTTTGCCTTAACAATCATCCAGGAGACTGTCACTTTTAAAATCAATATTATATAATCAAATAGCATAGCTGGAATAGTAACTATAATTAATGCATCCTCTTCAAACCACGAGGGTACTCTCCTACACATATACAGTGGCCATGAACTTATAGTACAATGGAAATGAGGCATATGTTTTTGGAACACCAATGGGCAACATAACTCAGAATTCTGGGAATGCAGGATCTTAAAGATCTTTATTCCTTGGAAGGGTACTCATGATGTTTTCTGTGGGGTGTGGTACTTGTGATGAATGACTACCTTAGCTTCCCATCTGGGCTTGCTTCTTTCATAGGACAGTTCAGTTGTATTTTTTCCTCTTGGGTATAATATCTTGACTGGATGGGTCCATCAACAGCTGGATTGGTTCAAGCACATAGCTCACTCACTGATTTGGCTCTTCAGTGGAGTCTTCTGGTGCTGGGATGGATGAGAAAAATCATTTGGTTAATGGATAGCTGATACCTGACTGAACTGAGATGGGTGCTTGTCTTTTGGGATCTTCCAAAACATGGCATTTCTGGTAGGGAAATTGATCTAGTGGACTCTCTAGGCATACTCTGTGATGGGTATCTATAGTGTTTTTTTTTTTAGAACTTTCAACCATTGTCTTAGCTGAGTCATTCTTTCTTTTCTTCAGCTGAATTAATGGACCTTATTTTTGGTGAAGGTAACTGTCCTTATCCTAGGATTGACAGAAACTTCTCCTTTGCTTGTCCCAGAGTCTTATCCCTGGAGTTTGTCACTTTAAACAGAAGTCTCTCATTGCCTCTTTTACAATTTCCTTTGTTGTTGATGTTGTTCTTCATTTGCTCCTTAAAGAGGACCAATGACATCAGAAGTATGATATCTTGACTTGTGAGTGAATTAGATCTGAGTGAGGCAGATCTGCACAATGTTGTCAGCCTCAAGATGACTGGTGATGGCCCATGATGCAGTGGGTGACCTATTTTGTTCAGGAGAAGTTATGTTAGTCAAAGATTGATTAATCCTTAGTTTATGGTGATCCATCCTGATTCAGGCAATTGAAGTTATCAGTTTGCTTTTTTGGGGTCTTATACAGATAAGTGCCTAGAAACAAATGTATGAAATTAGCATGTATCTTAGATATAATTTGTTTTCTTGATACTTTAATATACAATTGAACTATTCAAGCCTATTAATCTTTCTACAATGTGGAATGCTTCTTTTTAACCTAAAACAACTTCTCCTTTAGATTTCAATGCCCCTGTTTTTCATTCCTTCTGCCCTCCCCTTCTGCTGCTCAAATCTGACAATATACATATATACACAATTATATCCACAGACATATGTATACCATGTGAACAAATACAGCATATGTGAAAGTAGTCCACTGTTTATTTAATTAGTAAGAAACTAAATTAGATAGGTCTGGATGTAGATTGAAGGTTTTTCACATTCTTGAAAGACTTTAATAAGCTTTTATACACCAAACCTGGATGCTATTTACTGATGGAAAAGTTGCTCTTTGTTGTTAGATAGATGTGAAAATCACTACTTATTACCTGAGGTAAAATGGCTCTATTTCTATTGTCAGTATTCTTTTGGTTTTGAAAACTACCACG
Source organism: Pseudochirops corinnae (assembly GCA_028646515.1). Taxonomy (NCBI): domain Eukaryota; kingdom Metazoa; phylum Chordata; class Mammalia; order Diprotodontia; family Pseudocheiridae; genus Pseudochirops; species Pseudochirops corinnae. The sequence continues at coordinate 198,040,969 of CM053585.1, read as the reverse complement.
GATTGTGAAAATGTAGTGAAAATTGATGTTAGAAGTGCGGGGTCTCAATTTTTTCTTATTTTTCACATGTGTGCAAGGACTTCTAAGAGAATATACACATAAAGGACCAACTCACATTTTTTTTTCCTGACAAAGTATAAAAAATGTTACTCCCTCATCAAATGAGAGGACAAGTGATCACCAATCTAAATGGTTTTGCTACTCAGCAGTAGAAATTTGTTGCATCCTGTGATTTTATCATCTTTGTACTCAATGTCTATCCCCCCCCCCAATACTTTAGAAAACTTTTGCTTTGTTTTCCATTTTTGTTGAAAATAGAATATTTACTTCCTCTTTTGGCAATTTCATCTTCTATGTCCATCATGGAAAAATCTGCTTCCCTTATTTCAACTGTCCCTGAGGTGATGGAAACAACAGATTTGAGGGGGATAAAAAATTTTGTATTTCAGAGTTCTCAGCTGAAGAATCACATTGCGACATGTGATGTCAGGTTGCATCAGTCATGTTTCATTATGAGACACAATTCCCTAGCCCTGACACAACATGAAATGACTTAACACCAACGCACTGTGTCAGCTGAAAAAGTGGAAAACAATTGACTTCAAAAAATGCTCAAATGGAGAAGAGGAAAACTTTTAAGAAATCTAATTTCCTAGGTACTAAAGAGAATGTAGGAAGCCATTACTTTTTAAAACATTATTTCATTTTCTTTAGCAACATGGCTAAAATGGAAATATGTTTTGCATGACTTCATACGTATATTTAATATCAAACTGTTTGGCTCCTCAAAGGGGGAGGAGGCAAGAGGGAAGGAGATAATTTGGAATTCAAAATTTAAAAAATTTGCATTTTTTTTATGAATAATTAGGAAATATTTAATGAATTAAATAAAAATATATTGAACATCATTATTTCCTTGGGCTAAAGCTAAAGGATGGAGAGAAATGAACTGTCCAAGGACCTTAGTGCTGTACTTGTGTTGGAATTAGTGTTATTGGTAACATTCTATCACCATTTTCAACTCACACTTCTCCCCTGTTAGTCTCCCATTACACTCCATCCATGAAGAATGCCCATTTTCTGCATCATCTCAACTTCCTATCACCATCCTGAGTTGGAATTCAACCAAAATCTGCCTAGGAGATCAACAAAAATACAGAAAGGTCACAGTGAGGAGAAGAAAGTGTTTCATTCTGTTACAAAGAAGCAGCCATAGAGAGATGGGGAGGAAGTGTGAGGGTGGTCAAGGGAACTGGAATTTTCTGAATGGGAGCAGATGAGGAAGTGATCTGAAATATCTTTAGATATGGCATCACATAGTGGCTATAGTTCCATCTCGTTAAATATGACTCCAAGTTAGGCACCAATATTATTAAGGAAAAGACTGGACTAATATTAGGTCATTTGTGCCTAAGGAGAAAAGTCATTGTTTAGTGTATAAGTTATTTGTTTATTTTCCTTGGGGACCTAAAGTCCCAACTTCAAGCTACCACTAAATTCACTCTTAAATAGGAAAGAGTAGCATTATCTTATGCAGCACACAGTAAAAATTTGAAATCAGATTAGAAAACATGGTTGCCATGGCAGCATGAAGTACACTTTCATGCAAAGCAATTTAATGGATGTGAAAAATTGTACCTTGTAACAGGAATGCTATATTTTAGAGATAACAATCCCTCAGCCAGCAGTGGGCTAATAAACTAGAATCTTGATGGCTGTCTCTTCCTCATCTGTCATCCTTTTTCATACCAAATTCCAGTGGCAGGTCAGTGTGCCACTTAAAACACATTACCTGGGGCATAATGGAACTGGAAGTAGGCCTTATGTTAAGGGTTACGGAAAACATCTCCTTGAGGTATCTGGTTCTTCCTAAGGCAGAAAAAGTTTGCAGAACAAAATTCAGTAGTGGTCTACATCAAGTACATTGAATAAACATCCAATTCACTGATTTATGTGAATAGAATTTATTAGGCATCTATCATATATGATGTACTGGGACAGGTGCAGAAATACAGAGAAAATAGAAGGGGGGGCTGGAAAGCTATAGCCTTTAGTAGATTACATCCCATTAGAACAGGGGTCCTTAAATGCTGTTTTGTGCCATGGACTCCTTTAGCAGTGCAGTGAAACCTATGGATCCCTTCTCAGAACAACATTTTAAAATTTCACAAAAGAAAACATATAGCATTACACAAGAAGTGAATTTTATTGGAATATAGTTATCTCTTTATTTTTGTTTCTTTTTTGTTTTGCACCTGACTAAGGTGAAAAATTAGTTTTACCTGATTATAAGTATTTGTTATGGGTTTTGTTTTTCTTGTCTTCTCAGTGAGTAGGGGAGAAAAAATTTGGAACTGAAAATAAAATGCAGTTATTAAAAAGGAAAATAGAGTTATTATATGTGTATATTGTACATATATACATATAACAGGGAAATATAGTTGTTGCATATAGGTGTGTTAGACATATTTAATATATATGGAGAGATGGAGGAATAGAAGGAGGGAGGAAGAGAGAGAGAAAGAGAGAGAGAGAGAGAGAGAGAGAGAGAGATTTTAAGTCACCTCATGTAAAGAACCCCACTAGATGAATCTATTCATAGAAGCAAGTTGCTTACTTGCTCATTGGAAAAGGGAGCAGAAGAGGTGGATGGGTTTTTATCACAGCCTTCTTCCTTCTTGGGTACAGACATATAGAGAAAAAACCATGAGAACTATTTAAGAAAGAAAAGGAAACATAATGGCCAAGTCCTAGATAATCTGTCACATACTACATTGGGCTCCATGTTAATGCTACTTTATGATACTCTGTTTCAAGTATGTTGAATTTCAGTTTGAGAGCAAAGTGTCATGTCTTTTTTTAAGTGTCTTAGTGCCCATCTAACAAAGTCCTTAGGAAATACTCAGCTCAGCATATTTCTCTAATGCCAGAGCTGTGCGTAGAGTATTCAGAGTAGAGGTCACTGGATGCTGCTCCCAGCAACCTAAAAAAACCAAGAAGGAAAGTTTCCCCTGGGTAATTGTGTGCATACTTAAAGAAGGTTGGCAGGAAAAATGAGTTATTAAATTCCAAATGGGTAAAATTCTATGTAGAAAAATTTTTGAGTTTGTTTTTGGCTCACCTACTGGCTTTCACTCTAGCATATCCTGAGGTGCCTTGACCAAAGCCTGGAAGTTTGGGGCAAAGTGAATTCACTGAGATCTGGAGGAAGTCATGTACTTCCAGATTTAGAGTTAGAAGGAAACTTAGAGCAAGTTTTGCCTATCCCTCTTTTTTTTTATAGGGTACTGGAGACTGTGGCAGACAGATGCTTTTGGTTCCTCCTTCCTAAGCACTTGGGTTGTGAGGGTGCAAACAATGAGATGGCTTCTTCTCAGTCCTGTGGGAGCAGGAAGGACTGAAATCTATTAAGAAAAGAGAGGTGAGTAAGTGTGATTGTAGGGAAAGGATAAAAGAAGACTCAGGGCTGATGAAGGAGTGCTCAATTGCAAACAAGTCATAATCAGAATATGAAATGCTGGGAAAACATTGTAGCTAGATAATGCAGGACCACTAATAGCAACTAGAAGCCAATGAAGAGCAGCTGTGGCTGTCTCTTATACTGAGGATGAAATTGACAGAACTCCTGCCTCTCCCTCCCTTACCTCTCTTTGGCTACCTTCTGCTGAACCTATTTCCTACTCATTTCTTTAGGAGTCTGTTCACTTTATTTGCCATGCATCCTCAAAAGAAACTGGCTTCCCCAAGATATGGTTCACTGAGTATATGTGCCTTAGTAGAGTTAATAGTATGTGACCGAAACCGCTCTTCAAAGGGGAGAGAGGGAGAGAGAGAGAGAGAGAGAGAGAGAGAGACAGATAGACAGACAGACAGACAGACAGACAGACAAAGAATCAGAGACAAAGAGTCAGAGACAGAGAAACAGAGAAAGACAGAGAAATAAAGTCAGTGACAGGCTGAAACACATGAAGACAAAGACAATGAATGAGAAAGAGAGGCAGAGACAGAGATGGAGCAAGATAGGGACAGAGAAACAGAGACAGATTTTCTAATAGCAGAGGTTACTTTCTCCAGCTGGGAAGTCAAGTTGAATTAAAAAAAAATGGTTGATATTTATTATAGCTTCCACAAAGGAGAAAAAAGTTGAAATGAATTTGGACTCCACTTCAACACAGAAAAAGCTATCAGTGTTCTGAGGGAGGAGGCCTGGAGAGTAGAAGCAGAAGAAAACCTCTCCGAGCAGAGGTTTCAGGCAAATTTACCACTCTGGCCTTCCCCAATAGTAAGTTAATGAACTACATAGAACCTCATACCCCTTGCCACTCTACACCCTTCATACACACAGTGACGGTGGTGACTTAGCCAAAGCCATATTTACTGAGATGCCTGAAGTGAGGAAATGGGAATGAATGACTGAGTATATGAGGATGGAAACCAGAGAGAAACTAATTAGATCTCTTTAGAAGAACACCCCATCTCCAGTTACATAAACATGAGGGGAAAGAGACTCAGGCAAGTTAAGTGACTTGCCAAGTTTCAGATAGGGAATAAGGAGTAGAGCAAATATCTGAATTCAATTATTCTGAATCCAAATCCAGTGCTTTTTGAGTTATAGCATGTGCAGTAGAAAGAGCTCTACTCTTGTAATGGAGAGAGCTCTAGGTTCAAATCCTGCTTCTGATGTTAGTTATATGATAATAAGCAAGTTGCCTACCCTCTCAGATCCTCAGTTCTTTCATATTTAAAATGGACATTTATATTTCTTATCTCACAGAACTGCTGTTAGGTTAAAATGAGATTAGGTTTGTAAAATATTCTATTAAAGTTTGCTGTTATTGTCACACTTTTTCCACACATGCAACCAATAAGCTGCCATTACTATTATTACTCCTGTAATGCAAGAGAGGGAATCAGGAAAATCAGACTTCTGGTTCTCTTTCTGCCTCTTTCTAGTCTCAGTTTATTCATCTGTGAAATGGAGATAACATACCTTTTACTTTTTTTTTAGTGAGGAAAGTATGTTTTTCAAGTTCCGTGTGAATACATACCATAATCATTGCTTTTCTGGCTTTCTGGTAGAGTTTAAAGGATAACAAGGACTTAGATCAAACGCAGAGAAAAGGATCACGTGCATGTTTTTTGTAGAGTTTGAGTTGTCATTAGGCAACACTTTATAACACAGATTGAAAACAAGAAAACATAATTAAAATTGAACCTCTCTTCCTCCATAAATTAAAAGTGCTTAATTTTTCACTGAGAAGTAAAAGACAGTCTGGGAAAAAAAGAATAATAAAACCGTGTCACAGAAAATCAATCAATACATGTGCTTTTCACACAATTGCTTGAAATCAAACTTCAAGAAAATCAAAACAAAACCTCTTTTGACAGTTTCTGAAGTTCAGTAACCTTGTTTCATTCTAGAATGTTTCCTGATTATGAAGGGAATTTCATCAATAACAGCTAGAATCCAGGACTTTCAAATTCCTTTGAAGAAACAAAAATTCCATAAATACCAAGAATGGCCAAAACCAAATGTCTTTTTTTTCTTTTTTTTTTTTTTTTTGCAGGGTGGAAGGCAGGGTAATTGGGGTTGACTTGCCCAAGGTCACATGGCTTGTAAGTGTTAAGTATCTGAGGCTGGATTTGAACTTAGGTCCTCCTGACTCCAGGAACAGTATTGTATTCACTGTGCCACCTACCCCCCCCTCAAAAAAAAAAAACAACAACAAAAAACAAATGTCTTAATGAAGGGAATTATTGTGAGAAATTATTTGAAATAAAAACATTTCAGTAAGGATTTATCTTCTAGACCACACTTCCTAATGACATGTCAAATATTATAATACACCTTTTTCCTTTTGGATCTCCCATCATTTCCATTTTGCTGATTCAGAAGATGAGGTTTAGGAACAGAAAGTCATTATGAATTGCGGTCAGAGGCTGACCAGTCTATTCATTACTTAGTGGTCTCAAAAGTGAAAAAATTTTGACCCTGATTAAGCTTTCAAAGTGAGTTCATCCTGGACCTTGTCAGTTGTAGACTCCAGGGAAAATATTGAAGTCAGGAAAATCTGAGTTTGAATTCTGCCTCAGACATTTTCCAAGTATGTGATCTTGAGGAAGTCACTTTCCTTCTCAACCTATATCTTTCGTTCTATAGAATGGGCATAAGCATAGCACCTGCCAACCCCCTCACGTTTGTTATGAGAATCAAATAGCATAATGTATGTAAAGTACTTTGCAAACCTTAAAATGCTGCATAAATATTCTCTACCTCCTCCTACTACCATGCCTTCTTTTTTTCTTCCTCTTCTTCCTTCTCCTCCTTCCCCTCCTTGTCCTTTATTATTTTATTCCCTTTGGATGGGGGTTAAATTATGAAACCTCAAAGCAAAGACTATTCAAAGATTGTACAAATGTAACCAAGTAACCTGTGAGTCCAGAGGACAACAGATGGTACCATACAGCCTCTCTGTTAGGACAGTCCTATGTCTGTTGAATTCATTTCCGTTCAACTGGGAGATTTACCCTCAATCATACACTTATTCTTTATAGTCCCAGGTCTTAAAAAGTAATAGTATGGTCCAAATAATAAAGAAAGCATCAAAATTATCAAATACATTTTATGAAGGCAAGTGATAGAGGAAATGAATCACTTAGGCCATTTAAAGATTCCCTTTAGATTTTATTTCTCTAGTTACAGATGTAGAGACAATCCCCGTGGCTCTACATTTTCAGTGTTCCTATTGAATGAATCAAGGTGATATTAACAAAATACGGTCCTAGTTTAGAACGGGAGATTGTAGAGCATAATGGGCTGATCCCTGAACTTGGAGATACAATTGCAAAATAAAACAATAGTTAAAATAGAATGATTTAAGATTTGCAAAGCTTCTTACGTATCTTATTTGGTCCTCACAGCAATCTTGCGAAGTATGTACTATTACTATTCCCATTTTGCAGAGGAAGTAGTTGTGGCTGCTAGAGGAAAAATGATGTACCCAGAGTCAAATAGCTATTGTCTGAGGCAGAATTTGCACTTAGAAGCTTATGACCTGAGCAAATAAGTTCCCTCCTCTGTTCTAAGTTTCTTCCTCTGTACAAAAAAAAAAAAAAAAGTAGAGAAGTGGATTAATTTTTAAAGTCATTTTCAATTCCATATCATATATATTTAATAAAAGACAATATGAGGTAATATGGTCTAGTTGATAGAAAGGGTGCCTCAGAGCAGGGAGGACTTTATGTCAAGTTTCACTCTTATTTTGACTGTTTGACCTTGGATAAGCAACTCAACCTTTCACTGCTTGAAATAGCTCTTTCAGATTTTAAGTTGGAAAGAAGGGGATAACCTGCAGTGGTGGAGGAATTGTCCTCCCTTCAGAGTTCCCTATCCCAGTGAAATCAAAAATCCAATTTCTATCCCATTGAACATAATAACTTATATTTACAGAATGCTTTAATAATTACAAAGCATGTATGTCTATAATTTCATTTAATACTAATAATATGACTCTATAACTTCTGTAAGTACCTTCAGACCATAGGAAAACAAAGGAGGACTTCCAGCAGGAAGGAAAAGAAAATATAACCGAGAAATGGTGGGTCTGCAAATGGACTTAGATAACATAGGATCATAAGACTCAGAACCAAAAGGGACAATGAAGAACATCTAGCCCAACAATTTTAATTTACTATATTATTTTGACCTTTTCATAAAACTATTATTAAGTAGATACTACCTGCAGTGTATGATGGTAGACTGTGTGTTAGATAAAGTCTAAATCAGGCATGGTTTCTTTTCTCATGTGCTTTGTAAGAGGTGGGCGACACATATAGATAACTATTATATACTATGTTAGGTAGCAAGTCCATTTGAGAATTGCAAAACAATGACATACATCAGGACTCAGAGGCAAAGAATGAATGAAAGCTTCCTGGACATGGTAGAGGCAATGCAACTCTACTTGAAAGGAAAGATAAAATTTGGATATATGAAAAGGGAAAGAGAGAAGTGACAGCATGAACAAAGACATGATATCTTTTCATTTAAAGGATGAGAAAACAAGATTATAGAGATGAAATGACTTGATCAAGGTCACATATGTAGATGTACATATTCTTGTGTATGCATACGTATGTACTTGTGGACACAGTTTCCATTTGTGAAGTAAGCATAATTTTTTTTTATGTGTGTGTGTGTGTGTGTGTGTGTGGGTGTGTGTGTGTGTGTATTGTGTCTCCCCAGCTTCTTAAGGACCAGGGCATTCTCTTTTTCACACGAATCTTTTTATCCCCAGGTGTCTAGAAAAATTCCTGGTACATAAAAGCAACTTAATAAAATTAGTTGAGTTGAATTTTGCTGTTGTTAATTAACTCATGACTGCTATGTTACTTAATGTGCCTTTTTAAGGGGATGGACTAAATTAATATTTATAAGGATCACCGGCTTGTTTTCTAGATTTGAGTCAGCATTTTTTTTTTTCAGCTACAAAACTCTCAAATATTGGACAGGTTGTAATGTGGGTTGGAGGGAATACTCACAATGATGAAATCATACATAATTTTAGTATTAGAATGAATAACTTCTCAGTGCTTAGGCAACACTCCAAGACCTGTAAATTGCAGAGAAGGACCTGTATTTGGAGAAGTCATCTCATCTTAGAGTTCCTTAAAACACCATTCCCATCTCTACTTTCTCACTCTGTATTAAATGTAACATGATTTTACCAACATTGCTCTCTTCTAGTTCTTTTCCTGTCAAATGTCTCCTCTATCTCCTTTGTTGCTTCTTCATCCCTATCATGCTCAAAAACTCAGAATATCTTTCAAGGTTTATTCCTTGGCTCCCCTCTATTTTCACTCTATTCTCTACTAGTAGTCTCATCAACTCACATGGGTTCAATTATCAACTCTCTGTAGATGCTTCCTAGATCTTTATCTTACTCTAGTCTCTTTCTTTGGCCTGTCACATACTCCCAACTGTGTTTTGGACATCTTGAATAAGTTGCTCCTTAGATATCTCAAACTTAACATCTCCTAAGCAGATCATTCACCTCTCTCTCTCTCTCTCTCTCTCTCTCTCTCTCTCTCTCTCTCTCTCTCTCTGCATTTATATATATATGTATGTATACGTATATCTGTGTGCCACTGCCAAATTATGTAATTTCTGTCCTCACAGAGTCTTTTACATGTCTTCTTCTCTCCATTTATCTCAGTTCTCTTCTCATCTCCTCTTAAACTATTTCAAGTATTCTAACCACTCTCCTTGCCTCATCTCTCCCCAATCCAGTCTATCCTCTACTCAACCTCCAATCTCTCTTTTTTTCCAAAGTCATAACTTTGACCTTCAACCCCCCCTCCCCCCATGACACACACACTTCTTTATCTAGTTTAATGAATCACAGTGGCATTTTATTACCTTCAGGAACAAATGTAAACTCCTCTGTTTGGCATTCAAAACTCTATTTTACCTTTCCATTCTTTTCATTTCGGTACTTAGAATAGTTCCAGGCACAGACTAGGCACTTAACAAATGTGTATTGATTGTCTTACGTTTACTCCCTACAACACAAGCTTTAGTCTAACTACATTGCCCTTTGTGTAGCTCACTCCACATATTTACGCTACCCTCATACCTGGAGTACTCTCTCATCAATTTCACCTTTTGGCTTCCATACCTTTCTCCAAGCCTGGTAAAGAGAATTTCTCCCTACCTCTGCATGCTTCCTCCCAACCTCCTAGCTTCAAGTGGCTTCCCCTCTCAAATTACATTCTATTTACTCCGTATATAACTTGTTTGCACCTGGTTATTTACTTATTATTTTATTTATTTATTTATGATTAATTTATTTGCTTACTTTTAGTTTAGAAGATTCAGTTCCACAATCCCTTGAGTTTCAAATTTTCTCCCTCCCACCCCATGGTGGCCTACAATCAAATATAGGATCTGCAAATACATTCACATTAAACATTAGTCAGGTTGTAAAGAAAGATTGTAATCTCTGGAATGAACAATGGGAAAGTGGAAACAAAACAAAACAAGAAAAATAAATAGAGCAAGTAGTTTCTTTCAATCTGCACTCAGACTCTGCATCTCCTCTGGATGTGGACATCTCTTTCCATCATGAGTCCTTTGGAGTTGTCTTATAACTGTGCATTGCTGAGAAGAGCCCAGTCTATCAAAGTTTGTTGTCACACATACATTGTGTCTATAATTGTGTACAAATTTCCACTGGTTCTGCTCTTCTCACTCAACATCAGTTTGTATAAATCTCTCCAGGTTATTATGACGTCCAGCTGCTCCTCATTTCTTATAGCACATTAGTATTCCATTACATTCATATACTACAAATTGTTTAGCCATTTCCCAATTGATGGGCATCCCCTTGATTTCCAGTTCTTTGCTACCACAAAAAGAGCTGCTATAAATATTTTTTGTAAATATGGGGACTCTTCCCACTTCTATGATGTCTTTGAGATACAACCCTTGAAGTGGTATTGCTGGGTCCAAGTATGCGCTTATTTATAGCCCTTTGGACATAGTTCCAGATTGCTCTCCAGAAAGGTTGAATCAGTTCACAACTCCAACAACAATGCATTAGTGTCCCAATTTTTCCACATCCTCTCCAGCATTTATCGTTGTCCTGTTTTGTCATCTTAGCCAATTTGACAGTGAGATGTGGTACCTCAGAGTTGCTTTGATTTGCATTTCTCTAATCAATAGTAATTTAGAGCACTTTAAAATATGCTTATAGATATCTTTAATTTCTTCCTCTTAAAACTGCCTGTTCATATCCTTTGACCATTTATCAATTGGGGAATGACTTGTATTCTTATAGATTTGACTCAATTCTCTGTATATTTTAGAAACGAGGCCTTTATCAGAAACACCGACTATAAAAATTCTTTCCCAATTTTCCACTTCCCTCTTAATTTTGGTTACATTGGCTTTGTTTATACAGAAACGTTTAAACTTAATGTAATCAAAATTATCATTTTACATTTTATAATGCTCTCTAACACTTGTTTGGTCATAAAAATCTTCCTTTCTCCATAAATCTGACAGGTAAACTATTCCTTGCTTTCCCAGACTGCTTACAGAATCAGCCTTTATACCTAGATCATGCACCCATTTAGACTTGATTTTGGTGTATGGCACTAGATGACGGTCTATGCCTAGTTTCTGATATATTATATTCCAGTTTTCCCAGCAGTTTTTTGTCAAATAGTGAGTTCTTCTCCACAAAACTGGGGTCTTTGGGTTTATCAAATACTAGATTACTATAGTCATTGACTGCTGAATCTCATGTACCCCATCTATTCCATTGATCCACTACTCTGTTCCTCAGCCAGTACCAAGTAGTTTTGATGACTGCTGCTTTATAATACAGATTAAAATCTGACATGTCTAAACCACCTTCTCTAGCATTTCTTTTCATTAATTCCCTTGATATTCTGGACCTTTTGTTCTTCCAAATGAATTTTGTTAGTATTTTTTTCTAGCTCTATAAAGTAAATTTTGGTGGATCAATTGGTATGGAACTAAATATGTAATTTAATATAGGTAAAATTGTCACTTTTATTATATTAGCTTGACCCAGCCATGAGCAATTGATGTTTTTTTCTAATTAGTTAGATCTGATTTTGTTTGTATAAAAAATGTTTTGTAGTTGTGTTTGTATAGGTCCTGAGTTTCTTTTGGCAGGTAGATTGCCAAATATTTTATAAGGTCTACAGTAACTTTAAATGTTATTCCTCTTTCTATCTCTTGCTTTTGGATTTTGTTAGAAATATATCAGAATGGTGGAGCCAAGATGGCAGCATAGCAGCAGCAACATATCGCAGCTCTCACATAGCCACCCCAAAATAGCCATAAAATAGGACTCTAAACCAATCCTAGAACTCCAAAATGCACACAAGGATACTTGCCACTAAAGTCAGCTCGGCTACGAGGAACCATATCAGCACTGTGAACCGAAACCGGCCTGGCCTGAAGCCGTGGCTGTGCCCGGGGGCGGCTGGAAGGGAGAAGCCTCTCAGGTGAGCAGAGATTAGCACCAGCTGCGAGTGGGTATTGTGAAAGGGGGAGATAAGCAGTCTGGCCGAAAGGTCTCCAGAGCAGAAAAGCAAAAGGCAGAGGTTTTACACCTGCCTCCGCATTGTAGCTTCCCGCC
>CM053585.1:198016898-198028296 GCA_028646515.1 Pseudochirops corinnae | reverse complement strand
TTTGATAGTATCTTGATTTCTCATGAAGTCATTTGCTTCCATTTGCTCCACTCTAATTTTGACAGAATTATTCTCTTCAGAGTGCTTTTGAGATTCTTTCTCCATCTGGCAAAGGCAACTTTTTAAGGCATTCTTCTCCTCATTGGCTCTTTGGGCCTCTTTTGTCATTTGAGTTAATCTATTTTTTTAGGGTGTTAATTTCTTCAGTCATACTGCTGCCTCTCTTTTCATGATTTTCCTGCAACATTCTTATTTCTCTTCCCAATTTTTCTTCTACTCCCCTTATTTGGTTTTGAAAATCCTTCTTCAGCTCATCTCTAGCTTTAAGGCATTCTTCATGTTTATTGGAGGCCCCTGGTGGGGGCGCTCTGGCTGCGCTCTCCTCCTCATTCTCTCTCCCATGATCTTTCTCTTCCCCCAAGAAGGAATCTAGGGTTAGGTTGCTCGTCTTACTTTGCTTTTTATGCTTATTCTTACTCATGGTTGGTCAGTCCGTGATTTTTTTTTTAATCTCTATGGGGCTCTGCTTCTAGAAGGGAAAGCTCTTTCCCAAGTAGCTGGGGTCCTCCCGGCTTCCATAGCTCTCAGGAAAGTGCTGGGACGCTTCCTACTTACTTCTGGCTCGCTGGATACTGAAGACTCCAAGACCGAGGCCCAAGATGGCGATCCGGCTCCAGGCCGCTCAGTGTGACAGCACTGGCCTCAGAACAATTGCTTAGTCCCCCTGCTGCCTGCAGGCCACGGGCGGGAAGCTGCAACGTGGAGGCAGGTGCAAAACCTCTGCCTTTCACTTTTCTGCTCTGGAGGCCTTTTGGCCAGACTGCTTTACTCTCCTAATTTCGCAAGGCCCAATGACCTAGTTCTGAACGCTGCTCGCAGCTGCTGCTAATCCTCTCACCGCTCCTCTCATCCGGCCACCCCCAGGGCTCAGCAGCGGCTTCAGGCCAGGCTGGTTTCGCAGTGCTGATATGGTTCCTCTTAGCCGAGCTGACTTTAGTGGGAAGTATCTTTGTGTGTGTTTTGGAGTTCTAGGATTGGTTTAGAGTTCTATTTTGTGGGTATTTTGGGGTGGCTATGTGAGAGCTGCGATATGTTGCTGCTGCTACGCTGCCATCTTGGCTCCACCCCCCTCTGGAAAGGAATTTAAAAGAGCTTATAGAGACTGTATTAACATTGGGAAGTATAAGACCAGTGTTATTATGACATTTTCAGTTATTATTATGCAGAATATCAGTGTTTAAATATATTGAGATAGGGAAGAAAAATCTAGTGGTCATGGGAGAAGAAATATATACAGTTATGCGATGAACTAATTTGTTAGAGGAATTAAAAATTAGAACTTTATTAAAATAAAGTAACTTGTCCAAGATCATACACAGTGTAAGAGTGCAAAATGGATGCAGAAACCGGGAAAGAAGGAGTGTACAAACACGTAAGTGTATGAATGTTTTCTATAAATCTGACATCTTTCTTTTTAAATTTGTTTTCTTTTCAAATTAGAAATGTAGCATGCACAAACATTTCTATGTTGAAACTTTGAATGGTTGTTACAAAAAGCTTATTTTTAAAAATAATACACTAATTAACCAAGGCAGTTTAAATGTTTTGCCTCTGACACTGTGTATCATAGAGAAGTTATTTAACCTCTTAGTACTTAGACAACTCTCAAAGAACTGTAAGTTGCAGAGAAGGTGTGAACCTGTACTTGCAGAAGTTATTTCATCTTAGAGTTCCTTAAAACAATGAAATCACAGATCTACTTCCTCCCTCTATATTAAATGTAACATGAAATTACTGACTTGTTTGTGTGTTCATGTCAGACCATTTGCTCTTTTCTTTTTACTGTTTAATTCAGTCACACTTTCTTCCATTTTTCTGTCTCATTATCATTACGTACCCTTTTCCTCCAACAATTCTTCCCTCACTCTAAAATAGAAAGCCTTTACTTTAAAAAAAAACTCTATCAAAACAAATTCAACCACAGACACATCTTAAATATATATCATTTTGAACCTTTAGTCAGTCATGTCTCTGCAAAGAGCTGAGAAGTGTTCTTTGTCATAAGTATCTTGGAGTCATATTTGGTCATTATGTTAAGGCAATGAATGAAAAAAAGTTTGTTATGGTCTTATTAAGTGAAAAACATTATGCTATGTTCTATGGATATGAATAGAAAATTTTGACAGTCCTTGTCTTCAAAGAGCTCATATTCTTTTATAAAATTGATTGATTTATTTGCTTTTAGTGTATAAGATTCAGTTCCACAGTCCCTTGAGTTTCAAATTTTCTCCCTTCCCTCTTTCCTGCCCTCCCCCTCCCCCGCCATGGCGGCATACAATCAAGCATAGGATCTGCAAATACTTTCACAATGGACATTAGTCTGGTGATATAGAAGGGTTGTAACCAATGGAAGGAACAATGGGAAAAAAAATAAAACCACACATGGAAAAGAATGCTAATATATAGATTGCTTCAGTCTCAATTTAACCTCTGTTCTTTCTAGATCTTTCTCTGACTGTAGATATTTCCTTCCATCCTGAGACTTGTAGGGTTGTCATATAACTGTGCATTGCTGAGAAGAGTCCAGTTTTTCAAAGTTGGTCATTACACATATGATGTGTCTGTTATTGTGTACAAATTTTTCCTGGTTCTGCTCTTCTCACTTAGCATCAGTTTGTATAAGCCTCTCCATATCCTCATTTCTTATAGCGCAATAGTATTATGTTCATATACCACAACTTGTTTAGCCATTCCCCGATTGATGGGCATCCCCTTAATTTCCAGTTTTTTGCCACCACAAAGAGAGCTGCAATAAATATTTTTGTACATATGGGCCTTCCTCCCATTTCTATGATAAGAGTTCATATTCTAATGTGGGAGATAATATAAATAATAAGGTCCAAGTGTATGGCAGATGGAAAGGAACAGTGGCCTTTGGGTGCAGTGGCAGGCTAGAGGATTTGTTTTAGATAGATAATAATTGTGAGATTAAGAAAAGATCCATTTATTCAAATGCATTCTAAAATAAATAAATAAACCAGAAGGGGAATTGGGTCTTGCCAAAAGCATGTTCTGTGTGTATTGATATATGAGGATTTTTGTTGATCATGTTATTAATAGAGTCAATTAGGTTTAAATTTAGTTTTTTTATTAAATATTGAAATGATCCTATACTCTAGTTGTAGAGCCAATCTAGTAATATTAAATAATCATTGTGATGTGTTGCTACTGTCATTTTCCTAAGATTTTATTTGCAGTTTTTGTTTTGATATCTTCTAAAGATAATCATCTATAGTTTTATTTTCCCTTCTGTTTCTTTTCTTTTTTAAAAATTATTTTCAAATACTTTATAAAGTGTTGGAATTACTTGTTCTTTAAAAATTTGCTACAGTTTACTTGTAAAACCCATATGAACTGTTTTTTCCCCCATTTGGGGGTTTACTTATGACTTGTTCAATTTCTATTTTTGAGATTAGGTTATTTAACTCCCCTGTTTAACGTTCTATAAATATGGGAAATTGTATGTTTTTGTAAATGTTTATCAATATTATTTTTAAAATTTATTTATTATTTGTTTTCAGCATTCATTTTCACAAGATTTTGAATTACAATTTTTCTCTCCCCATCTTTCCCCCTATACCCCACCCCAAAATAGCAAGCCTATTGAATACCCCTTCCCCAAATCTGTTCTCTCTTTCATCCTCCCCCTTGAACCCACTAACTTTCTAGTAGGGCAAGATGGATTTCTATACCCCAGTACCTGTGTATCTTATTTCCCAGTTGCATGTAAAAATAACCAACTTTTAAACATTTGTCTTAAAAACTTTGAGTTCCAGATTTTTTTCCCCCAATTCCCTCCTCACCCACCCCCACTGGGAAGATAAGCAATTCAATATGGATTGTTCATATGTAGTTACCCAAATCATTGCCATGGTAGTTATATTGTGGAACACTAATTATATTTCCCTCCATCCTATCCTACTCCCGACTTATTCTATTTTCTCCTTTGATCCTATCCCTTTTCAAAAATGTTTGCTTCAAATTACCCTCTCTTCCAATCTGTCCTCCATTCTATCCTCCCCCCTCTTATCTTCTACCCCTCTATTTTCCTGTAGGATAAGATACCCCATTGAATGTGTATGTTATTCCCTCATTGGGCCAAATTCAAGGAGAATCAGGTTGTTTTGTTCCCTTTGTTCCACTCCATTGTAAGAGTTTTCTTTTGCCTCTTTTATATGAGATAAGTTACCCTAATCTATCACTCCTTTTCTTCTTCTCCCAATAAATTCCTCTCTCACCTCTCAATTTTATTTTTTAGATATCATCCCTTCTTAATCTATTCATCCTGTGCCCTCTGTTTGTGTATACATGAACATACAAATGTCCACATTCACATGTATATTTATATACGCATACATCTTCATACACACACGCATATATTCCCTTCAGCTATCCTCATACTGAGAAAAGTCTTATGAGTTACAATTATTGTTTTTCCGTGTAGGAATGTAAATAATTCAACTTTAATAAGTTCCTTGTGATTTCTTTTTCCTGTTTACCTTCTCATTACCTTCATTCTTGTATTTGAAAGTCAAATTTTCTGTTTAGCTCAGGTTTTTTCATCAAGAATGCTTGCAAGTACTCTATTTCATTGAATGACTATATTTTCCCCTGAAGCATTACACTCAATTTTGCTAGGTAGATGATTCTTGGTTTTAGTCCTAGCTCTTTTGACCTCTGGAATATTATATGCTAAGGCCTGCGATCCCTTAATATAGAAGCTGCTAGATCTTGTGTTATCCTGATTGTGTTTCTACAATACTCAAATTGTTTCTTCCTGATTGCTTGCAGTATTTTCTCCTTGACCTGGGAACTCTGGGATTTGGCTATAATATTCCTAGGAGTATTTTTGTTGGGATCTTTTCCAAGAAGTGAACAATGAATTCTTTCAATTTCAATTTTGCCCTCTGGTTCTAGAATATCAGGGCAATTTTGCTTGATAATTTATTGAAAGATGGTGTCTAGACTCTTTTTTTAATAATGACTTTCAGGTAGAACAGCAATTTTTAAATTATGTCTCCTGCATCTATTTTCTAGGTCAGTGGTTTTTCCAGTGAGATATTTCACCTTGCCTTCTATTTTTTTATTTGTTTTGGATCTGTTTTATTGTATCTTGATTTCTCATAATATCATGAGCTTCCATTTGCTCCAATGTCATTTTAAAGGAGCTACTCCCTTCAGGGAGTTTTTGAAATTTGTTTTCCATCTGGCAAATTCTTCTTTTTAAAGCATTCTTCTCCCCATCGGCTTTTTGGGCCTTTTTTGCCATTTGAGTTTGTCTATTTTTTAAAGTGTTATTTTCTTCAGTATTTTTTTGGGTCTCCTTTAGTAGGATTTTGACTCACCTTTCATAATTTTTTTGCATCATTCTCATTTCTCTTCCCAATTTTTCCTCCACTTTTCTTATTGATTTTCAAAATCCTTCTTGAGCTCCTCCATGGCCTGTGACCAGTTCATGTTTGTCCTGGAGGCTTTTGATGCAGGAGTTCTGACTTCGATGTCTCCCTCCAGCTCCATGCCTTGATCCTTTCTGTCCCTCAAAAAGGATTCTATGGTCTGTTTGTGCTTGCATTGCTTGCTCATATTGGCAGCCAATTTGTTGACTTTTGAGCTCTTTGCCACAGAAGAACTCTACTTCCAAAATGAAGGGAGCTATTTCCCCTATTGCTGGGGTTCTTGCAGCTGCTGGAGCTATTAGATAGGCACCCTCCCTACAGCTCCCACATACTCTGGCTCCATGGTCATACACCCCAGGATCACCACTCAAGACCACAATCTGGATCCAAGCAGGTGATAGCAACAGTGATTACCCTCTGAATGGTCACTTGGTCCCCCTACAATCAACATGCCAGGAGATCCAGAAGCAGCCATGCAGCAGCAGAAGCAGCCACTGCTCCTACTCCACTTCTCACCCTGGGGGTAGCAGTTGGATCATACTCCCCCTATTTGAACAAAGTTCCACATTGACCTTTTACTTTGTCTTTTGCATTTGTAGATTGAGAACTCTGGAAACTGCTACAACTGCTGGTGATTTACTGTCATGAAATCTGCTCCAGCCTCCCACTGGTAGGGGACTGCACTGGGGCTAAAACCATTGCTCAGTCCGGACTGTATTCCACTCCCAGCAGCCTTCCTGCTGTCCTGTTGGAATCCCCAAACTTGACTCCCCACATACTCTTTTAGATCTTTTTGCAGAGTTGTTCAGGTGGGAAGTAGAGCTTAGCTATACTACTTTCTGCTAAATAATCATCTTGACTCAACCCCCTATCTCATAATTTCTTATAATACAATAATATTCCAATTATATTCATATACTATAACTCATTTAGCCATCCCTCTGTAGGAGGACAAATAGTTTTTTTAAAGTTCTTTGCTAAAATTGAACAAATAATGATAATGAATGGACCATGAATCTATCATTGTGAGAAATTCTTGGATTAGGAAATTCCCTCTACCAATATAGTAGGTACCTTTTTTGGAATGCATCATCTTAGAAAACTACCTAGTATACTGAGAGTGTAAGTGTCTTACCCATGTAGCATAGTAATTATAATAGACAGAACTTAAATATATATCTTTCTGACTTCCAAGCCAGATCTCTATCTACTTTATAACACTAGGTCTCTCTTAGTATTTTGATATATATCATTCCTTTCCTTCTTTGTTTTCCTCTTTGCCATATATGCATTATAATGGTAATAAACGGTCAGGTGGTATTTACTTATAATTCTGAATTGCTTTCTAGAATGATTGGAATAATTCTCAACTCCACCAACTCTTTATGTGTGGCTCTCCTCATACATATGCTCCCATAATTGTCATTTTCCTTTTTAAAAATCTTTTTCTTAATCTTTTTAAAATCTTTCCCAATATGGTGACTATGAGGTGGAAACTCAGAGTTTAAGAAAAATTGCATATCTCATTAGTGATTTGCAGAATTTTATATGGTTGTTGATAACTTGTATCACTTGAGAATGTACTGTTCACATCCTCTGACCACTTATCTAGTAATATTTGATTCTTGTTTTGTAGATTGGTATCAACTACCTATATATTTTGAATCTAAATTTTTTTCCCGGGAAGTTCACTGTAAAGATTTTTTTTCCAATTAACTATTTTCTCCTAATTCTAAAAGTATTAGTTTAATTTTTTCAAAAACTTTTCAATATCATGTAACTAAAATTTTCCATTTTATCTTTAGCAATCATCTCTATCAATCCTTTAGTAAAATAATTCTTTCTTAATCTGTAGTTGTGAAACGTATTTCCCTCCCTCTTCAGCTAAGTTGTTTACAGTACGACCTATTATGTCTATGTTACATATTAATTTGGAAGACATTGCCATATACATTGTGAAATTTGGGTCTAAACCTACTTTCTATAAGACAAATTTCCATTTTCCTAAATTGTATTTGTAGTGCAATGAGTAAATTTTCATGAGTAAATGGTTTCTTTTGACTTATTAAACACTACATTACTATGTTTGATTACTTCTTAGTTTTGTCAACTAATTTGCCCGAGTGATTGACCTATATATTTTAACCAGTATCTAAATGTTATAATGATAATTTTTTGGTAATATAGTTTAAAATACAGTAGTAATAGATCACTTTCCTTCCCACTTTTTTTGTTTGCAATCTTTTATCATTCTAAAATTTTTTTTATTATTTTGTCTACAAAGTAATCTTCTGTGATTTGATTACCATGGTGTTTAATCTGTAAATTAATTTGGCAGTACTATAATTTTCATTACATTAAGATAGACCAAAAATGCACTATTAATATTTCTTCTTTTTCCTTTCTTTACTTTTGTAAACAGAGATCTATATTTACATTCATATGCTTCCTGTATGGATATTTGTAAGTGGAATCACAAATATTTTTTCTACATCTTGTTGGAAATTTGAATGGAAGCTCTTTTTTAATCTCTGCTTCGTTTTGACGGTAATATGTAAAAAAGATTACTTTGTAAATTTATTTCGTATCCTGTTACCTTCCTGAAGTTAGTAATTGATTTAATTAATTTTGGCTAAATATTTAGTGTTCTCTAGTTGACCAATATGACATCTTGAAAAAAGAATATATATATATATATATATATATATATATATATAAAAGCATACTTCTTTTTTGCCTAATTTTGTGTCCTAAATTTCTTTTTAATTTTTCTCCTCCTATAGAAAATATTTCTATAACTCTATGAAACAACAGTGGTGATAATAGACACCCTCATGTTATCCTTAATTTTGCTGTAAGAGGTTCTCTAACATTTCTACATTGCAAATATTGCTAGCTCTTTATTTTTGATAGATACTCTTTACCAGATAAAGGAAAGTTCCATTTATTCCCTTGCCTTATAATGCCTTTAACATAACTATATGTTATATATGTTTCCAAATTATCTTCTGTAGCTTTTGCTTTAACTGAAATTTTTATTACAAAACTATTTTGTTGTTTTTATTATTATAATGATCTATTGTATTTTTAATTTTCCTGATACCAAACTAACCCTACATTCCTGGTATACCAACATGATTATGGTATGTAATCTTTTAGTATATTGCTAATAGTTTTTTGCCAATATTGTATTAAATAATTTTGCACTAACATTGTAATTTCTATTTTTTGCTGAGTATTAAACTGTACAAAATCTATCCTCATGACAGTGGGATGACCTTGATTCTCTAAGACTCTACTGGTTGGGCAAAAGGTTTCAGAGATTTTAACATACTGCAAATGATTTGAATGTGATCTGGATGATAGATTATGTTTGTTTTTGGAGTATTAGTCTGGCTAGAAAGGGAAAGGCTGTTCCTGACTAGGCTAGCTATATGGTAAGAGATTCTTAGGTCATGGCAACCTACTATACAAACAAAAATCCAAAACAGCTCTCAGAACAATGTTGTCCTTTTGAACTTCTGCAGTGACAGTAGTAAAGTTGTAGAAAAGAGGATAGTGGGTGATATGAGTCATAATAATTATAGTTTATGAATATAAACTTAGATGTTGTAACTTGATTATGAGATCCTTGATTAATTACCAATGAAGAGATACATTATTAGAGTGAGTGAATCACAAAATTTTGACCCTTGCTATAAATGTAACCAGGTGTTAAAAAGCAGTTGAATTAAATGGAATAATGGCCATCAGTTCATCTTGGCAAGGAAAATATAGGGGTTGAAGAGATCATTTTATGCTGTGTCCAGAGAGAGTAACCATTATTTCATAAGACATTTTGACTTCCAATATTGCAGAGCTTATAAATGTTATAAAAATTAAATAAAATTTCTGATTATGTACTAGTGCTACATGTACAAGATGAAGAGGTAGAAAAATTCTACAAAGAATATAACTCCCAAATTTAATGAACATAAACTTTCTTATTCAGTGACTAAGTAAAAGTAGACATTTAGGAATATGGTAATATACATGTTGTAAGACATGGTTCAGAAATAAGGAATGCAAAAGGATAAATATGTATATTTAACAGACACCCCATATTACACATCATTGATAATTTCTTAAGAAAAAGAATAGCACAGCAAACACTAAATAACATAATACAAGAATGAAATCAATTCTATTTTCACTGTTGGGAAACCATTTGTTACATATATGGGAATTATTTCTGAATCAGCTACCTGTGTAGGGTCACTCACTGACACATTAAAGCATAGATAAAATACATAATTAAAAAATAAAAGTAAAAAAACAATATGAAAACAAATGATGAAGTATAGCATCAGCCAGAGCAGGAGAAAAGGGCAAGGTAACCAACATAACAGAGCACTGGTATTTTTTCAGGAAACCTGCTGCCAGAATAATCAATATGTGTTGCACTATTGTCAGGCTAACAGAAACGGACAGAGTTAACTCTGGATTTACATCTCTTCAAGGGAAGGACACAGAAGAACGCCTGAGGTCAAAACCTAAGTTGAGTCAAGTTGTGGTTTTGGTTTGTCCTTCATTCTCAAAGAGTACCATGACAGCATGGAGATGATGACATGACATGCAACTGACTTTTATTTGAGTGAGAGAGGGCTGTGCAAAGTCACCAACTTCACTTTCTCCTCCAGAACCATCTGGGTCCAGTGATATCTATCATCATGACTGGAGATGGCCCATGATGCAGTTGGGAGACCTTGGTCCTTTTAAGCTAAGGTCTTTTCAGGATCTCAGTTAAATATATGCTGGTGACCCAACTGAGTCAAGTAAGAGACTGAGAAGAATCTCAGGAATTCCAGTAGAAGGCAGGGCCTGACCCTAGTTACTATCTCCAGGAAAAAGAAGGATTCACTCACATCATCCAAATATATGTTTCCATACTCTTGGGTATGGGCAGAGCAGAATCTGACTCAAGCACACAAAACCCTAATCAATCACCACATAAATAAAGAGAAAATACTGAATATAAATAAAGAAAAACTGAGAACTGAAAGAAGTCTAAGGAAAAAAAAACTCAGAAGAGAGTATTGTTACATGTGCAAGTTGAAATTTAGGGGGGGAAAAGAATGTCTTGCCCACAAGGACTACAAGTGTACCTGAAAGAAATGAAGCAAGAAATACAGAAAGCAATATTAAATGAAATGACAGCTAGGGAGGAAAGAATGGTAAGGAGAATTAATATCTTGGAACAGAGAGTGATAAAGTTTACCCAAGAACTAAACTCCCTGATATTAGAAGTGGGCAGACAAAAATTAATGATCCAATGACACAACAGGAAATATTAAAAGAAGAAGAGGAAATATATAAAAGCAGAAAATTATAGTGCTCTCAGTCTCAATTACTATATAAGATAATTTAGCTCAACTGTTTTATTAAGGGCATGGAGTAAGGCAAATTTTATTGGGAAATTATCTATCAAAACCCAAATGTATCAATTATATTTATTTAAAATTATTGAAAATTGTCAAATAAAATATTTGAAGGCCTAAATCCAATTTCTATAAAGTATTATTACACATAGGATATAAAATCTTGGTTAATTGAAATGAAAAAGCATGCATTTCTAAGAAATTATTATCCATACAATTGTGATTGTTAATAGATGCTTTTAAACCATGATGTATATTCACTACTTTGAAATATGATAAAAGCATTCAAATATTAAAGAGTTTTAAATTTTTTATTACAAGGGAGGAAAAATAAAAAACAGTAGACATTTGGAATCTAGCACATAGCTGTTTCTTTTTCTCTTACTGTAGTTTAAGCAATTAAAATCAGTTGATCTAAGAAGATATCTTTCAACTAAATGGAAGCCATAATATGATGTGACAAGTATAGCCTACTTGAAAGGAGAATTCTTTTTTCTGCTAAATATGGGTTTTTAATCAAGATTC
>CM053585.1:197998018-198016798 GCA_028646515.1 Pseudochirops corinnae | reverse complement strand
CCCAGAATCTGTCTCCAGGGTCAGTGAAAAAATATAATTGCATTTCTCTGTTAATCAGACCATCATTTCCCATTGTATACTATATGTATCCAAAAGGTCTCAGGGACCCCTTAAAAGATATGAAATGTATATTGATAGACAGTTGAACTCTTCAGTACGGGAAATTTAAAACAGGTGAAAAAAATAGTTTTCTGGCAAAAAGACAGAAGAGTAGCAGGAAAAACAGCTGCAAATAGATTTTTTTTCTTCAATGCATTGCATAGAACACAAGGTAGATACTTGCAAAGGAAAGAAAATTAATGGAAAGTGACAATAAACAAAATGACAACTGGAAAAAGCTGAAAGGAAACTGAAGGAGCATTTAAAGCATACATGTTGTATTCAATATGAAGCAGTAAAGAGAAATAAGATGAAATGACACCAAAACCAAAATCTGGAGCAATTGAACAACAATAAGAAGGGTCGCATAGGATAGAAATGTGAGAAAAGTTTACAAAGAAACCAACAGAAATGAAGAAGTAATGATACAGTGAAAGGGGAGAGAAAAATGCAAAGAAAGAACAAATCAAGGAAAAAACCCTTTGATTAAAGTTTCAGTCAATATCAGCAGGGGAATTCACTACAACAGCATGGATACCCATGCAAACTCTGTTACTGTGTCACTGGTGCCTCCTGCGTTTCTTTGATTGTGGTGTTTGACTGTTGCCTTCCTTAAACATAAGGTTGTTGCCATGTCAGTCTTGATGGGTATCAAATTCAATAACGTGTAGGTAACATGAATTATTTATTAGGTGGCATTGTACTTGAGCGCAGTTCCTGTGAATTACTCTGGCAGTTATGTTTGATGATATAGTCCTTTGCTAACACAAGCAGCAAAATGATTCCTGTTTGAGGAGATGGTGTTTGAGTTGATTCTTACTTAGTGGTGGTGGTAAGCAGGAATCACATGCCAGGCAAAGAGGATAGCCAATGACAAGACACTGAAAATGAAGACAGACTATCCTGTTTAAAGAATAGTAAGGAGGACAGGATAACTGGATCACATAATGTGTAGAGGAGAGGAAACTGTAAAATTTCTAGAAACGTAGAAAGGAGACAAGTTACAAGGAACTTTAAATGACAGACAGATCACTTTATATTTGACCCTGGAGATGACAAAATGCCACTAGAGCTTATGCAGCAACATGACCAGATCTATGGTTAAGGGTAAAAATAATCTTGACTAGGTCATGGGACCATTAAGATGGATGAGAAATTTTCTCCAATTCTTATGACCTTTCAAAAGTCTTCAAAACAAGAATTATGCACAAGAGGGAAAAGTAATTATAGTTGTCAGCACAGGCTAAGATACCAAGAGCCCTAATGAGGTATCAACCTGATGAATCAACACAGAGAGGAGTTGTCTCTGATCCCTAAATTGCATATGCAACACTCCTCTCTCACTTTTTCTCACTCTCTTATAGGATTGCAGGTCCCCTCCTCCACCCCTCCTTCATCTGTGACCTGGAACTAGTTAATGAGCTTCAAAGATGACAATTGGCACTGTTCCCTCAGTTTATATGAGGTTATAATGGCCAGTATTGATCTGGGACTTCCTTATGCCCTGGAGCACAGCCTCTTCATCTAATAGAATATTCTAAGATGCGTGCTCTCGTCTGGGCCCTATTCCCCTTGTACTCTGACCTGTCTCTTTCTCTGTTTCAAACCAGAGCAGAAAAATTACTCAATGAAAATTTTTCTCTGATTTCCTTATCAGCACTCAGTCTGGTATGTTTTCTATATTTGTTTATAGGAGTTTTGGTGAGGGAATCTCACTGTATTTCTTCCTGTTTCTCTGTCATTTGCCTCTGCAACTTCACAATATTTCTTAATAATCAGTGTTTTCTTGTGTTTACTCATTTTTTCCAGGCTCACTTCCTAAATTCAGATTTTGTTTTGCTGTAAGACTTAGTATACTTTTGGGGTAAATGGTGAAGTCTTTTTGATTCCATGTTTTCTGGGGTCTTGGTAATGAGTATTGTGTTCTTCAAGGATATCAGTAAAGATTCAAACCACAGTGAATTTATTAAAGATGTTTTTTTTGTTTCATTTCATATTTCAAATTACATGCAAAAATTTTTAACTTCCTTTTTCAAAAAAATTTTGAGTTCCAAATTATCTTCCTTCTCCTGTAGTTTCACCACAAATGGATAAGACAAGCAATCAATTAAATATGTAGAGGCACGCAAAACATATTTTCAGTTTAGCTATGTTGCAAAAGAAAACACACACACACATTTTTCTTAAATAAAGCTAAAAATGTATGGTCCAGTCTGCACTCAGCATTCAGTTCTCTCTCTCTGGAAGTGGAGAGCATTTTTGTTTCGCATTTTCCCCTTGTAATGATCTTGGATCATTGTCTTGCTCAAAGCAGCTAAGTTTTTCAAAGTTGACCGTCATTACTGCATTGCTATTACTGTGGTAAATGTTCTCCTGGTTCTGTTCCCTTCCCTTTGCAACAGTTCACATAAGTCTTCCTTGGTTATTTGATTTTGGATGCCATTTAAAAAAAAATTTTTTTTCCAGGAGTTTTTCTTGGGCTTGTGTCCAGTTTACATTTTTTTCTTTGAATTGTATCTTTTTTTTACTTCATCATCTTCTTCTGTGTTTGTGTATTTTTTTTCTCTCTCAGTATAGTAGGTTTTTATGTTTAGGTACTGTTTTTGTGGCTTGCTCATTTTTCCTTCCTATTTTTAAAAAATTTTGAATTTATATTAAAGTTGGGCTTTATTCCTGGTGTGTTTGGGAGGAGGCGCACTGTTTCAAGCTTCAGGCTTTTTTGCACTGCTTTGTTCAGAGCTCCTTCTGGGCTTTTAGGAGTTATAGGTGCTTTGAAGGTGGCGTGATCTGGGGAGAAGTGTGGTCACTGCTGTGCTAGTCCAAGCTCTGGTCCTTACCCAGGAAGGGCCCCTGATCCCCTGGGACTGTAATCAACTGTTTCTCAGGCTTCCTGCCCCATTGGGACAAGAAGCAATATTGTTTCTCAGGGCCACTGCTTGTTCTTGCCCAAAAGTGCTCCTCTCTGCCCTTGAACTATGACCCAGAAGTTGGTATAGGCAATGGAGTTGACAAACAGTGGCCAGTCTTTTATCCAGGGCTATCACAGGGGCTTTTCACCGGGAGTGTTTCAAAGCATCATCATCTCTTTCTAATTGTTTGCTAGGTCCCCTCACTGTCTCTGACTTCAGTTCCCAAAGCTGTTGGTGTTGCATCCAGGTGGGTTCTTGGCCAACCTCCACCACCATGTCACTGATTTCTCCTTCTAACCTAAGTTGTCTTGCCCTGGAAGAGTGCTTCACCCTCAACTTTTTGTTGATTCTGCCACTCCAGTGTTCTATTTGCGGTATTATTTTAAAGTTGTTTGGAGGAGAATATTGGGAGAACTTGACTAAGAGCTCCTTCTATGCTTTTGTCTTGATTCTGTCCCTGGTAGACAAACCATTGTATGTTGATTGAGCTTACATGAGACGGGGAGGGGGTTATTTTCTTGGAGTTGTCTGATCCAAAATTCAATCTGATTGTTTCCCTCCCAGGTCTAGTCCTACAGGCCTTTGATCCAGGTTAGGTTCAGAGTAATATAGCTATCGATTCCTTGTGTCTATGGCTAGACAAGGGTGTCAGTTGCCCTTTCTCTACACTTATATATAACTGTAGAATTCAGGGTTCTGGCTTATTCTTTTCCTGATACTAGAAAGGCTCCTTGCCCTGTGTTCCCAAAAGGGGGCCTTTCCAAGTATCAAAATGGTTCTGGCTTTGTGGTGAACTGCACTGGCAAAATGCACTTGATATCATTTCTCCTTGAATTTGTTGGTCATTTCTCATTCTAGTATTTTTATTTGTTTAATGCTTGCTGGAGTTATTGTATAGAAGCTGGCTATTTTGTTTGTTCTCACTCTGTCATATTGAGGACATCTCATGACATTATCCTTAAAAAAATACTCTTCAAAACTTTAAAAATCAAAGTGGCATGCTCAAAACCAAATCAACAGAAGTATTTTTAAAAGATTTTTAGGGGCAACTAGGTGGCACAGTGAATAGAGCACTGGCCCTGGAGTCAGGAGGACCTGAGTTCAAATCCAGCCTCAGACACTTAACATTTACTAGCCATGTGACCTTGATTGCCCTGCCCCCCCCCCCAAAAAAAAGCAAAAAAAAAAAAGATTTTTAGAAGTGTACTATATTGTAAAGGGAATCGTTCATCAAATGTAGGTTGGGATAGTTGACTTCTAAAGTCCCTTCTATTCATAAAATATTTTGAAATTCTATGTCCTATGTTTTAAGCTCTAACATTCTAGGCTCCATTCCTTTTAATAGTCCCAGTATTCTTACAACTATTCAATATCCTGTGAAAGAGAGAGAAAAAAAAGATCACTTGCATTGAAAAAAATACCTTCATCCCTAAAACATTTCCATTCTGTGGTTAATATTCTTTCCCCATCCATGAAATAATGAAGGAAAAAATAAAGAAGGAAGAAAAAATAAAGAAATAAGAAAAGTAAGGAAAAAGGAAGAGAGAAAGAAAGAAAAGAAAGGAGGGAAAGAGGGTGGCAAGAAAGGAAAGAAATAAATAAAAGAAGGAAGACAGGAAAAGATGAAGAAAAAATTAATATTAATGTGAGGTCACTAAAATATAATTATTGAAATAAAAGTGAGGAGGAATGGCATCCATCTTCCCTAAATGATCCCTACAAGGCCAGTATTCACACATATAACCAATGATTGCAGGCAGGCCAGAGGAAGGAGGAAAGAAAACCAAAGACTGGCAAGACGAAAGTGATGGTTTAAGTTGTTACGATCATTTGTTCCAGTACGCTTGTTCAGCAACAGAGCCACAGGTTGCCCATACCAGAAAAAGATTTCCACCCTGTGTTTTCTAGAACAAACTACAGAATGTTTTTTGTTAAGCAAGAGACACTTGCTTTCTGGCACAATCTGGTTCAACAATGTCTAATTGTTCATGTCTTCCCAGATGGTCATCTTAAATAGCGGGAGAAGGGCAAATAAGCAAGCAATCAGGTTTCATTTAGTTGAAGTCAGTACAACAGCTGCCTTTTCCTTCCCTACACTTGCAAGCTGAGCTTTCTGCTGCTCCAGCACTACTAGCAAATAAATTTTCAATGAGCTGGAAAGTCCTAGTTAGGCTGATGTTTCAGTGGCTGTCAAGACTCTGTGACTTTTATTGTCAATCAATTCCACCAAAACCAAAATATATTGGGTCTTACCTTGAATGTGGAAGACCTACCTTTGATATATGTACCAATAATGCAATAAATTTAGTTATTTCTTCAAGGTAAGACAATTGATGATGATGTAGGACAACTCAAATCATGAAGTGAGTGAGGTAAAGTAAAAATGACAAATCAGTAAAGTCACAAAGTGAGCATTGACAACATTACATATTAATGTATTTCAGTATGATGATCTGAAGGTTAAACTAGTTTGGGAAAGGTCAGCCAGTGAGAGTTGACAAAAACAAAACAGAACAAAAAACAATTACTGTCTCAGGTCCAAGACTATCCTCATGGAAAATCTGAGGCCTCTGTCATTAGCATTGATATCTTGACTTACTTGAAAAGATTGGCTGGTCTAAAAGTGCCATGGTAGGTAGTATGTTGCCTTTCCAGTGAAATAACTGGGAAAACATAGACACTTTTATCTTTTTCCATTAATGAGAGGCTATAGCAAGGGTGTCCAGAGTTGGATTTCATATTTTGAACATAGTCTACAAGGGATGGCTCAAGGAAAATATGAGATTATTGTAAAAATCATGGTGATGAAACCATGAAAGGGAAGAATTGATTGGAACTGTAATATGAATTCAATAGTTTAACTGACTGGAGTTGACTAGGTTTAATAGATAGGCATAGACAAAATCTGTTTCCAATTGAGGATGTCTCCTTGTGAATCAAAGGGCTGAAAAACAAGGATTGGGGTGGGGGAGGGAAATTCATTATGAGTCCATCATTTATCTCCCAATAGATGAAAGACATATTTCCCATCAATCTTCTGAACTCAAAGTTGGTCATTTCATTGTTCAGAGCTCTGCAGTCTTTCAGATTTTTACTTCATTATTGTAGTCATTGTGAAGGTTGTTCACATAGTACTACTTAATTTATTCTAGATTGGTAGGTACAAGTATCCCTATTCATAATAAACTGGTCCTCTTACCCAGAATGCTCTTCCTTCTCATCTCTGCCTCCTGGCCCCACTGACTCCTTGCCTTTTCCCCTTTCCCACTACTAATACCTTTCCTCTAAGATAACTTACCATTTGTACTGCATGTATCTTGCATACATGGTAGATTGTTTGCAAATCGTCTCTCCTGCCAAAATGTGGGCTTCTTGATGTCAGAGATTTTGTTTTTTGCATTTTCTTTCCCAGTACTTAGTGCAGTGCTTATAATATTTTAGTACTTTAAAATACTTATTGGATGATCGACTGACTCACTGTGTTTGGCAATTTTTATTAAGTCCATAACGAGAAAATGAAAAATGTTGATAAAATTTTGTAAGTAGTGTGAGGGAGATCAAGGACTGACTATAGAAGAAAGCAGGAGAGAGCAATAAGGAAGTAAAACAAAGAATAGATATCATTGAAGTGGGAGCAGAATTAGCAGTTGGACCTGGTAGGAGTGCTCTATGACTAACCATGCTTATGAGGAACAGCCTTGGCATACCACCTAAGCTGGTCTAGTTGGCTTCATTACAGGCCATAGTTGTGACTTGGGTCCATGGTGTTGAAGGACTCCTGCTTCTTGGCAACATAATTGCAGCTGTTGGTAGATATATTTTTGATGACTCCCTCACAGTGAGCTGTGCCCTCTAGGTTCTCAGTAAATGTTTGTTTCATTGAATCAAATTGAAATTTATTCTGGTAGTGGGCACTGCTAATTTTTTCCCTGGTTGCTAGAAATATTTGAAATGCTTATGAGAGTAGTAGAGTAGCTGACAGAGATCACAGTGATTACAAACAAACCAACATGCAATATCAGAGGCCCCTGATGGAGTCAGAACTAGGATGTACAGAAAGCATTCAGAAACACAGCTTTTGGTAACTACATACTGTAGATTCTTTCTTTCAAAACTCAGAACTGCACATACCCTATGTGGGGACAAAGAAGAAAGAAAGAAAGAAAGAAAGAAAGAAAACATTGTTTTTAATTGGAGGATAGAGAAAATCAAGTATGTGGTATAGGATAGGGTGAGGTATGAAGGTTGAGCATTTTTGGCTTTTGTGAAACAATTTAAAGCTCTACCCGAATCTAGAGGACGGGGAACTATAAATTCTTTAGGAAAATCTGTCCCAAACAAGGAGTAAATGGCAGCAAGATGGATGTGCTTTTTGACAGCTATCTCCTCATTGTTTCTCTGTTTAAAAAATGATCTGGTAATGCAGTGCTTTATATGAAAGGGTGACAGAGAATGCAACAAACATTTTGAAACATGTCTTTCAGTTTTAGACTTCATTTCCAACACAAACAGCTGTCATAAACTTCATTTATCTTTTGAAAGGCTGCAGATCAAGACTCCAACAAGCCTATTTTAATGTCCTTTGCTCATACAAAGGAGAGTAGCATGGAATCTCAAAGTCTGCTTTCATTTGTCAGAGTTGGGTTTCCCAATTCCATGGAATCATAGGTTCTTAGAGCTAGATAAGAAGGGATTTTAGATCCAGGAAAAAATGTTTATTTTATCATCAAATCCAATTTCATCATTTTATATATGAGGAAAATGAAGTCTAATAAAGTGATGAATTGTTGAAGGTCACAAAGATGAGTTAGGAGCATAGATTTGGATGAATTTCTATTTTGTTTTTTTCTTTCTACTGCACTACACAATCTCACTTTGGCCTTCACCTCCAGAATCCAATCTAGGACTTAATCTTCAGATAACAGGTTCCTCACCTCTAGGATTAGAATTCCCCCGTGTGCTGAGCCTTTTATCTTCTATACAAGAGCCTCCCACACCTGACCCTTGCTTCAAGTACCTAACCTAGGCCCACGACTTAGTGGTGGACCTCATTTATGAGTAGGGCCAAATTTCCTTCTTCCCTAATATTTTGAAGAGAAGGGAAACAACCCTTGGCCATTCAGAGGACTCTTGAAGATGGGAAGCCAGTCAAAAGTTATTAAATTGCCATATTATGTTGAGCAAATATCTAACTCTCCCTCTCAATCCGGGTAATACAGAATGTCTTCATGCATAAGTGGGACACAGTTCCTGACCCTGTCATTCCCAAGTCTCTCAGTCAGCTTTGTTTTCTATCTCTCAAGTACAAATCTAGCTCTGTCTGAACTTCAGTGAAGTTGCTAAGAATATGTGTAAAAAAAGTCAAAGGTATCTACAATTCCAATTTTTAATGGAGGAATGTATATACAAAGAGACTTGGATATACTACTTCACAGCAATGAAGTAAAAAAAAAAATCCTTTGGTTTTAAACATATGTCACATGGCATATTAAAATGTTCTTATAAAAATGTTTGAATAATCCTCTATTCCCATAGAGCACCATTGCCTAATAGGCTTTAAAATTTGTGGATTCTATGGGGAGTAGGAATGGAGAATATTATGACCACCCTAGAGATATGAAAGCTGATCCCTTTTATATAGTGAAGCAAGGCCAATGCAATGAAAGAGAGATTTTTAGCTCTAGGTGGAATTGAAATTCACTAGGCCATGTTTTTTTGTTTGTTTTGTCTTGATTTTTTTTAAGTTGGATAAACGTCATAGAGTTTCATAGGAATATTTTTCAAGATGAATTTTAAAAAGAAGTCTAATGGGTTTTCTTTGTGAGGGTTTTTTTGGGGGGTTGGTAAAGAGAAGAGAGAATATATTTTTCTTGAAAAATGACTATCTGCATTCTACTCGGTGTTAGGTTTAAAGGTTTTCTCTATTTTTTCATGTTTTATTTTGGAATCTAGATCCTTTGCAAATTGTAATCTTATCTTTAGCTTTTGGTGAAACATTTCCTCCTAAGTGCAATGAAGAGCTATACTACATACAAAATTCACTTTTCTCTCCTTCCAGACCCAGCAGAAAACTCCCATCATCAGCAACAGTAGAAAGTGCTGTCTTAAGATTAGACCAGTGAAGACAAGCAAAATAAGGGCTGTATATCCCAGTTTATTTTTGAGGGTCTGGTGTTCTAAGGAAATATCTCACTTCAGCCTTTGATGAAAGACCAAAAAGACTATATTTGTTGATTTATGCTCTTAATCCTTATAAAAATGAAATATTTGTTTGTCAAGCAAATACCATGTAATAAAAATGTTGCAGTTTCTTTATATAATTTATGGCCTTTAATTCAAGTCCCTTCCACCCAACCCTAGTAATTGGGGTAGGTCCTAGCCACTACTAATTTACAAACTGTAGTCACAAGTTGTAATTCCTTTTTTTTTTTTTTTTTTGGTTTTGGATATGACCTTTATTGAACTTATCCACCAGAGTGGAAATAAAAGTCTGTACAAAACCAAACGTTTGTCACTATAACTTCCGCATCACAATTAATATCCAAATAGATTTTTAAAAACAGTCAACTCGATCAAAACTCACACTATTTCAGAATCAATAGCTTCTTTGAAGCCACAGTAACACTTAAATATGGTTAAGACTTCAATGTAGAAATTTGGTTGTCTGGAAAGCTAAGTAAGTTTCCAACTTAATCAAAATAGAATTACTAAAAGGCAAAATTGTGGTTTTCACAGAGATACAGTCCACTGGAAATCACCAGCACTGGACAGTTGTTAAGAGTATTTAGAGTCCTGAGATAACATGGAATCCAGGCATCCTTTAAACAGTCTTCTGTTGTCCTTTCTTTCCAATCAGAGATTTATGGATGTGTGGAATCACACCACCACCAGCAATTGTTGCCTTAATAAGGGAGTCCAATTCTTTGTCCCCACGAATGGCGAGGTGCAAGTGGCGGGGAGTGATGCACTTCACCTTTAAGTCTTTTGATGCATTTCCTGCCTGCTCAAGGGCCTTTGCAGTTAGATATTCCAGGATGGCTGCACTGCACACGGCGGCCGTGGCTCCCACGCGTCTGTGGCTTGTTGTCCGCTACTTCATATGCCGGTGAATGCAGCCCACTGGGAACTGTTGCAAGCCGGCCGTCTGCGAGCGGGAAATCACCTTTGTCTTCGCCTTTCCGGAGTCCTTCCCAGCCTTCTTGCCAGCTGTTGAGTTGCGCGTGAAGCTCTGTCGTACACACACTCATGGCAGAGAATGGACCAAGCAAACACCCGGGCAGAGATCCCACCGGCTACTGCTCTGGCACACCTCGATTCAAACTGCCCTCACAAGTTGTAATTTCAATAAATCAATCACACATACCTTCATCCTCTGTCCCAGCAGAAAATTCCAATACTTTAATGATATTAAATGATTTTGGTATCAAAGCCTACTCTGTTCCAAGTAACGGCAATAGCAATGACAAACATTTATAAAGTGCCTACTACACGAAAACATGATCTAGATGCTGAGGATACAAACGCAGTTAGTGTGCTCTGTGTTCACCTTCTCAGAGCAAGGTTGGCTGTCTCTGTCTTGCTGGGTCATTTTCTTTCCCTTTAGTCATAGACTCAAGCTCCTAACAATTGTTACCCTCACCGATAGGTAACAGTGTGTAGCATCCCACTTCCATTTTTTTAAAAGTTAACATCAGTTGGCTTTTACATAAAGAAAAGACAAACATTTTCTCCTA
Organism: Pseudochirops corinnae; assembly: GCA_028646515.1. Classification (NCBI taxonomy): domain Eukaryota; kingdom Metazoa; phylum Chordata; class Mammalia; order Diprotodontia; family Pseudocheiridae; genus Pseudochirops; species Pseudochirops corinnae. Next base: position 198,006,057 of record CM053585.1, on the reverse strand, counting down.
AAACTCCAGAGGTACACTCTCTTCTCTATTCTCCCTGCTCTCTGGGGGTGGGGGGTGGGGGGGTGGTAGTTTCAAAACTTAACTCATTTTTTTTCCCATAGCATTCGTTGCATCAAGATCATGCCCAATATGGCAAGAATGATGGAAAAGTGCTCTTCTCTGTTTCTGCTACCCTACATCAAGAACATTACTTCTAAAGGTGGCTACTTGCTCCTCAGGGCATTTTGATGGGTTACAAATCCAGACCCTGGAATGCCAGAATTCTGAGGCATTCCAGACCTTTTGTACTTTCAAGGTTGGAAGCTCCATTACCTTTCCTTAAAAATAGAAAAGTACAAAAGCAGAGGTCCAGGACCCAGACCTGTTTATGGGGGCTACATGTCATCATAGGGGAGAAGACCTGATCTCTACTTTTATAGCATTGTTTCTTACCTGATGCTATGAAAGATTCCAATGGATATACTTAAGCACATAGCCAAAGAGAAAAAAATAATATGGCTGACCTTTTTTTTTTTTAATATCTTCACAATCACTTAAAGAGTCACGCATGTACCACTAGTTTAGTTGACTAGAGCCAGTTGCAGGGTATATGTATGCTAAATAGTTTCTCCTAGACACTTCCTTTACATGCCATTGTGATACCATACCCTGGGAAGTTTCTTCCTAGGGAATTTGAATCAGGTGAGTGAATACTCCAATCATGTGCCAGATTCCATTACACAAAGTGGAAAACACTCATAATCCCTATACTTATTTCAAGTCATGTTAAGTCAAAAAACATTTAGTAAGAATACATTATGTACTAGACACTGTGGTAAGAACTGGGACTTCAAAATGAAGGGTCCCTACCCACAACCATTTGAATGGGGGGGCATTTCAATGATTATATGCATTTTATTTGTACACATATGTGTCATATCTATATATACATACACATACATATACACATACATACACATATACGTGTGTGTGTGTGTGTGTGTGTGTGTGTGTGTAGAGAGGGAGAGAGACAGAAAGAGACACAGATAGAGGGAGAGACAGAGAGAGAGACAGAGAGACAGAAAGAGAGAGAAACACAGAGAAAGACACAGACATAGAGACACAGACAGAGACAGAGAGAAAAGGGGTGGCAGAGAGGGAAGGATAGGGGTAAGACTGAGAAATTGGGTTTTAAACTCAACTGTTTCTAAAAGTAGGGGAAATACAAATGCTTTTACTTCTGTCTGAATTTCAGTATTCCAGGTTGCCCCACACTAGTTATGTTTCTGAAATAATTCAATTTTATTTAATCTAATTCAAGAAATTTCTATTAAATATCTAGCATGGAGAGTTTTGCTAGATGTTAATGAAGATTTTTGTAGTTCAGCTTAATTCATGGTCCTTGCCCTTGGGAAGTGTACAATCTTGTAGCTTGGTGACCATGTTGGAAAATAATGATTCTCCCCACCTAGGAGACATACAAACAGTCCTAATCCATGCTAGACAAATGTTTGGAATTGGGCACTTTTTGCATTTCAATATGTGCTTATTACCTTTCTGTTTCCTTTTTTAAAATTTTATCTTATTTTTCCAAATACACGTAATAATTTTTAACATTTTCTTTTTTTATTTTGAGTTCCAAATTCTCTCTCTCCCTCCACTCTTTTCTCCTATAGAAGACAAATAATGTGATATAGATTATACATAAGCAGTCATACAAGACATAATTTCATAATAGACATGTTGCAAAAGAAAGACTATAAAAAAGAGAGAAAGTTGAAAAAATACATATATACTTTGATATGCATTCAGACTCCATCAGTTCTTTCTGGAAGATAGTATTTTTCATTATGAATCCTTTGTAATAATCTTGGATTGCTGTTTTTCTGATAATAGCTAAGTCATTCACAGTTGATCATCATATAATATTACTGGCACTATATACAGTTTCATCTTGATCTGCTCTCTTTATTTTTCATCAGATCATGTAAGTCTCCCCAAGTTATTCTGAAACAACCCTGCTGATCATTCTTCATAGCATAATAGTGAAAACTCCATGAAAACCATATACCACAATTTGTTCAGCCATTCCCCAATGGATGAATATATCTTCAATTTCCAATTCCTTGTCACCACTAAGGGAGCTGCTAAAAATATTTTTGTACATATAGGTTCTTTTCCTTTAAAAAAAAAATCTCTTTGGGATACAGACCTAGTAATAGTATTCCTTGGTTTTATAGCCCTTTGGGAATAATTCAAATTGTTCTCTGGAATGTTTGGATCAGTTCACAACTGCACCAGAAGAATATCCACATCCCCTCCAAAATTCATCATTTTCGTTCTCTGTAGTATTAGCCAGTTCTCATACCTCAGAGTTGCTTTAATTTGTATTTCTCTAATCAAGAGTGTTTTAGAGAATTTTATATAACTTTGATTTTTTCATCTTTGATTTCTTTATCTGAAAACTGCCTGTACATATATAATTTAAAAATTAGAAATGCCTTATATTCTTCTAAGTTTGATTCAATTCTCTACATAGTTGAGAAATAAGGCCTTTACCAGAGAAACTTGCTGTAACATTTCCTCCAGTTTTCTACTTTTCCTTCAAATCTTGGCTGCATTGGTTTTGTTTATACAGAACCTTTTTAATTTCGTGAAATAAAAATTACCCATTTTATATCTCTATCTCTTGTTCCACCATAAATTCTGCCCTTATGCATACATCTGACAGGTAAATCATGCTCCCTTAATTTGTTTATAATATCAAACCTTATGCCTAATTCATGTACCCGTTTTGACCTTATCTCTGTTTATAATGTTGGATATTAGTTTATATGTAGTTTTTGCTAAAATGTCTTTTGAGTTTTCCCAGGAAATTTTTTTTCAAAAACTGAAGTACTCTCCCAAAAGCTTTGATCTTTGAGTTTATTGTATACTAGATTACTATGATAATTTATAAGTAATATATTACAAACATTATATGTTATAATCAACTGGGATTTGTACCAGAAATACAAGGATGATTTAACATGAGGAAAGCTATTAACATAATTGATCACATCAATAATAAGAGTTTAAAAATATCAAATGATTTTATTAATAGATGCAGAAAAAAGTTTTTGATAAAAGTCCAGTACTCATTTAAAATACTTGAAAGTATTGGTATAAATGGATTTTTCCTTAAATTGATAAAAGCCCCCATATTTATCTATAACCATCAGCAAGTATTATTTGTAATGAGGATAAACTGGAGGTCTTCCCAGTTAGATCATTTGTGAAACAAAGATGCCCACTGTCACCAATAGTCAATATTTTATTGGAAAACCTAGCAATGTGAATAAGAGAAGAAAAAGAAATAGAAGGAATCAAAATAGGGAGGGAGGTAATAAAACTATCTCTTTTTGCAGATAATGTGATGATATATTTGGAAAATTCAAAAGACTCACTAAAAAGTTAGTTGAAACAATTAATAATTTAGCAATGTACAAGGATATAAAATAAATCCACATACAGTATCAACATTCCTGTATATCACAAAGAAAACTCTTCAAGAAGAGATAGAAAAAAAAATATTCCATTTAAAATAACTCTGGACATTATAAAATACCTGGGAGTACACTTGCCAAAACAAACCCAGAAAGTATATAAAGAAAATTATAGTAAAATACAAATAGAATCAAAATTAAACAACTGGAGAAATATTAATTGTTCATGGGTAGGCAGGTCCAATATAATAAAAAAGATTATTTTATATATTCAATACCATCACAATTAAGTTACCAAATATTTGTTTGGTGAATTAGAAAAAAAAACAATTATAAATATGGTCATTTATTACTATGTATTGGTAGTGCCGTGGATAGAGTACCAGCCTACAGTGAGGATGACTTATCTTCCTGTGCTCAAATTTGACCTCAGACACTTAACACCCTGGACAAGTCACTTAACCCCATTTTCCTCAGTTTCTTCATTTATAAAATGAACTAGAGAAAGACATGGCAAACCACTCCAATATCTTTTCTGACAAAAATCCCAAATGAGATCATGAGGAATTGGAAACAACTTCAAATGACCAAATAACTAGACCACTGTATACCTAGTCTATTTCATTGATTCAGCACTCTATTTTTAGCTAGTATCAGACTATTATGATGATTAGCACTTTGTAATACATTTTGAAATCTGGTGCTAGTAGGCCACTTCCTTTCACATTTTTTCCCATTGATTATTTTACTATTCTTGACCTTTTGTTCTTTCAGATGAATTTTGTCTTTTTTTCCTAGAATTGTAAAATAAATTTTGGCAGTTTGGAATGGCACTGAATAAGGAGATTAATTTAGGTAGAATTGTCATTTTCTTAATCTTGGCCTGACCTACCCATGAGCAATTAATATTTCTCCAGTTATTTCAGTCTGACTTTATTTGTGTGAACAGTGTTTTAAATTATGTTCATACAGTTCCTGGCTTTGTCTCAGCAGGTAGACTCTCAAGTATTTTATATTATCTACAGTTATTTCAAATAGAATTTCCTTTTCTATTTCTTCCTGCTCAACTTTGTTAGTAACATATAGAAATGCTGATGATTCATGTGAGTTTACTCTTCTGTTTCAATTCAATAGACAGTTATTAGTAGTGCATATCATCCACGTCACCATGATTTATTTCATATATAACTGAAAATAACAACTATCTATTGACCATTTCTGTTCTTTTCTTCTTGACTGAAAAAAAACAACAACAGAAGTCAAATGATATCAATAGCTCTATGTTCAGTTATCATCATCTTATCTATGCCAAACAACAGTTCTATATAACTTTTTAAAAGAGTTTTAAAAGGATATACAGAGATTGACTGGAAATGCTTCCTGCCTTCAAGGCACTTAAATTCTCAGAGAGGAGAACATGTGCATGTAAACAAACAACTACAGTATAAGGCAGACTATTATCAGATTCACATCACTTCTAAATTCACATTTCTTTTTTGGTTTGGTTTGGTTTTTCAGATTATTGAATATTTATAAAATATGGGTGCTGGAGACACTAAGACAAGTTATATCCCTGCCCTAAAGGAATTTATATTCTACTCTATCTCCAGAGTGTACTAGTACCTGTTTCTTTTGTGAACCAGCTACAGATTGCCTTTTCTGGTACATTTTATTCTTTTACTTTCCTTTCTTTATCCTTACACACTTAAGTCTTTTCTTAGTTCTAAAATTCTAAGTTAGTTGCTTTCAAAGTAGGAGAAAAAAAATCAAAGTAATAGTAGGTGACTTTAGAGAGGATATGAGAATTGAACTGAATGGTAAGATTTAGATAAATCAAGAGGAGATGAGAAGGCTTCCAAGGTACTGTTCTTAAAGTAATTTTCTTTTATTTTTAAGTTGGCTTTTTTTTTTCCTTTTTGGAGGGAGGAAGGCAGGGCAGTTGGGGTTAAGTGATTTGCCCAAGGTCACATAGCTAGTAAATGTTAAGTATCTGAGGCTGGATTTGAACTGATGTCCTCCTGACTCCAAGTCAGTGCTCTATTCACTGTGCCACCTAGCTACCCCTAAAAATCATTTAAAAATACTAATTGCCCCATTTAAGTTGGCTTTTAAAAGGCACTTGATAAATGCTTGTTGATGGGTGAATTATTTTAGATTTTAGTAAACGGATGAATGGGTTGAGTAAATGCTATGACATTCATTCTTTCTGAATTTAATCTTGTTCCTAATAATATGGCTAATAAAAACTACAACTAATATTTATATAACAATATGTGTCAGACAGTGTGCTAAGCACTTTACAATCTGCATCTCATTAGGGCCTCACAACAAACTGGAAGATAGGTGCTATCTTTTGGCATCCCTGTTTGACAGATGAAGAAACTGAGGCAAACAGGGTTAAGTGACTTGCCCAGAGTTACACAGGTGGTAGTAATTGTCTGAGGCTGGATTTGAACTCAAGTTTTTCTGAATTCACAATTAATAATCTATCCACTTTACTGCCTAGCTGATCTCACCTATGCATAGAATTAGGTCTATTTATGTGTAGTGATAGTGAGCAGGGTAGGTAAGCCTTTCAATGAAAAATCATTCAATTATCTGTGAGTATTGGAATGAACTCTTTCCTTTGTGCCACTGTGTAACTAAAAGAAAATGAGGGAAGGGAGGGTCACCCTGATATATTAGTAGGCCAAAAAGAAAATTAATCTTTGCTCACTTAACTGAGGTTTTTTAGGAATGTCAAGTAATACAGAGGAAGACAACCCAGTTCCTTTCTACATCAAATACCTTTCCAAAGAACTGCAGCTTTATTGGATTTTCCACTAGAAGATAAGGTTTTTCCATGACATGAGTTTCGTTGATGCAAAACAGAGCATCAAGGAAAGCTTTGTGTTGATAAGCAGATGGGTTCCTTAGGTCTCTCCTAAGCTCCACCCATGACTCCCATTTATATAATGTAGGCTGTGAGGGGAGACAGCAAAATAATGAGTCAACTCTGTCAATTTTATGGAAAAACAACAGCAGTTTCACTGAAAATAAATGAAAAAAGTTAAGGGGCTGGTTACCACCAGATGTCATGTGACTGCCTAGTTATACTGTAGGCAGAGCGCCAGGCTCAGTTTTGGCATGAGGACTACTGTGCCTCTCTTTAGAGGCTCCCCTCTTTCCACATTAGGATCATTTCCTACCCCTTTCATTTCATCTCTTCTGCTAATTGGATCCATAAAAAGGAGGAGTCAAACTCCTTCCCCTCCAAATATCCCCTTTCTATGAGCTGCTGAGTGGAGCCAAACAAATGAATTGGAAAGAAAAACACTGGAGAGTCAGCAAAAGACAGTGGGGCTGAATTGCTAATATTTCCTCCTTTGGAGAACATCCCAGTAATTTTAATTATGGCACAAATATCATATAGATTCCAAATCAGTATACGTTGGAGCACCCTTCTCAGGCTGTTCTCAGGACAAGGCTGTAGATGTACCTCCCAAACACCTAGTTTCATCTGGAGCATCTCAAAATAGTAGAAAGAGCGCTGGTTCTTGCATTAGAGGACCTGGGTTCAAATCCCCTTCCCCCATGTTTTTTCGGCTAAGTCAATTAGACTTTTGAATCTCTATTCCCACATTAGTAAAATCAAGGAGTTTAATTAGATAAACTTGTTTGCCTCCAGCTCTAAATCTATATTCCTTATTTTGACCAATACTTAGCAAAATGGAAAGAACACTAGAACTGGGAGTTAGTTTCAAAGTTTTGAAACCATTCAAAAATGGTTTCAAAGTTCAGCTTTGTTACTTATTACATCGGACCAGTCACTTAAACTCAATGAGTCTCATTTTCCTTGTTTGTAAAAATAAAAAAAAAAATGCTGGACTAGATGATAAATGAGTGAACAAATGAATAAAATATATATTTATTAAGACTTTACTGGAGGGGGGCAGAGCCAAGATGGTGGCATAGCAGCAGCAACATATCGCAGCTCTCACATAGCCACCCCAAAATACCCACAAAATATGACTCTAAACTAATCCTAGAACTCCAAAACACACACAAATATACTTTCCACTAAAGTCAGCTCGGCTACGAGGAACCATATCAGCACTGCGAACTGAAACCAGCCTGGCCTGAAGCTGTGGCTGTGCCCTGGGGGCGGCTGGACAGGAGGAGTGGAGGAGCCTCTCTGGTGAGCGGATTAGCAGCAGCAGCAAGCAGTGTTCAGAACTAGGTCAGTTGGCCTTGCGAAACTGGGGGAGAAAAGCGACTGGCCAAAACGCCTCCAAGGTGGGAAAGCGAAAGGCAGAGGTTTTGCACCCACCTTGGTGTTGCAGCTTCTGTGCCTGCGGCCTGCAGACAACAGGGGGACTAAGCGATTGTTCAGAGGCCAGTGCTCTTGCGTTGAGTGGCCTGGATCCGGATTGCAGTCTTGGGCTTTCGGTTCTGGAATCTTCATTATCCAGTGAGCCGGAAGTAAGTAGGAAGGGACCCAGCACCTTCCTGAGAGCTACAGCAGCCAGGAGGACCCCAGTGATTTGGGACAGAGCTTTCCCTTCTGGAAGCAGAGCCCCACAGAGATTTAAAAAA
>CM053585.1:197959975-197979356 GCA_028646515.1 Pseudochirops corinnae | reverse complement strand
CTTTTCTCAATATGAGAATAGCTGAAGGGAATATATATGTGTGTGTGTGTATAAATATATACTTATATATATATACATACATACATACATATGCATGTATGTATAGGAGGGTGAATATGTGTATAAATATATAGGTGAATGTGTGCATATGTATGTACATGTATACATAGACAGAGGGCACAGGATGAATTGAATATGAAGGGATGATATCTTAAAAATAAAATCAAGCAGTGAGAGAGGAATATATTGGGAGAAGGAGAAAGGGAGAGATAGATTAGTATAAATTATCTCATATAAAAGAGGCAAGAGAAAACTGTTACAATAGTGGGGAAGAGTAGGAAGGTGAAAGGGAATGGGACAACCTTACTCTCATTGAATTTGGCATAAGGACAGAATAACATACACACTCAATTAGGTATCTTACCCTACAGAAAAGTAGCAAAGAGGATTAGAGGGAGGATGATAGAAGGGAGGGCAGATTGGGGCAGTGGGTGGTTAAAAGCAAACACTTTTCAAAAGGGACAGGGTAAAAGGAGAAAATAGAATAATGGGATAGCATGGAGGGAAATATAATTAGTCTTTTACAATATAACTACTATGGAAACGTTTTGCATAAATACACATGTACAACCTATGTTGAATTGTTTGTCTTCCCAGTGGGTGTGGCTGAGGAAGTAGGGAAATTCTTTGGAACTCAAAGTTTCAAAAAGATATGCTTAAAGAAATTGTTTTTTTTTTTTTTTTACATGCAACTGGGAAATAAGATATACAGAAACTGGGGTATAGAAATCCATCTTGCCCTACTAGAAGTTAGCGGGGTGTGGAGGAGGATATAGGAGAGAACAGATTGGGGGAAGGACCATTCAGTAGGCTTGCTATTTTGGGGTGGGGGTAGGGGAGAGACAGGGAGAAAATTTGTAACTCAAATTCTTGTGGACATGAATGTTGGAAACTAAAAACAAATTAATTAATTAAAAGAAAAAAATAAGGTAAGAGACATTTGGTGGGGGAAAAAGCGAAGCATGAAAGGTAAACAGGAAAGAGAAATCATAAGGGACTTATTAACACTGAACTGTTTACATTCCTACATGGAAAGATGATAATTGAACTCATGAGACCTTTGTGAATTTTAGGATACTTGTAGGAATGAATAAATACATACATACACACACATATACAGATACAAATATATATATAATTTATATTTATATATATTATATATATATGCACACAGATTGAGAAAGAAAGCACAGAGTGAATTGAATATGAAGTGATGATATTTTAAAAATTAAATTAAGGGGTGAGAGAGGAATGTACTAGGAGAAGAAGAAAGGAAGAGGTAGATTGTGGTGAATTATCTCACATAAAAGAGGCTAGAAAACGTTTTTACATTAAAGGTAAAGAGGGTGGAAGTGAGAGGGAATGAGTGAGCCTTACTCACATCTGATCTGGCAATCTAAAGTAGCTGATGTAGGGCAAGGTCACCAGAAACAGTGAGTCTCAGTCAAGCAGTGTCTATTAAGTGAAGACTAAAGACAAATTTAGGAAGACTTGTATGGATGGATGCAAAGTAAAGTAAGCAAAACCAAGAAAGCAATACACACAATGACCCTTACAGTTTAAAGAAAAACCATACTATTTCTAGGTATTAAAAGAAGCGGAAAAGATACTATATGTACAAAAATATCTATAGTAGTTTTAGGTGGTATTTTTTGGTTGTGGCAAAGAATTGGAAACTAAGAGGGTCCCTATCAATTAAGGAATAACTGAACAAATTAAGGTATAGAAAGATAGTTAGAGATGTGTGTATGTATATATAAATATATATATATACATATAGGTTTGTGTGTGTAATAAAATCATATTCTGCTGTAATAAATAATGAAAGAGAATGCCATGGGAGAAACAGGGGGAGACTTATATGAAGTGTATAGGACCAAAACAATTAATACTTTGAGGATACCACTATGAAAAAAATTGAAAGATAAAAAACAATGATTAACACAAAGTTCAGTTATGATTCCAGAGGACTGATGAGGAAGAATGTTATGCATTTCTTAACATAGAAATGAATAACTAAATATGCAGAATGAGATGCACAATCTATAAATGGACAATGGGATCCAGATTCAAAATATGGGATACTGCATCCAGCAGGGTCAATATGTCAGGTTATTTTGCTTAACTCTATTTTCTCATAAAATGGAGGGTTGCACGGAGGGGCTAAGTTAATTGGAAGAGATAGTGATATTTTTTAAAGCAACAATAAAACACTTTGAAACACTGAAAAAAAATAAAGTGCATTCTCACACTTGACCACTCTCCACCCCAAATTCTCATCCTACCCTTTCTTTATGCCTTAATATATTTTCTCTCAGCATCTCACTGACACAGTAAATAGAGTACTGGATCTTGAGTTATGAACACCTGCATTCATGTCAGACTTCTGATATTAGATAATTGTGGCAAGTCATTTCAACTCTATCTTGGTTTCCTCACTGATATATATATATTTTTAATTAAGATTGTTCTCCAGGAGCTTTCATTCTAATGGGAGAGAACAGATCTAAGAGATTTCCACTGCAAATCAGATAGAAAGGGGTCATGGTTCTTAGAGGGTAGTGGTAAATGTATGATAATATGTAGTTCTTGCAATTTCCACTGATAAAACTATATCCTTATCTGATATTAAACTGTTAGATAGGGTTAATAGTATAAAATGCACTTCTATTCCTAGGTCTCTTGAACTTAACTTGCCAATTTGGGTTGGTTAGCAGTTACTTTCAGAGGTTGTTAGGATGGTGGGATCTTTCTTCACTGGGGCTGCTCCCCTTCATAGTGGTTGTAGGAGCAGGGTTTAAGTGGAGCCAAGTGATCGCAGGGGCAAATTGATTTATTCTCAGGGATCATCAAGGTGCTGGGCTACATTCATCACTTGGAAGAAGGGCTTGTAGTAAGGGTAGTTTGATTTGCTTGATACATTGTGCCTCTTATCTCTCCCTTAAGGTGTCTTGCTGCTACATGTCATCTATTCATGAAACTCTATTCCACCTAAGTACAGTCTAATTGGATACAGTAGTACTGAATAAATAATCGGTGCATTAAAATGAATAGAAGTAAAGAGTGAAACTCAGACTTGATTTTGACTCCACAGTAGAACACTAACCATCTACTCCCATCAGCTCAGGTGGAAAGAATATAGATTTTGCATTTGAGTTCATAGCATCTGCTAAAGGAAGGAAAGTCTGTTTCCATTGCAATCTGATCAATGCACATATTGATTGCTTGATCAATAAAAGTAACTAAGTAGAAGAAATTTAAGAAGCTTGTTATATGACCAAAAGTCTAAAGTGAAATGATTTAACTAAAGATGGATTGTTCTGTGGTTTCTGCCACACAATAGCAACATGATTGAGAAGAGTGAGATGTGGATTTATGATGATGTATGGAGGTTCATACCTTTCTTTTTCACTGGATACAATAGAATGCTTCTCTGAATTCAGATTAGTCTGCCTTTTGGGTTTGATTTATTATCATTATGTGATAGTTAAGAAAACTTCTGATCCTTTGTAGAGTCAGATTCTGACTGGCTTTCAGGAGTCTCCGGAGAAATGCCTCTTCCTAGACTAGGGCTTCTTAAACTTTTTCCACTCATGACCCCTTTTCCCCATTTCAGCAGTACTTTTTTGGCATTGTGTACCCTGAGAGCATGCACAGTGCAAAGTGTGTATCCTTTGCATTCAGAACCAAGGCTGCACTGAAGTTGTGTGATGTAACAAATGCTGGCATTGCCAAAAACACCTCAGATTCATTATGCATTTTAATTTGAATTAATTTTTGGTCATTATCAGTTTAGAAATCTTTTACTGTTGCCAACTTTTTTGTGACTTCATGCAGGGTTGTGACCCACAGTTTAAGAATAACTGTCTAGACCATAGTATCCAATGCCTTAAGGCTAGCAAAAGGAAAGTTAGCAAAAATCTTTAAGACTACAGGAACCCAGTCAATTCTCATGATCTCTAACTGTGATATGGAGTGATCTACCTCTTATTGGCTTAGTTGTATAATTTGCCCCAGACTCTAATGAACTTTCTTTTAAATATCCCTCCCTCTCCTTCCCCCCCACCCCAAACCGGCACTTGGTTCACCTACTTTTCTGGGACTCCAATTTCTGATTCTAGAACTCTAAGAAAATAGGTTTCAGACAGGGCTTATGAAGTATATTTTTGGAGATCAACAAACATTTCCTAGTTGTGATTAGTGTCTTTTACATTGATCATGAGCCATTGAATCACAGAAAAATAAAATAAAATTAATTAGGTCAAACACAAGTAAAGAACAATAATTTAAATTCCACACATGATATAAAAGTAAGTTTCTGATTGTTGTATGAAGCTCAACATTATTACTCCACCATGCATGTTACCAATATCTCCTGTGAATGAAAATGTTAACAGACTAACTAAAAATGGCATATGACCATGAGATTGAAAATCTAAACATGTAAGATGAAGTCAATAACGGAATGCATCAATTTCTTAGGATTTTCTATTCCAGGATTGGACATTAAGGGTAGAGACTTAAATTAGAGGACTTCTTGAAGTACTTTTCAGTTGTTTCACTGGCAACAATAAAACATTATGGTTTGATGATCGGATATTAAGTACTTCATATTTTGCCCAGGTTTCAGCTAACATAGCTGGATGTTCTTCTGAGTTGTGCTTCATCTGAGTTGGAAGATTACTTTTTGCTTTTATCACAAAAGGGAAAAACCATAACATTGTTTCAATGATCCCCTTATGAGATGTCTGATTAATCCATAAGCATAGTACTAGAGGCTGTGCAGAATGAATGAAAAAAACATTTTAAAATGTTTTCCATGTACAAAGCACCATGCTAAGGATTGGAGATCCAGATAGGAAAAAAAAGAGACAGATTTTGCTCTCAAGCAGTTCACACTGTGAGAGAGAAAACATATAAGTTTCATCTGCAAGTCAGTTGGGAAAGTTCTTTGGCCTTTAGTTTGCAGTGGCAAAGCAAATAGTAATGCATCTTCTTTAATTCTATTTCCACTGATCAAGTCACATCCATTTCTGAGGATGAAGCATTTGATAGAAGAATATCCAGCAAATGTGGCATTGTATTGTTTTGATGTTTTGAGCCCTCAAAGTTACCTGAACAATGTTTTGCATATTATAGTTCACTTTCTTCCCTCATCATTTCTCACCAGACTTCTTGCTTCCAAAACACTGACCATGCCATAGAGGACTTGACTCTTTCAGCATCATAATTCCTATCCTGGTATCTCAATAGTCTTATTTGTAAAAAGTTTCCATGTGGTTCAGGATATCAGTTCGGATATTCTAGCCACGTTTCACTTTATTCGCCCACGATTTTCTCTCGTCACCTTTGCCGTAAGTAAAGCTTAACCTCCGCTTGTCCTTTTCCTGACTCTTCTCTCACGCTACCAATACTACTGGAAAAGATGTGACATTACACTTTACATAACTGCATGTGTCACCTTTAACTAAGACAAAAATCTCTCCCTGGCCACTACTCACCTAAAAGTGTTTTCTTTCCGTATACGTTCCTTGAGTTGAGACTATTTTCACCTTTGTTTTTGTATGTCTAGTGATTAGTACAGTGCTTGCCATATACCAAGTGTTTAAGAAATGATTTTTCATGTATTTACTTATAGAATATGCACTCAAAATACTTATCACTTGATTGTCAGAGATGGGCTTCAACAGTTTTGAAATCAAAAGGTGAAAAATAAAAGAGAGAGGTACCACGGATAGTAGACAGAATATTAAGAGTAGAGTAAAAGGATCTTGATTCAAACTTTTCTCATTATTCCCTATGTGACCTTAGACAAGTCCTTGTACTTATCAGTCTATGTATCAGTTATTTTCTCTATAACAAAGGAGTGCAACCTAATGATTTCTGTGTTTCCTTTCCACGCTAAACTGGGATCCTGTGGTTAGATTGCTTCTTAAGTCCCTTGAGTCTCTAAATCTCTGATGCTATACCTCATTAGAATAAAATGTTTCAATATCTTATGCATATAAGGGTTCTCCTACCTCTAATAATGGGAGAACAGCTAATAATACAGTGAGCAAATATATAATAAAAAGCCTTTACATTTTGAAAAAAAAAACAAGATTTAGAAAAACAATAAAAACAATTTTTTCTTTCCAAAATATCTATACCAATGTGCTTTTGAACATATAGCAACTTAAACGCTGATAAATCCTAAACAAAATACGAGATAATTCCTTTTATTTTAATTAGAAATGGCCTGAACTTAATATGGTTTATCTCTAGAATTCTGATCACTTCTATTTGTTTTAAACCCCTCAAAAATAAGGGTCCTTATCATGAAAGGACATATGCCATTCACCTCCACCTACACTGGATTTTATAATCGATGACCCTCAAATAAAAAAACAGTATTATATAGAGGATGAATTTAGTCTCTGAATAAGGAATATATGACACATATGAATATTAATAATTTATAACTTTTGAAAACTGTTCCTATACTTTTGAAAATTTTGTTTGGGGAATGATTTTTGGTCAGTTTATTTCATATGTATAAATGATAACCATACTCATCAAAGTTGTTTGACAAATTATTATTTCCTTATTTATAATTATTTTATATTTTTCTACCTGCCTGGACTAGTGCAGTAGCCTATTGGTTGGTTGCCCTTCCTCAAATTTCTCCCATACTCTAAGCTATCTTCCATTTAGCTGTCAAACTGATGTTCTAAAATGCAGGTCTGGCCATATAACCTCCAAGTCCCATTCCATAAACTGCAGTGACCCTCTGTAACCTCCAAGGTCAAAAATAAAATTCCCTGTTAGTCTTGGAAAGCCCTTTATAACCTATCACTCACATCTTTCTCCCCCAGCACACTCTGCAAAATAGTGACACGGAACTCCTTTCTTTTCCTCTTTTCCTCATGATTCTGTCTCACATCTCTGAGGACTTTCACGGCCTGTCCTTAATCCTTAGTACACTCTCCCCCTTCATCTCCACTTCCTTGTTTCTCTGCCCTCTTTCAAGTCTCAGTTAAAGACCTACCTTATGCAAAATTCTTTACCTAGCTCTCCTTAATCATTGCGACTTCCTCTGAAAGTAGCCCCAATTCATACTGTAACATATAAAACAGTTTGAAAGACAAAGTTTTGGGGGTAATTACTCATTTTATTAATCATGCTAACAGAAAATTAATGAAAGGGGTCAGTGGAGTTCTTAAATGCCAAAGACCCTTCATAGAACTCATTCAACACTTATATGTCCTTGGAAGAATGAGTGTTCCTCAGGGTAGCAATCAATCCTGATTGGTTAGCAATTAATGAGAAGAATGGATATTATAATGAGAGGTAGAGATATTCTAATGAGGGGCTGGAGAATGTGACTTCAATTACATCATTTCCTTCCAGATCACTCCCAGCCTTGGACAACCTAGACAAATATGTCTCCACTCAAGTCTGAGTGGACCATTAGATTAAATTCCTTGCAAGGTTCTCCAGTTGGATAGGTCAACAACTCCACCTGAATAGGATGATTTAGGCAGGATAATTTTTTTGGTCAGGGATAGAGATTTCTTTAAAAAGGATCTCAACAATAATTGGCTATTTAATAATTGTTCCTCTCATTACTGTATATATCATGTTTATACATAATTGACTGTGTGTTGTCCCCTCATTTAGACAATGATTTCCTTAAGAATAGGAACTGTTCCTTGAATTTGTTTCTCTCTACTGCTTAGCATAGTTCCTGGCATATAGTGTTGCTTAACAAATGGTGGCTTACTGACAACACTGATTTTATTTGTACAAAATATTTTCAATTCCATGTGATCAAAAGTCTGTTTTATCTTTTATGATCATCTTTATCCCTTATTTGGTTAACATTTCTCCTTGTAAGAAAGAGGCAATTAAAAATAGATCATTTTGTTCATACAAAACTGAAAAGCTTTTGTACAAACGAAATTAGTGCATTTAGAATAATAATAGGAATAGTTTTCTGTGGAAAAAAAATCTTTGTTTCTAACATTTCTGATAAGGTTTTCATATTCAAGATATAAAAACAACTAACAGATGATATATATATGTATATATGTGTGTGTGTACATTTATGTGATATATACATAGGTGCATATACGTATGTGAACACATATATACAAAAGTCATTTCTAATTAGATAAGTGAGCAAATAATATGAATAAATAGTTCTTAAAAAGAAAAATTATAAACATTTTTCAAACAACTGTTAAACTATTCAAAAACTATTTGAAATATTGCTTCAAATTATTAACTGAAGAAATGCATATCAAAACAGCTTTAACTTCTCCAAACAATCAAATTTGCTTATGTGGCAACAATGCCAATGGTTGAGAATCATAAATGTTGTAGGGGTTGTGTTGAGACAAACACACTAACGTTTTTTTGATGGAGTCAAAATTATGGAGTTAAGCAAATTAAGTTTGGAATGAAGCAAATAAAATGACAAAAAAATCTATAGCTTTTGATCCAGAGTTGCAACTTCTAGGATTATACCCCAAGGAAATATAAAAGAAGATAGATAAGATAAGGAGAAAGTCTCCATAGATATCAAATATCTCTAGCAGCAGTTTTTGTGGTAGCAAAGAAATGAAAACAAAACGGATGCCCATCCATCAGAAGTGGATAAATTAATTGTGTTGTATGGAATAATGGGATATTATTGCACTGTAAGAAACAAGAAGCATGATGAATAAAGATTAACAAGAGAAAACATATGAAATAATGCAAAGTGATAAAGTAGACCCGAAAACAATAATGTACAGAATTATTACAATAATAGAAAGAGCAAACACAAGACAATCAAAACTTTATATTAGGAAATTGTAAAGAACACATTTATCTGAAGAGATAAGATATGGAAATGTCCCTCCCCCTGCAGCTTTATAGAGATTGGAAGTGTACAGATGTGGAAGATTGCATGTAACCTCAGATTGTTTTCTTTGTGTTGATTAATTTTAATTTTTTCTAATCCTCTTTTTATTTCTCGCTCTTTAAATTCTTTGCTAAGGGTTAGTTGTTTGGGAGGGGGTAAGGGAGATAGATGGGGGAACAACAGGCAAAATAGAAGCAAAAATTATAAATAAAAATATATTATTTAAAATTATTTTTATAATCATGTGAAAGCTATCTCACTTTTTGAAATGAAATTATATTTATAAATACACAATGTACAAATAATGTTTCCACTAAATATTATAAATGTTTACATAGCATATACATTTGTAATTCTAAACTATTAACAACTATATAAAAGAATGTTTAAAATAATTAACAAGAGAAATGCAAATCAAAACAACCCTGAAGTTTCCCTTTATATTCAGATAATTTTCTTAGATAATCAAAAATGAGAACAGCCAATGTTGGAGTTGTTGCAGGAAAGTAGGAAAACTAATCCACTCTTGGTGAAGTTGTGTGATTCACAGCCATCTTGGAAGTCAGTTTGGAATTATGTAATCAATGTGTATAAAATATGTTTATCCTTCACCCAGAGATCCTACTTTTAGATTTATATTCCAAAGGGAGTTTTGATAAGAAGAAAATCTCCATATAGTTCAAAGTATTTATAACAATTACTTTGTGTGGAGCAGCTAGATTGCACAGTGAATAGAGCACCAGCCCTGGAGTCAGGAGGACCTGAGTTCAAATCTGGCCTCAGACACTTGACACACTTACTAGCTGTGTGCCTTTGCGCAAATCACTTAACCCCAATTGACCTCCAAAAAGATACACACACACACACACACACACACACACACACACACATACACACACAAATATCCTAAATACAATATATTACATAAATTAATGTATAGATTTAATACTATACTCATGACATTACCAAACAGCTACTTTATAAAATTAGAAATAATAATAATAAAAACTTTCAATTACAGGAATGAAATATTTACAAATTCATGGGAATTAATGAGAGTAGAAATGAAATGGGAGAATTACTTTTGAATTTGAAACTATTATAGAGAATCAATAATAAAAAATGTTTTATAGTTGCTAAAAATGAAAAGGTAGCGCAACGAAACAAAATAGAGAAGCAAGAAACATCATTCTCCTACGCAGCGTGTGATAAGCTCAAGCACAACTAAGTGCCCAAACTACTTATTGAAGAACTTCCTATTTGAGAAGAACTTTTTGAGAAAAATGGAAAGTTCTTTGAAGTAGTAGTATGGTGGTGGTGGTGGGGAGATTTAAATCAACATCATACAATGCATGTTACAATCAGGTTTAAATGTATATATAACATAAACATACATATGCATAGTATACAAATAAACATATATGTACTTGTCATGTACACATTCAGAATTATATACATATATAGAATGTGTATATGTTTAATTTATACATACATATATATATATATATGTATGTGTGTGTGTGTATATATGAGATTTTTTAACTCAGACTCCTGAAGGATGGATAAGATAAAACCTCTTCTCCTAGAACAGAAGGAAAATGCAGATACAGACAGCTAAATTGCCAAAATAAATGATTATACTTGAAAACAATCTCTGACTCCAAAGGAATTCTATTAACTTCTCTGGTTAGTCTTACCTGACCTATTTAATATTGGCGCAAAGTCTTTAATTACCCTGGTTTGGAGCATCCATTTCCCTTTGTCTTATTTAGTATAAAACTGCAGATAATCTAAAATGTGTGGGATGTAGAGGGATCAGGTAATTATTGCTACGTAGAGTCAAAATTCTGGGGCCATTCATGTGTACACTTTAATTTGCCTCCCAATTGTCTTTATGATAAAATGCAAACTCCTCTCCCTGGTATTTGAAGTTCTCCAGAATATCTTTTCAGATTTATTGCACATTTCACATTGCACCCTCCTACAATACCCAAAGTAAACTTGATTTTTACTTTTACTGTACAAAAGTGAGAACGGCAGGTCCAATTTCAGATTTACTTCACAATAAAATGGAAACTCTAAGAAGTTTAGAAGCCAAAAAAAAGAGGTAGGGAATAGTACAAAGAAGAAGGCCATGTTCTATAAGAAATTTGATGGTGACTGTCATGGTGGTAGATTTAACTGACACTGTAATACAATATCCTAAGTATCAACTTCAATAACAACAAGCGTCATGCTCTGAGATAGAGGAAAATAGCCAACATATTCAATTTACTAGAGGCATGTCAAAAATCACATAGCATCATGGCATATTGGTCATTCAAAGGTGGACACAAAAATTATTGAGCAGAAATAGTAGCAGTAATCATATGGCCCCATACCTATGCAAAACAGCATCACAGTTCCCATATTCATATTAAAGATAGACCCAATCCCTGGTCTTCCTCATTTTCATATTGGCATCAACCTGATTATCCCCTGCCTCAGAGGATGTGCAATGTCTCTGTTGGGCTTTAGAGTATATGAACTATATCAAGCAACTATATCAATTATATCTTATAGAAGCCGTTAGCAAATGGTTAATTAGCTCCATTAGTCCCGGATCCCAAAGAGGAAACATTAATAATCCAATTCTCTTCTCTCCTGGTCACATATCACTCAGCTATTCCTATGGCCATCAACCAGCAATTATTATAAGCAAGATAAATATCTTGCCTATCCCTCAAAGTTTTCCAATTAATTAATTTATTTTTAGTTTTCAATATTCACTTCCATAAGATTTTGAGTTCCAAATTTTTCCCCATCTCTCCTCTCCCCCAATCCAAGATGGTATGCATTCTGATTACTTCTCCTGCCCTCCATTCTGTCACCCCCCCTTCTTCTTATCCCCTTTCCTTCTATGTTCCTGTAGGGCAAGATAGATTTCTATACTCCATTGCCTACATATCTTATTTTTTCTAGTTGCATGTAAAAACAATTTTTACACTCATTTTTGTATTAAATTATTTTTAATTTTCAGCATGCACTTGCATAAGTTTCAAATTTTCTCTGCCTCCCTCTCCCCTCCCTCTCCAAGATGCAATCTACACATACATTCCTATTAAAAACTTTTTCACATTAGTCATGTTGCATAAAAGAATTATAATAAATGCTAAAAGCCATGAGGAAAAAACAAAACAAAACAAAAAGACAAAAATCTGCTTCATTCTGCATTCTGACTCCATAGTTCTTTCTTTGCATGTGGCTGGTATTTCTCATGGTGTGTCCTTTGGAATTTTTTTTAGGTCCTTGCATTGCTAAATTTATCAAAATCTGTCCTTACACACTGTAGCTGTTACTGTGTACAATATTCTCCTGGTTCTGCTCCCCTCACTCAGCATCAGTTCATATAAGTTTTTTCATGCTTCTCTGAAGTCCACCTGCTCATCATTTTTTTATACCACAATAGGATTCCATTACATTCATATATCAAAACTTGTTTAGCCATTCCCTAATTGATGGGCATCCCCTCGATTTCCAGTTCTTGGCCACCACAAAAAGAGTTGGTATAAATATTTTTGTATATGTGGTTCCTTTTTCCATTTTTATGATCTCTTTGGGATATAGCCCTAGAATTGGCATTGCTGGGTCAAAGGGTATGTACATTATTATAGCCCTTGGGGCATAGCTCCAAATTGCTCTCCAGAATGGTTGGATCAATTCACAACTTTACCAACAATGCATTAGTGTTTCAAATTTTCCACATCTTCTCTAACATTTATCATTTTCCTGTTTTGCCGTGTTAGTCAATCTGACAGATATAATGTGGTACCTCAGAGTTGTCTTGATTTGCATCTTTCTAATCAATGATTTAGAGCATTTTTTCATATGACTAAAGATAGCATTAATTTCTTTCTCTGAAAATTGCCTGTTCATATCCTTTGACCATTTGTCAATTGGGAATGACTTGTGTTCTTGTAAATTTGACTCAGCTCTCTATGTATTTATCAGGGACACTGGTTGTAAAAATTCATTTTTTTAAATTGATTTGTTTATTTACTTTTATTTTACAAGATTCAGTTCCACAATCCCTTGCGTTTCAAATTTTCTCCCTTCCTTCCTCTGCCCCCCCCCCCACGATGGCTTGCAATCAAGTATAGGATCTGCAAATACTTTCATATTGGACATTAGTCTAGTTGTAAAGAAAAGTTGCAACTGATGGAGCGACCAATGGGAAAAAAGAAACAAATTCAAACATGGAAAAGAATGAGAGCATGTAGTTTGCTTCAGACTTCATTTAAACACCCACCCTCATTGAGAAGGAAGCAATTTAAAATAATTTATACATGTGTAGTGATGCAAAAGTCTTCCATAATACTCACGTTCTGAAAGACTAACTATATTTGCCTCCATCCTATCCTGCTCCTCCATTTATTTTATTCTCTCCTTTGACTCTCCCTCCTCAAAAGTGTTTGCTTCTGATTACACTCCCCATTTTTCTTGCCTTCTACCATTCCCTCCTCTCTTTAATCTCTTCCCTCTACTTTCCTGTAGGGTAAGATAGATTTCCATATCTAGTTGAGTGTGTACTTTATTCCCTCCTTAAGCCAAATCTGATGACAGTAAGGTTCACTGATTACTCTCACCTCTTCCCTCTTCCATCACACTGTAAAAGCTTTTTCTTGCCTTTTTATGTGAGATAATTTACTACAGTCTAGCTCTTTTTTCTCCATCTCCCAGTACTTTTCTTTCTCATCCCTTAATTTTATTTTTTTTATATCATCCCTTCATATTTAACTCACACTGTGCCCCCTGTATGCATGTATATATGTTTATGTGTATGTATGTGTGTATATGCATATAAGTATGTGTGTGTGTATTCATGCGTATATATGTATATATGTATTTGTATCTCTATATCTATATGTATATACATTCTTTCCAACTACCCTAATACTGAGAAAGGTCCCATGAGTTACAAATACCATCTTTCCATGTAGGAATGTAAACAGTTCAACTTTAACAATTCCCTTATGATTTCTTTCCTCTTTACCTTTTCATGTTTCTCTTGAATCTTGTATTTGAAAGTAGATTTTTCTATTCAGCTGTTGTTGTTTTTTTCATAAAGAATGCTTGAAAGTGCTCTATTTCATTGAATGTCCTTTTCACCTGAAGGGTCATACTCAGTTTTGCTGGGTAGGTGATTCTTGATTTCAATTCTAGCTCCTCTGATCTCCAGAATATCATATTCTAAGCCTTCCAATCCCTTGATGTAGAAGCTGCTAATGTGATTCCACAATACATTGTTTCTTTCTGACTACTTTCAATATTTTCCCCTTGACCTGGGAATTTTGGAATTTGGCTACAATATTCCTAGGAGTTTTCCTTTTGGAATTTCTTTCAGGAGGTGCTTGGTGGACTTATTCAATTTCTATTTTACCCTTTCATTCTCAAATAGCAGGGCAGGTTCTCTTGATAATTTCTTGAAAGATGATGCCTAGGATGTTTTTTTTTTTAACCGTGGCTTTCAGGTCATCCAATAATTTTAAAATTATTTCTCCTGAATCTATTTTCTAGGTCATTGGTTTTTCCAATGAGATATTTCACCTTGACTTCTACATTTTTATTCTTTTTGTTTTCTTTTATAATTTCTTGATTTCTCATAAAGTCTTTAGCTTCTGTTTGCTCCATTCTAATTTTTAATGAATTATTTTCTTCAGTGAGCTTTTGGATTTCCTTTTCCATTTAGTCAATCAGCTTTTTAAAGCAATCTTCTCTTCATTACTTTTTTAGACCTCTTTTGCCATTTGAGCTAAGGTACTATTTTCTTCAGCATTTTTGAGGGGTCTCCTTTAGCAAGGTATTAACTAGTTTTTCCTGATTTTGTTGCATCCCTATAATTCCTCTAACCTAATTTTTTTCTCTACTTCTCTTGCTTTATTTTCAAAATCCTTTCTGAGTTCTTCTATGGCTTGTGACAATTATATATTGTTTTCTGGGAGGCTTTGGATGTTGAAGCTTTGACTGTATTGTCTTCTAGTTGTATGTTTTGATCTTCCTTGTCAGCAAAGTAAGATTCTATAGTCTTATTTTTCCCACTACTTCCTCATTTTTCCAGCCAATTACTTGACTTTGTAGCTCTTTCTTAAGGCAGAACTCTTTTTCCAGTGTGGAGAGTGTACTATACCAAGCTTCAGAGGTTTTGTGCAGCTGTTTTCACAGATATTTCCAGGTACCTGTTAATTTTCACTTCTTCCAAGGTTGTATGATCAGAGTAGAGGTATTTACTTTTCTCCTGATCTATGCTGTGGTCTGTGAGTGACAACAAACACTCTTTTCTTTGCCTTGGAACTGTGAGAAGGGTTCTCTCTCTACCACTGCCACAAGCTCAACCATACCAGCATTCCTCCTCACCCCAGGATTTCCATCCAGGACTACAACCCAGATCCAAGCAAGAGCAAAGCATGATAATCCTGTCTCAGTGCCAGCAAAGTGATCCCCACAATGCCCTTCTGATTAGTCACTTGATATCCCTACAGTCTGAGGGCTGAGAAATCCAATACTGCCACCCTGGACTAGGGTCAAAAGCCACTCCTCTCCCCTGCAAGCCTGACAGATCTTTCCTACTAACATTCTAAGTTGTCTTTGGCATTTGTGGTTTCAAAAGTTTGAAATTGCCATGGCTGCCAGTGATTCAGTGTCCTAAGGCCTGTTCCAGGTTTGCTAGGGCCCCGTATGTGGGCATGATCCATACTAGATTGAGCTTCTCTCTCAGACTTGTGCAACAAACCTTTCCTGTCAACCCTCCAAATTGTCTTGAACTGTAAATTTGTTTCACTCTGTCATTTTGTGAGTTTTGCTGCTCTAAAATTTTATCAGAGTCATTTTAAAATATTTGAAGGCATTTGGTGCATAGATCAAGGAAGCCCCTGTTTTTATTCTGCCATCTTTGCTCTGCCCTGCCCCCTCAAAGTTTTCTTACATGGAAGTCATGTAATTCACAGTGTATCCCAATAGAAGAATTTATCAGGCCCATATTCCTCAGGATGTCCTCTTATACTGGATTAATGACTGCCAAAGTCAAGTTGTGTATACTTTTCTCATAGAAGGAGGAGCCATGAATAAATCAGGCAAAACAGTGTTCTTCAAGAGGTAAGTCCTTCTGGAAGAGCTGCAGTGTACTAACAGGGGAGGGAATGTATTGGGGCTAATACTAAAGATGTCTGACTCCAGAAAGTCAGAAACTATTCATGAAGTACATTAAGAAGTACATTACTTTGGAGTACCTAAGGAACCATGATCTTGAATATACTATATCTACTTAATAATAGACAGCTCTGTGCCCTACCTATCCTGTTAGAAAGACTATATTGTATCATCCAATCCATAATTGGCAACTCTAGGGGATGGGCGTTAGTATGTCACTCAGTAGCCAATAGGGCCAAAAAAAAACCGACAAGTAACTGTTTTTCAAAGGTAACTATTTTGGGTAGCTTATAACTCAAGAAGCATAATATTCATTTAACCTATTCACTCCTTGATATTCATCAGACTTCACTCTGTCTTATTCTCATGGATAGACCTCCAAAAACATAGATCCCACAGAATCATAAAGACAGAAGGATAAATCCTGCTGAATTGCCTACTTTAGGTTTTCTAGAAGTATAAACTGTTCTAGGAC
Source organism: Pseudochirops corinnae (assembly GCA_028646515.1). Classification (NCBI taxonomy): domain Eukaryota; kingdom Metazoa; phylum Chordata; class Mammalia; order Diprotodontia; family Pseudocheiridae; genus Pseudochirops; species Pseudochirops corinnae. The sequence continues at coordinate 197,962,749 of CM053585.1, read as the reverse complement.
ATACTTGAAAATGACTAATAAGAGTGATGTGGTGGTCAGGTAAATTCTCCAGATTCACAACGTAGGCTTACCAGAACCAAAGAACACAAAAGCTTTGGAATTTCCTTTTAGAATTAAGGCAAGTAGTTTATTCTCAAGTATATCCAGAATTTCCTGGGTACAGTCCAGATGCTCATTCAATGTATTGTCTAAAAGCTTAACTAAGCTGGATCAATGTTGCATTTTCTTAGAGTTAATTTCCTGTACTTTGCTCTTTATATAAGCTACTTTTTGATCATTGGCCTCTACCACTATAGATTCAGCTGGCTTAATCAATGTGATATCAATATAGTGCTAGACATCGATGCCCTCAAGGAATGATACCTATTTGGAGTATTTACCCACAAAAATGCAGCAATAGGAAGAATTTAAGTAACCCTAAGTAAGGTCTTGCAAGATACAATAAACTCGTCCTCAGTTAAAAGCAAATTTCCTGACTAGATTAGGTCACAGGAATAGAGATGGCAGTTATGAAATCAGTAATCCCATATCACTCACTTGGAGTCTGGGCCAGCTTATGAGATGTTTTATGTATTTCATCATCAAGATTTGGTCTGGTGCATTGTCTAAGTTGGTTTGGAAAAGTTTGTGGATGGGAGACCACCACATTGCTTCATACCACTCTACTATCTTGGCACTATCCACTCATATACCCTTCATTAATCCTTTGTCATCTTATTTTGTTAAATTTATCTTATTTTCAGACATGTCAATTATCCTCAGAATATTTAATTAGCCTCACATATTAAATTTTGGGATTTTATTTTATTATAATCCTCTTCATAATAGCTGTTTTCTATGTTTGATTTTTCTATGATTTAGCTGTTTTTCTATGATTGATCCTTTGATATGTTCAGTGTCCTTTTTTTTCATTGACTTGTTTATTCACTTTTAGTTTACAAGATTCAGTTCCACAATTCCTTGAGTTTCAAATTTTCTCCCCTCCCTACCCCTCTTCCCCCATGGTGGCGTGCAATCATGTATAGGATCTGCAAATACTTTCACTTTGTACAATAGTCTGGTTGTATAGAAGGGTTGTAACCAATGGAGTGAACAATGGGAAAAAAAGAAACAAAACTAAACATAAAAAAGAACAATAGCATGTATTTCTTCAGTCTCCATTTAAACTCAGTGTCCTTTTATACTTCATCTAGTTTACACTTGAACTGCTATGATGCTTTGACAATCTGTGTGTCTACACAGAAAAAGGAACTATACCTATAAACACAAATACATATAAAATTAAAAATATAAATGTATTTCTACACCTATCTAAATATATATATACCCATATATACATACATACATATGTGTGTGTGTATGTATATATATATATATATATATATATATGAGTTGGAGTCAGAAAGCCTTGCTTCGTTGCAAGGCTTGATAGGTTACAATACCACCTATCGCACTTACCAGTTGTATGAGCACGGTGAAATCACTTAATGTCCATAGGTTTCATTTTCCTTATCTGTGGGAGATAACACTACCTATGGAACCTACCTCGCTAGGTTATTGAGAGGATCAAATGAAAAGAATTACACAAAATGCTTTGAAACCCCTAAAGCATTATATAATTATTGCTACTATTATTATTGCACACAGTTCCTCTATGCCTATTTTCCCATTCTGTCTCTCTCAACAGCATCAGATATTATAACCATCTTTGACAAAATCACAGTGATATTGTCTGTTTTTTGGTACTTCCTAGAATATGATAAGTTTGATTATGTCCCTCAACTTAGTTCTGCGCTGTCTGTATTTTAAATATTCTACATACCTTTATCCAGCAAAGTGTCATATTTTCTTAAAAATTCTTTCCAAAATTTGCCAAATCTCACATAGCTTTTAAGTATCAGAGTCAATATTGAAACTTTTAAGGTTAGGAAGAGCCTTTGAGGTTGTAGTTAACAAGAACTGAGGAAAAGTTTTGCCATGCAGTAATAAAAGCTGAATTATCACAGATAACATGACTTCATTTAGCAGTGCTAAATATCTTGGAGTAGAAGTGGAATAAGAAGATCATAGGATCATCATCAAACATTATGAAGACAGAAGTGATTAAGGCCAGTAGATTAAGTTGTGAGTGGAGAAAAGGATGCTATTTACAAAGCTGACCAAGAAGTCTAGATTTGATAGTGATGAAACTGAAAAAAAATGAGTCAAAATAAGGGCAAAGGTCAACTATGTATAGAAAGAGTCTATAGTTAGAAGAGATTTGGAGGCAAAGAAGAAGAACAAAAGATTGAACTAGGTCACCTCTAAGGTTCCTTTTTAGCTCTGAACTCAACAGATGAATATAGTGAATAATTAGGCCAATAAAATATGATTTTCTTTGACTAATCCAGAAGAGGCCTAAGAGCTTAGTTTCTCTCCATGTCTGACTTAGGTTTGTATTATGCCAAAACTGGTCATTCTTTTTTTTTTTTTAATTTAAATTAAATTTTATTATAGTTTGCATTATTCATTTCTACAAGATTTTGATTTACATATTTTCTCCCCCTCTTTCCCCCACCCACCGCCCCAAAACAGCCATCCCAGTGTGTCCCCCCTCCCCCAATCTATTCTCTCCTATGTCACTTTTCGGTAGGGCAGGATGGATCTCCCAACCGCAGTGCCCGTGTATCTCAATTTCCAGTTGGATGTAATCAATAATACTAATAATAATTGCATAGATAGATAGATAGATAGATACACATTCATAACATTTGATTATGGAACTCCAGATTCCA
>CM053585.1:197939200-197952728 GCA_028646515.1 Pseudochirops corinnae | reverse complement strand
CAGGTAAACTATTCCTTGCTTTCCCAGATTACTTACAGTATCAGCCTTTATACCTAGATCATGTACCCATTTAGACTTGATTTTGGTGTACAGCATTAGATGATGGTCTATACCCAGTTTCTGCCATACTATATTCCAATTAATTGCTACATGTTGTTAATTTTACTTCTGCAACATCTTTACATATACGTGTGTGTGTATACACACACACACATACACACATATGTGTGTGAGTATGTGTATATGAGATCAACACCCTAATTCAGGCTTTCATGTCCTCTCCCCTGCAGTTACTTCTTAATTGGTCTTCTTTCCTCCTGTCCATCCTTCACAATCTGCCACATTAATATTCCCAGAGCACAGATTGGCCCCCCTTTGTTGAATCTTCAATGGCTTCCTATTGCCTCTGTGATAAAATGCAAAATCCTCTATTGGGTATTTAAAATTCTTTGCAATCTGGCTTCAAACTCACTTTCCTTTAAAAAAAATTATTTCATTAAGTATTTCCAAATTACATACACATTTATTTTTTGCTTTTTGGAGAGGGAAAGGCAGGGCAATTGGGGTTAAATGACTTGCCCAAGGTCACATGGCTAGTAAGTGTTAAATGATTGAGGTGAGATTTGAACACAGGTCCTCCTGACTCCAGACCAGTGCTCTATTCACTGTGCCACCTAACTGCCCCTAAAATTTTTTTTGACATTCACTTTTGTAAGATTCTAATTTATTTCTTTATTTTTAGTTTTCAACATTCACTTCCATAAGCTTTTGAGTTTTCAGTTTTCTCTCCTTCTCTTCCTTCTCCCTTCCCCAAGATGGCATGCAATCTGATATAGGCTTTACATACACATTCATTTTAAACATATTTTTACATTAATAATGTTGTAAAGAAATGTTAGAACCAATGGGAGGAACCATGAGAAAGACAAAACAAAACAAAATAAAAGAGAGCAAATAGTCTGCTTCCATCTGCATTCAGACTCCATAGTTCTTCCTCTGAATGTGGAGAGCATTTTCCATATTGAGTCTTTCGGAGTTGTCTTACATCCTTGCATTGCTGAGAAGAGCTAAGTTTATCAAAGTTGGTCATCTCACATTGTGGCTGTTACTGTGTCCATTGTTCTCCTGGTTATGCTCTCTTCACTCAGCATCAGTTGATGTAAGTCTTTCCCAGTTTTTCTGAAGTCTGCCTGTTCATCATTTCTTATTGCACAATAATATTATTACATCACATTCATATACCACAACTTGTTTAGCCATTCCCCAAGTGACGGACATCCCAAGAAGACAGTCTTTTAACTGATTAGATTACAATGCTGACACCTCATATGGATTTCAGCCAATGAGTCCCTGTAGTCCCCATAGTCTTGACTGTTTAATTCAAGTGGAGAATCAGAAGCCTTTTAGAATCATAGTAAAATTGCATCTTCTTTTCTTATTGAGTGATATGCAGTGTTTCAGTTCAGATAACTTAATATTAAGCAAGGTGTTGATCTATACCTTGAGGATACAAAGAATTCATAGAGTCACAATAATGAAGACTCCCAAGACTGTCCTTTCTGACTTTCCTTCTCCTGTATATTTTAAAATGTTTTATTGATGCTAGTTTCAATCATTTTTTTTTTAGCATCACCATCATTGCTCACCTCTCCCCTCATAATCCATAGATTCCAAAGAACTAAATGGAAACTCAGGTAGGAGTCTGCCTAGAGGTTTTGGATCTTGTATAATACATTCATGGGCAGAGTATACAAAGTGAAAAGCAAGGTAGAGCTGAAAGAGTGCTGGATTTGAAGTCATATGACCTAGGTTTGGCACTTGGCTTTACCCTTTACTTCCAGTGTAGTGTTAGATAGGCCAGCTTACCTGGGACTTAATTTCCTCATACACAAAAATGATGGGGTTGGACTAGATGAGCTCAAAGGTATTTTCTCATTCTATGATTCTATGATCATAGTAGGATGAATTATCTAGGTCTACTAGTGAACACAGCATGTTATTAAATAAATCTGACCTGGCCACCTCTTAAGGTAACTGCATCAGTTGCCAGAATATATTACCTTCATCAAACCCCAGGGAAAGCAAATTCTCCTGAGGTGGGTCACTTGCCATTTGACGCATATTGAGTCCTCTCTAGAACAGAAGCTATATATTAAGTCTGGTATAATAAAAAAAAAATCTTCCTACCTTCCTCCAAGTGTTGTCAAATATGTCCCTTATTTTTAATTTATTATTTTGTTTGTTTTCCTTTTTTTCTTGTTGTTTTAAAATTAAAAACCTGAATGATAGCAACACACAATATTTCAATGAACAAAGAACAGTAAAAGAATATTACATATGAAATAACAAATACCTATTTTATTTAGTTTATTTTATTAAATGTCAGAACAATTTAGTTCCAAGACTATCCTTTGTGACTATTTCTTTCTGACTTTCCTTCTCCTGTATATTTTAAAATGTTTTATTGATGCTAGTTTCAATCATTTTTTTTTAGCATCACCATCATTGCTCACCTCTCCCCTCTTAATTCTTCCTACCCTTTGGTTCAACTAAGATTGACATCTCAAATTATTTTCCTTGCATTCTAAAACCAACAATCCTATAAGGAAACAACCATTCAGTACTAACACAGTGTACAGTACTACATTATAAAATTAAATACATTCTAGTTACTGATCAAATATCCCACCCAGAGTATTTCATATAAGAACAATAATAATACTCACCTCTTAGGGTTGTTGTGAAGATGAAATGAGATCATATACATAAAAGCTTTCTTTATAAACTTTAAAGCACCATATAAATTCTAATTATTACTGTTATGATGATGATAAAACACAGAAAAGTTTCACACATAATTCAACACGTTAGTCTCATGATGTCATTGGTCCTCTTTGAGAATGAGGGACAAACAACATTGATCATTTCCAATAGTAGACCCCTTAATGTGGGATAAAATGAACTCTGTGTAGTTCACAGTATCCTACCATTATCGAATTTTGGAATGGGTGCTATTTGAGTTTTTAGTGCACCAAGAACTACAAAACTGGCAAGGTGGGTTTTGTTTGTTTTATTTTCAGACTGTGTCTTATAGCAATAAATAGTGATCATTGAATAGATTAGTCTCCTCTTTGGCTAGGATACATGATTCTGGGAATAAAGGGTTAAAGAACAAAACAAAGATCATGTTAGCTATTGCAGATGTTAGTGAATCACAAACTCACACAAAAACCAATGATCATAGCCATCACCTCTAAGACACCCACTCTACTTATTCATGCACCTTCTATTAGCTCCCTAGCTGCAGAGCTCTCCCACACCATGTGATGTGGATATTTATGTAGGTTTCTGGTGCTATAGGGTTTGTTCTCTCCAATCACCTAGCAAGAGAAAGTAGGTTGGAACTAGTATATAGGGTGTGGGATTGATCCCAGATGGTGTTCACTCTATATTGTGTTTATTATTGGGAATAGTTCTGTGCAATATATTTTTTTATCTCTGACATTCTAGCCCCACATTCTATATAACCCAGACCTTTCAGTTATGCTTTTGGCAATGGCATGTGCATGAATCAGTGTCAACATGTGCCGCCTCCCAAGTCTCATCCCTGACATGTGTTTCTGAAGTGTGACTCACTTCGAGCTCAGTCTCTTTGGATGATTTATTTTCCTCTTTATGTCACATCACCAAAGCAGTCATTATATGGAGGGCAGGAGAAAAATGTTCCCCCCTGGGCCATCTACAGAGACTACTCACTCTGGTTTGTTTTAAATTCCATGGAGAATCTGGTGCACTGACTAATAAATTGGAACCCCTGAGGTTAACTCCCATGAGGTACCATATCTTGAACTACATTTGAACTCTCATCATGAGTTATCTTTCTAGTTACAATGGACTGAGACAAGTTTGTAGACATTGAAGATGAAGTCGCATATCACTGTTAATGTAACAGTCTAGGATTGGGACTGTTAGTCATTCAAAAAAAAAAACGATGAGTGAATCGTATCAGATTTTTTGAGAGATTATACTGATGTTTGTGGGGATATTGAAATTTGTGGGAATAACTGTGTTTGTGGGGTGACCATGAGTATGCTCTATATTTAGTAAAGATTTTGGGGAGAAACTGATGTGGTGTATCATTTTAATAATTATAAAGAATTGTGTACATTGGTGGACAACTGAGGAGTAAGATAGACCCCTAAGAAAGATAGTTTATGGAGGGTGGCTAGGTGGCATACTGAATACTGGAGTCAGAAGAACCTGAGTTCAAATCCAGCCTCAGACACTTAACATAAAATTAGCCATGTGACCTTGGGCAAGTCACTTAATCCCAACTGCCCTTCAAAAAAAAATAAACCCTCCATAGCTAAGGTGTCTTTGTAAAGGAATGAGGAAGAAAAAGGCAGATATAAAGATAGCCTATGGCATTAAACTAATATGAGTAAGCTAAGCCTTTCTTTGGGCAGGTGATGGAGGGGGCAATTAGGTGGAGCATTGGATAGAACCTGAGCCCAAAGTTAGAAAGACTCAGCTTCCTGAGTTCAAATCTGACCTCAGACACTTACTAGCTATGTGCCCATAGGCAAATCACTTAACCCTGTTTGTCGCAGTTTCCTTATCTGTGAAATAAGCTGAAAAAGGAAGTGGCAAACCACTACAATATCTTTGCCCAGAAAACCCCTAAAAAGGGATCATGAAGAGTTGGACATGACAGAAAATGACTGAGCAACAACAACAGAGGACAGTAATGATGATGATAAATAATAATGAATGAAAGTTGAAGAGAGGCAGATTCTGATTGAATATAAAGATTATCCTAACAATGAAAGCCATGCAAAAGTAGAATAGGCTGCCTTAGGAGCTAAAGCATTTCCCCTTTCTAGAAGGCTAGATGAGCACTTATTGTAGATGTTGTAGAGAAATGGACAAGGTAGTCTCTGAGGTTGCATCCAACTCGGAGATTCTGTGATTCTGTATATGGCATGTGATGCATATGGAAGCACCTTGAGGATAGGGACTGTTTAATTCTTCTCTTTGTCATACCAGTACCTAGAACATAATAGGGCCTTCTTTTTTTCTCTCTGACTTCATTTGAGTTAGTAGGCAATATCTGTTATCAGTCTTTGCTTGGGGATGACCCCAAACACCTACTCTTTCCATCTAGGTCAACTTGGAGCTATGAATACATTGCCCTGATGGTTTTTTCCTGTCCTATGTGTCTGTTCTTTTCTGCCTTATGTGAAAGAGCATTAGAAATGAAAAATAGGGGCAATTAGGTGGCACAGTGTATAGAGCACCTGCCCTAGAGTCAGGAGTAACTGAATTCAAATCCGGCCTCTGACACTTAACACTTACTAGCCATGTGACCTTGGGCAAGTCACTTAACCCCAATTGCCCTGTCTTCCTCCCTCCAAAAAGCAAAAAAGAAAGAAAGAAAGAAAGAAAGAAAGAAAGAAAGAAAGAAAGAAAGAAAGAAAGGAAGGAAGGAATAAAGAAAGACAGAAAGAAAAGAAATAAAGAAAGAAAGAAAGAAAGAAAGAAAGAAAGAAATGAAAAGTATCAGACTGGGCCTTGTGAGCTTCACAAAGGTCTAAGAGCTAGATTCCATGCCATTTTATTTTTCTGGTAGCCAAGAGCACAAGAAATAGCCCTTGAGATCTATCCCAGGAAGTACGCTGGAACTGGCCAACAAGATGCTATTTCCTTGAGCAATTTCATCCCATGGTTATGCTATATTTAGAAGCAAATTTTATGAGGGGATTGTTTTGTAGCAAGCACTTTAAGTTTTAAACCACTTCCCCCAGTGACCAAAGTAGTATAGAGGACAGTGTGCCCCAATTTGTGAGGATATTTTGCTATATCTTCTAAGTAAATAATTGTTTAAATTGATGCTGGGGCACTAATCAATTCTACTGATGACATTAGAGAGATATTAAATGGTGCTTGTGATTGATATTGGAGAAAATACACCAGAGGGACTCTCAAACTGATAGTGTTGAAAATATACCCTCCATCTCTTAGTGAGTCTTGCTTTGTGCAACTAAACACTTCAGTTCAAATGTGAGTATAAGTATCATGACCCAGAACTTATAAAGGCTACACATACAAGACAGAAAAGTTGAGAAGCCATTTTGGGAGCTGCCAAACCACTGCTCCAATCTGGATGTGTTTTTGTGTCTGTGTGTGTGTGTGTGTGGAGGGGCAATTGAGATTAAGTGACTTGCCCAAGGTCACACAGCTTGTGTTAAGTGTGTGAGGCTGAATTTGAACTCAGATCCTCCTGACTCCAGGTCCAGTGCTCTAGTTAGTGTACCACCTAGCCACCCCTGATGTGTTCTTGAAGGAAGAGAGTATTTTTGCCATTTTCAGATTACTATAAAAAATATCCTTTAATAAATTTAATTTGGACCATTTAGGTATCTAATAAATTCTTGTTTTTTGAATGATATCATTAATGAGGGGAAGAATGCTTTGGGTAAATAAAGTATCAATGATTATAGAGTATATTATACTACTGAAGTGTTTTACATTTGGGTTGGTTTGTATTGCCTGAGAAAGCTATCCCACAAGTACTCTATAGCTTGAAATGTCTCACCCAATGTAGAAAATGTAAAATTGAAAAATGATATTGTTTTCCCTAGGAATATCATAACTTTCACCAAATTACAAAATCTTCCTGGGTGCAAGGTTCTTTGGCTATATCAAGAAGGCACTGAATTTGATGACCCATAAATTTTCTTTCAGCTCTAAATTTGCAATTCAATGATGCTTTGAACTCAACTTTCTAATGCCCACAATTATGTGTTGATGTGGTTTGTGACCTTGCAATACTCATTGATCCCCCCCACCCAAAGGACTTGTATATACCAAATATTTTGTATTATATCCAAACTAGAAATTAAGGGAATGCCCACCTATTGGAGGAATGGCTTAAACTATGATGTATGATTGTAATATATATTATCGTGCCATGAGAAGTAATAAAAAAGATAATTCAGATATAATTGCTCAAAAGCTTTATGAACTGGGTACAAAGTGAACTCAGCACAGCTGGGGGTGGGGGACAAGAAGGGAACAAACATTTAAATAATGCCTATTATGTGCCATGTACTATGCTAAATAGTGTGTATATTATCTTATTTAATCATCACATCAACCCTGTGAGGTGGATATTATTGTTATCTTCATTTTACATTTGAAGAAATTAAGGTGCACAGAAGCTAAGTTACTTGTCCAAGATCACACATTAGGAAGTATCTGAGGTTAGATTTGGACTATAGTTTTCCTCATTACAGAATGAGCACTGTATCTACTGTCAGTTGAAAAACAACTTCTATGTTGACAACATTCTAAAATTAAAAAGAACTTTGAAAGGCTCTAGAACTCTAATTCATATAATGATAAACCACAATTACAAAAGAGTAAAGGTGAAACACTATCAAATTTCTGCCAGATACATGATAGATTTCAGATGCAGAATAAGATACACATTTCTAGCAGTGGCTAATGTTGGAATACTTGAAATATCAGAAACCTAAAATAGAATTAACCTTGGGAAGTATGTGCTATTGTTATTCCCATTTTACCCTTGAGGAACCTAGGCAGGCAGAAGTTAAATGACTTGTCCAAGGTCTCACAGCTATTTAAATGCCTAAGACCAAATTTGAACTCAGGTCTTCCTGACTCCTGACCCCAAACTCTATCCCTTAATACTACTTAGTTGCCACTAAGTTTAGCCTTCCATTTATCATGCCTGTTCCTTTACTCAAGCTATATTCATGCGTATCATGCAGTTTTCACCTCAACTCTTAGGGCCCCTACCTTCCTTTTAAGCTCAATTTATGTTATATCTTATAGGGAATCTCTTCTGATACCTTTAGTTGTTAGTGATTTTTCCTCTTTTAATTTTCATGAATATATTTATCTGTTTCTATCTTGTTTCTCTGGAAGAATTTAAGCCTATTGAAGACAAATATTTTTTCTTCATTTTCCTCATAACTAGAACCTCTTGCCTTAGATACTATAGGTACTTAGTACATATTTTAAAGAAAGCTTTTTTCTGAGACATCAGAGATGGTTGTCATGTTGGAAATAGGGTCATAACTTATTCTTCCGTACCAGAATTAAGTAATTTGTGCTTCTATTCATGTGGAGGTTGGGGACCTTGGGAAGGTTTTTCAAAGTAAGAAAATAGAAAATAATATTCTATCCTTCATCTGTAGAGATGAAGCCACTAACTCCTTGCACAAGAACCTGTATCTCGGATGGGTGGAATTTTTTTTCCCACTTATCCTAAGGAGGATTAAAATGGTAGTCAGTCAGCTACCAATCAATATTTATTTATGTATCGGGCTTTGTAAACACTGAGGATAGAGAAAAGCAAAAGTGATCCCTGCCTTTGAAGATCACACACTCTGATGCAAAAGAAAGCATGGAAAGAACAGTGTATAAACAGGAGATGGAAAGCAATCTCAGTAGCAAAGTCACTAGAATTCACCTTCAACTTGAACAAATATGTTAACCACCTGGTACGTGAATATCATTGTGTGGAGCCTGGGGGATATAAGAAGATTAAATGAAATATTTTTTTCCTGTAATTGCTGTTCCCAAAGTACAGATCTGACCATATTACTCCCTATGGCAAGAAACTTTACCTATATATTGCCTCTAAGGTAAAATAAAATATTCTCCATTTGGTATTTAAAGCCCTTAATGATCTGTCTCCAAGCTTTGCTTCTATATGGATTTTCAATTGTTCTCCTTCATATAGACTGTGCTCTGAACAAATTGAGCTACATTTTTTTTTGTCTGTACATAACACCACCTCCACTTCTATCCATTGCCCCCATTATCCCTATTCCAGGAAGCATGTCATGCTCTCTCTCCTCATCTCTCCTTCTTGGAATCCTCAGTGCCCTTCAAGGCTCAGCTCAAATGAGATCTCTTAGAGGAGGCTTTTTCTGCATCTCCCCAGTTATTGCTTTTCCTTCTTCCTCAGAAATTACTTTGAGTTTTATTTGTATATATTTTGCATTTATTTGGCTGTGTACCTGTTGGATTCCCCCTAACAAAATGTCATTCCTTTAAGAGCATGTCTGTTTCTTCCCTTTTTTTTTTGAGTATCCCTATCATTTAGCATAGAGTAGACACTTCATAAATGCTTGTTGAATAGAATAAATAAGATTTATAATCTATTAAGATAAAATGACAGTGCAGTAGTCTACTCCCTTAGTCATTAGTGACACATATTTTCCAAAATGGCTGGCACAAGTTAGGAACATAGACCTACATATAAGACTGGGAGTAAATTTCATTCTGTTGGAAACTAACTGGTCTGCCCAGGGATTGAACCTCTAAGCTCTATCTCATTAGCACCATATTCTAACCAACTGAGCTAAAAACCAGACAAAACTGGAAACAATAAGAAAAAAAAATATTAAAGTGTCAAGAGATAAGCAGGTTTCAAGGATAAAAAAAAACATTATTGATTCCTTCTTGGCCTCCTTTTAAAGCATGAGATGTATGTGCCAGAGGATCCCCCATAGCTTTTGGATAATTACTCAAATTTGGATCTGTTTGCTTAAGGTATTTTTTTTTCAAGTGACCTCTGGAGAAAAGCAAGTTGCCAAAGATATTTTTTTCCATTAAAAAGATGATGATTTTTTAGGGTTATAGTTAACTCTTTTATAGTCATTAGCTCTCTTCTTTACAGACCTATAAAATCATAGAATCTTAGAGACCCTAGAGATCATCTAGCCCAATTCCTTCAATGTACAAATGTTTTAACTATAGCCCAAGGACTGAATGACTTTTTCAAGATCAGGGTCACTCAAAGAGTGAATGGCAAAACTGACACTCAAAGTCATGCAATGACTCCCAACCCAGTATTCTTTTCATTGTACATCAATATAATAATCAATGGGAAGAGAAAATAAATTTCACCTTTCTTTTGTTTATCATTTCCTTAGATAAGGCAATTCAAAGTCTATGTAATGGAGGAAAAAGGGCCCTGAATTTGAAATCTCCAGAATCTTTCAGAACTCATGAGCTTTCATCATGATTCTGATGCTTACTTCATTGTATTAACAGATCTGTTTTCCTGAATCTATCTCTAAAACGATGGATTTGAACTAGATAATCTCTAAGATACCTCCTAACTCTAAATTCTATGACCCTGATGCCTGATGTAGATGGGGACATGATATTGTGTAATAGAAGCCATATTGAAGTGGACTCAGAGGAAGAATATTTTATTTTATTGTCTCAAATCTCACACTTTCTATTTATGTGATAAGTGAGTAAATTGGAGATGTCTGAACCACAGTTTCTCCATATAAAAGGAAAGAAACAATTATTTAGTAAGCACCTGCTATCAGTCAGATTATTTGCTAATTTCTTTACAAGTGATATCTCATTTGATCCTCACAACCACCTTTTGAGTTTTGTGTTTTTAGTATTGCCATTTTTCAGTTGAAGAAACTGAAGTAGACAGAGGTTAAGGAATTTGTTCAAGGCCACACAGCTAATGAGTGCCTAAGGTTGAACTCAGGTGTTCCTGACTCCAGACACAATGATCTTTATGGAGAATAATATTTGTGTCACTTACCTAAAAAGTTATGGTGGGAAAAGTGCTTTGCAAACCTTCCAAAACTATAGCAATGTTAATTTATTTATTGTAAGAGTATCACAGGAATGAGCAAGGTCTGTAGCTCTCCCTCTCAGCAGTGATTGTAGTCATACCGATGATTGCCCTCATTGTACAAAAGAGAAACAAGGAGATGATAGAAAGCTAAAGTCACTAATAGGTATAAATCATGGCCCTTTGGAAAGAACCTTGAGTTTAGAGTCAAAGGGCTTAAATTCTTGGCTTATTTGAGTCACAGTGGACAATTTCAGTACAAAATGTCCCTTGGGAGAAAGGCATTGGTAGCTGTGGATGCTGACATAGAGTAAAGTGGAGCCAAGGAAGGGGTGGAAAGGTGAGAACATGAAAGTTTATTAAAATTAAAGGAACCAGAGATATTTAGTCTGAAAAAAAGAAGACATATGGAGGACATGATGGCTATCTTTATCTGTCTGAGGGCCTATAAACTGGAAAAGAAATTGTGTATTTTCTATCTGGGGGCAGAGGGTAGAACGAGGGTAGAACTAGGCACAATGGGTGGCTGTCCCAAAGAGGTGAATGCAGGTTTCCTTATTTTTCTAACAACATAGATGTGGAATAGTTTACCTTGGTGTCCTGGGAGGTTCCCCTCATTGGACGTCTTATTTTTCAGAATTTATTTATTTATTTTTAGTTTTTGCCATTCATTTCCACAATGTTTTTAGTTCCAAACTTTTCTCCCTATATCTCCCCTATCCCCACCCCAAGGTGGCAAGCATACTTACTGTTCCTTCCCTTGGTCTGCCCTCTTATATATAGCCCCATCCCTCCCCTTACCCCCTTCCTCATTACTTTCTTGTAGGGCAAGATGGATTTCTATACCCCTTGCCTGTATATCTTATTTCCCAGTTGCACATAATTATAATTTTTTAACACTTGTTTTTAAAACTTTGAATTTCAGATTCTCTTCCTTCTTCCCTCCCCCTCTCCCTCAATTCAATATAGGTTATACATCTGTAGTTATACAAAATATTTCCATAGTAGTCATGTTGTAAAAGACTAACTATATTTCCCTCCATTCTATCCTAATCCCATTTATCTTATTTTCTCCATTGAATCTGTCCCTTTTCAAAAGTATTTGCTTCTGACTACCCCTTCCCCTAATCTGCCCTCCCTTCTATCATTCCTCCCTCTTATCCCTTTTCCCCTTACTTTCTCATAGGATAAGATACTCAATTGAGTGTATATGCTATTTCCTCCTTAAGCAAAAACCAATGAGAGTAAGGTTGACTCATTCCCTTTCACCTTACTGCTCTTCCCGTCCACTGTAATAGCTTTCTTTTGCCTCTTTTATGAGATAATTTACCCTATTCTATCTATCCCTTTCTCCTTCTCCCAATATATTCCCCTTTCACATCTTGATGTTATAATTTTTAGATATCATCCTTTCATATTCAACTCACCCTGTGCCCTTTATGTATATATGTACACACATATACACACATATATACACATATACTCACACACACACATATATATACATATATATGCATATACTCACATATACACTCACATATACATACATATATATGTATATGTATGTTTGTATATATGTATATGTGTGTATATGCATGTATGTGTGTACACACACACACACACACACACATACACACATATTCCCTTCAACTATCCTCATACTGAGAAAAGTCTCATGAGTTACAAATATCATCTTTTCATGTAGGAAGGTAAACAATTCAATTTTAATAAGTTCCTTATGATTTGTCTTTCCTGTTTACCTTTTCATGCTTCTCTTAATTCTTGGATTTGAAAGTCAAATTTTCTGTTCATCTGGTCTTTTCATCAAGAATTCTTGAAAGTTCTCTATTTCATTGACTATCCATACTTTCACCTCAAGTATTATACTCAGTATTGCTGAGTAAGTGATTCTTGGTTTTAATCCTAGATCCTTTGACCTCCAGATTATCATATTTCAAGTCCTTTGATCCCTTAATGTAGAAGCTGTTAGATCTTGTGTTATCCTGATTATGTTTCCACAAGACTCAAATTGTCTCTTCCTGACTGCTTGTAATATTTTCTCCTTGACTTGGGAACTCTGGAATTTAGCTATAATATTCCTAGTTTTCTCTTTGGGATCTTTTTCAAGAGGTGATTGGTGAATTCTTTCAATTTCTATCTTTTCCCTATGCTTCTAGAATATCAGGGCAGTTTTCCTTGATAATTTCTTGAAAGATGATGTCTAGGTTCATTTTTTATCATGGCCTTCAAGTAGTCCAATAATTTCTAAATTATCTTTGATGAATCTGTTTTCCAGGTAAGTGGTTTTTTGATTGAGATATTTCCCATTGTCTTCTATTTTTTTTCATTCTTTTGTATCTGTTTTATATTATCTTGGTTTCTCATTAAGTTTTTAGCTTCTATTTGCTCCAGTCTAATTCTGAAGTAATTATTTTCTTCAGTGAGCTTTTGAAGTTCCTTTTACCTCTAGCCAATTCTACTTTTTAGGTATTCTTCTCCTCATTAGCTTTTTGGTCTTCTTTTGGCATTTCAGTTACTCTATTTTTTAAGGTATTAGTTTCTTCAGGATATTCTTGGGTCTCCTTAAGCAAGATGTTGCCTCGTTTTTCATGATTTTCTTGCAAAATTCTCATTTCTCTTCCCAGTTTTTCCTTTACTTCTCTTACTTGTTTTCAAAATCCTTCTTGAGCTTCTCCACAGCATGCAAACAATTCATATTTTTCTGGGAGGCTTTTTTTTTAATTTTTAATTTTATTTTTAAAATTTTATTATAGTTTGCATCATTCATTTCCACAAGATTTTGAGTTACATATTTTCTCCCCCTTTTTCCGCCACCCACCACCCCAAAACAGCCATCCCAGTGTGTCCCCCCTCCCCCAGTCTGTTCTC
>CM053585.1:197902654-197938700 GCA_028646515.1 Pseudochirops corinnae | reverse complement strand
ATGATATTCCAGAGGTCAAAGGAGCTAGGATTAAAACCAAGAATCGCCTACCCAGCAAAGCACAGTATAATATTTCAGGGGGGAAAATGGATATTCAATGAAATAGAGGACTTTCAAGGATTCTTGATGAAAAGACCAGAGCTGAATAGAAAATTTAATTTTCAAATACAAGACTCAAGAGAAGCATGGAAAGTTAAACAGGAAAGAAAAATCATAAGGGGTTTATTAAAGATGAACTCTTTACATTCCTACATGGAAAGATGACATTTGTAACACACTAGGCCTTTCTCAGTATTAGGGTTGTTGGAATAAATTAGATAGATAGGTATGCAGATAGGTAGACTGACAGACAGACAGACAGACAGGTAGATCAATCAATCGATCAATAGACAGACAGATAGATAGATAGATAGATAGATAGATAGATAGATGGCACCATGTGAGTTGAATATGAAGGGATGAAATCTAAAAAAATAAAATTAAGGGATGAGAGAGGAATATGTTGGGAGAAGAAGAAAGGGAGTGACAGAATGGGGTCAATTATTTCACACAAAAGAGACAAGAACCAGTTTTTATAATGGAGGAGATGAGGGGGGAGGTGAGAGGAAATGAGCGAACCTTACTCTCATTGGATTTGTCTTAAGGAGGGAAAAACATACACACTCAATTAGGTATCATACCCTACAGGAAAATAATGAGGAAGGAGATAAAGGATGGGAGATGATAAAAGGAAGACAATTTGGGGGAGGGGTAGTTAGAAGCCAACACTTTTAAAAGGGATGGGGAAAAAGGAAAAAAATATAATAAGTGGGGGGTAGGATAGGATGGAGGGAAATATAGTTAATCTTTCACAATATAACTGTTATGGAACTGTTTTGCATAACTACACATATATAACCTATATTGAATTGCTTGCCTTCTCAAGGTTGGGTGGATGAAGAGAGAAAAAAAGGAGAGAATTTGGAACTCAAAGTTTTGAAAGGAAATATTAAAAATTGTTCTTACATTTTACTGGGAAAAATATACAAACAATGGGGTATAGACATCTATCTTGCCCTTCAAGAAAATAAGGAGGGAGGGGATGTTGGGGTGGGAAAGGGTGGATTGAAGAGAAGGCTGATGGGGGAAAGGGGTAATCAGAATGTACTCCTTCTTGGGTTGGGATTGGAAAGATAGGGAGAAAATTTGGAACTCAAAATCTTGTGGAAATGAATGTTGAAAAGTAAAAATAAATATTTTTAAAAGAAAGAAAGTAATTGCTTAAAAATTAGAATTGGGCAAGTGGAAAGCTAAAAGAAAGCAAGGAAAAAACAAAGTCAAAAATATGAAAGAAAATTTGAAATATCTCATCAAAAAAAAAAACCTACCTGGAAAATATATTGAGAAGAGATAATTTTGTGATTATTCGACTACTTGAAGCCATGGTTTAAAAAAATCTAAAATCATATGTCAAGAAATTACAATATTGTGTTAGATCTAGAGGGTAAAATAGAAATTGAAAGTAATCCACCTTTCATCTCTTGAAGGATACCCCAAAATGAATTTGTTTAAAGAGGGATGAACATGGTCATAAAAAATCTGTCTTATACAATAGGGAAATTGGAAGGAAAGGAGGTGAGATATATAAAGAGTGGACTTGATGAAGGGGAATGTGGTTTAAGAGAATTAGGGTTCAAAAGCAAAGAAGACTTCTGAAGAGTTACATAAAAAAGAGAAAGAAAGAGAGGGATAAACAGAAAAAAATAGAATGGAGGGAAATAGTTACAGAAGAATGTGAAGAGAATGAGCTCATCCATAAAATGGAAACAGAAAGCAATGAATTAGAAACCAACAATATTATAATACAACTACATGTTGTTTTTAAGAGACACAATTGAGAGCAGAGACCAGATGGTGGAGTAGAAACAGCACTTCTGTGCTGCTCCAGCTTCTACCTCCTCCAATACATGTAAAAAATGACTCTCAACAAACTTTAGAGCTACAGAACCCGCAAAGTGACAGAGATAAACAAATCTCCAAATGAAGGAAGCCCAGCAGGCCTGCAGGAAGGGTCCATCACAGTGCTCTGGGAGCAGAGCACAGTCTGGGCTGAGCCACAATTTTGGCCCTGACCAGCCACAGCTGGAGCAGCCTTCATGAGAGTAAATGACCAGCAGCTGTAGTGGTTTCCAGACTTCTTAATCCATAAATGCCAAAGACAAAGTAAAACGTCAGTGTGGACCTCTGTTGGAGTGGGAGGTGGGGAGGATGGAAGAGAATGGTCCAGCTGCAACTCCTGGAGCAAGAAGTGGCAGAGGCATGGTAGCTGCAGATGCTGCTGCATGGCTGCTTTAGAGCTCCTGGCCTGCAGATTGTAGGGGGGCACCCAATCATTCAGAGGGTAATCTCTCTTGCTTTGATCTGCTTGGATCTAAACCATGGTCTTGGGTGGTGGCCCTGGGGTGTGGCACCAGTGAACCAGACTGTGTGGGGACTGTAGAGGGGGTGCCCAGCTAATAGCTCCAGAAGCTGCAAAAACCCCAGCAATTTGGGACATAGCTCCCTCCATTCTGGAAGCAGAGTTTTACTGTAGCAAAAAGCTAAAAAGTCAAGTAATTGGATGCCAATATGAGCAAACAGAGGAAGCATAAAGCGATGATAGAATCCTTTCTGGGGCACAAAAACTATCAAGGCATGGAGTGGAAGGAAGAACTCTTGCATCAAAAGCCTCAAAAAAATATGAACTGATTACAGGCCATGGAGAAGCTCAAGAGGGATTTTCAAAATCAAGTAAGAGAAATGGAGGAAAAATTGGGAGGAGAAATGAGAATGATGCAAGAAAATTATGAAAAGTGCATCAACAGCCTGCTAAAGGAGACTCAAAAATACACTGAAGAAAATAACACCTTAAAAATAGACTAACTCAAATGGCAAAATAGGACAAAAAAACCAATGAGAAGAATGCTTTAAAAAGCAGAATTTGCCAGATGGAAAAGGAATATCAAAAACACACTGAAAAGAATAACTCCTTCAAAGTTAGATTGGAGCAATTGTAAACTAACGACTTTATGAGAAATCAAGATACTATAAAATGGATCCAAACAATTGAAAAAAATAGAAGGCAATGTGAAATATCTCATTGGAAAAACCACTGACTGGAAAATAGATCCAGGAGAAATAATTTAAAAATTATTTGACTACCTGAAAGCCATGATAAAAAAAGAGCCTAGACACCATCGTTCAAGAAATTATCAAGTAAAACTGCCCTGATATTCTAGAACCAGAGTGCAAAATAAAAATGGAAAGAATTCACCAATCGCCTCTTGAAAAGATCCCCAAAAGAAAACTCCTAGGAATATTACAGTCAAATTCCAGAGTTCCCAGGTCAAGGAGAAAATATTGCAAGCAGTCAGAAAGAAACAATTTGAGTATTGTGGAAACACAAGCAGGATAACACAAGACCTAGCAGCTTCTACATTAAGGGATCAAAGACCTTAGAATATGATATTCCAGAGATCAAAGTAGCTAGGACTAAAACCAAGAATCGCCTACCCAGCAAAACTGAGTATAATGCTACAGGGTAAAATATGGTCATTCAATGAATTAGAGGACTTTCAAGCATTCTTGATAAAAAACCAGAGCTGAACAGAAAATTTGACTTTCAAGTACAAGAAGCAAGAGAAGCATGAGAAGGTAAACAGGAAAAAAGAAATCATTAGGAATTTATTAAAGTTGAACTATTTACATTCCCACATGGAAAAAATTATAATTGTAACCCATATGACTTTTCTTAGTATGAGGATAGCTGAAGGGAATATATATATATACATATATATGCATAAATACATATATATGTATGTATAGGAGGATGTATGTGTATATAAATGTATATGTGAGTGCAGGCATTTGTATATTCATATATACAGAGATGGAGGGCACAGGCTGAGTTGAATATGAAGGGGTGACATCTAAAAAATAAAATTAAGAGGTGAGAGGGGAATTTATTGGGAGAAGAAGAAAGGGATCAATAGAGCAGGGTAAATTATCTCATATAAAAGAGGCAAGAGAAAACTGTTACAATGGAGGGGAAGTACAGGAAGGTGAAAGGGTTTAGAACAACCTGATTTTCATTGAATTTGGCCTAAGGAGGGAATAACATACACACTCAATTGGGTATCTTACCCTACAGGAACATAGAGGGGTAGGAGATAAGAGGAGAGAGGATAGAAAGGAGGCAGATTTGGGGAGAGGGTAGTTAGAAGCAAACATTTTTGGAAAGGGATAGGGTTAAAGGAGAAAATAGAATAAGTGGGGTATGGGATAGGATGGAGGGAAATATAATTAGTCTTTCACAGTATAACTACTCTGGAAATGATTTGTGTAACTACACATGTACAATCTCTATTGAAATGCTTATTTTCTCATTGGGGGTGGGTTAGGAGGGAAGAAGAAAAAAAAATCTGGAAGCCACAGTTTTGAAAATAAATGTTTAAAAATTTGCTTTTTATGTGCAACTGGGAAATAAGATATACAGGTATTGGGGTATAGAAACCTGTCTTGCCCTACTAGAAAGTTAGGAGGCTGAAGGGGGAGGATACAAGAAAGAACAGATTGGGGGAAGGGGTTTTCAGGAGGTTTGCTATTTTGTGGTGGGGGATAGGGGAAAGACAGAGAGAAAAAAATTGTAACTCAAAATCTTGTTGAAATGAATGTTGAAAAATAAAAATTAAAAAAATTAAAAAGAGACACAATTGAAACAGAGATACACACAGTTAAAACAAAGAGCTAGAAAGAAATCTATTGTGCTTCAGCTGAAGCAAAAAAAAAAAAAAGACAAGCTTAGCAGTCATGATCTCAGACAAAATAAAAGTAAAAGTAGACCTAATTAAAAGATATAATAAGAAAACTACATTTGGCTAAAAGGTACAGATGTCATGGAAGTCTTATACCTCTGTTGGGAGGACTGCCAAGCCCTTTTCAGTGCTACTTTTCATCTTTGGTATCCACCTGCCACCCAACTCTCACCTGTGGCTCCGTGTGCATGTGCACTGGGCACCAATGACTCTGGAAGAGATAATGAGGCCAATGACTTCACATAACTCTGCCTCACTTAAATCTAGTTTATTACTGAGTGAAAAGATATCATCCATATCATTTTACTTACAAGATCATGGCAAAATTTGGTTGCCTGGAGAAGTTCATAAATATATGTCAGTTACAGGATGGTATGTTTTTATGGGTTCTGGATAATGGATAATACTCTTAATGCTTTTCCAATCACTGATGGAGTGAAGCAAGGTTGTGTGCTTGTTCTCATACTTTTTAGTTTGCTGTTTTCAGCTATATTGTTGGATGTCTTCAACGAAAATGAAAATAGTATCAAGGTCAGCTATTGCACTAACGGTAAATTATTTACCTTGAAAAGGCTAGTAAACCGAAATGAAAGTGAAAGGAGAATTGGTGTGTGCCTTTTTTTCCTTTTTTCTTCTTTTGCAAATGATTGTGCATTCAGTGTAGCATTTGAGATTGAGATACAACAATATATAAATTGATTCTCTGACATTTGTGCTAATTTTGGCCTCACAATTAACACAAAGAAAACAGAAGTTATACCACCAGCCAGCATCACGCTATGCATATGTGGAACCATCAGTTACAGCAAATGGGAGGATTTTGAGAACTATAGTTAAGCTTACTTATCTATAAGTATACTTTCTTGAGTTGTACATTTAATTGATGAGGATGCCACATGAATTGCCACAGCTAACTCAATGTTTAGGAGGCTCTAAAAGAAAGCGTGGGAGAGAAGAGGCATTAGGTAGTCTACCAAACTGAAGGTCTACAAAACCATTGTGCTGACCTCATATGCCTGTGAAACCTGGACAGTCTACCAGTGTCATTGCAAAAAACTGAATTGTTTTCCATCTGAATTGTTTTAGTTAGATTCTGAAGGCCTTGTAATGTGAGACATTGGACAACAGGTCCTTCTTCATGCTGAATGGCCAACTATTTAAACTCTATTGCAGATAGTACAACTCTGATGGGCTGATCAAATTGTTTGAATGCCAAATGTATACTTGCTTAAATGAGTATTTTACAAAAAACTCACACAAGACAAGTGCTCACAGTGGAGTTAGAAGTGATACAAGGAAAATCTCAATATCCTTCCTAGACAACTTTGGAATCAATTGTAAGATATGCAAGATATTGGCACAGGAATGCCCAGCGTTACAAGCTTGCATCATATAAGGCGCTGTGTTCTATGAGTAGAGCAGACTTGCAATAGATCAAAAGAAATGTGGTATGCAAAATTTAGAGAAATCTCCATTGCAAATATCCATAAGGACGATTTCTGTCTGATCTGTGAGAGAGCGTCCCAAGCTTGTACTGGTCTGATTAAAGGTGGTAGGACACGTTGTACCTTGGCTTCAACACTATGATGTCATTTCAGTACTTTTCAAGCATAAAGAATCACAACCACCATAGACAATGAAATGATACAAAAAATTTTGGGGGTGATTTTCTTTGACATAGGCTTAGTTTCTCAAACATATGAAGAATGGGGTTGAATTTATAAAATTAAGGCCCATTCCCCAATTGATAAGTGATCAAAGGATATGAACAGGCTCTTTTAAGGAAAAGAAATCAAAACTATCTATAATCATGTAAAATCCTTTAAGTCAATACTGCTTAGAGAAATATAAATTAAAACAACTCTATGGCACTACCTCATACCTATCAAAAGTGACAAAGGTTGGAGAAGATGAAGGAAAATAGACTAACAAACTGTTGGTGGAGTTGTGAACTGATCTAATCATTTTGGAGAACAATTTGAAACTATCCCCAAAGAGCTACAAAATTGTGCATATTTTTTAGCCAAGCAATACCCCTTTTAGGTCTGTACCCCCAAAAAAGTTAAATGAGAAGTATCTATGTACAAAAATGATTACATAATTCCTTTTTGTACTGGCAAAGAATAGGACATTTAGAGGCTGCTCATCAATAAGGGAATGGTTGTACAAGTTGTAGCATATAATAGTAATGTAGTAATATTGTTCTGTATGAAATTATGAGAGGGGCAGCTAGGTGGTGCACTGGATAGAACACTGGCCATGGAATCAAGATGACCTGAATTTAAATCCAGCCTCAGACCCTTGACACTAGCTGAGTGACCCTGAGTAAGTTAAATGCCTCAAAAAAGAAAAAGAAAAGCAAGAAAAGAAAAGAAAGGGAAAGAAAAGAAATCATGAGGATGGTGGCTTTAGGTTAAAAAAAAAAACCAACATAGCTGACCATACCTGTATGAACTGATGTAAAATGAATTTAGAAGAATGAGATGATCATTTTGCACAGCAAAAGCAATATTGTAATGATTATGGATTGTGAAAAATTGCTCAGATCTATACAATGATCCAAGATAATTACAAAGAAATCATGATAAAAAAAATGCTATACACTTTCAGAGAAAAGTAATGAACTCTCGGTGGAAATTGAAGTAAAATTTTCTCACTTTATTTTTCTTGGTTTTTTGTCATATGACTTATATGGAAATGTTTTGCATGTTTTCATATGTTTAATTGATATCATATTGCTTGCCTTCTAAGTAGGTAAGGGGAGAGACAGGTGGGAGGAAGAGAAACAATTTGAAACTCAAAATTAAAAAAAGTTAAAAATAAATAATAAAATTTAAATATTAAGCGGCTGATGTAGATACACAGTAAAATCATCAAACAAACTTAGATTACAAAAAGACATGTGGAAAAGATAGACTCAAGGAGGATAATAGAAAAGAGCTTCATAGCTGCCCTAATGATCCCGTAAAGATAATATCAGGAATGCTAAAGCTCTAGATGATCTGAAGCATGTGACACATTGTTAATACAACAAAAGAGGTTGTTAAAGTTATATTAAGAACAATATCCAAGAAGGAATGAGGCTACTACTGTTTTTGGTAGATAAAATAATGTCAGTAGAAGACAGGAAACTCTGAATCTTTTCACACCTTTTTTGTGTCTCCTCTTAAATAAGAATGATATTTAGACTAATCATAAAACAAAAATGAAAATTAGTACAAAGCAAAGGAAAAAAATGAGAAGGTAGTGAAAAAGCAAGGTCAGGTAACTCCCTTAATGAGGTCAAATCCCCAGTTCTTGAAGAACTACATTCTAAGATATTGAAAAATATCCTCATGTCAATTCTGAGCTACTATGGCTAAGATTTGGAAGGGGAAAAAAAAAACATAGAGAAGGGGAGATGTCCCATGCTAGTAGATATGGATACATTCTACAATTTTCAAAAAGTAAAAGAAGGTAGATTCTTTAAACTAGGAGTTGTTAAGTATGAGTTGTTAACCATGATTAATTTCTGCTGAAGTGTTAGTTTTCATCAATAAAAGGATGGTTTGTGAGCACTCAGAAAGTTAGGGATTGGCTGTTAAAAGCTAACTGAGTCACTGAGAAGAGATCATGACCTACTAACTTAATTTCATTTTATGACAGAATTACTGGATTAGTACATCAGGAGAATTTTATAGACATCTGATTGGACTTCAGAAAAGCATTTCATAAGGTCATAGATTAATAGGTGGGAAATATATTTTATTCTATCTAGTATAACCCCCTCATTTTGTAGTTCAGGAAATTGAAACCATTAGAGTCTTGTTTAGGTCCAGTGAATAGTGAGTAACAGAATTGAGTTTTGAAGTCAAGTTTTCTGGATCTAAATCTGATACTGTTGCTTTTTTTTTCCTATATAAAGTCACCTATGGCATCCTTTTATAGAAAATGGAGTGATATAAGGTGAATAATAGTATACGTAGGTGAATTCTGAATAGGCTCTAAAGAGTTATCACTGAATGGCTAAATGTCCACCGGGAAGGATGTGCCACAGGGCTCTACCCTTGGTCCTTCTCAGTTCAACATTATTTGTTTGTTTGCTTACTTTTAGTTTACAACTTTCAGTTCCACAAGCTTTTCAGTTCCAAATTTTCTCCCCCTCCTTTTCCTCCTCCCTCTGGCAGCATGCAATCTGATATAAGTTCTATAAATACCTTCACATTAGACTTTAGACAAGTTGTAAAGAAGGATTATAACCAATGCAATGAACAACAAGAAAGAAAGAACAGAAGAAAACAATGAAGAGAGAAAGTAGTTTGCTTCAATCTGCATTCAGATTCCATAATAGTTTCTTTGGAAGGGGGTATCCCTTTCCATCATGAGTCTTCCAGAGTCTCCTTATGGCCATGTTTGCTGAGAGGAGCCCAGTCTATCAAAGTTAGTCATCACAGACACAATGTGTCTGTAATTGTGTACAATGTTCTCCTGGTTCTGCTCATCTCACTCAGCATCAGTTTATATAAGTCTCTCCAGGTTATTATGAAGTTCTTTGGCTCCTCATTTCTTATAGTACAATAGTATTCTATCACATTCATACAGCACAATTGGTTTAGCCATTCACCAGTTGATGAACATCCCCTTGATTTCCAATTCTTTGTTACCACAAAAAGAGCTGGTATAAATATTTTTGTACATACAAATCCTTTTCCCATTTGTCTGATCTCTTTGGATACAGCTCTTGGAGTAGTATTGTTGGGTCAAAGGGTATGCACATTTTTATAGCCCTTTGGGCTATTGCTCTCCAGAATGGTTGGATCAATTCACAATTCTAGCAACAATGCATTAGTGTTGATATTTTCCCACATTTTCTCCAGTATTTATCATTTTCCTGTTTTGTCATGTTAGCCAATCTGACATTTGAGATGGGTTGCCTCAGAGCTGCTTTCATTTGCATTTCTCTAATCAATAGTGATTTAGAGTATTTTTTCATATGCAATAGATATCTGTAATTTTTTCCTCTGAAAACTGACTTCTCCTATCCTTTGACCATTTATCAATTGGGGAATAATTTGTATTCTTGCATATTTCACTTCATTCTCTTTATATTTTAGAAGTGAGGCATTCATCAGAGACATTGGCTATAAAAAATTCTTCCCAATTTTCTACTTCCCTCTTAATCTTGGTTACATTGGCTTTGTCTTTACAAAACCTTTGTAATTTAATGTAATCAAAATTACCCATTTTGCATTTTGTAATGTTCTCTATCTTTTGTTTGGTCATAAATTCATCCCTTCTCTATAAAACTGACAGGTAAACTATTCCTTGCTATCCCAGATTGCTTACATATCAGCATTTATATCTAGACTTTATTTTGGTATATGGTATAAGCTATTGGTCTATGACCAGGTTCTGCCATACTATTTTCCAGTTTTCCCAGCAGCTTTTGTCAAATAGCGAGTTCTTTCCCAGAAGCTGGAGTCTTTGGATTTGTCAAACAGTAGATTACTATAGTCATTGACTACCCTGTCTTGTGTACCTAATCTATTACACTGATCCACTACTCTATTCCCCAGTCAATACCAAGTAGTTTTGATGACTGCTGCTTTATAATACAGTTTAAAAGCTGTTATGGCTAGGCCACCTTCCCAGCATTTCTTTTCATTAATTCCCTTGATATTCTTGACCTTTTCTTCTTCCAGATGAATTTTGTTACTATTTTTTCTAACTCTATAAAATAATCTTTTGGTAGATTGATTGGTATTGCACCAAATGGGTAAACTAATTTTTTATAAAATTGTCATTTTTATTATATTAGCTCAACCTAACAACAAGCAACTGATTTTTTTCCAATTATTTAGATCTGATTTTATTGGGGTGAAAAGTATTTTTAAATTGTGTTTATATAGTTCCTGGGTTTGTTTGGGAAGGTAGACTCCCAAATGTGTTATAATATCTACAGTAACTTTAAATGGACCTCCTCTTTCTATTTCTTACTGATATGTTTCATTATATGTATATATACACACATATATATGTAGATATAGATATAGATGATATAGATATTGATATACATACAGGAACGCCAAGGATTTATGTGGGTTTATTTTAAATCCTTCAACTCTGCTAAATTTACTTATTATATCAAGTAAATTTTTACTTGATTCTCTAGGATTCACAAAGTATATCGTCATATCACCTGCAAAGAATGATAGCTTAGTCTCTTATTAAAAATATTGTCTTTATTAATTTGTTTGTTAACTTTTAGTTTACAAGATTCAGTTAGCTTAGTCTCTTCTTTGAATAATCTAATTCCTTTGATTTCTTTTTCTTCTTTTTTTGTTACTGCTAACATTTCTACTACCAAACTGAATAACTGGAAAAATAGTGGACATCCTTGTTTCAACCCTGATCTTATTTGAAATGTTTCTAGCTTATCCCCATTACATATAATACTTGCTGAAGGTTTTAGATAGACAATACTTATTATTTTAAGGAAGATTCCATTGTAATGTCATGCATGAGCAGCTTCCCAAAAGAATGTTACTATGAACAGCTTTTAAGATTCTGATTATACAGTATAGTGAACACTTTATTTATTCAAGAACAAATCAAAGGAAAACATTCACAAGAAATCACAATATAGGATTCAAAACATTACATCTTATCATAGAAAATCACAATATAGTGTTCACTACAGCTTATCATTAAAATGGCCACATAGTTTTAACCAAAGTGGTCACAGTATTTAGAAAAAAGAACAACAAAAAAATAATCATCTGGTATCCCTAAAATAACCCTGGTATCCCTAAG
Organism: Pseudochirops corinnae; assembly: GCA_028646515.1. Lineage (NCBI taxonomy): Eukaryota > Metazoa > Chordata > Mammalia > Diprotodontia > Pseudocheiridae > Pseudochirops > Pseudochirops corinnae. The sequence continues at coordinate 197,927,076 of CM053585.1, read as the reverse complement.
GTTTGCCTCCTTACTTAATCATTCAATCATTTCAGTATATAAATCAGTCTTCCACTCAAGCAGGACACTAGATTAACTTAATCAGTCACTTAATTAGCAATCAATTGCTAAGTATCACTAATCACTAAATTTAATCATTAGAAAACACACAAACCCTCCACCCCTAGGTCTCTAGTAAACTTCAATTTAATCACAGCATTCATTATCCAAGGAGACACCTTTTCTTCATCTTGACATGGGGTGGTGTCTCAGATTCCTGGGTTCCCCCTCCATGATCCCAGCTTTTACCTGAATGCACCAAACTGTCACCTGGATTCAGAGGCAGACAGCTCACAGGTCCTTGTCCATTCCTCCAGGCAGTTCCTGCTACACACTGAAGTTCATAGGGTCTAACACATCTCAAAACCTTCACAACCAAGCCACAAAACAAAGTCTTAGCATCCTGGTCATGCTTCTTCAGTCCTCCAGCAGTTCAGCTCACCCTAGGACCCAGAAGAAATCTGGCAGTAGCCACTTCAGCCTTCCTAGCAGCAACTTCAGCCTTTACCAGATTCTGGTCTCAAGGAAACTCCAACTCAGTTCTCAGTCAGCTTCCAGATACTCACTATGAGAAACTCTCTCTCTCTCTCAGCTAGCTTCAGTCTCCATGATTCTTCCACTAGGATGTTGTCAAGGGAAAATTCTGCTTCTTCCACCAGGAGCTTGTCAGGAGAAAATTCTGAATGTTTCTCTCTGGGGCTTTTCTTATATACACACCCACACACATTGGCTTCCTGTCTGAGCCAACTCCTTCCTATTATGTCAGCAAACAGAGACAGAGTTCACACCTTCTGTTTCCTTCACAGAGGCTTGACATTTTGTGATCCCATCCTCCTTGCCAGTATCTGTGTTTCTACTAGTTTCTACTAGTTTTGATATGATTGCATATACAGATAGTTTTCCTAATATTGAACCAGGCTTGCATTCCTAGAATAAATCCTACCTGATCAAAGTGTATTGTTCTCATGATACATTGCTGTAATCTTTTTGCTAATATTTTATTTAAAAATTTTGGATCTACATCCATGAGGGGAATAGGTCTATAACTTTCTTACTCTGTTTTCGCTCTTCCTGATTTAGGTGTCAGTACTATATTTGTATCGTAAAAAGAATTTGGCAGGACTCCTTCTTCTCCAATTTCCCCAAATAGTTTATTAAATATTGGGATTAATTGTTCTTTAAATGTAAGATAGAATTTGTTTGTAAATCCATGTGGCCCTGGAAATTTTTTTCCTAGGGAGATCATTGATGGCTTCTTCAATTTCTTTTTCTGAGATGGGGTTGTTTTAAGTATTTTACTTACTATTCTGTTAATTTGAGCAATATATATTTTTGTTAATATTCATCCATTTCACTAAGATTGTCAAATTTATGAGCGTACAATTGGGCAAAATAATTCCTAATTATTGTTTTAATTTCCTCCTCATTTGGAGATAATTTCACCCTTTTCATTTTTGATACTGGTTATTTGGTTTTCTTCTATATTTTTTAATCAACTTGACTGAAGGTTTATCAATTTTATTGCTTTTTTTTCATAACACCAGCTCTTAGTTTTATGTTCAGTAAATTTTAGTTCAATAGTTTTCTTAATTTCAATTTCATTAATCTCTCCTTTGGTTTTCAGTATTTTAAATTTAGTATTTAATTGGGAATATTCAATTTGTTCTTTTTCTAGCTTTTTCTTTTCCATGCCCAATTCATTGATTTCCTTTTTCTCTATCCCATGCAAGCAAGCACTTAGAGATAAAAAATTTCCCCTAAGAGCCACATTTACTGCATCCTATAAGTTTTAATATGTTACCTCATTATTGTCATTCTCCTGAATGAAGTTACTGATTGTTCCTACAATTTGTTTTTTGACAAATTCATTCTTTAATGTTAGATTACTTAGTTTCCATTTAGCTTTTAGTCCATTTCCATGGCCCTTTATTACATATAATTTTAATTGCATCATGGTCTGAAAAGGATGCATTTAATATTTCTGACTTTCTTCACTGGATTGTGAGTTATTTACATCCTAATACGTGGTCATAGTTTTGTATGTGTCATGTACCACTGAGAAGACATTATATTCCTTTTTATTTATTGCATTTCAGCTTTCTGCAGAGGTCTATCATATCTACCTTCTCTAAAATTCTACTCACCTCCTTAACTTCTTTCTTGTTTATTTTGTGGTTAGATTTATCAGGTTCAGAGAGGGAGAGGTTAGGGTCCCCCACTGGTATAGTTTTGTTATCTATTTCTTCCCCTAACTCCCTTAACTTATCCTCTAAGAATGTGGATGCTGTATCACTTGGTGCATATATGTGGTAATGATATTGCTTCATTGTCAATGATTCCTTTTAGTGGGATATATTTTCCTTCCTTATCTCTTTTAATTAGATCTCTTTTTGCTTTTGCTTTGTCTGAGATTAGGATTGCTACCCCTGCTTTTTTTTTTTTAACTTTAGCTGATGCATAATATATTCTACTCTAGCCTTTTTCCTTTATCCTGTGTTTATACCCCTGTTTCAAATGAGTTTCTTGTGAACAGCATATTGTGGGATTATGGTTTGTAATCCATTCTGCTATCCAGCTCCATTTTATGGGAGAATTTATATTATTCACATTCATAGCTATGATTATTACTATCTGTGTCTTTCTCTCCATCCTATTCCCTCCCCTGCTTATGCTTTTATTTCTCCCTTCTCCCTTCTCCTCCTTAAGAATTTTCCCTTTGACCACTGCTTCCCTCAATATTCCCTTTCTTTCAGCTCCCCTCCCTTTTCCTACCCTTTTTCCCTTACTACTTCTTCCTTCCCTTCTAACCTTTCCCCCCTTTTCTTTCCACTTTTCCCTCTTACTGTCTGTAGGGCACATTAGATTTTAATACTTAACAAAATATGTTATTCCCTCCTTTAACCAAATCTTATGAGAGTAAATCTCAAACAATGCTCTTCTTCTTTCCTTCTTTCCTTCTACTATATGTTTTTATGCCTCTTCGTGTGGCATAATTTACCCTTTTCTGCCTCCTCCTTTCCTCTTCTCTCATGAAAATCCTTTTGCACCCCTTAATAAGGTTTTTTGTGATACATTAGTTAATTTATACCCACACCTTCTATCTATCTATCTATCTATCTATCTATCTATCTATCTATCTATCTATTTCCCTTTTAAATGTCATGATAATTTTACAGTGCTCAATATTGACATATATCATCCTAATATATAGGCATGTAAACAGTTTGTTCATATTGAATAACTAGTTGTTTGTGTGCATGTGTGTGTGTGCGAATGGGTGTGTAGGTTTCCCCTTTTTACCTTTTATGTTTCTCTTGAGTCCTGTATTTTGAGATTAAATTTTCCATTGAGCTCTGGCCTTTTCATCAGGAAGGTCTGGAAGACCCTTATTTCATTGAATGACCATCTTCTTACCTGAAAGTTTATGCTCAGTTTTGCTGGGTAGTTGATCCTTAGTTGTAGTCCAAGTTCTTTTGCCTTACAACATATCAATAACTATTTTACCCTCTGGTTCTGATACCTCAGGGAAGTTTTCCTTGATGATTTCTGGGCAGATGTTGTTCAGGCTCTTTTTTTATTGTGACTTTCCAGTAGACCAATAATTCTTAGATGATCTCTCCTGGATCTGTTTTCCAGGTTAGTAGTTTTTCTAATGAGATATTTTACATTTTTTTTCTATTTTTTTTCATTCATTAGATTTTGTTTGACTCATTCTTGATGCCTCATAGAGTCAGCTTCAATTTGTCTAATTCTAATTGTTAGTGAATTATTTTCCTTGGTTAGTTGTTCAATTTTTACTTTTTTTAAACTAAATTTTATGTTTATTTTTAGTTTATATCATTCATTTTCACAAGATTTTGAGTTACAGATTTTCTCCCCATTTTTCATCTACCCTCCACCCCAAAACAGCAATACCACTGTATAACCTCTCCTCCAGTCTGCTCTCTCCTATATCCTCCCTCATCCCCTCTCCAACTTTCTGATAGGGCAAGATGGATCTCCCTAACCCAGTGCCTGTATGTCTTATTTCCCAGTTGCATGTAATAATAATGATAATGATAATGATACTAATAATAATAACAATAATAAATTTTTTAAACATTTGCCTTTAAAACTTTGAATTCCAGATTCTTTCCCTTACCCCTCATCACCCACCCTTACTGGGAAGGTAAGCAATTCAATATAGGTTGTACGTGTGTACCTATGCAAAACATTTTCATAGTGGATATATTGTGAAAGACTGACTATATTTCCCTCCATCCTCTCCTGACCCCTACTTGTTCTATTTTCTACTTTGACCCTGTCCCTTTTCAAAAATGTGTGCTTCTAACTACCCCTATCCAACCTGCCCTCCCCTTCATTGTCCTCCCTCTCATCCCCTTCCCCCCTACTCTCCTATGGAGTGAGATACCCTATTTAGTGTGTATGTTATTACCTCCCTAAGCCAAATTGAATGAGAGTAAGGTTGACCCATTCCCTTTTGCCTTCCTGTTCTTCCCCTCCATTGTAACAGTTTTCCCTTGCCTCTTCTATATGAGGTAATTTACCCCATTCGGTCTCTCCCCATCTCCTCTCATTATATACCTCTCTCATCTCTCAATTCACCTTTTCAATATCATCTCTTTCTTTTCAATTGATCCTGTGCCTTCTGTCTATGTATACCTGTACACATATATACACACACTCACATATGTATTCATTTGCCCATATACCCTCCTATGTATACATATAAATATATGTATACATATACATACATACATACATATATACACACACACACACACACACACAAACATATAGATAGATAGATAGATAGATAGATAGATAGATAGATAGATAGACAGATAGATAGGACACCTCCCACCCTGCGCATTAGCCTCTGCACAGTCACAGCCATGCGCTTCTCCAGGACTCTCAAGCCTCCATCTGGTTGCACTATTTCAGGATTTTACACTGGGGAAATATTCTGTGGATTTTTCAGGGTAGAAAGGGAGAATGAGAGCAGCTACAGTTTACTCCACCATCTTGGCTCTTGGAAGTTCAGATAGGTGATTTTTAAACTTCCAGGCTGTGTGCTGATAGCCCCCAGAGTAGCTGCTGTGCCTGCCACAGGCCCTGAGCTTGTCTCTTACTCAGCTCCAACACATCCCTTTCCTGTGTTGTGAGGTTTGGGAATTGCCCCTATGGTGGGTGAGTCACTTAGCCTGGATTCACTCCAGCTCTGCTATGGTAAGGTCTGTGCTGGTGAAGCCCATGCACTCTGTGCTATGTGCCCTGCACTCCCCTGCCCAACCCAACAAATTCTTCCTTTCTGCACTTTTCTGGGCTGGAAATATTCCACACTCTCTCTCCCAATGGATTCTACCGCTCTTACAACCATTCAGATTCACTTTTTAGAGGTTACTGAAGGAATTCATGGTGAGTTCAAGGTTTTCTCTTTTTCTTTGTTAATTCCCTCACTACATGCTTCTCCTACAAACATGATAGCATTACCAATGCAGTTTGTTTGTGAATAGTTCTAACCTGCTCCAGAGTGTTGAGCCTCTGTTTTCAGTTTTAAAGATTGCCCTGACCATGGTGCTGACATGTATGATGACATTGTCAGGGTAAGACTATAGGAAGCATTTTTAATGGTGTGTGTGTGTTTGTATGTGTATGTGTGTGTGTTTGTGTGTGTGTGTGTGTGTGTGTGTGTGAGAGAGAGAGAGAGAGAGAGAGAGAGAAGAGAGAGAAAGAGAGAGAGAGAGAAATTCCTTTACAGGCAAAGTTGAATTTAAAGGGATATATGACTAGAAAATAATTAATGTACAAAAGACATAGAAGTTTTGTTTGATTCCAAGCTTAAAAATTCAGTGCTATGACAAAAGAGACAAAGAAGCCATATGGAGCTTCTTAGGAGGGATCCACATGGTATCTAGAATAATAGGACATTGTATTAGAGTCCTAGGATACTTGGAATATATATCTGGGTATTTGTATGTAGTTCTTAGTATATTTTAGGAAGGGTATTCATTTGTGAGCAGAATGATGAGAGTCCTCAAAACCCTGCCTTAGGAGGAATAGTAGGAGGAATTGGGGGCATTTAGTTTGGAGAAAAGAAGATATAGCTGATAAAAATGATAGTCATATAAAATAGATAAGCTTTTTATTAGTCAGCATGGTCTAGTAAACAAAGGACCATAGTATATGTGAGACATAGTATGTGTGAGGCTGTGGACACAAAGTATATGTGAGACTGTGGACAAGTCACTCAATTTCTCCATGCTAGAGATCTGCAGATAACTTCCTTTCATTTTCCTTAATAGCATTTTTTCTAATCACACACAATGATAGTTTTCAACATTCAGTTTTTTAAAATTTTGGGTTCCAAATTTTTCTCCTTCCTTTCTTTCCTTCCCCTCACTGAGGCAGCAAGCAATCTGACATAGGTTCTACATGTACAATCATGTTAAACATTTTTCCACATTAGTCATATTGTGAAAAAATCAGAAAAAAGGGAAAAACCAGGAGAAAGAAAACAAAAAAGTGAAAACAGTATGTTTAGATCTGCATTCAGACTCAATAGTTCTTTCTCTGGATGTGGTTAGCATTTGCCATCATGAGTCTTTGGGAATTGTCTTGGATCATTGCAATGAAGAGAAGAGCTAAACCTATCATAGTTAGTCATTGCGCAATGTTGCTGTTGCTGTGCACCATGTTCTCCTATTCTGCTCACTTCACGCAGCATCAGTTTTCTGTATTTCTCAGAAATCAGCCTGTTCATAATTTCTTCTAGCACAACAGAATTACATTCCATTCATATACTACAATTTGTTTGGCCTTTTCCCAATTGATGGGTATCCCCACAACTTCCAATTACAAAAGGATCTGCTATTAATATTTTTGTACATGTAAGTCCTTTTCATCTTTTTTTTATTATCTCTTTGATATACGGACCTAGTTTTGCTGGATCAAATGGTATACACAGTTTGATTGCCCTTTGGGCATGGTTCTAAATTGTTCTCCAAAATGCTTAGATAAGTTCACAACTCCACCAACAATACATTACTGTTCCAATTTTCCCACATCTTCTCCAATATTTATTATTTTCCTTTTCTATAATATTAACCAATCTTGCAGGTGTGAAGTGGTACCTCAGAGTTGTTTTAATTTGCATTTCTCTAATCAGTGATTTAGAACATTTTTTCATATTACCACAGATAGCTTTAATTTCTTCATTTGACAACTGCCTGTTCATATCCTTAGACTGTCTATCAATTGGGAAATGATGTGCATTCTTATAAATTTGACTCAGTTCTCTATATATTTAGAAATGAGGTCTTTATCAGAAAAACTGGATTTAAATATTGTTTCCCAGCTTTCTGCAGGTAGCTTTCAATGGATGTAAGTTACAGATGAGTTGCATCAGTGGAGAAAATTTCCATGCACAGAATTAACTTTGCAGAGAAGCCAATCTTGACTCAATATGATGAAAAACTATATGAGAATCCACAAGTGCAATAGGTTATCTCAGGAGGTACTAAATATGACAGATCGGGAGATATTTAAAAAAGAAAATGTTTGGCTGCTATTTGTGAGGGAAGAATCTTGTTCAAGTATGAGTTGTACTTTGATATCTAAAAATCTTTCTAATTCTACAATTTTATGATTTTCAGTGACTATATCCTCTAAATTCCTGTACAATTTTTAAATTCTGTGATTCTGACGCTGTACTGATTAGGCCCCATCTACAGAAATGTGTTCAGTTCTGAGTATTGTATTTTACATGAGATATTGACGATCTGAAATATATTTAGAGGAGGGTATTTCTAGGATGGTGGGTGAACTTTAAACCATATCACACATGAAAATTTCCAAGGGAACTAGAGCAATGGGGAAAGAGAACACTAAGGAAAGAACTTAATAGCTATCTGCAAAGACTTGAAAGGTTATCACCTGAAAGAGGGATTTGACTAATTCTGCTTAGCTTAAAAGAGGAAAACTAGAGCCGATGTGTGGGAATTATTCAACTCTGTTCAGATGACATGAGTGCATGAACTTTCAAGTTGAGGGTGTGACAGTCCCTGAGAAGCCTTCTATCCAACCTACTCTCTTATTGAGGAATCTCCTTTATAGCATCTTTAAGAAACTTTTCAGATCTTAAATTCTATGACTGGCAAATTTGTCTTGGGCATAGCAATTGCTAGTTTTCCCTTCAAGCTACATATAGGGAGCTCTTCAAATCCAAGAAAGCTTATTCTGACAAAGATATGTGCTGAACTCCTGATACTCCTTATTTTCATTTTCTGTGTAATAGACTTTCTCTTGCTGGGCACCTCAGAACTTTTCTAAGAACCTCCTCCCCTGACTTTATTACTAGCATGTCTACTGTGAGAGAATACAGATCAAAATGGATTTTAGTTTGTATATCATGAGAAGAGCTGCTTTTTATGTTGTATTTTAGCACAGTACTGAGTAACTTTCTTTTGAGAGTCTAAAACAGCCTCTTGTACACACTTACACAGAAATTCTGTCCTCTTGTCTTTATGCAGCTGCTCTGGGAATTGAGGGGCATCTGAAGTATGCATCCATCAGGACTGGGAGTTAAGTTCCCCAGTCACCTGGTCTATTGAATGTATTTATCTGCTCAGGCAAGAAATGTGCATGATTTTTTCCGGAACTAATTATGACCTGATGCTCTAGCAAAAGCACATTACAGCTTGTATAATAGGTGGCATGTCATTACTGCTGTTGTCTTACAAATGCAGGGATGATTGGTTGGTTTCAGAGTGTCTGTTCTGCAAGTGCATGGTTAAAAAACACTTTTTCCTCTTTAGGGAACACAGTTTTGGAGGTAAGAGTAACCTCCTTCTAGAAATGTCAAGTGATTCCTTTGGAAGAAAACTAAAGCAAACTTAACTACTCAGAATATGATTCACACATGAGCAAGACCACATTTTCCTGAGAACTTGAATTGTCCCACAGGGTACTTTTAAATACCTGATCTCATCTACGTATTGGCAAACAGGATGATATTATTGGGGAAAAGATCATTGATCAAGAAGGGACACTACATGTTGTCTAGGCTGGGTGGCTTATGGTCAGGTGGGAAAACTGAAGCCCTGAGAAATTAATTATCTGATTCCAATTAGATAATAAATGGCAGAGAGAGTTTGAAAACCTTTTATTCCAAATCCATCACTTAGATGTATTTTCTTGTCACCACTCAATCTATAGATAGCTTATTGTGAGTACTGTAATTGTCTCCCCAAGTTAGCAATTCCACCTTAAATATATGTGTATGTGTATTGTGTATACATGCATGTATATATACATATATATATTTATGTATGTATCCATGTATTTAGCAACATATATATGCTACATGCAAGCATACACATGCACACAGACATACACATATAGGCACAACACAATCTCCTTCAGAACCCTTGTGGCTCATTCACCTTAAAAAATTATTCCCACACGACTGATCTCAGTGGCACTATTGCTCAGATCTGAGAATTTTGTGACAGCTACATCAGAGAAAAGAGAGATAGAGGCAATATGGAAAGTCACATTTCTCTTACTTAAAAGAGACACTGAAGTTGACAGAACTATCCTTTTATTTCTACATTAGGATCTCCAGAGCATTCTTATTTAGGTAGCAATCTCTTAGAAAAGATACAGTTTTCAGCAAAACACACAAACACCTAACTCACTAGAGTGATATTTGCTGTGATGATTTTGTATATGAAAAACTATGTCATGGTGTTTTGTGCAGGGAGGCATTTTTAATGGTTTCTTGCTGATCCTCTTTTCCTATAATAGTTCCCCCGAAAATTGACAATATAGCTTGCCCCCTTCTCTACTACCCAACAAGCCTTAGGGCTAGAATGCCTATTCTTTAGCTTTGGCCATAGGCATATAGTACATAGAGCAGCAAGGTGAGTGGGCTATCATGGTAATCAGTCCAGTCTACCTAGTTCTAGTTCTATGGATGTCTTTGGTCAAAGGAAGTAACAATTAGACCTGAAAGTGGGATAGACTGTTGGTAAGAAGTAGATTCCCTCCACACAAGATGTATACTAGTCAAGGTTAGATGACCTAGAATTAGACTAATACTTGTTGGGGAAGTTGTAGAGAGGATTCTTTCTCAGATATAGATTGAACTGGAGGAATTCTAAGGGCTATAAATTCCCTTTTAACTCTGAGTTCTGTGGCATACAAAGGACTTTAGAAATCACCTAGTCCAACTCCTTTATTTTAACTATCAAAGAACTGGGGCCAGGGAGGTTAAATTACTTGCTGAAGTCTACACAGGTATCAAGCAGGGCAGGAAATGTTTGGAATCTAAGTCATTTGATGTCTATTTCGTTGACCTTTCTACTATACCACAGAATTTCGGTGTTCTTCAGGCCTCAAACAGTGGTCATAGCTTAGGGCAAGTTGTTTTGGGGTATTTCTACCAACCAAAGAACAAAAATTATTGTATATTTTGAGATAAGGTCTTATCTGACCAAACTCACACCTGAACAAAACTGCATAATTGATGGAATTTGACTTATATTTTAAAAAATCCTTTCTGTAACTTTTGTGCACTCTCTAGCAAGTCTTCTTTATATACTTCAATTTCTCAAAATTCTCAAGACTTTTCATCCTATCAAAACTCTTCTCTAGATGGGATCTGAAATGCATTCACTCTTAGATGCTAAGAATTGATCATGATATTAATACATAATAAACTTCCGGGGAGAAGTTATTTCACCCTGCATCAAACTTTAAATATACAGTTTACAGAAGCAAATAAATATAATAACCTTATATTTGACAAATGCAAAGACAAGATTTTGGAATAGAAATTCATTATTTGGCAAAAATTGTCAGGAAAGCTGGAAAATATTATGGCAGAAACTAAGATTAAACCAATAACTTACAAAATTTATGAAGAAAAAGTCAAAATGGATACATGACCTAGATATAAAACGAAATATTATAAGGAAATTGGAAGTGCATATTACTTATCAGACTTATGGAAAGGCAAACAATTTATCAATAAATAAGGGAGAGAGAGCAAAATCAGAGGTGAAACAGATAACTTTGATTATATAAATTAAAAAACATTCTATACAAATAAAACAGATATAGCCAAGACCAAAAGGAAAGCAAAAATTGGGGAAAAAATAAACAGTTTCTCAGATTAAGGTCTCATATCTCAAATATATGAAGAATTTTGTCAAGTCTATAAGAATATGAGTCATTCTCCAACTGATAAATGGTCAAAGGATATGAAGAGACACTTTTCCAATAAAGAAATAAATCTACTTTATATTCATGTAGAAACTGTCATAAAACCATTATGGATTAAAGAAAATCAAATTAAAACAGCCTAAAGATATCATTTACACCTATCAGATTGACTAAAATGATTAAAGGGGAAAGCCACAAATGTTGGAGGGGATGTAGAAAAATTGTATACTAATTCATTGTTGGTGGAATTGTGCACGGATCCATCCATTTTGGATAGCAATATAGAAGAGATTATTAAAGAGTTATTAAACTGCCTACGCCCTTTCACTCAGCAATACTAGGTCTATTTCCAAAGAAAATTATAGAAAAAAGGAAAGAACCTACACACTCTACAATGTTTTTAGCAGCTCTTTTTTATAGCAGCAAAGAACTGGAAATTGGGGGTGCTCCTCATTTGTGGAATGGTTGAACAAGTCCTGGATATATGATTGTGATAGAATACTACTGTGCTAAGAGAAATGATGAACTCAGCAATCTTAGAAAAATCATGGAAAAATTCATGCAAAATAATGAAAAGCAAAATGAGAGCCAAGAAAACATTGTATACAACAAAAGTAATATTGCTTTAAAAAGGACTTTGGGAAAATAAGTAATTTTGACCATTATGTATAATGGGATTAATTAATTTAAAATGAGAAAGAAAGAAAGATACTTTTTGCATCCAGAGAAAGAACTGATAAATACAAGTATATAAAGAATACTTTTTCATATGTTTGTGTGTGTGTGTGTGTGTGTGTGTCTGTGTGCATGTGTATACATATTTGTGTCTAATGATGGCCATTTCTAACGTGGAGGGGGAGAAGGAAGAAAAAATGTACATGATGACTTCATTATATATTTAAAAGGAATAGGAGAGGAGCTAAGATGGCAGAGTAGAAGCAGGAAATTCTGTGAGTTTCCACCACAACCACCTCCAATATCTGTAAAATATGATGCTAAATGAATTTTAGAGCAATAGAACCTACAAAGTGACAGAGAGAAGCAAACCTCCCACTGAAGCCAGCTTGGCAGGCCAACAAGAAGGGTCTATTGCAACAAGCTGGGAGCCTAGTAAAGTCCTGTGTGAGCCATGATGAGCCAGGGACAGCCCCAATAAGTGGCCCAGACTGAACAGAGCAGACTTCAGGAGAATGAATCATCAGCAGCTGTGGCAGTTTCCAGATTTCTCAACCCATAAACACCAAAGAAAAATAAAAGGTCAGTGGGGAACTCTGTTGGAACTGGGTGATAGAGGAGCATGGGCAGGGCCCTGTCCCTGACGTGAGAGGTGGAGGAGGTTCAGCAGCTGCAGCTGCTGCCCCATGGCCTCCAGAGTTCCTGGACTGCAGATCATAGGAGGATCAATCTAACATTCAGAGGGTAATCTCTCTTGCTTTGACCTGTCTGTATCTGGGTCACAGTCTTGGGCAGGGGTCTTGGGGTGAATATCCCAGATCTTCTGGTGGCTATAGAGAGGGTGCCCTCCACATAGTTCTGACAACTGCAAAAAACCCAGCAATTTAGGACAAAGTTCTCCACTCTGGAAGAAGAGTTCTACTTTGTCAAAGAGCTCAAAAGTTAAGTAATTTGCTGGCAAGAGGAGCAAGCAGAGGAAGTACAATCAGAAGATAGGATCCTTTTGGGGGGACAAAAAGGATAAAAACATTGAATGAGAAGAAGACAACAATGTCAAAACTCCTGCATCGAAAGCTCCCAAGAAAAATATGAACTGATTACAGGCTACGGAAGAGCTCAAGAAGTATTTTGAAAATCAAATAAGAGAAGTGGAGGAAAAATTGGGAAGAGAAATGAGGATGACACAAGAAAATCATGAAAAGTGAGTCAACAATCTGCTAAAGGAGACCCAAAAAATCCTGAAGAAAATAACACCTTAAAAAAGACCAACTCAAATGGCAAAAGATGACCAAAAAGCCAGTGAGGAGAAGAATACCTTAAAAAGCTGAATTGCCCAGATGGAAAAGCAATTTCAAAAACTCACTGAAGAGAAAAATCCTTCAAAATTAGATCAGAACAAATGGAAACTAATGACTTTATGAGAAATCAAGATACTGTAAAACAGATACAAACAAATGAAAAAACAATGTGAAATATCTCATTGGAAAAACCAGTGACCTGGAAAATAGATCCAGGAGAGATAATTTAAAAATTATTCGACGACCTGAAATCCATGATCAAAAAAAGAACCTAGAAATCATCCTTCAACAAATTCTCAAGGAAAATTGCCCTGATAATTTAGAACCAGAGAGCAAAATAAGAATTGAAGAAATTCACTGATTGCCTCTTGAAAAAGATCCCAAAATGAAAACTACCAGAAATATTTCCAAATTCTAGAGTTCCCTGGTCAAGGAGAAAATACTGCAAGAAGTCAGGAAGAAACAATTTGAGTATTGTGGAAACACAATGAGGATAACACAAGATCTAGCAGCTCCTACATTAAGGGATCAAAGGGCTTGAAATATGATATTTCAAAGGTCAAAGGAGCTAGGATTTAAACCAAGAATCACCTACCCAGCAAAACTGAGTATAATGCTCCAGAGGAAAATATGCTCATTCAATGAAACAGAGGAGGTTAAAGCATTCTTGATGAAAAAACTAGAGCTAAACAGAAAATTTGACTATCAAATACAGGAAGCAACAGAAGCATGAGAAGATAAACAGGAAAAAGATATCATAAGAAATTTATTAAAGTCGAACTATTTACAATCTTTCATGGAAAAATAATAATTGTAATTCACAAGACTTTTCTCAGTATGAGGATAATTGAAGGGAATATATATGTATATTTATGTATACCTACATATATATGTTTAAATAGAAGGGTATGTGTGTGTGTGTGTGTATATGAGTTTGTATATTTATGTGTACATATACACATAGACAGAGGGCACAGGATGACTTGAATATGAAGGGATGATATCTAAAAAATAAAATTAAAAAGTAAGGGAGGAATTATAATGAGAGAAGAAGATAGAGATAGAATAGGATAAATTATCTCATATAAAAGAAGCGAGAGAAAACTGTTACAATTGAGGGGAAGAACAGCAAGGTGAAAGGGAATGGATCAACCTTACTCTCATTGAATTTGTCTTAAGGTGGGAATAACATACACACTCAATTGGGTATTTTGCCCTACATGAAAGTTGGGGGAAAGGAGATAAGAGGGGGGATAATAGAAGGCAAGGCATATTGGGGGAGAGTGTAGTTAGAAGCACACACTTTGGAAAAGGGATAGGGTCAAAGCAGAAAACAGAATAAGTGGGGGGCAGGATAGGAAAGAAAGAAATATAGTTAGTCTTTCACAATATATCTACTATGGAAATGTTTTGTGTAACTACACATGTGCAACCTATATTGAATTGCTTATTTTCCCTGTTGGGGTGAGTGAGGAGCAAAGAAGGGAAAGAATCTGGAAATTAAAGTTTTAAAAACAAATGTTAAAACAAAAAGTTTTCTTTACATGCAACTGGGAAATAAGATATACAGGCACTGGGGTATAGAAATACATCTTGCCCTACTTTTCAGAAAGTTGGAGGGAGAATAGGGGAGAATATAAGAGAGAGCATATTGGGGGAAGGGGTTATTTAATAGGTTTTCTCTTTTGAGGTGGGGGTAAGGGAAAGACAGGGAGAAAATTTGCAACTAAAATCTTGTGAAAATGAATGTTGAAAAATGAAAATAAGTAAAAAATAAAATGAATAGCATGTATGCAGTTTCACGTGCAATCATCCTTTATTTAATCGTAGTATGTTATGGAATTGCTAGTTTTATTCCATAAATTTAAAATAAAATCAATTTTAAAAAACCCTTTAAGTCAAACTAATTAAGGTCTGATGGTAGGAATTCAAATCACCAGAAATGGAGCAAAAACTGGATTTTAACTTAGAATATTAGTAATTAGACTTGAAAAAGACTTTAAAAGATTACTTCCCTCACTGTCTCTTCAAGTCCCCATTTTATAGATAAGGCACGTAAGATTTTGAGAAGTGAAGTGTATTTCATAATAACGTGTAATAAATGTGAAAAAATTTCATTAGATAGAGAGAGCCCCATGTTTAAAATGCTTTCAAAATCCTACTGCAAACCATGTGCAAGTTCATTCATGTAGACCTACTTAAGAAACAACTTCCTGATTGATTGACTGGTTTCAGGGAGCAGTAAAATTTGCATAATACTGTGCTAGAGAAGACAAAAGACTTGGTAGTACTTGTTCTTAAAGTGTTTGTCATCTAGCTCAATACATAGGTTACAAGTAATTAAAATAATTAGTAGCCAGTGCAAGACTCTATAGGTGCCATATTGTATAATAGTCTATTGAAGGCAGAAAGAAATTTAGAAAAAAGAGATCAGTGTTCTATCAAACAATAAAGTACTTGAGGGTATGTCTTGAAACAGGGATAGGTTTTGGATAAGAAAAAGAAAGAATGAAGGAAGGCCCTGCCTTCCCTCACAATATGCTGAGTAGAACATACTATGGAATAATTATTTCTGGTAAATAGGCATGTAAATAGGTGCTGGTAAATGGGCTGTTACCACCATCATGGGAAAGGGAGGTTCTGGGGTGGACCTACATGGATGAAATCAGATCAATTGGTTTATTGATTGTGATATTTGATTCTTATTTATTTATTCACTTATTTATTGGGGGCCATAAATATAGGCTGCTTTATTCTCTGCAAAGTGTTATGTCCTGAGGGGGGTTGGGCTTGGGCAGATGTCCCTATATTTACAGAACTGAATAAAACGTGTCTCAGGACAGAAGTCCAAGGTTTAATGTGATGTAGGAGGAAATAAGAGAAAGAAATAATTTGGGACCAGGAGTTCATCCCATTGTGCATTGAGGTAGTAATAGGTCTAGAATTTTGGAAAAGGCTGTTCTCAGTGGTAATCACACCCATGTAAAGCTTGCCTGTCAAACCTGGAGAGTCTTTTGTACCACATCCTCACATGAAGCATTTGAAATCTCTTGGGTCTAATCAAGGACTCCTGGGGTAGTCAGACTCAATCAAGCCATTGTCCATTTCACTAGCTGCCCATGTTCTCTGTCCATGGGTATGGAACTTTTGCTGCTTAATATTATAGCTCCATAATTTTTATCATTTTTATCATTTTTTCACCTTCATTTTCTACAGGAGAGTCAGGCAGGTACAGCCCTTGTGCTGATTCTACTCCTCTGTCAGCGAAATAACCTTTAGTACCTTCCAATGATACTAGCTTTGCTTACTCAGGGTTCTAGTTCAGAGGCTGTTAGAAACAGTTTGTTGGACGTGATCCCAAGCCTTCATCAATTTTTTTTTCTAAATGTTCCAATCACCTGTTCAGTCTGTATGGCCCTGATACTGTTCCACATTCTCATTCTAACCGGAGGTGAGGCTTGAACCTACAGCCTGGCTTTCTTTTCAAATTTTTTTGAAAAATATTTTTAAATGTCTTCTGCTTTTTTTGACATCATCATAACTTTCCCAAGTGCCCTACCATTATGTGCATGTTGAACAGTACCATATAATTAGAAAAGGTAGTATTGCACTCATTCTATATTTGAGGAGACTAAGTGTGAAGAATAATTCAGTGACTTCCTCTTTCAGTAAACCATGACTTATAATAAAAATAGTAACAATTTATACCACAACTATTATGTGCCAGGGACTATTTTAAGTACTTTATATACATCTCTTTTAACCCTCACAGCATCCCTGGAAGGTAGTTGCTCTTATTATCCACATTTTAAAGATGAGGAAGCTGAGGCAGATAAAAGTTAAATAACTTGTTTAGTGTCATCCATGTAGGAGTTATCTGAGGCTAGATTTGAACTGAGGTCTTATTTATCCACTACATCACCTAGCTTCCTAACCTAAGAGGCATTGTAACATTAGAGTACTGAGCTTAGAGTGAGGAGGAATTTCAATTCTGATACTAGCTTGGTGATCCCAGGCAAAGTCATTTAACTTCTTTTTATCCCTTAGTCAATTCCATAACACTTGGGCAGCAGGTGGCTCAGTGAAGAGAGCACTGGCCCTATAGTCTAGAAGAAAAGGATACCTGGGTTCAGACATTTACTAACTTGTATCACTTTGGGCAAGTCACTTAAAATCCATTTATCTCAGCATTCTAAACTGTAAAATAAGTATAATAATAGCACATACCTCTTTTGGTTATTGTGAGGATCCGATAAGATAATATTTATTTTTAAAAAGCACTTAATGTCTGGCATAAAGTAGGTGCTATATACATGCTATTCCCTTCCCCTAAGACTTAGGAGGAAGATTATTGGGAATAGACATCTCTTATAATCTATAGTATTTTAAAGACTAAAAAGGGGAAAAAAGGAGGAAAAAATCTGCACAATAAATCAACAAATTTTTTAAAAGCCTGAAAACATGTAGAATATGCAACAATTGTTGACCTCCCACCCCGTGAAAGTGTGGGTTGTGGTGTCCTCAATTATTCCTTCAAGTTTTGTTTGATCTTTATAATATTTTATATTTACTTTTGTTGTATGTGTGTTCTTTCCTGTTACATTGTTGTTGTTGCTGAGTATATTATACTCTTGACTCTTCATTTTGAATCAGTTCATGTAGATCTTTTCATGTTTCTCAGTATTCACCACATCTATCATTTATTAAAGCACAATATATTGCATCGATCTCATGGACAAAGATTTATTTAATCATTTCCCAATTTTTGGATAATTACTTAGACTCCAATTCTTTGCTACTACAAAAATTATTGCTTACATATGTTAATGTTTATGGAGACTTTCTTCATATCAATGGCTAGGATATTGGATTCTTAGAAATGAAATTCACCTATTATAATTGTGGTTTAAAAGGTATTGTTACTATGAGAAATGGACTTCATCTATGGAATATGTTTTCTTTCTCCCACTCAACCCACTTCCTGAGAAATACTTTGACATAGAAAGCACAAGTATGATTTATATCTTCTCTATTTGTTTATAGATGGTATTTATAGAAATCAAATGCCTCATCAAGGATCACATAACTAATAAAGGTAAGAAACAAAACTAAAAACCAGGTCTTTTGACTCTAAGTCTAATAAAATTCTACCCAACATTCATTTATCAAATGCCTAATATATGAAAAGTACTATTCTAGGTGCTGTTAATTTTGAGACAGAATGGAGGAAACCAGCTTTTTCCCCTCAAAAAGCTTATATTCTATTGTCTCAAGTTTCTGTCTATACACTTTACTGCCTCTGTATGCTAAATCATTTATGTGATAAAACAGATTTTTAAAATCCTTGGGTAACCCTAGTTCTATATAATCCCATAAATTCATTTCGATTTATTTTTCAATATTCCTAAGCTATGTCCCCATTGTAAATTTATGGAAAATAATCTTTTCTGGTTTTCTTTGGTTGGAGTAAGGCTTTAAGAGGTTGCACTTTGAAAATGTTGTACCACATGCTTCCTAATATAGTCTTTCCCCAGGGCCACAAACTATGAGGTGATCTGGGTAAACCCCACTGACTTAAAGAGAGAGCTGGCTGTGAGGCGACTGCTTTGAAAAATGAGAACTTCTAATCACCTTTAATCAATCAAGTCCAAGAAATGAAAGCTAGAAACCAAACAAATAAATCAAACTTTGAAGCTTGATAGAGGACTCTTGGGTCAGCTGTCTTCTTCTACTTAACTATGTGCTGCTGAAGGAAGTCTAGCTTTCTTCTCTAGATGCCTTCATCTATATAGATAGCTTTTGTGGCTTTTGTGTAGACTTTGAGAAGATAAAGGATAGTACTAGCAATGCTCCAATCAACCAGTAAGTGTCTACAGGAGCTGTGATTACATTGTATCTAGTTTTCTAACTGTTTTCAAACCTGAAGTGATTGACATAAAGGAGGTAGATTGTTCTTGGCCTATGACATTGCTTTGAGCAATGTAGTAACCACTGTATTATTCTGAGAGTAATTATTAAAGTTGAGAGACAGTGTGTTCGAGTGGATAGAGAGATAACTTCAGAGTCCAGAAAACATAGAGTCAAATCCTGCCTTGAACATATACTAGGAGATTTTTTTTCCCCTTGTATATGTCATCTAGCTTCTCAGTGTCTCTCCGACTGTAAACTGTAGAGTAGGTATGCATTTGCATAGAAAAGTGAGTGTCCTCAGTGGGAGTTCTCTTTACAAAATAAATCAAAGATAAGGAACAAAAGAAATCAAGTCACTGTGAATATATGATTTTATGGGACAGTATATTTAGGGACAGTATTTTTAGGCTGGAAATCAAAAGTTCTGAGTTTCTGTTCTGTGATCCATTATTGACAAGTGACTAGGTTGCATAGCAGAAAGAATAATGAGTCTGGAGTCATGAAAACATGAGTTCAAACATGGCAATGGACACTTAATAACTGTGTTACATCAGTCAAGTCATTAACCCATTTGTCTCAGTTTCCATATCTGTAAAACGGGAATAATAATAGCAGCTACCTCACAGGTTGTTGTCAGGGTCAAATGAAATAATATTTGTAAAGTGCTTAACACAATGCCTATAACAGAATAGGTATTATAAACATACTGTCTACTATAACTAATTATGGTACATTAAAGGGTCTAGGGAGAATAAATTATTACATGGCTTTAGAGATTCAATCTCTTCAAATGTAAAATAACATAACAATGTATTTTCTAACAAGATTCTATTGCTCAATCTACACATAGTGTCAGAAGAATGGAAGATTATTGGCTGATCAAATTACTGTAGATTCCTTTCACAAACGGAAATCTCATCAGAAGAGAATTTACCAATGGAATCTGGTAGAGTGCAGATTATCAGTTTGTACAAGAAGCAATCTCAGCTAAAAAAAAAAAAAGAGTTAATAAGACTGTGGAAGGTCAAGGTGACTGATAAAGGGAATCTAGAAAATAGGAAATGACCCCAAGAAATAAAGATGGGAAGAAAGTCATTCTTGGTTGGCTTATTATATAGGCCCCCACATTTATGGATGGTGGCTATTTTAATGTTCAAGTATGCCCCATTATGCTTTTTTACTTCGATTGTTTTTCAGAAAACGGTGATTGAGTATATTAATCAACCTATAGCAGGTCATAATAATTATCTTCTAACGTGTACCATTACTCTCCTTTGAGAATTTTCTATGTATCTTTTTCATTCATTTTTTCCATTATTAATAGTTATCTATGAATTAATAGTTATCAATTTACAAAGAAAATAAAAGGATTGTATGTGAAACTCTGAATGTGTATTACATAGTTAATTGAAAAAAAAACCTACACAATATACTATATATATAGTTTTTTTGTATGTTTAATTTAGTTGTATTAACATACTTTGTTTTATATCATCTGAATTTTCTACTGTATTGCTCCCTTTAAGAAAAACTACTTCTCATAAAAACCAAAAAAGGAAGAAAGAGGAAATATAGAAAAAAATCTCCCAAACAATGAAAATATCAAAAATATCTGATATCTCATGCAATTTTCTACTTCCAGCACTCTCCAATACCTCTGCAAAGAATTGGGTGGAGGTGACTTATCATACCTCCGTTGTAAATTTGTAGCAATATTTTTCTATTATTTTGTAATTGAAATTTCCACTTAATGTATATTTTTCTTTGACTCTGATTATTTCACTTTGAATCAGTTCATGTAAATCCGTGCTTTTCTGTATTCATCACATTTGCTTTTTCCTTACATTACAGTAGTATTCCATGACATTTATGTGCCACGATTTGTCTAGTCTTTTCCCGTTCCATGGCCATCTACTTTGCTTCTAATTCTTTGTTAATACGAAAGTGCTGTGATAAAGTATTTCTACTTTTAAAGTGCCTTTCTTAGGGTATATAACTAACAGTGGAATGTCTGAGTCAAAGGGTATGGGCATTTCAGGCACTTTATTTGCATATTATTTTAATAATTATTTCATAATTCCAAACTATTTTCTAGAAATCTACAAATTTACAGCACCACCAGCAATGCCTTAGTATTTCTGTCTTTCCATAACTTCACCAGCCCTGGTTATTCCTTTTTTTTTTTCTAATCTTTGGAAAATTGGCTGATTATAAAGCAAAGCCTCAGGATTATTTTGATTTCCATTTAGTGATTTGGAGCCTTCTCTCATTTCTTAATAATTTGAAAGTCTACCTTGGAAATCTGTTTTTTCTCCATATCCTTTAACCCCTTATCTATTGTGGAATGGTATTTTGTAATATTTTCCTGACAGTTAGTGATGTGCATATTTGTTGATTGTTTAAATATTTTGAATACTAAGTGATTATGAGGGAAATTTGATGCAAATTTTTCCCCCCTAGGGAACCACTTTCCTTTTTATTGCAGATGCATTAATTTCTGTTGTGCAAAATCTTTTCAATGTTATGATACCAAAATGATCCATTTTCTCTTTTGTAAAAATATTGATTGGTTAAGAATTCATCTGCAGCCTATAGATGTTAAAGGTACATATTATGTGCTTTTATCCCTTTTTATGGTTGGTCAGTAATTAGTCAATCAACAGGCATTTATTATGAGCCTCCTATGTGGCAAGCAATGCTAAATTCTATCCTTATTATGGAGTCATATCCACTTAAAATTTGTTGTAGAATATTTTATAATATATTAGTATGAGCCCAATTTCTTCAAGCTACTTTCTACTTTTTCTAGTAGCTTTTTTTAATCAAATAAGGAATTTCTTTTTTTTCCTTTCTTTCGTTTTTTGGAGGGGGGAAAGCAGGGCAATTGGGGTTAAGTGACTTGCCCAATCTCACATGGCTAGTAAGTGTTAAGTGTCTGAGGCTGGATTTGAACTCAGGTCCTCCTGACTCTAGGACCAGTGCTCTATTCACTGCATCACCCAGCCGCTCCAGGAATTTTTTCTTAATTTCTTGATGTCTTAGAATTTACTGAACATGAAGTTATTTGAGTTCTATTATTTCTGTCTCTCCCTTGTCTAGTCTCTTCTGTTGATCTATTTATCTATTCTTAATGCAATAACAGAAAGGTTTGATTTATAATACAGTCTGAGGTCTAGAAATTGTATTTACTTTTAAATTCTACCCAGGCAATGAGTAAAGGCACAGCATGTAAAGTGTAGAAAGAAATCTTCTCTCTGGGTTCAAATCTGACCTCAGATGTTTACTATCTATATCACTATGGGGAAGTTACTTAGTTCTGTTTGCCTCAGTTTCCTCATCTTTAAAATAAGCTGAGAAGGAAGTGGCAAACCACTACTGTATCTTTGCCAAGAGAACTCCAAATTATGTCACGAAGAGTTGAACAAGACTAAAAAATGACTGAATGACAAATTCTTACCCTGTTTTTTATTGCCCTTTATATCCTAGACCTTTTTGTTCCTCCAGGTGAATTTTGTTATTATTTCATCTAGTCCTGTAAAATATTTTTAATACTTTGATCGTTATGGCTTCAAATCCAATAATTCACTTTGCTAATATCTTTTCACTATATTAACATGGCTCACCACATACCTCTCATGGAAAACACAACTGAAGTACTGTTGACCTGATTGTAAATGAACACTTATAAACGAACACTTCAAAAATAATCCGAATAAACATCTCAGAGAGGATTAAAAACGCATCTTTTTTTAGTTCCAATACATTTGCTTAAAAACTAGACTAAAAAGAATGATCAGATTGCATTTCAAATTCTATCTGAAAATATCCTTGTCCTGTTCACAATTCTATTACAAATAATTTTTAAAATATTGTATAAAATGTTCCATTTTCTTCATGCACGATACCGAGTAAATAAATAGATGCTTATCAAAAGTTTGTTGATTGATCAGAAATTGAAATGCCTTTTCTCTTGCAATCATATGTCTCACTGCTAGGACTCAAGGAGGTCAGAGAGAAAGATTGCAATGTCTTAATGAAGACTCAGAAAGGTCAGAATTATATTAGTCTAGTACAAGTAAGCATGGAGTTCATAACAAGACAATAAATCAAGCTAACTTCATTGAAGAGAGATATTCACAAAATAAAAGGCATTTAGGGAGAATGATGGAAACAAGGTAGTTCCAATGTGACCCGGCAGAGAAATGGAACACACTGCTGGTGTCCTGGAGGGAAGTCACAGAGGATGCTGATGCTTTCCTTGAAAACTTTAAAGTCTGATGAGTTTTTACAGGGGTCTTTTCTGGATCTAGGAGGACCAGGCATTAATGAAGGTATTGAAGAACCTGGACTTGGGAACTGGTTCTCATTCAGGCTAGTCAGGTGCAGAAGGAAAGAGACTACTAAGGAAATGAAAACTGGTATATTAAAACTTCCCAGTGGCAAGAAAGGGGATTTTGTTTCATTGCTGTGGATCTTACACGGAAAGGGTGACTCAGTATCTTTGGGGAGGTGAGAGCGTGGAGAATTTTTTAACTCCCCAAGTCTTCTTTGTTTAGTGGTCTGAGGAGGTTACTGGAATGGTTACACTAAAATATACCAAATGTTTATAGAAGCACATTTAAAAAGTCATAGTAGCAAAGAACTAGAAACAAAATTGATACCCACCAATTGGATAATGGCTAAACAAGTTGTGGCACATAAATGTAACAGATATTACAATGTTGTTGTTGTCGGTTATTCTTGAGAAGAATGTATGTGTATGAATAGGGTATAAGTGAGGCAAAGCGTCACAAAGTCATCAACCACAACGTCTCCTCTAGAATCATCAAGATTTAGTGGCAAGACAAAAGTCAAGACCACTGATGATGGTCCCGGGATGCAGTGGATGACCTTGACCTTAAGCTGAAGATTAATTAGTTAGAAGTAACTGAAGAGACTATGGAGACAACTATGAGCTCTGTGAAAAGAATGGAAAAAGAACCATGGGAAAAATTAAGAAAAGATGAATAAAATGACTATAGTGAAGCATGGGAAGAATTATATGAAATAAAATAATAAAAATGAAGAAAACATACAAAATGACAATAATTCAAATGGAAATTTAAAAAAAAAATAGAAACTAAATGCCATGTCACTATAATGGCCAATCTTGTTCTTAATGAAGAGATGATAAAATGTGCCTCCTTTCCTTTTGTGAGAAGTGGGACTGTGGGCATGGAACATTGCTTATTTCATTAGACTCAATTGATTTATTGATTAGGTTTGCTTGAGTTG
>CM053585.1:197885570-197902154 GCA_028646515.1 Pseudochirops corinnae | reverse complement strand
TGATGCCAATGACTAAAGATAGTCTCTGTGAAGGACTTTATTAAATTAAAGAATATCAACCATACCAATAAAGAACTATTAAAATCATCCTTTTCTGGTCATGTTTACAGGTAATGTTTCTGTTTTGTTTTCTTTTGCCCATATGGAACACATTGTGTGGAAGTTTCCTCCACCAGCAAAGATTGGAAGCTCATCTGTAACCTATAGTCTTAGAGAGATGTTCGAAGGAACTGAGAGGTTAAAAGACTTGCCTATGGTTACCCAGCTAGTCTAAATAAAAGGTAGAACTCAAGCTTCAAATGTTCAAATCTTTAAGCCGTACAATCTCTCAACAAATTATGACTTTTACGATCTGTTGTAGTAATGTAGTAATGTTATAGTAATGTAGTAGTCTTTAATTTTTTATCTTTGAACAAATAGCTCCAGAAACCTTAAAAAATTATTCCTGGAAACCATTTTGGCCAAAGCTTCTCATTCAGAATGTATATTCTAGCTGTTCTTTAAAATACATCTCTGGAGTCAAAGCAGGTGGCGTGTGTACTGTTGTTCAATTATACCCATTCATCTTCCTCCACAAAACCTCAGCTCACATCTTGGAAGAGCTTGAAGGAAATATCTGGCCCAAAGAGAATTCTGACATCTCTTGGCACTGTCACACAGAGCTCAAGGCTGAAGTGAGTAACTCCTGAAGCAAAGGAAACCATTACCTAAATTAAGCATTTTAGACCATTTTTAATGGTGATAAAGTGGCCAAAGAGGTAAATGAGACTGAGACCATAATTCATGTTCTAGGTACAAAAAGGAATTTAATTTAACAGTGTCTCCTTAGAAAAACTGAGAAGACTAACAAACTGAAAAGAGGTGCTTATTTGGGAAAATGAAATTCAGAATTGAACTTAGAGAATTAACTACCTCCAGACAATAGTGAGGACTTAAACTCCCTCCTAAATCTCAGCAATAAATCATTTGGAGACAAAGTGAAAGTTTATCCAAAGAGTCCACTTAACAACTGACGACCTTAAAAAATAAACATCTTTACACATTTTATATAACACAGGTTGCCTCCTTTTAAAAGAAAGCTGAACTATCTCATTTTTCCCTGTTTTATTCAGTGCTTTTAACTTTTTTTCAAAGTTAATCTTACTTTCTTCCCCAAGCAATCTCTTGTGAGCTAAGCAAATAAAGGATTGTCCCCACTTAAAAGATGACAGAACCAAGGCCCAGGGAGTTAATTAAGGCATACTCATAGTTAATAGCAAAGTCAGTACTTGTATTCATGTGAGATGCCAGTGCTTGATGATTTACAAAATTCCTTCTCTATCTTATCTCATCAGGTTCTCATGACAGCCTTGGGAGATGAGTAGTCTAACTCTCAATGTTTATCTTGGAGAAGAAGAGCCTTGCAGAGCATGTGATGTGATATTCATTTTCAGATAGTTGCCACTGGGAGGAGAGATTAAAATGATAGAATCATAGATTTTAGACTGGAAGAAAGCTCAGAGGTCATCTAGTTTCGATCAATCAATTTCCAGATGAGAAACTGAAGACCATAAAGGTGAAGAGACACAATCCAGTCCACACTGGAAGCATGTTGGAGAGTTTGATTTTAACTGAGGTCCTCTGACTCAATCTACTCTATCAGAGGGTAAGACTAGAAGCAATTGGTAGATGTTTCAGAAAGGTAAATTTAGGCTGGGTGTGGGAGGGGAAGAAAAACCTCTGAACACTTAGCTAAGGGTAAGAATTACTGATAAGGAAAGGGATAAAGGTACAGAAACAGACTGGAATATGGATACAAATACAGATCAGGATACAGATAGAGATAGGGTTAGAGGTACAGAAATACAGAAAAGGACATTGCTAAGAGTACAAATAATGACATGGTTAGGGCAACAGATAAGGATAGAAACAGGAATCCCTAGAGATAGGGATAAGATTAGGTAAAGGGATATAGTATAAATAGGGATAGAGAAGGACCAAGAAACAGAGATAGGGATAAGGGTGGGAATAGGGATACAGACTAAGATAGTGGTAGGGATAGGGATGCAGATAAGCATAGATAAGGGAATATAGAGATAGTGACTGGGATAGGGATACAAACAGAGGTGGGATGGAGATAGGAATGAGATACAGATAGGGACAAAGGATATAGACAATGAAAGAGAGAGAAATATGGATAAGGGTTTGGGTAGGGATAGGGATAGGAATGAGGATATAGATAGGGATAGGGATAAGGGATTAGATGTGATTTCATTGCTATAGGGAACTCCCAGGAATTTTCTCTACCAATGCAAGCTGGCACTTTCTCTGCAACTTAGTCTTAAAGAGTTGTCCAAAGCATTAATAAGGGTTACACCGCAAGTGTATGTCAGAGGAAGAATATAACCCCAAATAATTCTGCTTTGACAGATACATTCATTGGTACATGCAATTATATGGGAAATGGATACCTATCTTTAGGTTCTTGCAGCAGCCATGGTCACTCTTTGTAATCATTGTTTCCCTGTTCAGAGGTTTACCATTCTTCCACTCTTATTCATTTCTTCGGGCTGCATTGCTGATTCATCACCATAGGACTTTCCCTACTATATCCCTGCACCGTATACCTTCCCCTTCTTTACTCCCTCCTCCCCCTTCCCATCTTTTCTATTCTCTTTTATGTGTTCTGTTCCTCCAGGATACATGCTCCTTTAGGGCACATTGTTTTCTTTTTGGTTGTATTTGTATAGTCAGTGTTTAGCATAATGCCTCACACTTTTTCAGTACTTAATAAATGCTTGTTGACAGACCAGACATCTCTTTCATCTACCTCCTCTTCCACATTTCTGCCTACTGAAATTCTTTTTCTTCAAGATCAAGCTAAGATGCCACATCCTCATTGGAATTGTTCCTGACTTCTCTAGATTGATGTGACCTATCTCTCCATTTCCCCCCAAAATGAAAGGTCCTGTTTTTGGAGTTGTTGACCAATGACATCATGAAGGTGAAGTCTTGACTTTTGCATGGATTGGTTTTAAGTGAGACAGAGGCGCAGTAGTAGTTCTTTGTGGCTGGAGGTCTTGTCTCTCATGATTGTGTTTGACCTCCACCCTCTAGAAAGGGCATTTTTCTTCTATTCTGTGATTTCACGAATCCCTGGTGTGTGTCACACATACAAGGAATACAGCATGAACCAGGATATCACAAAGTTATAGAGGGCAGTGGAGGTGAGAGGGTCATTGGCTGATAGAGACAAAAATTTCAGAAAGTACAAGGACAATGAGAGCTGAGAAAAGAGCATTGGACTTATAATTTCATAGTTCATTTCATGGTCTCAGAGAGAGCAGTGTCAACAGAAAGAAGGAAGGAAATGAACAATTATTAAGAACTTTTTATGTGCTAGGCATTGTGCTAAAGACTTAAAATATGATCTCATGTGATCCTCATGACAACCATGGGAGGTAAGTGCTATCACTATCCCATATCTATGGATGAAGTAACTGCAGCAGAAGGAGACGGAGACACAGAAAGAGATGGAGAGACAGAGAGACGCAGTTGGTAGCTTGAAAAAGAGAGAAGAGTTTTGGAACAACCGCAGTGAGGCATTAGGGAGTCAGTAAGAAGTAAATTAAAAGATCACCGTGTGAACGTGAAGTTGGATAGTAGGAATTTACATAGAATATAGTCAGAATAATTTTGACATTCTTCCCCCAAGAGTATCTATTAGCTAAGGACAAAAACTATGCAAATGAAAGATCTATTGGTATTTGATCTGGACTTTTATCTTTCCTCACTCCAAATGTGATCTTAGATTTTTTTTTTGAGGGGGGAAGGCAAGGCAATTGCTGTTAAGTGATTTGCCCAGGGTCACATAGCTAGTAAGTGGGTTAAGTGTTTGAGATTGGATTTGAACTCAGATCCTCCTGACCCCGGGGTTGGTGCTGTATTCACTGCACCATCTAGCTACCCCATGATCTTGGATTTGTCTCTTTGAAGTTGTTGTTATTTTGATCACAAATCATTTTGATAACATTCAGGTCACAAACTGTAACTGACCACATCAGGAATTTGTAGTTTGTTTGTTTTTACATATTTCTCCTGACATGTTGCCTATTTAAGACAATGGTATCCTTCACTCTTCACATCAGAAATTTATATTTTTTTCAACCATTTTTATAATCTGGTTATGTTTGCTAACAGGGTTTCTATGTTCATTTTGGCTGCCTTACTAGGCAATATTTGGTGAATGAAGTCACTTGTAATCAGAGAACATAAAATGTGTATGAAGATTATGTTTTAGCTTTATATTGCTTCCATTCTAGAAAAGTAGCCACCAGTGTTTGAATGCTAAAAACATGGCATAGTAATTAGGACAAAGGAAAGGGAAGTATATTTCAAACTTTAAATTTAAACTCAATTAATTTTAATTTCATTGAGATGCTCATTTTGGAATTAAGGATAAAATGGGTAGGATAGAGGGATGCTAAGGATAATAAGTACATAGGAGCCAGTTGAAAAGGTTCCAAGGCAAGATAAGATTTCCCTCCCCACAAATTACTCCTACTTTTTCTAGTAATGAATATCCTTCTAGGAAATGAGTTTCACATGTAATATGTGCTTCTATAAGAAAAGATACTCCCAGCCTCAAAGAACTATCATTTTTTTTTAGAACTATCATTTTTTACTCTAACTCGTATTTAATCACCAAATGGACACTTGAGAACTTATATTCATTCCTGTAACAAAACTCTCCCTCTCTCCCTTCTTCTCTTTTCTTCTTCTTTCTCCTCCCTCCCACCTTCTCTCTCTTCTCTCCTCTTCCTTTTTTCATTCTCTCTCACTCTTTTCCTCTCCTTCCCCTCCCTTTTAATCTTCCCTTCCCTCTCCTTCCTGCTCTCTCTCCCTAGAAATGTTGACCTAGAGTAGCAAACCTGAGAATTTGGTCATAAGCAGTATCTACATGTACCCAATGGATCACTTTATTTTGGGTAAAATAATTTTTATTGGCACTTGCCAATTAATTCAGTCAAGGAATGATCCAGTTCTTTCATTTAGAATGCCCCCCATATCATTTTTATTACCTTTCATTGATCCTAGCATTATTTTTGTTTTGTAATTCAGTTTGACAAATATTTATTGAGTTCATACCAGACACATAGATGGGAAAATGCAGTGAAATCTTACTATTAGTATACACCTTGGGGTGATGAAAATAGTTGTCCTCCCCATTCCTTATCCCAACTAGAATTAATTTGAGTTTTTCTATTATGACCACTGACTTTTCCCTGGTGGACCTTGCCTTCCCAGAATGATACACATACTTATTTTGTTCTAGAAAAGTTCCAGTAATTATTTCCTTCAGTTTGCTTTTTAATTAGCACCTAAGGTTTACTGTGAGATTGCAAACCTATGAAGGGTTTCACCTACTTAATACCTAAGATGCTCAATTTCCTTAAGGGAAGTAGAGAAAAGAGCTCCCTATCTTTTGGTACTTCCTGGTGCTCCAGGGAATAACTCCCCCAATACCCTTCTGAATTTTGCAATTTACTTTGAACTGAGTCTTAATAGAGTAGTACCCAAAGAGGTCTCTACTGTCCAGTAGTACAGGTAGGATGAATGGGAGTTCTTAAGAGATAAGGATCTGATATTCCTTGGAGTTTGTAGGTCAATGCTGGGGTGACATTTTTCCCTGCTACTTGTGGAATGAGGATCAGATATGCTTTTGGGTGTTTTTATGCCTAAGACAGAGGAGATAGTAAGAACTTAGTGGAGGAGAGAGAGTTCCAAATGTGGAATGTTTTATTACAGATGAGTTGGCTGTATTCAATTTATTTAATCACTTTCCTTTGTTACAGGAGACCTCTCCTGGACTGAGGGTAGTCTTTAAATATTTGTAATGTAGAAACAAAACTCATCAATAAAATGTAAATAAAGCACTTCTTTTACTAATAAATTAATACCTATGATAGCTGACATTTTAAAAGCACTCTAAGGTTTGCAAAGTATTTCGTATACATTGTCTCATTCAAGACACACCATAATTCTATGAAGTAAGAATGATAGATGCTGTTATCCCCATTTTACAGACTTGGAAACAGCTCAAGGTCACACAATTAGTAAGTTTCATAAATGGATTTTTAATCCAAGCCTCCAAGGCTAATCTTTCCATATTGCTTTTCACTTTGAACATCTACTTAAATCAACACGTTCAACATTGTGGAAAATGAAAGATCCATCCCCTCAGACATTTTACAATTGGCTTGAGAAGGCAGGAAATGAAAAATAAATAACAACAAAAGCTCTAATGTTTGTACAAGCCCCTCAGAAATAAGAACACATTTCCATGAATTTTATTTCCTTTTCATCCCTATAGAGTAGGCAAGATAGCTAATTGTCTCCATCCATAAAATAATAATGGAGCTTTACATAAATGACTTGTCCAATGTCACATAACTAGAAAAGACTTAGAACTCTAATCCGGGTCTTATGACCCAATTCCTGACTCACTTAGGTGCTCCTGAGTTTGAGTCTCACATGCCAAGTACCTATCAGGCATTTCAGACAGGACGTCGCAGAAGCATCTCAAAACCAACATCTGCAAAATTGGAATCATTGTCTTTCAGGCCAGCTACCTGTCTAATCACTCAGGTTTTCAACTTCAGATGCAACATTAATTCCCCAGCCTTGCTCCCCTCACCTTCAGCAGTGTTGGTGGGACTGACCACAAGTGTAGTCAAAAATTTCCTGTGAAACTTTCAGAAGCCAGAAGTCAAAGTCCAATATTCAAAAAAGAAAATACTTTTTAGGAATTACTTAATATCTGATTGATTGGCTTTTTTTTAAAATTAATAAAAGTACCCATGCCCATGATTTTTATCCCTTTCTTTTTTGATGTTTTATATCACCTAGAAATGTGTCTTCAATGCTTCCTTTGACTGATTTGAAAAACAGATGGAAATGAACAAATCAACTGCATCTGTCCCAGCTCCTCCATCATTTGTTTCAACACTAAACGAGTAGAAATGGCAACAGCATGTTCTTTCTCAATGCTGAGTGCAAAGTCTTTGGCCTCCAGCAAAAGTACAAATAATTTCTATCCATGATGAATCCTTTCAATAACCAGAGCCCTGCAAATGTGGGATCAAATCATAGTCATTAGCTCCTGGCACTCTTCTTAAATGGATGATACAAAAACCCGAACAGCACCCAGACTTAGAAGCAAGGAAGTAGTTTGTATTTAACTTAGGCATTTATTTTTCTTTTCCTGTGAAAGTATAATTAAGAAAAGACCCATGTGACTGGGCAAAAACATCAAAGAGTAGCATTCATAGGAGCTACAAAACTTCAATTAAGCAGAGATCAAGGGATAAAAACCCTCAATTAACTGGAAGTTATTTTTTCTCTGTACTTGACTGTTAGGAAAGGGAGGCAACTGACAAGAAAATAGGCATCTATCAAGGCTTTAGTGAAAAGATGCAGGTTCCAGGCAATGTGTTAGTTCTCTTTTCATTCCATCTTTTATTCAGTTTAGAAATTTACTTGAATTTACTCCTATACATGCATAACTCTCCTCCCCACCCCATCCCAACTCTCCTCTACACCGACTTTCACACATATAACATAGAACTTAAAGTCTTTGAGACAAGGCCTATTTATTTTTTTATTTCTTTTATCTTCTTTTATTTATTTATTCCTTTGTTTATTTATCTATTTACTTATTTTGCTAGGCAACCCCTTATCTTATTATAATACCTGGAACATAAATGCTTAAGAAATGTTTGTTGGAAAAGTAACTGCTAAAGAGCAGCAACAGCAAAATGAAAGTGAATGCTACATAATTATAATGACCAAACTTCACCTCAAAGAAGAGACAAGACCATTCACTTCTTTGTATAGGTGGGAGACCATGGGGATGTTCTGTTTCTGTTTTTGTGTTTTTTTGCAGATGCTGTTTGATTCATTTAAAGTGCTGGTTAATTTTGTTGAACTGCTCCTACCCTGCCTACTCCCCTCCTCAACTCCTTTATCTTTATTTTGTATTATTTGTTGCTAGGAATGGGTATCTATGTAGCACAGGGGAAGGATCTATTTGGACAGTAAATTGATATCCACAAAATCAGATATGAATAAAAATTTAAAATGCAAACAAATTCCTTCTAGGAGGATATAGAAAAGAAGAAGTGTTAGAGATTACTGAGTCTGACTCATCATTTGACAGATAAGGACACTGAGGTTCCTAGAGAGTTAGGGAGTTTAGTTAGATACAGAGTTTGGACTTGGCCCTAGTTCTTCTAATGTGTAGTTCAGTGGTAATCTCAACTTCTTTTATTTTTATGGGACAGTAGCCTTTGAGAGTTCAGGAACCAAAGGAAGCATTAAGCTTCCTGCAGAAGAGTCTCTTCTCTCCTGGTTCATGTTCTTTGACCAAGTTCATACATCCCATTTAAGCTGTATACTAGACATTCAGCAAAATTCCTGAATTTCAGAGCAAAGTTGTCTACCCTTATAGCTTGCTTCTTGAAAGGACTCCTTCTTATCATTATTAACAGTTTTTCTGTCTCATTTTATTTTTCATCAACCTTGAATATGTCATCTAAATCCCATTTTGCCAATAATAATTTGAAAAAGCACACATGTTTTGGACAAAAGTTCTATGTCAGTGTGTCAGGAAAGCATACGATTTTAATGACAGCTAGAGAGACACCCACACCCCAGAAAACATTTTGCCTTCTTCTGGGTTTTAATTGAATAGCAATTTGTTAGACTGTGCCAAAATAGAGTATGAAGTTTCCTAGTTGGATGACATTTCCTGTCAAGATATTAAAGGACATATCCCTTTCAATTCTTTCCCTTTAGATTAGGACACCAATATCAGAAAACAATGTGACAGGAGAGTGGCACTGGAGGGGGAGCAATAAGTGACTGCCTGGGTTTCTCTTCAGATCACTCAAATTGATACCCCAGCTTTGGCTGCTAACATTTCAAACAAATTCCCCAAACAGGAGATTTTGATGAAATAAAGACAAAGGTGGGGATTGGGAAGGCAGTGAGTACATCGGCATTCCAGTCACACATCAGTTGCAATCATAGCCATAGCACCATACATGCATTCATTAAGGAAACATTCAGTGACTTTCAGCACAATCAGATTTAAAATGATTTAGCTCAACACTTGGGCTCAGAAAGTATACATCAGCACTAAAATAAGAAATAAATAATTTAAAAGAATAAATGTTTATTGAAAACATTTGATTCTAAGTCAATCAAGTATTTAGTTGTCAACTTTGCTTTGCTTATTTTCTTCTCTGGAAGAGTCAGTTGGGGGGAAAAAAAGTTTTCTTTACTTTTCTTTGTTTCCCCTGCCACAACAAAGAGGTATCTTCTGTTGTTGGAGCTTTTTGGCAAGGCAGCCCAAGTTAGCTCTTCTCTAAGGGCTAGGCTGCCAGGCTAAAACCAGGCATTTGAGGCTTTATTGAATTTGTAAACATCATTTATCTTAATGGTTATCAAGACCAACAACACTTCCTGAAGCATCAAACAAGCACATAATGTTTCCCCGTCTTGAAAACATATGCTCCAAAGAAAAAAGAACTCGAGTTTAAACTTCCTGGAACACTTCTGAGGGCTAAGATAGGCTTCAGTACACTGTCTACTCTGCTGGTACTTGTCTAGTCTGATTGCCTTCAGATTCCCAAATGTAAAGAAATTGATCATTTTTAAAAACAATTTGTCAGCAGCAGTAGAAGCTCCCAGAAAAAGCATAGGCAATGTCTTTAAACACCAGGCTGCACATACCTTTCTAACATATTTCTATTACATAGATTTCAATGGGAAGATTCCTTTTTTAAGAATGGCTTGTAAGGGGTGGCAAGGTGGTGCAGTGAATAGAGCACTGGCCCTTAAGTCAGGGGGACCTGAGTTCAAATCCAGCCTCAGACACTTAAACAAAAAAACTAGCCATGTGACCTTGGGCAAGTCACTTAACTCCAGTTGCCCTACCCCCCCCCCCTCCAAAAAGGAAAAAAAAATAAAAGAATGGCTTCTATATTTGGGGACCAAGCCAAGACATCAGGGAAATGTACTCTCCCCCAAACACCTCAGAACCACCTTTAAATAATGTCATAAACAGTTTCAGGAGCAGAAGATCCCATAAAAGGAAGGGATGAAATTATTTTAAGCCAAATACAGCTTAGAAGGCCAACAGGACAGGTCTGTAGCAACATGGAGAAAATGGAGCATGGTCCAGCACAGGTTGTGCAAGCAAACCAGGAGTAGGTCTTGAGAACCATTGAATCAGCAATGGCACTGGTTGCTTCCAGACCTTTCAGCCCAGAAATGGTAAGGGGGTCAAACAATAGATCAGAAGGAGACTACAGGGGTCTCTTTCCTGACACTGGGGGCAGAACTCTGTTGCTTTGCCCATTCCCTGAAAGTTCCAGGACAGAAAAGAGTGCTTATGGTAACTCACAGACCAGAATACCAACCAGAATAGTAGCAAAGAGATTTCTCCTTAGATCATATCACTTTGGAAGAATAGAAAGCCTACAGGTCCCTAGAAGTATCTCTGAACACAGTTGGACAAAACTCCTGAAGCTTGGGACAGTTTACCCCCAATTGTGGTAGCAGACTCCTACTTTAACAAAGAGTTAAAAGTTAATAAATAGACTTGGAAAAATGAGCAAACAAAAATCTTACCATAGAAAGTTAGTGACAAGAAAGTGACAAGGAAGATCAGAACACACTCATAAGAACAAAGTCAAAGCTCTAGTATCCTAAGCCTCCAAAAGATATGAATTGGTCTAAGACCATGAAAGGACTCAAAGAGAATTTTGAAAATCAAGTAATAGAAATAGAGAAAAATTTAGGAAGAGAAATGAGTGAGGCAAGAAAATCATGAAAAAATCATTAAGTTGTTAAGGGAGATACAAAAAAGTACTGAAGAAAATAACACCTTAAAAAACAGACCAGGTCAAATGTTAAAGAGGTACAAAAAAATCAATGAGGAGAAGAAAGCCTTAAAAAGCAGAACTGGCTGGATTTTAAAAGAGGCACAAAAATTCACTAAAGAAAAAAATCTCCCCAAAAAGTAGAATTGGACAAATGGAAAAAGAGGTGCAAAAGCTAACTGAGGGAAATAATTTCTTAAAAGTTTGAATTGAGCAAATGAAAGCTCTTGACTTTATGAGAAGTCAAGAAACAATAAACCAAAACCAAAAGAATGAAAAAATAGAATACAATGTGAAATACCTCATTGGAAAAACAACTGACCTAGAAAATAAATACAAGAGAGTTTAAAAATTGTTAGATTACCTGAAAGTCACGATCAAAACAAGAGCAGCAGCATCTTTCAAGGAATTGTAAAGGAAAATTGCCCTGATATTCTAGAACCAGAGGGTAATATAGAAACTGAAAGTGTCTATCTGTCACCTCTTGAAAGAGATCCCAAAACAAAAACTCTAAGGAACATGATAGGCAAATTCCAGAGCTCCTAGGTCAAGGAAAATATATTGTATAAGCAGCCCAGAAGGAAATAATTAAAATATTATGGAGCCACAGTCAGAATCACACAAGATTTAGCAGTTCTACATTAAAGTTTCTAACAGCTTGGAATAAAATGTTACAGAGTGCAAAGGGGCTAGGATTACAATGGAGAGACACCTACCCAGCAAAACTGAGCATATTCCTTAGAGAGGGAGGAGAGGGAAGGAATGGTCATTCAATGAAATAGAGGACTTTCAAGCAAGACCAGAGCTGAATAGAAAATCTGAATTTCAAATACAAGACTCAAGAGAAGCATAACAATGCAAACAGTAAAGGAAAATCATAAGGGACTTAATAAGGTCAAACTTTCTACTTTCCTGCATGGGAAGAGGATACTGGTAACTCATAAAAACTTTCTCACTATTAGGGCAGTTAGAAGGAATACATATGTAGACAGAGGGCACAGGTATGACTTGATTATGAAGGGATGATAGCTAAAACAATAAAATTAAAGGGTGAGAAAGAGAAATGCACTGGGAGAAAGGAAAAACAAGCGGTATAATGGAGTAAATTATCTCATATAAACAAGAAAAAATATAGAAAGCTTTTAAAGTGAAGTGGAATATGGGAGAGGTGAGGGGAAGTGAGTGAGCCTTACTATCATCACTATTGGTTCAAAGAAGGAATAATGTACATTCAATTGTTTATAGAAATCTATCTTACCTTACAGGAAAGGAGCAAGGAAGGGGATAAAAGACGGTGGGATATTATAGAACTTAGGTGTAAAGCCAAACACTAGCAGCTATTCAGAAGAATGCTACTGTGAATAGCTTTTAAGGTTCTGATTACACAGTATAGTGAACACTCTATTCCATAACAAATCAGAGCAAAACATTCACAGTAAATCAAGGTACAGTATTCACAATATTACAACTTATCACAAAAATCAAAATATAGCGTTCACAACAACTTATTACAGAAAATGACCACATAGTTTCCACTAGAGTGGTCACAAAATTTTGATCAAAGAGCTATCATTTAGTAACTCAAGCATTCACAAAATCCATAATTCAATCACAAAGTAAAATAGTTAATGTTTTCCACTCTTGGGGCACATTAAGTTAACTCAATCAGTCACTTGTTCAGTCATCAATCACTATATTTCATCAGAAAATACACAAGATTCTCCACTCCTAGGTCACTAGCAAATTATAATCATCTTAGTCAGTACACAGTATCCAAGTAAAGTCTTCTTTCATCTTGACTTGGGTGGTTTCTCAGATTCCCTGGATCTCCTTCCATGATCCCAGATCCTTCCTGGATTCACCAAACTGTCACCTGGGTGCAAAGGCAGACAGCTCTCATGTTCTTGTCCAAAGCTCTGTGCAGTTCCTGCTATACATTGGAGCTCACAGTGTACAGTCCATCTCAAATCCTTCACAGACAAGGCTTAACAAAGCCACAAACAAAAAAAGTCTTAAATCCCTCACAGTCATGCTTCCTTAGTTCCCTGGCAGCTCCAGCTGGTCCTTGGGATCAGCAGAAGTCTCAGCTGGCTCCCAGAGTCAAAATCACTCCATCCAGGTTTTCAAAATCAAAATCATTCTTTTCAGCCTGGGGGAGGCTTTCTTCAACCTCCTCAGCTCCTCTTCAGCCTCCCTGGGGACAGCAGCTTCTGCCTCTATGGATTTTGCTCCAAGAAGATCTGACTCAGTTACTAATTCTCATTTTTATTCTCAATTCTCAGGTCAGCCACAGCATGCCAGCCTCCAGATGCTGCTGAGAGAAATTCTCTCTTTCTCCAGTGGCAGCAGCTTCTGCCTCCAGATCCTT
Organism: Pseudochirops corinnae; assembly: GCA_028646515.1. NCBI lineage: Eukaryota > Metazoa > Chordata > Mammalia > Diprotodontia > Pseudocheiridae > Pseudochirops > Pseudochirops corinnae. The sequence goes on along the minus strand of CM053585.1, from coordinate 197,888,861 downwards.
GTCCAAAGAAATTCTCTCTCCCTCTCTGGGTTTTTCCTTATATCCATTATTGCATTAGCTTCCTGTTTCAGCCAACCCCTTCCTGTTATGTCAGCAACGGGGATTCATACCTCCTTGATTTATTACTAAGTGCTAAGTACCTTTTACATTTGCCAGTACAAAGGGATCTTCAAATTGAAATTACATTACACTTACATTAGGGCAGATTGGGCAACAGGTAGTCAGAAGCAAAACACTGTTGAGGAGGGACAAGGTGAAAGGAGAGAGAATAGAATAAAAGGGGGGAATAGGATGAAAGGAAATTCATTTGGCAATCACAACTGTGAAAAATCGCAAAAAGTTTCTCTCATTAATGTCTCATTTCTCTTTTTTTCCCACTTGAAAGTATTCTATTGTTTTAAATTGTATGTAAATATAGTTTTCAACATTCACCTTTGTAAGATTTTCATTTCCAAATTCCCACCCCCCTTTTCCTCTTTTCTTCCTATGATGGCATGCAATCTGATATAGGTTGTACATGTACAATCATATCAAACATATTCTTACATTAATCATGTTGTGGAAGAAGAATCAGAACAAGAGAGAAAAACCACAAAGAAGGGGAAAAAGAGAAAATAGTATATTTCAATCTGCCTTCAGATTCCATAGTTCTTCCTCTGGATGTGTATAGCATTTTTCATGATGAGTCTTCTGGAATTGTCTTAGAAAATTGTATTGCTCAGAAGAGATAAGTCTACAAAAACAGTCATCATACAATGTGGCTATAACTATGTAACTATGTTCTCCTGGTCCTGCAAACTTCACTAAGCATCAGTTCAAGTAAGTCTTTCCATTTTTTTTTCCTGAAATGCACCTTCTCATCATTTCTTTAAAGCACAATAGTATTCTATTACAATGATATACCACAACTTGTTTAGCCATTCCCAAATTGAAAGGCATTCCCACAATTTCCAATTCTTTGCCACAAAAATAAGAGCTGCTATCAGTGTTTTTCTACATGTTGTTTCTCCCCCTCCCTTTTTATGATCTCTCTGTAGTGCAGTAGTGGCATTGCTGGATCAAAGGGTATGCACGGTTTTATTGTCCTTTGGTCATAGCTCCAAATTGCTGTCCAGAATGGTTGGAGCAGTTCACAACTCCACCAACAATGTATTAGTGTTCCTATTTTCCCACATCTCCAATATTTATAATTTTCCTTTTTGGTAATATTAGCCCATCTGATGCATGTGAAGTGGTACTTCAGAGTCATTTATTTTGGATTTATCTAATAAATAGGGATTAGATAATTTTTTCCACATAGATATAGACCAGTGGTTCTCAACCTTTCCTAATGCTGCGACCCTTTAATACTCATATGTGGGCATATCTGGGTGTATCTGCATGTGGGTAGACTCGCCTGGAGACAGATAGAGGAGCAGTGTCTCGGTTCCTAAGACCATCGGAAATATGTGTTTTCCAATGGTCTTAGACTACCTCTGTGAAAGGTCCGGTCACAACCCACAGATTGATAACCGCTGATATAGACTATATAGAGTATAGATAGCTTTAATTTCTTCATCTGATAACTGCCTGTTCATAACCTTTGACCATTTATCAATTGGGAGATGACTTGCATTTTTATAAGTTTGACTCAATTCTCTATATAGAAATGAGACCTTCATTAGAGACACTGGCTATACAAATTTTTTCCCAATTTTCTGCTTTCTTTGGTTGCACTGACTTTGCTTGTGCAAAATCTTTTAAAAAATTAATTGTAATAAAAATAATCCATTTTTCATCTCATAATGTTCTCTACTTCTTGGTTGGGCCTAAATTCTCCCCTTCTCCACAGATCGGCCAGGTAACCTTTTCCTTGCTCTCCTAATTTGCTTATGGTATCATCCTTCATGTCTAAATCATGTATGTATTTTGAATTTATATTGGTATATGGTGTAAGTTTTTTGGTTGATGTCTCATTTCTGCCATACTCATTTCTAGTTTTTCCAGATGATTTTGTCAAATGGTGGGTTCTTATCCCCAAAGCTAGAGTCTTTAGGTTTGTTAAATAGCGAATTATTATATTCATTGACTACTGTGTCTGGTTTAGCTAACTTATTCCCTTGATCCACTACTATATTTCTTACCCATTGCTAAATAATTTTGATCATTGCTCCTTTACGATAATTTTTTAGATCTGGTATGGTAAGGCAACCTTCTCTCATATTTCTTTTTATGAATCCCTTAATATTCTAGACCTTTTGTTCTTTCAGATTAATTATTTTACGTTTTTTTTCAAGCCCCATAAAATAATTTTTGGTAGTTTGATTATTATGACACTGGATAACTAAATTAATTTAGGTAGAATTGTATTTTTACTATATTGGCTTAGTCTATCCATGAGCAACTAATATTTTTTCCAATTTTTTGGATCTCTCTCTGTGGAAAAGTGTTCTGCAATTTTGCTCATATAGTTCCTTGGTCTATCTTCACAAGTAGACTCCCATATATGTTATGTTGTTTGCATTTACTTTAAAGGGAATTTCTCCTTCTTTATCTCATTGCTGGGCTTTGCCAGTAATATATAGAAATGCCGATAATTTCTGTGGCTTTATTTTATATCTTGCAACATTGCTAAAGTTGTTAATTATTTCAAGTAGTTTTTTAGTTGATTCTCTTTGATTCTCTAACTATATCATCATATCATCTGAAAGAGTGATAACTTTGCTCTTTCGTTGTATATTTTAATTTCTCCCATTTATTTTTCTTCACTTATTGCTAATGCTAACATTTCTAGTACAATATTGAATACAGTGTTGATAAGAGACAGCCTTGTTGCACCCCTCATCTTACTGGAAATGCTTCTAGCTTATCCCCATTACAGGTAATGTTTCCTGAAGATTTAGATAGATACTACTTACCATTTAAAGGAAAACTCAGCGGAGCCAAGATGGCGGCGTAGGAGAAGCAACATATCACAGCTCTCACATAGCCACCTTAAAATACCCATAAAATTTGACTCTAAACTAATCCTAGAACTCCAAAATGCACACAAATATACTTTCCACTAAAGTCAACTCAGCTACAAGGAACCATATCATCACTGCAAACTGAAACCAGCCTGGCGTGAAGCCCTGGCTGAGCCCTGGGGGTGGCTGGAGCTTTGGGTGAGGGGATTGGTGGCAGCTGCTGCAGTGTTCAGAACTATGTCAGTGGGACTTGTGAGGTCGTGGGAGAAAAGCGGTCCAGCTGAAACGCCTCCAGGGCTGGGAAGCGAAAGGCAGAGATTTTGCACCCACCTCCACATTGCAGCTT
>CM053585.1:197867653-197885070 GCA_028646515.1 Pseudochirops corinnae | reverse complement strand
AAGAAATCAAAATACTACAAAACAGATACAAACAATTGAAAAAATAAAAGGCAATGTGAAATACCTCATTGGAAAAACTACTGACCTGGAAAAATAGAGACAGGAGAGATAGTTTAAAAATTGTTGGACTACATGAAAGCCATGATTAAAAAAAGAGCCTAGAAATCATCCTTCAAGAAATTCTCAAGGAAAATTGCCCTGATATTATAGAACCAGAGAGGAAAATAGAAATCGAAAGAATTCACCTATCACTTCTTGAAAAAGATCCCAAAAAGAAAGGAGAGGAGAGAAAGGAGAGGAGAGGAGATGAAAGGAGAGGAGAGGACAGGACAGGACAAGACAGGACAGGAAAGGAGAGGAGAAGAGAAGATGAGAGGAGAGTAGAAGATAAGAGGAGAGGAGAAGAGAGAGAAGCTTAGGACCAAATCCTGACAAAACCCTAGTCTGCTCTTCTTCCTTTGTACTCTGCATCCTTCTGCACACTTCTCTCACAGTGTCTGCCCTTCTTCCCATGCAGACAGCCTCTCTCCAGACAGATCCTCACATAATACTTGCTGGCGGGATCTGGGCTGGGGAGCATCATCAAGGTCGGCTTTGTTTTGTTCCAACCTAATGAAAGTTGTAATCTTTCTCAAAGAGGATTATTAACAGTAGCAGCAAGTAAGCAGAACTGGAGAAGAAGATAAGTCATCAATGATAGTAATTATAATAGCATTCAGACACTTCCTGGAGTCCTCTGAATTCACTGTGATGTGGGAGATAAAAACAAATCCAAAATTAGCATACCTAAGTTGTGGCCTCTTTTTTCTTTTGGACCAGTCAGTACTCTGTGTCTATATAAATAGCATGTCTCCCAATAATAGCTTCAGTATTAGGAGATAATAAGTCAGGGGGAGGTGAGGGGAAATGGAGGGGGGGGGAGCAGCTGTCTAAATATCCATCTGATCAATCACTTCTAATGGTTTGCATTTTCTCAAACAAAACACCAACCTGTTTGAATCATTAGAATTCTACAGCAAATCCTGTTTCTCAGGAACAGTTATTTCTCTATTGTAGTCTGGATCATTTTAATGAATACCTATCTTTGCTCTTAGCATTTGATTCAAGAAGATTTAATAAGTATCCAATGCAGTGAAGAACTGTAGTTATCATTAAGGTAGGAAGCACGTTGAAAGAGGAAAAATAACTCTACATTTTTAGTCTTTTGCATTTGTATTTGTGTATGTGGTTTAACACTGACTTTTATATACTTATTGAAATCTAATTCTTGGAAACAATATAGATTTGTGGCAAATAGCACATAGACAAAAAAAAAAGCATAGAAAGTTATTTGACAATGCAAAAATCTTTAACTGTGACCTCTGTGCCTTAGTTTTGGTCCTTATGCTTAGAGTTACTCTTCTTTCATCTTTACCTGTTGAAATTCTTCCTATTCTGGAAGATCCAGTGAAGGAGTAATCTCTTCCCTGAAGCCTTCTCTAATTCCCATAACCAGTTGTGATTCTTTTTTGTTATGAAATCTCATAGCATATCTTTTTTCTGTGTATACTCATATGTACCATTTTGTCCCATAATTTTTCTTTTTATGAAATATATTATTAAAATTATTTTTAAAACATTTTATTGACTTTTTTCTTGCATCATGATCATTTCTTGACATTAATCTCTTCTGCTACCACCACTTCTCCCACTACCACCCAAGGAGGCCTCCTCTATTACAAATTAAAACAATTAAATCCAAACTAAGAGACACTATGAATTACTGAATGAAACACAATGTTACTGAATGAAACCTGCTACACCCATTGTAGTCAAGGGAGATAACTTTTCATTTATTTTCTGCTACCAAGATTGAGCATTGCCATTTCTCAGCATTTTTACTTCCTTTAGTGATTTTCTCTTCTTTCTTTCTTTTTGTTCTCTTTTCTTTCCTTTTTAAAGCAAATTTGTGTCATTGTAATGATTATATGTATGTGCATTTAGATATAGATAGATAGATTTGATTTGATTTGAGATGTGTATATTTGAGATTCATTTGCATAGAAATGATAGTTGAAGTATCAGGAGTTAATGGGATCACCAAGAAAGAAGGTAGAGAAAGACAAGGGAAGATGACTCAGGACAGAACATTGTGGGTGATACACCTGTAATTAAGGGAGTAGACTATGGATGATGATACAGGAAAGTGTACTAGGAAGAGGTAATTAGGCATATACAAAGAGACACAGGAGAGGGCTGACACAGAATCCAAATTGACATTATTCTCCTCCATGTTAACTTATACCTCTTCTCATGCTTCTCTTACATTAATTCTTCTACTAAAGTCCTGCTCTGATGCCTCATCCTGCTGTAATTTAGTCACTTTTTAAGTCATGTCCAATTCTGTGTGACCCCTTTTGGAGTTTTCTTGGCAAAGTTAGTGGGGTGATTTGTCATTTCCTTCTCTGGGTCACTTTACAGTTGAGGAAACTGAGACAAACAGGATTAAGTGACTTGACCAGGGTCACTTAGTAAGTGTCTGAGGCTGAATTTGAACTCAGGTCTTCCTAAATCCAGAGCCAGCACTGTATCCACTATACTACCTCATTGCCTACCGCATGTTGACGTGGAAGTAAGCTTAAGTTTTCTGAGACTGTATTAACACTGTAAACTTTCACAGATCCAATCATATTAGAAATTCTCGATTCGTGAACTCAGGGATAGAAATTTCATTTGGTTAATCACAGAATAATAGGAATGTAGATTGACAGTTTTAGAATAGGAACAAATCTTACAGGCCATCTTGGAAAACAGTCTGAAAGCTTCATTTTGGCAGAAAACTGGTCACCGTGTAATGACATTTTGGGTCACAAAAGCTCATGGAATGTTCTATTAAGGCATCATTTATCTTTGATCTGTATTGTTGGAAGAGGAAGTGTACTGTTGAAGCCACAGATTCATGGAGGTATTAGAATGCCAACCTCTGTATTATATCCCTCACCAAGTTGATAGGAAATTGATAGGAAAGATTACATCTTATTCTTTTCTGTATCTTCTTATCTTAGGATCATGCAATTATACATTTATAGTTAGAAATGACCTCAGAAGTCATTTTGTACAACTTCTTCATTTTCTAGATAAGGAAATTGAAGTCAAAAGAGGTTAAGTGTGACTTGTCCAAAGTCATGGAAATAGGTAGACTTTGAGCTGATATTTGAACTCAGAGTCAGTGTTCTTTCCATTGTACTGCTTCCTTATGAATTAGAAGAGTAATGCACTAATTGGTGTTTTAATGAAGATTTAGTGTAAATTTAATTGAATAGCACTCCCATGTCACCATCAAGATTCAAAAATTCCTGTAACCAAAATGAGCATAGGTAATTAATCTACTCTTAAAATTTTTCTTCTTTTTGCTAGTCCTGCTACAAAAATCTTAATATCCAGCACAGGGAGAATCTCATTTCTTTGTTGTGGTTTTCTCTGATGGATAGGACTTGAACTTGAGGGGTTTGGACTTTATTCAGTAAAATGGGGAATGTGGTGTCAGGTCTTTGATGCATGGAGAGAATAAGAAAGAAATCAACCCACAGAATATTAGTGACCTGGTGAGAGCAGAAACATTTTCTCAACAGGCCAACAATTTGATCAAACAGTTTCCTATAACATGCAGAGAGCACCAAGAAATCATGAGTTTATATAACCCCATTAATGTTATTATCAAGCACATTTTCAAAGTTTTCTGTGAACTGGGATTATTAACATTGACTAAAATGGAAGAAAACACTGAATAGCCATGTTAGGTAGTCTTAGTCACATGGAATGGATATCTAAGATTGTACAAATAGTTTAACAATAATAGAATAAGGAAAAATCTTTCATTGCTATCAGTTGTCTTTAGTCCCCCATCTTATTATTTGCATTTTAACTGAGGTGGAGAGATGCTTAGAGAAGTCCTTGACCAATATATGCATATGTATATTTTATAAAACTTTAAGTTGTGCAAAGGACTATCCATATATCATATCATTTGACTCTCACATCTACACTTTGATGTAGGAGTTATTATTATCCCAATTTAACAGTTGAGGAAATTATAGGCTGAATTAAGTGACTTGCTCAAGGTCACACATCTAATAAATTTATGAGGTTGGTTTGAACTCCTAACTCCAAATCCATCTCCCCCTCCCATCCCCCAATGTCTCTAAGCTGTTTTCTTTTCTTTAAAATGGGGATAATCTGCTTTCTGTACTTATTTGATCACATTATCTTTAGTAAAGGACTTTTTAAACTAAAAATCTTTGTAAATATGAAATATCATCCTCCTCATCCTCATCATTATACTAACACTACTTAACATAATCTGCACCTGACATAAACTATGTGCTCAAGGACATGTAAGGAAGAAATAGAAGAAAGAATGAAAGAACAAAAGAATGAAAGAAAGAATGGAAGGAAGGAAGGAAGGAAACAAGAGAGAAAGAAAGGAAGGAAGAAAGAAAGAGAGAGAAAAGGAAGAGAGAAAAAGAAAGAAAAGGAAGGAAAGAAAGAAAGGTCATTCATCAAAAACAAGAAACAACAGATAGACAATATGAATGCTATGTTATAACCTCAAGATATTATAAGAATTCAAGGAAGTCCATGGTGAATTGAAAGAATTTTCTTTGAAGAATTTATACAACAACATGGATAAAAATCATATATAATCAAGATAAAGAGCTGCAATCTACTTTAGTAGCCAATAGAGTTGTAGGTACTTTTTGGCATTTCGGCATCTCTGTTACTGAATCTCTGTTCTTTCCACTGCACACCAGACAGAGTCTAATAATTCTGAAATTAATAATCTAATAACTCTTAAATTATCTCTCTTCAATCTATTTTCTAGGTCAGTTGTTTTTCCAATAAGATACTTCACATTTTCTTCCATTTTTTATTCTTTTGACTGTTTCAGTGTCCTTTATGTCCCGTGAAGCTATTATCCTTCACTTTCCAATTATAATTTTTAAGAAATTATTTTACACTTCCAGGATCCAAGATGGTGGAGTAAAAAATTAGTTACTCTCACTCTCCCTTATTTACCTCTGAAAAAACAGAAAATGTTACCCCAGGGAAAATTTTGGAGTAGCTTCACCAGCAGAAATATGAGATTTAACAGTATTGTAGCCTGGGAAGCTTGGGGAATTAACAAGAAAGGTCTCTCTCACTCTGGTGGAGGGGGCAACATTACAGGACAAGAGCCATCCCAGCAAGCCAGCAACAAGCCCCACCTCAGCAAACCAGAGGGAGATTCTGAGCCCCAAGGTGGTGGAGCAGGCAAGTGCCAACACCAGAATTGCCTGAATGCTTCAGAACAGGCAAGGGAACCAATAGACATGAGCTCAGAAAATCATGTGCACTAGTGGGCAGGTATCTCCCAGCAGCTAAATCTCCTGCTGCTTCAGCATGACACCAGGAAACACAATTTCAGGAGACCCAGCTTCAGGATGCCAGGCATCCTCCAGTAACCAAAACTTTTAATGATTTAAAGAAGCCTGGGTGGGGGGGAGGGAGGGCAGAGCCAAGAAGATGGAGTAAAAACAGGAATTTGCATGAGTTCTTGCTCCAACTACCTCCAATACCTGTAAAAATTGTGCCAAACAAATTTTAGTGCTATAGAACCTACGAAGTGACAGAGAGAAACAAATCTCCCTCTTAAGGCAGCCTGGCAGAACTACAGGAAGGGTCTATCATATTGAGCTGGGAATGGAGCACAGTCCCGTGTGAGCTATGCTAGCCCAGACCAGCAACACAGACTTGTCAAAGCAGATGTCAGGCAACTGATTCATTGGCAGCTGTGGCAGTTTTTTAACCTATAAACACCAAAGAGAAAGTAAAAGGTCAGTGGGGAACTCTATTGGAACTGGGTGAGAGAAGATTGCAGCCTGGCTCCTGCCCCAGGGTGGCAGAGGTGGTGGCAGCTGTAGTTGCTGCCCTGTGGCTGCCTCCTGAGCCCCAGGTGTACAGGTAATGAGGGGACCAAGTGATGATTCAGAGGATGCTTGCTCTTGCTTTGGCCTGCTTTGATCTGGGTTGCAGTCTTGAATAGGAGTCCTGGGGTAAGGAGTGCTGGTAGAGATTATTGAGACTGTGCAGAAGCAGTCCTCTTCCTATTTCTGAGGCAGGTGCCCAAATAAATTTTGACAACAGATGCATAAAATGCCAGAAATTTGGGGCACAGCACTCCCCATTCTAGAAGGGGAGTTCTACTGTGGCAAAGAGTTCAAAATTCAAGTAATTGTTTGGCAAAGTAAGCAAACAGAAGAAGCGTAATCAAACTATATAATCACTTTTGGTGACAAAGACAATCAAAATATAGAACTAGAAGAAGACAGCAAAGTCAGAACTCCTGCATCAAAAACCTCCAAGAAAAATATGAATTGGTATCAGGGCATGGAGGAGCTCAAGAAAGATTTTGAAACTCAAGAGAAGTAGAGGAAAATTGGGAAGAGAAATGAGAATGATGCAAGAAAATCATGAAAAGTGCATCAATAGCCTGCTAAAGAAGACCCAAAAATACTGAAGAAAATAACACTTTAAAAAATAGACTGACTTGAATGGCAAAGGAGCCCCAAAAAGCCAATGAGGAGAAGAAGGCCTTAAAAAGCTGAATTTTCCAGATGGAAAAGAAATTTTAAAAACTCACTAAAGAGAATAATTCCTTCAAGGTTAGATTGGAGCAAATGGAAGCTAACAATTTTATGAGAAATCAAGATGCTATAAAACAGATACAAGCAAATGAAAAAATAGAAGGCAATGTGAAATACCTCATTGGAAAAACCACTGACCTGGAAAATAGATCCAGGAGAGATAATTTAAAAATTATTTGACTACCTGAAAACCATGATCAAAAAAAGATGATAGACACCTTCTTTCAAGAAATTATCAAGCAAAATTGCCCTGATATTCTAGAACCAGAGGGCAAGATAGAAATTGAAAGAATTCAAATCTTGAAAAAGGTCCCAAAAAGAAAACTCCTAGGAATATTATGGCCAAATTCCAGAGTTCCAGATCAAGGAGAAAATATTGCAAGCAGTCAAGAAGAAACAATTTGAGTATTGTGGAAACACAATCAGGAAAACACAAGACCTAGCAGCTTCTACATTAAAGGATTAAAGGGCTTAGAATACGATATTCTGGAGGTCAAAGGAGCTAGGACTAAAACCAAGAATCACCTAACCAGCAAAACTGAGTATTATGCTTCAGGGGAAAATATGGATATTTAATGAAATAGAGGGCTTTCAAACATTTTTGATAAAAATAACAGAGCTGAACAGAAAATTTGACTTCCAAATACAAGGAACAGTGAAGCATAAAAAGGTAAGCAGGAAAAAGAAATCATAAGGAACTTACTAAATTTGAACTGTTTATATTCCTACATGGAAAGACAATAATTTTAACTCATCAGACTTTTCTCAATATGAGGATAGTTGAAAGGAATATATATGTATGTATAAATGGGTGTATGTGTATGTGTGTATGTATGTATGTATGTATGTATATATATATACATATATAATCTTTGTGTGTGTATATGTGTGTGCATGTGTACATAGACAGAGGGCACAGAATGAATTGAATATCAAGGTATGATATCAAAAAAATAAAATTAAGAGATGAGAGAAGAATATATTGGGTGAAGGAGTAAGGGAGAGGTAGAACAGGATAAATTATCTCACATAAAAGATGCAATAGAAACCTGTTACAATGGAAGGGAAGAACACGAAGGTGAAAGAGGATGAGTCAACGTTATTCTAATTGGATTTGGCTTAAGGAGGGAACAACATACATGCGCAACTGAGTATCTTATCCTACAGGAGAGTAGGGGGGAAGGGGATAACAGGGGGAAATGCTAGAAGAATATGTACTGATCTCTAGTTCAAAAAGCCTTATTGGAAGAGCTCAGGAAGGATTTTAAAAGTAAAAAAAGAGAGGTAAAAGAAAAATTGGGAAAAGAAATGAGAGGTATACAAGAGGGAGTCAAAAGCTTGCAAAGGAAAGGACAAAAATTGACTGTAGAAAACAAGTCATTGAAAAATACAATTGGCCAAAAGTACACTGAAGAAAACAACTCTTTAAAATATAGAATTTGCCAAATGGAAAAGGATGTACAAAGTCTAATTGAAGAAAACAATAAATGTAAATTTAACTAAAATATAAAATGTATGTCTAAAATTGTTATTATTAATTGGATAGTTTGTAGGATAGATTGGGGGTAGACCTGAGTATGATATGACTTTAAAAAGCACCTCCATTTAAGAACAGCTAAAAAGAGTAATTATCTTATATAAATAAGGTGGGAGAGAAAGAATCAAGAGAGAGGAATTAGATGGGATAGGAGGACTGTCCTGGAAATCTATGTTCATTGGGAATGGATTCAAAAGGAAACAATACATTTATATCTAGAAGAGTATAAAAGTCTTCTAAATCCAGAAAGAAATAAAACACTAAGGGAAAAGGGAGGGGGGAGATGATAAGAGGGATATCTAGAAGAGAGGGTGAGGGAATAGTTTAAAGGGGTATATAGAAGGGTGCTTAAATTAATGACAATGGGAGGATAAGAAAGGGATCCTTGGAGGGGGAATAGTTTAATTATAGGAGGGTAAGGTAGAACATGGAAGAAAAGTAGAAGAGTCAGGAAGGATAGGAAATAAGAGATATGCACAAACATAAAAACAAAGATCAGGAGCAGAATTTGTCAGGGAAAAATATACATGTATTTTTGTATGTATGTATGTATGTATACACATATAATATATAATGTGGATTTATGTGTTATACATATGTACATATATACACATATGTAGATATATCATCAATTAATTGTAGACTTCTCAGCAGGGTGAAGTGGGGAAATGAACAAAGTAAAAAGTGTGCAGCAGAGAACAAAAGAAAACTTACAAGGAAGCAAAGATGGACAGCTCTCAACATGATGCATAGTATTTATTATATAGACTTTCTTGAAATGGAAATTTATTGCTATATATTTTGAATCCTGTCACATTCTGCTGTGCATATGACATGTTTTATTTTCTTATTTTGTATTTCAGTCTCAGTATTTAAATTTATATGTTTCTTTTTTCTTGTTGTGAATTTAAGTTTTAATAATAATAATAATTTAAGTTTTAATAATGAAAAAAGAAATAGACTGCAAAAATGAACAAACAACAAGAAAATTACTGTGGGGTCAGAGAAGGTCAAAATACAAACTTAGAAGACGATAAAGTCAAAGTTGCTATATCCAAAGCCTTAAGAAATATGAATCAGGCACAAAAAGAATAACACCTTAAAAAGCAAGTTAGGCCAAATGATAAAAAGAGACATGAAAATCCACTGAAGAGAACACCTTAAAAAGCAGAATTGAAAGATGTACAAAAATTCACTGAAGAAAAGTAGAATTAGTTAAATGGAAAAGGATGCAAAATGTTTGTTGAAGGAAATAATTTCTTCAAAATTAGAATTGGGCAAGAGGAAGCTAATGACTCCTTGAGACATCAAGAAACAATAAAATAAAATCAAAAGAATTTTAAAAATGTAAAATATCTCATTGGGAAAAAAACTGATCTGGAAAAGAGATCAAGGAAAGATATATTTTAAGAATTATTGCAGTACCTGAAAGGCATGATTTTTTTTTTTAAAAAGAGCTTAGAAATCATCTTTTAAAAAGGAATTATTGAGGAAACCAGCCCTGATTATAGATCCAGAGGGTAAAATAGATATTGAAAGTATCCATTGACCACCTCCTGAAAGAGATCCCAACATGAAAACTCCAAGAATGGTATTCACAAATTCCAGAACTCTAAGGTAAAGGGGAAAAAATATTGAAAGCAGCTAGAAAGAAAATATTTTAAAAGAGTATTGGGGGGGGAGCAGTGTCAAGATGGCAGAGTAAACGTAGGGACTTGCTTGAGTTATCCAACAAATTTCTCCAAATGCCTGTAAAAATGACTCTAAACAAATTCTAGAGCAACAGAACCCACAAAATGACAAAGAGAAACAAATTTCTAGACCATAGCTATGTGGAAGGTCAACAGGAAAGATCTTGAGAGAAGAGCATAGTCCAGCATGCACCATGATGGCACAGATAAAGCCCTAGCAAATCTAGAGCAGGTCTCAGGGCAATGAATCAATGGCAGCTATGGTAGTTTCCAGACTTCTCAATCCCCAAACACCAAAGACAATTTTCTGGTCAATAGGAAAGATCTGTTTGATCTGGGTAAAAGAGGAGAGTGGTCCTGACTGAGCCCCAGGGCAGAGAAAGCCTTGGCAGTGGCTGCTTCTGGAGGTCATGGTCCACAGACAGTGGGAGGATCAAGCAGCTGATCAGAGAGGGATTGCAGGGATCACTTAGCTGGCACTGAGGCAGGATTCTCTTATCTAAAAAAAAATAAATTTAAATTAAGGTGTGAGAAAGGATTATACTGGGAGAAGGAGAAAGGCAGAGGGAGAGTTCAAATGGGATACATTTTCTCACCTAAAAGAGGTAAGGAAAAGCTTTTACAACAGAGGGGAAGGGCAGGTTGGTGAGAGAGGGAATGAGTAAACCTTACTGTCATTGGATTTGGCTTAAGGAGGGAATAACATACCAACTCAACTAGTTATGAAAATATATCTTACCCTACAGGAAAGTAGGAGGGAAGGGAATAAGAGGGAGGTGATGATAGAAGGGAGGAAAAATGGGAGGAGGGGATAATCAGAAACAAACACTTTTGAGGAAGGATAGGGTCAAAGGAGAGAATAGAATATGGGGGTGGGATAGGATTGAGGGAAATATAGTTAGTCTTTCACAGTATGACTGTTATGGAAGTATTTTGCATGACTACACATGTATAACCTATATCAAGTTATTTGCTTTCTTATTGAGGGTGGGTGGGGAAAGAGGAAGAGAAAGAATGTGGAACCCAAAGTTTTAAAAATGAATGTTAAAAGTTGTTTTTACATGCAATAGAGAAAAAGCACTACCATTAAAAGAGATTAGGTAGGGGTTCATATAGCAGGTGGTATTGAATTGAATCATCATTTCCCTTTTCCTGGATACTCTGTTATCTATTAATATGATCTAAGATCACATTAATATGTCTGTTTTCCATATCATACTATAGATTCTTATTGAGTTGGCTCTCTTCTACAACTGCTAGATTTTTTCATATGAACTCTTTTCTAGTAATGGCGCCCCTTTTATGTTGTACTTATAAAATTGATTTTTTTTTTAGCCCAAATTCAGGATATTACATTCCTTCCTATTAAGTTTGATCTTTTTAACTCCTACCTGACATTCCAACTTGGTTTATTTTTGTGTCCTAAACTGTCATCAGATATATTAGCTAACCTCCTCAGCTTTTCACCATCTGAAATTTGTATAAATGTGTCAGTCATATTTTTATCCAGTTCACTATTAAAAATCTTGAATGAAACACAGCAAAAGATAGATCTCAATAGTTGTTATTAGAGTAACCCCTTTCCATTAACTTTCACCTTTTGAGTAGTTCCAGTTGAGTCAAATTCATTTCAATAAACATTAATTACCCAAACATATAAAAGGTCCTGTGCTTGCTGCTGGGAATATGAAATCTAAAGTGAGGCAGTAGTAAAGTATACCATTATCAATGTTATAAGGGAAAAAAAAAAAAAAAACATCTGTGTGAAGGGGAAAAGCAATGTACTATGAAAAAAAAAGTAGAAAGAAATAGGTCAGTTTTACCTGAGATAACTTCATGGAATACTTTGTGGAAGTAATGCCATGTGAGTTGGGCTCTGAAGAAAGGAAAGTACTTAAGTAAAAATGGATATGAAGGAAATCTCTTCCAAAAATGAGGAATAGCCAAAATCATTTCATAGGCATGGGAGTGGGTAGGATAAGAATAGGCACAAAGAGTAGTCTAGTCTGGTTGGAATATGTAATACATCAAAAGGAAACTTATTAGATAAGATTGGATTCTTGCTGTAGCTTGGAGGCAGAACATAGAAGATCTTAAGTACCTTTATTTACATTTTATTCTGTACACAATGGGTACTGGGGGTGGCTAGGTGGCACAGTGAATAGAGTACTGGCCCTGGAGTCAGGAAGACCTGAGTTCAATTTTGGCCTCAGACACTTAACACAAAAACTAGCTATGTGACCTTGGGCAAGTCACTTATCTCCAATCGCTCTACCCTCTCCCCTCCAAAAAGCGAAATAAAAAATGAAAATAATTAAAAACATAATGGCTACCCACTGAAGGTCTTACAGGAGTGACATGATTCTAAAAGTCAATTAGGAAGAAGACTTAGGTGTGGATGTGATGGATTCATTAGAAACGGCATAAACTAGAGGCAAAAAAACCAGACTGAGGCAATTAAAATAATAAAATAAAATAAAATCTAGAAATCTACAATTAAGGAGATAAGGGAAAAGAATATGAATCAAAACTAGCATTTACTAACCAAGTATCATAATTCAAGTCTCAAAAATCTCCTAATCAAGTAAAGGTTTCAAGTTATTTGAAAATTTTGGCTTTCTGGCTTAACTTAAAAGCAACTCTATAAATATTAGGGTAAAGAAAATCTCCCAGATTTGGAGAGGAGAATAGAAGTTATTGATTCAAGGAAAAGGTAGCTTCTTGATATTGCATACATTAAGTACAATAATTTAAAATATGACCATACAGTTATAAAATTATTATTAAAGTTAAAATAATTAAAATAATCTAAGAAATAAGTTATGAAGGCTTACCTGGGATTGGTTAGCATGGAAGTAGAGAGAAGGAGCAGGATACAACAGTTATTTTAGTGGTATAAATGATAGTAATTATGTTAATGGATTGATACGGGACTCTATATTTTCTTATTTAACCATTGTTTTCTTTATTCCTTAGAGCTGTAAGGGAACAACCAAATTACAGATACATTAACAATTGCCATAGCCAATCCCTTTACTGACCCAAATGAAAGCTGAATATTAAAAAAAAATCTTTTGAATTTTATAGTCTTTTGAATTGGTTTGGGGACATTAAAAAACAGAGATGAAAAGTCACATAGGAATAGGATATAGTTACAGCAGGTTGGGCAAGTACAAAGGTTCCCTTTAAAAATATTTCTCATAGTGGTTCAGGATGGCATGCATAAGTTTTTATGGTAATACGAAGTTCTCTAGGAGCACAACAAAATTAAAAGACACAGAATCCTGATCCCACATTTTACAACTGATTAGAAATATTGGGTAAAACTTTGAGATGGTTCCTATGAGCGTGGAGTTTCATAAAGTGAAAGAATGGAGTTTGGGAGCAAGAGAAAGATAGGGAGTTTAATTATTCAATTAGTTCTGAAGCTGTAAAGCCAAGCATTAGCAGCTTTTCAGGAGAACGCTAGTGGGAACAGCTTTTAAGGTTCTGATTACACAGTATAGTGAACACTCTATTCCATAACAAATCAAAGCAAAACATTCAGAGTAAATCAAAGTACAGCTTTCACAATGTTACAACTTATCACAGAAAACAACCACATAGTTTCCACTACAGTGGTCACAAAGTTTTGAACAAAGAACAATCATTTAGTAACTCAATAATTCAATCATCGTAATCATTCAATCATCCTTAGGGAGGTTTTCCTCCTTAAGGGACACAAAGTACAATAGTCAAAATTCTCCACTCATAGGGCACACTAAGTTCACTCAATCAGTCACTTTTTCAGTCATCAATCACTAAGTACAACCATTTAGTCAATCAATCATCCTTCATCATTCACTATTCAATCATCAGAAAATACATAGACCCTCCACTCCTAGGTCTCTAGTAAATTTACAATTTGTCAGTCAGTACACAGTATCCAAGTAAAGTCGTCTTAAAGCTTGACTTGGGTGGTTTCTTGGATTCCCTGGATCACCTTTCATGGTCCCAGACGCTACCTGGATTCGCTGAACTGTCACTTGGGTTCAAAGGCAGACAATTCCCAGGTTCTTGTCCAGCTCTCTGTGCAGTTCCTGTTCCACACTGGAGCTCACAGTGTCTAGTCCATTTCAAATCCTTCACAGTCTCTGTTCCTGGGAAAACAAATCTCCACAAAGCCACAGACAAGTCTTAAATTCCTCACAGTCGTGCTTCCTCAGTCTTTTGGCAGTTCCAGCTGGTCTTTGGACTCATCAGCTGGTTCCTAGAATCAAGATCACTCCATCCAGATTTTCAAAATCAAAATAATTCTCTCTGGCCTGGGAGGGGCTTTCCTCTTCAGCCTCCCAGGTGGCAGTAGCTTCAGTCCTCATGGAGTTTGCTTCAGGAAGATCTGTCTCAGTTACCAGTCCTCATTTTTCTCCTCAATTCTCAGTCCAGCAGTAGCAGCCCAGTTTCCAGATGCTGCTGAGAGAAATTCCCTCTTTCTCTAGCAGCAGCAACAGCTTCTGCCTCCAGATCCTTGTCCCAAGAAATTCTGAATCTCCCTCTCTGGGTTTTTCCTTATATACAGTATTGCATTAGCTTCCTGTTTCAACCAACCCATTTCCTGTTACTTCAGCAACAGGGATTCATACCTTCTTGATTAATTACTAAGTACTTAGCACCTGTTACCTTTGCCAATACAAAGGGATCTTCAAATTCAAATTACATTACCATTACAGAAGCCAGTTAAATATACTGTCATACCCTTTATACCTTGCCCATAAAAACACTACACTACAATTTGTAGTAGATTGAATGCTGAATTTGAAGTCACAAAGACCTAAGTTCAAATGTTGTCTCAAACATTTAACTATGTGAATTTAGGCAATTTACTTAAGCTATTTGGGGCTCAGTTCCTTACTTATAAAATAAAGAGGTTGGACTTGATGGTTTTTTATGTCCCTTTCAGTTCTAAATCTACAATCCTATGATCCTATGAAATCTCTGGTTGAAACCCAGATGTTACATAGTATTGTCTTTTTTTCCCCTTTTTCCTCTCCCCCCTGCCACCATTATTTAATATTTGTTTTTCCCAATTACACGTAAAAACAATTTTAACATTTAATTTTTTTCAAATTTTGAGTTTCAAATTCTCTCTCTATGTCTTCCTTCCAATAGGAAGTAAAAAAAAAAATGGGCATGTGTAGTCATGCAAAAGAGATTTCTGTGTAGGTCATCCTCTGAAAGAAAACACAGACAAAAAAATCCAAGAAAAATGAAGAAAGAAAAGAAAAAGTATCTTTGATTGGCATTCAGATTCTACCAGGTTTTTTTCTCTGAAGATGAACCTGAATATGAACCTTTTATCATAAGTCCTACAGAATCATCTTGGTTCATTGTAATGCTGAGAATAACTAAGCTATTCAAAGTAGATATCATACAATATTGCTGTTACTGTGTACAATGTTCCCTTGGTTCAGTTCATTTTACTTTGCATCATTTCATGTAAGTCTTTCTAGGTATTTTTTTTCTTTCCGAGAACATCCTGCTTATCATTTCTTATATCAGAATAGCATTACATCACAATCACATAAAATAACTTGTTCAGCCATTCCCCAGTTGATAGACATCCTCTCAATTTCTAATCCTTTGCCACCACTAAAAGAGCTGCTATAAATATATTTGTACAAATCAGTCATTTTCTTTTTCTTTTTTTTAAACCTCTTCGTGATACAAACCTCGCAATGGTATTGCTTGGTAAAAGGGTTATAGCCCTTTGGGCATAGTTCCAAATTGCTATCCAGAATGATTGAATCAGTATATAACTTTACCTAGTACATTAGTGTTTCAAATTTCTCACATTCCCTCCAACATTTTCCATCCATCACTTTCTTTTTCTGTCATATTATTCAATCTAAAATGTTTAAGGTGGTAGCTCAGAGTTGTTTTAATTTGTATTTCATACAAGAATAGTGATTTAGAACATTTTTATATGACTATAGATAGCTTTGATTACTTTGTCTGAAAACTGCCTATTCATATCCTTTAACCATTTATCAATTGAGGAATGGCTCTTATTTCTATGAATTTGACTCAGTTTTCTATATGTTTAAGAAATGAAGTTATTATCAAAGAAACTCACTACAATTTTTTTCACAATAATTATTACCAATTAAGTACTTCCCTCCATCCAATTTTACCCATTTATCCTACTCTCTTTCACTCTGTCCATTCCCAAAAGTGTTTTGCTTCTGACTTACACCTTCTCCAAACTGTCCTCCCTTATATCAGCTCCCATGCCCCTCTCTTATCCCCTCCCCTTCCTATTTTCCTGTATTGTAAGACAGAATTCTACAACCAAGTGAGTGTATTATTCCCATTTTGAGCCATTTCCAATGAGAGTAAGGTTCCTGTGCTTCCTCCCCACTTCTCCCATTTTCCCTTCCACTGTAAAATCTCTTTCAGGCCTCTTTTATGTCACGCAATTTATTTCATTCTACCTCTCTCTTTACCCTTCTCACATTCTTCTTTCTTATCCATTAATTATATTTTTTTTAGATAATCATACTAATACATTAAACTTACCCCCTTGCTTTCTCTCTGTGTATGCTCCTGCTACAGTCTTAAAAATGAGAAAGATTTTAGGAGTTATAACTATTTACCCATGGAGGAAAACAAATAGTTTAACCTTGTCAAACCCCTTATGATTTCTCTTTCCTGTTTAACTTTTCATGCTTTCCTTGAATCTTGTATCTGAAAGTCAAATTTTCTATCCATTTCTGGTCTTTTCATCAAGAACATCCAAAAAATCTTTTATTTCATTGCATGTCCCCCACCCCCAAGGATTATACTCAGTTTTGCTAGACAGGTGATTCTTGGTTGTAATCTTAGTTCCTTTGCCCTCTGGAATATTGTATTCCAAGTCTTTTGCTCCTTTAATGTAGAAACTCCTAAATCTTGTGTTATCTGGACTGTGATCCCACTGTATTTGAATTGTTTCTTTTTGGCTGCTTGTAGTATTTTCTCCTTGATCTAGGAGGTCTGGAATTTGGCTATAATATTCTTAGGATTTTTCATTTTGAAATTATTTTTATAAGGTGATCAGTGGATTCTTTTCATTTCTATTTTACCCTGTTTCTAAAGTCTGAGGGTGATTTTTCTAAATAATTTCTTGAAACATGATGCCTAAACTCCTTTTTTAGCATGATTTTTCACATAGTCCAATGATTCTTAAATTATCTCTCCTGTGTCTATTTTCCAGGTAAGTTATTTTTCTGATGAGATATTTTATGTTTTCTTTTATTTTTCATGTTTTTGATTTTATGTGATTGTTTCTTGATGTCTCATGGGGTCATCAACTTCCACTTGCCTAATTTTAACTTATACAGAATTATTTCTTCTGTGAGCTTTTGTATCTTCTTTTCCATTGTTATGGGAATCTGAAGATCTTCCCTGCCCCTAGGCCCTTTGCTAAAGTGGCTACGTGACTCTGAGGACCCTTGGATATTTGAAAGTATACTCTGTTCCCTAATAGGCTCAATGTGGTCACGTGGAGCC
>CM053585.1:197845564-197867153 GCA_028646515.1 Pseudochirops corinnae | reverse complement strand
AAACTGGGCATCTTGCCGCATAGAAGAGTAGGGGGAAGGGGGATGAGAGGTGGGGTGATGGAGGGGAGGTCAGGGTGGGGGGGGGAGGGCTGAGGAAAGTTCACACTTCTGTAGAGGGACAGGGACAGGGACAGGGTAGAGAGTGGATGGGGGGGCAGGATAGGAAGAAGGGACACATAATCAGACTCTCACAATATGCTCACTGTGGAGAAGTTCTGCGTAATTACACATGATCAGCCTGTATTTGATTGCTTTTCCTTCCAGTGTGTGTGGGTGACAAGGGAGGAAGAGAAAGAATCAAGAATTTAAAGTTCTATAATCAAATGTTAAAAATATATATGTATGTATATATATATATTATATATAATATATATAATATATATATATATATACATACAATTATTATTAACTATATCCAACTAGAACTCAAGATACACAGGCACTGTGGTTGGGAGATCCATTATGCCCTACCAGAAAGCCAAAGGGGTGAGGGGGGAAGACATAGGAGAGAATAGATTGGGGGAGGGGGGATACACTGGGATGGCTGTTTTGGGGTGGTGGGTAGGGGAAAGATGGGGAGAAAATTTGTAACTCAAAATTTCGTGAAAATGAATGGTATAAATTAAAATAAAATAAAAAAAATAAAAATAAATAAAAAAATAAAGATGGTGTCTAGGCTCTTTTTTTTTTATCATGTGTTATGAGAATCTGAAGATCTTCCCTGCCCCTAGGCTCTTTGCTAAAGTGGCTTAAGTGACTCTGAAAACCTTCCTGGTTTGAAAGTATACTCTGCCCCCTAATAGGCTGAATGTGGTCATGTGGAGCCTGTGGCGGGAGGCTTGTTTTTTTCGAGAATGCCCACGCCTTATTACTTTGTGATTGAGCAGTGGGTGAAGAGGGCTGCGACATTCTCTGAGCCAGGAGAAGGCTACATATACACCTTGATGTGAGGTTTTGCTTTGGGCTCAGTTTGGAAAGAGTTGTGTGATTTGGCCAGACAAGACTCTGGGAAGCCGTTGAGCCCCCTGGCTTTGAAAAACCCAAGGTTGGTGCTTCCTTCTCTAGTAACTGAATAGGTATGGATGTAATGGTCAGATGCTGGAAGCCTGTCTGATGATCTTTTTCTTTGTTTGCTTGTAACTTGTGTTTGCATTCTCTGAAGTTCAGGGTGCTGACTTTTCCCCCCTGAAATATGTAAACGGTATATGTTTGATTGATTAAAGGGAGACTGTTAAGCCATTTTGAGTTGCTTTCCTTTAGAAAAGCAGATCTAAGAACCTGTGCTTGCAGCCACTCTGGGTATGCTAGGGTGCTTGTTGATACATCATGGCTTTCAGGTAATCCAATAATTTTTCAATTATCTCCCCTGGATCTATTTTCCAGGTCAGTAGTTCTTCCAATGAGATATTTCACATTGCCCTTATTTTTCTTTTGTTTGGATATGTTTTATAGTATCTTGATTTCTCATAAAGCTTCCAATTGTTCCTGTCTAATTTTGAAGGAGTTATTCTTTTCACTGAGTTTTTGAAATTTCTTTTCCATCTGGAAGATTCAGCTTTTTAAGGCATTCTTCTCCTTATTGGATTTTTGGGCCTCTTTTTGCCACTTGAGTTAGTCAATTTTTTAAGGCATTATTTTCTTCAGTGTATTTTTGGATTTCCTTTAGCAGGCTGTTGATTCTTTTTTCATCATTTTCTTGCATCATTCTCATTTCTCTTCCCAATTTTTCCTCCATTTCTCTTACTTGATTCTCAAAATCCTTCTTGAGCTCCTCCATGGCCTGTTACCAATTCATATTTTTCTCAGAGGCTTTTGATACAGGTGTTCTGACTTCTCTGTCTTCCTCCTGCTCCATGCCTTGGTCCTTTTTGTCCCCAAAAAAGGATTCTTTAGTCTGTTTGTGCTTCCTCTGCTTGCTCATATTGCCTGCCAATTACTTGACTTTTGAGCTCTTTGCCACAGTAGAATTCTGTCTCCAGAATGGAGAGAGCTTTGTCCAAAATTGCTGGGATTTTGCAGCTGCTGGAGCTATTAGGAGGCTGACATCTCTACAGCCCCCACAAGTTTTGGCTCACTGGCCACATACCCTAGAACCACCACTCAAGTCTCTGATGTTAAATCTAAGTATGTTAAAGCAGGAGAAATTACCCTCTGAATGGTGGCTTGTTCCCCCTACAATTTGCAGGCCAGGAGCCCCAGAGGCAGCCATGCAGCAGTAGCTGCAGAGCTGCTGCTCCTCCACCACTTCTTGCCCTGAGGAGAGGGGCTGAACTGAGCTCTTCCATTCCCCCCCCCCTTTCCAACTGAGTTACACACTGACCTTTTACTTTGGCATTTATGGGTTGAGAAGTCTGAAAACTACCACAGCTGCTAGTTATTCAGTCTCCTAATATCTGCTCTGGCCACTACTGTTCAGGGCCACCCTGGAGCCAGAACTGCGGGTCTCATGCAGGACTGAGTTCAGTTCCCAGCCCTGTGTGATCGACCTTTCCTGTCCACCTGCCAGGCTTCTTTCAGCAGGAGATTTGTTTCTCCCTTTCTCTTTGTGGATTCTGTAGCTCTAAAGTTTGTTTAGAGTCATTTTTTTTTATATGTATTCGAAGTGATTGGAGTGGGAGCTCATGCCAAGTTTGTGCTTCTACTCTGCCATCTTGGCTCTGCCCCATTTCTCTATTCTTGAAATTGTTTTCTTGTAATAGCATTGAAGGGCATTTTCTTCTGCTTCCTTAGATCAATTCCTAAATCAGCCCTGTCTAAACTTTGGTCACCTATGACCTGGGTCAGTTTATCCATTTGTTCATCATAGCAGTAATATTTTAAACTAAATGAGTCAAGTAAGCAAGATACCCTTGGAGGAGAAGGGGGAGAAAAAAAAACTAGATTCATTTTGTGGGCTTAAAAGCTTCTAATCCATTAATATATAAGAAAAGAAAGAAAGTTAATAGCATAGGGAAAGTAGACATGGGTGTAGATAAAATCACCAATCAGATCTCCCAGACAATGGAAATCCATATCATAAAATTTAAAAAAGTGTTTTTATACATAAATGCACAATATATTACTTCATATTTAATATTATCCAATTGTAGTACAATGACTGGAAGCATCTCGAGTAGAGGTAGGAATGATCTTAGCAGACTGATAAAGGTTTTCAATTTCGTTGTAAATATTCTCTGTTACTTGCTGCTAGAGGAGGGTCTAATGCTAGCACTCTCTTAGTTTAGGTTCAGTGATGGGGAGAAAACAAGATACTCACACATCATTGAACTGTTAACAAAAGGAGATTTACTTTTCCTTAACAGAGCAAGTAAATACCTTAACATAATGTCATTTAGCTTCTCTAAACACAGCCCACTTACTCTATATCCATAAAGATGTGGGTTTAGTAAGCAGGGCAGTGTAGAGTAACCTGAGTTGTTTTTAGAAATTCACCAAGTTGGGGGAAACCCCCGATTAATGGATGGAACTATTTTAAGTTCTTAGATGACCAGGAAGCTGCCTCAAAGGAAGCAAAGGTCAGTCAAGTCCAGTGGTAGCTTTATTGGCTTTTAGGGAAAGCTAATTCCTTTCACAAAAGATAAAGAAACATATGCACCTAAGAGTTTTTTTAGGAGGGATCTTTAAGTGGGGGGGGGGAGATAGTTGATCTTTACCTATGTTGTGGGAAAATGCTGGTAGATATCAGTCTTGAACATAGCTGTCTTGAACAAACCTAACATAATGAATTGCTTTTGTTGTTTTGGAAGGCAGCGATTTTTGGGTCTCTATTTTTTTTCCGAAAAGAGTATTTTTTTTAATTTTTCTTAGAAATATTGTTACCATTAAGGCTTCTCTTCCTTGACATTTACATTACTCTGAATTTTTTTACATCATCTTTCTTTTACTTATTAAACAAATTTGTCATATACTTTATAATAAATGAATTTTATAAAGCATCATTTTCAAAAGTGATATCTCTTTGTGGTATGAAGGTACCAGTGGAATGTAAACTTTCTCAGGTACTAACAAAGGTGTAAAAACTTCAAGTTCAAGTTAAGTGTTGATAAGTGAATTATTTGTCATCTAAGGACCAGCTTTACTAAGTATGGAGAGGCTGACCACCAGATGATTTACTATTATTCCTACCACTATTTGACTTTGTCATCATCATCATCACCATTATCATCAGTAGTTTTATTCTTATTACTAATGATGGAATCCTAATAAAGCTGCCCCTATCCCCAATATTCCAACTTCATTATAGGCCTGGCCCCAATGAAGAGCAGGCCTACTGTACCTACCTCACCCCTAATGCACCCCAACCCCCCGCCGATATCCTAACTTTTTCGTATATGCCTTACTGCTCCCTGGAACAACAGGTATGTCCCTGAACTCTTAGTTCCCACAGAAACAGCAGGTGTGTTCATGTTATAGGAACCTAGCTACTGCCTCTGCCTGGTCACTGCCCCTCACACCCATTCCCACAGAAACAGGTGTGTTCTTGTATTCAGTCACAATCACATCATCCCTCTAGCCCAAGACAGGACCACAATACCTAACTATCTGTCTTAACCAGAGAGGAACACAATAGCTAGCCAGTTGGAGGGTAGAATAACCAGAATATTAAACCGCCTAACCATAGATGGGACCCCTCCTCCATTACCTAATCCTTTAACAAACTCCTCCTGCCTTTTAAATATTAATGATATTCCTCTGTTCTATGTAAATTTCTGTTATGTAATTGCATCTTTACCCTGGAAAAATCCATCTTGCTTTCTCTAAGGTTGCTGGTTCCTCTTGGAACTTAGCCTGCTTCTTGAGAGGTGTCAATCTCAATAAATGCCTATACTTGGATTAGAGGTGGTCTGACTCTGAATTCTTTGAGATGGTCCCACCACAACACATCATGAAATCACAACAGTTTTTGGCATCCCTGGGTTTAAACCACAACACTATCACCCATAGCAAGTTATGAGGAATGGGTGAAATTTTGTGTCAGATCAGCTAGCTAAATCCGGAAAGGTATAGCACAGTTGATATAAGACTCACAAGAATGAAGATCAGCTCATTTTAGGCTAAATAAAAATAAAAATAATATAATGGCATATTTTATCATACTGTTAAATACATAATTCTGTTTTGAACATCATGTCATAATAGTAGAATATTAGCAAGGTTTTCTTTAATATGAAAAGGAGAATTGAAAACTTGAGAATGAGTGAAAGATTGGGTAAAATAACCTTGAATATTCTTGAGAATGGGTGAGAAGTTGGGTTAAAAAACTTTGAATGTTATTTCTCATTGTTCATAGTGCTGTACAATGCACTAAGGGGAAGTCAAGGAAATTCAGGTCATGGTCCCCAATTTGGGGGACTTGCCTCTCTCTGTGTTTGATCACATTTAAATCTAAAGAAATGCTACCAGTTTGTAGCCTATAGATCTCTCTTTCTGTCTGTTATAGCAATATGCAAAGGGAGGACTGACCATACCAATGTCTTTTCTGAGGTGGAATTATATTCCTATAAGTCCCTTGGAGAGTTCTCTTCAGCTTCAGGATTCATGCATTAAGAATTTATGTGTTACTGTTTGTGTGTGTGTGTGTGTGTGTGTGTGTGCGTGTGTTTATGTGTGTTTGTGTATATTTAATACAAACCACACACCCAGTCTTGTGGAAATCATTATGTCTATTTCAGAAGAATGTACTTGTTGCAATCAAGGAACCTAAAGTCTAAATGGGAAGAGAAGACTGGTATATGTGTAAGGAACTTCTCTGGAGGTTCTACATATCTCTATAATTCTTTGGGACCAAAGACACTGCTTGATTAAGGAAAATATATATGTGGGTTTGTATTGTAGTGATGGTAAAAGAGGTATAAAAGGAGCACTGGGGAAACCAGAAAAGAGGAAGAGGAAATAAGAGAAAGGAAATAACTGGGGATCTCAAAGATTCCATCTCCCCTTTTATCCCCGCCCCCCATTCCTGCTTTATCCCATGGCAATACTCCTAGGTGGGTTATGGATGTTGAGATTTCCCCTTAGCTTCTTAGGGAGGATTTTGCTCTCCTATTAAACAAAGTCTCACTCAGGAATTTATGTGATTATTCCTTCCGAGTTCTTTAGTTGACTAAACCATCCATAGCTTGAGTTGTGATAATTCATTTATAAAAACTCAGATTTCCTTGTGACAATAGATGATAGTGAGTTTTCTTTTGTTTTTCTCCCTGTAACATGACTCAAACTCTCCCTAATTACTGAAGATAGAAGTGCAACTCACAGGCCATTCCCAGTACTGACCTAGCTTTTAATCCAATACATTATTCTGATGAAAGCCAATTGCTTCTTCCTTAAGGATCCCAGTAACCTCCTGCTTTTGGGAGCTCAACATTGGTGGCAGACTTAATATAGACACCTGGTTGACTTTGACCAATCACTGCTACACCTGTGATCTCCATAGCTCAAATGATCAACCAATCTCGGCATCCCCAGCACCAGGAACTACAACCATACACCACTACAATGGATTAATGGGCACGTGTTAAATTCTGTGAGATCCCTAGGTCTGTGTTGTACCAATAAATCAGCTCCAAGGTCAGAAGGAGGGACATGGACTTCCAAGGATTGTAGATGTGAGAGATGTTTTCCTGTGAGAGCCTGTAAGACTGAAGTACTTCTGTGTGTAAGAGGAGAATTTTTCTTATAATTTATCTTGCTATTCTGTTTAAATAAAAGTCTTTTATTTCAAACCAATAACCCTTTAGTTGTTATATTAAAAGGAGTCATATTGAAAGCAAGGAACCTGTGATTTGGAGTGTATACTTACCTAAAATATGCCATGAATACAGGGTAGCTTCTGAGGAATCCACAACCAAGAGGGTTCTAGGCTTTACATAAGACAAGTTTTAGGGAACAATGTAATACAGAATGCCATCTACTGCTGTAAAATGTGGTATAGGCTCTAAGTGTTGTGGGATGTTTAGAAGGGAAGAAGTCTGTGAGGTTAGAATTGACTTTTGTGAAGAAAGAGTAAGATTTAAATCATAGAATCCTATCAGAGAATCCCAGGATTTAAGATGGAAGGCATCTTAAAAATTATCTCATGCAGCTCCCTCATTTTACACATAAAGAAACTGAGGCTCAAAGAGTTTAAAAGGTTTGTCCAAAATCACACAGGTAGCAAGTAGCAAAGCTAGAGTCTGAACAGAGAACTTCTGGTTCTAATGCTGGTATTCTTTCTGTTATACTAATACTTGTAGACATTTAAAAATCACACTTGAGGGAGAAACATTAAATTCATTTTAAAAATATCTACTGAGCCAAGATGGTGGAGTAAAAGCAGAGACTTGCTTCAGCTATCCCACAAACCCCTCCAAATACCTGTAAAAATGACTCTAAACAAATTCGAGAGCAGGAGAACCCACAAAATGACAGAGTGAAACAAATTTCCAGCCCAAGACAACCTGGAAGGTTGACAGGAAAGGTCAGTTGCACCAGTCTGAGAGAAGAACACAGTCCAGTGCAGGCCACATCGGCACTGAGAGGGCTACAGCAGGCCTCAGGGGACTGAATTACTGGCAGCTGTGGTGGTTTCCAGACCTCCCAACCCACAAACGCCAAAGACAGCTTAGAAGGTCAGTAAGAAAGGTCTGTTGGACCTGGGTGAGAGAGGAGCAAAGTCCAACTGGGCCCCAGTGCCAGGGCTGTGGTGGTGACAGCAGTGGCGGTGGCTGCTTCTGGAGCTCTCAGCCCACAGACAGTGAGGAGGTCCAGGGGCTGATCAGAGGTAGATTGCAGGGATCTCTTTGCTGGCTCTAAAGCAAGATTCTCTTTCTTTCTCCATACCTGGATCTGGGTCACAGTCCTGAGTGGTCGTCCTGGGGCAAGAAGTAGGTGGAGCTTGTGGTTGCAATGGAGAGAGAATATTCCTGACAATTCCAAGGCAGAAAAGAATGCTTGTGGTCACTTGGTGAGAGCACAGACCAAGAGAGGAGTAAATACCTCTTTTCATCACACAACCTTGGAAGAATCAAAAATTTACAGGTCCCTAAAAATATCTCTGAAAATAGCTACACAAAACTCCATACTGTCCATGGAGGACAGTATATCCTCCATTCTGGAAGCAGAGACTTACCTTAACAAAGACCTAAAACATCAAAATGGGAAAATGAGCAAAGAGTAGAAAAAAATCAGACTATAGAATCTTACTTTGGTGAGCCAACAAAACTGAGCATAATGCGTCAGGGGAAAAAATGTATATTCAGTGAAATAGAGGAGTTTCAAGCATTGTTGTTGAAAAGCCCAGAGCTGAATAGAAAATTTGACTTTCCAATGCAAGAATCAAGAGAAGCATGAAAAGATAAACAGGAAAGAGAAATCATAAAGGATTTATTAAGGTTGAACTGTTTACATTCTTATATGGAAAGATGATATTTGTAACTCATGAGAACTTTCTCAGTATTAGGGCCATTGAAGAGAATAGATAGGTAGATAGGTAGGTAGGTAGGTAGGTAGGTAGGTAGGTAGATACATACATACATACATACATATAGACTGGGCACAGGGTGAGTTGAATGTGAAGGGATAATATCTAAAAATAAAATTAAATGGTGAGTGAGAAATGTACTGGAAAAGGATAAAGGGAGAGATAGAATAGGGTAAATTATCTTACATAAAAGAGGCAATATAAAGCTTTTATGGAGTGGAAAAGGGGAGAGGTAAAAGGAAATGAATGAACTTTACTCTCATTGGATTTGTCTTAAGAAGAGAATAACATACACACTCAATTGGGCGTGGAGATCTATCTTACCCTACAGAAAAGTAGGGGGGAAGGGAATAAAAGGTGGGGGATGATAGAAGGGAAGGTAGATTGGGGAAGGGGTTAATCAGAAGCAAACACTTTTGAGGAAGGGCAGAGTCAAAGGAGAGAATAGAATAAATGGAGGAGCAAGATAGGATGGAGGGAAATATAGTTAACCTTTCACAACATAACTGGTATGGAAATGTTTTGCTACACATGTATAACCTAGATCAAATTGCTTGCCTTTTCAATGAGGGTGGGTGAGGAGGGAGGAAGGGAAAAGAAGGGAAAGAAGTGGAACTCAAAGTTTTAAAAACAAATGTTAAAAATTGTTTTTACATGCAACTGGGAAAGAAGATATACAGGCAATACAGACAATGGGTTGTAGAAATCTATTGTGCCTTACAAGAATGTAAGGGGATCAGAGTGGGGCTGGTGATAAAAGACAGGGCAGATTGGGAGAAGGGGTAATCAGAATGCATGCCATCTTGGGGTGGGGGGGAAAGATGGGGAGAAAATTTGGAATTCAAAATCTCGTGGAAGTGAATGTTCAAAACTAAAAATAAATTGATTAATTTTTTTAAATAGGAGAAAAAAATTACTGACCCAAGACTAGCTTACATACATACATACATACGTACACACATACACACACAGACATACACACATACACACACACACACACACACAAAATGGCCACAAGTCTAGACCTGCATTTTGTGCTATGGGAGCCTTTTTGTGATATTTTTGAGTCACTCTATGGGAAGACAATCAACTTCTTTAATTCTAGCAATTAGTAGAAAGCTGTCTCTGGAACTCATACTCCTCTGGCAAGGTCTGAAGTCTGTTTTCACTGGTGTGACACGTGTAACACTTGCTGGCATTATTGTAAGTTAGATGCACAACGAGGACAGAAGAGAGTCTGTAATGTGCTGCTGATAGTGAATTAATACACTGTTGAAAGGAATGTCAGGCACGTTCAAGGCTTCTTTATAACATTAATGTCTGGTCACTCTAATATGTCTGTTACTTCTTCCTTCAGCTGGAATGGAGTATGACATTTGTAATGGAGGATACTCATCTGGAGGTGATAGACATCTGTTTTCAGCTCAGATACATCAAAAACAAGAGTTAACATACAATTCACATAAAATGACATTATTGGGATTATTTCAATGATACAAGTCTCAAGTCCATCTCAGTTAATGCACATTCTATCTTCTAAAGTAATATACCTGGGTATTCACAAGAAATGAGGAATGAAGAGAATCCCATGTGGTCATATCACTGTTTTCTTAGATTGTCTTTGATCATGTGAAAATAGACCATTACTTCAATTTAAGCAAAATTTGAAGACCTAAGTGCTTAAGACAGGGAATCTCAGTCTAGGGTATATAGATCCCTAAGAAGATCCATGGATAGGTAACAAGGATTACATGAATGTGGATGGGAATTTTCTCCCTTTTATCCCATTAACCTCTAGCTGAAATTTATTGTTTTATTCAGTTAGGAATATAAGCATATTCTGAGGCTGGGTTCAAAGGTTTCTCTAGACTATCATAGGAATCCGTGTTACAAAAATAAAGGTTAAGGACACTTCCCTTAAGGAGATGAGGTCAGAAAAGAGCAAGAGTGGGGCAGAAAGAAGGATGTAAGAAGTAAGAATAGAGAGAAGGAAAGTCACATACTGTCTCAGTCTTTCCATATTCTTGTGATCTCCATGGTGGTTTGTTCTGTGCTGTTAAATGCATTAGTAGCACAGCAGCTGCATTTTTCTCAAAACAGAGCCACAGAAACTTGCTTTCTTCCAGATGGAAGAAAATGGAGAAAAGGGGACTAACAGGAGGCCAGTACAGCAGGTTGGGGGAGAGGGATAGAAAGAAAAAAGTATGCTCTATATTCATGTATTTTTTCCCAGGAACTGGAAACCAAACCTTTAATCTGTCTTCACCACCCACTCTTCAAAATCTGCTTGTTTTATAGCTGGCCAGCATCACAGAGTTGTGGCAATCAAAAGGCCCTGGCCAATGAACTAGAGAGTTTCTAATTCACCAATCAAATTTATATGGCTCTAGAGGTGTAAGCAGAAAGTGCATTGTGTCTTCATTTCCTTCCTGGCACTCCATCAACCTTTTCTTCTGCTGATGTGAGAAGTCAATAAAATCCCATTAACACAAAGATCTTGTATTAAGTTTGACAGTTTACAAATTGCTTGGGTTTTCATTTTCAGTATTATCAGTCTGCTCAGGTCTGGAGCTACACCATCCTGGGCTAGTGAAATTTTGAATAATGTTGATAGAATCATTTCATGTTGTTTGTTGAGAGAGAGAGAGAGAGAGAGAGAGAGAGAGAGAGAGAGAGAGAGAGAAATTAAACCTGTCAATTTCACAGAGCATGACTATGTATAACTGTACAAACTCATACTAGAAAAGATGCCCTGCTAAGCCATGGTCTCCCTTGGGTATGTACATTTATAAGTGAAAGGGGCTAACTAAATCATTCAAATGATAAGTTATTGAGTATTATATCTCTGTGGAGAAACAGATCCTAACACCCTTCTCAAAAATTATACTGAATTTGAAAGATGAATTGTCAATAGGACAACAGAGATTTGGAATAAGGAAAATTGCTACAATCCCAGCTCTGCCTCCAGATAATGATGTGCGTTAGGTAAGTTATTTTTTTCCTCTCTGGACCTCAGTTTCCTTCTCTATTAAACCAAGGAATAATCACTAAGGATAATAACAGCTCTACCACTCTGATTATATTGAATCTAAGTAGCCATGTGTTCATTTATCTATACCTGCTTCATTAGTCAGGGTTAAAATTGTTCTAGAAAAAAGAAATCAGGGGGATAAGGGGGGAATAAAAAATAAAAAAATAAAATATAATATATATAGTCTTTCTGTTGCTTCCTTCCAAATGATAGAAACCGTTGTGAGAATTGTGGAGAAAAGAAATGTCCATGTGCTAGTTTAGGTCCAACAAGAATATCAATTGTTTTGAAAAAAAATTAATTCAATCTATTACATAAGCATTTAGTAATCCTTGAGTATATGCCAGACATTGTGTTAAGAGTTTGGGAATATGAAAACAAAAAAAAAACAAATTAGGCAATCTTTATCTTTAAGTAGTATGCTGTCCCTCAAAATATACATATATATTGATAAGCAATTAAAACATGTAAAAATAATTTTGCATGTAGTATTAACAACTTGGGGAAATAGAAAAAGTTTTCTATAGCAGGTGGTCCTTCAGCTGAGCCCTGAAGAAGGAAGAACCTTTCAAGAATAGGAATATAACCTATGTAGAGTTATAGGAGGGTGAGAAAGATCTCTGTGTACAGGTCAATTAGTCTAGAAGGATAGAGTAGATGAGGGAGTTATATGTAACTGGACTAAAAATAAAGTATCAATTTTGATTCTGAAAGGCTTAAATGTCAAGCAGATAAGTTAGTATTTTATCCATAGGAAGCATGAGATCACTGAAACATCTTAAGAGATGTTATATAGTCAAGTCTGTGCTTTAGAAATATCAATTTAGCATTTGAGTAGACTGCATATGGGAGAAGATAGAGATGGGATGCAAGAAGGCCAATTAGAAGTCTATTTCTGTAATCTAGGCAGCAGGTAGTATGGTCAAACTTAAGGTAGTTGTTACATGTGGGGAAAGAAGGAGGGATTTATGAAAATGGAGTGGAATAAAAATAATTCTTTACTCACTGATTACATGTGTTGGTGAGGAAGAATGAAATATTGAGAATTATTGCTAAGTTGTGAATTTAGGGACAAGAAACATGATGATATCCTTGTAAAGACTAATGAAGTTAGGAGCAAAGGAGGTTTTAGGAGAGAAAAAAATGATTCATTCTGGGATGTGTTGAGTTTGAGAAGTTTAGGAAATACCCAGGTAGAAATGTATAGCAGGCAGATGGATTATAAATTCAGAATAGACTATGATCTGAATATGTAGATTTGGGAATCATCAGCATAGAGACAATTGTTCAACTCACTAGGATTGATGAGATTACCAAGAGAAAGAATGTAGAGAGAGAAGAGAAGAGATCTCAGTTGAGAGCCATACGGGCATAGGACATGGCTGATGAGTGTGCAGAGGAAATTCAAGATCAATCAGATATATACGAGAACCAGGACAAAGCAATGTCACAAAAATTCAAGGAGAGCTGCAAAGATCCCCTAGCATTGATCATTAACAGAGAGCCAAAGTAAAGTTTCTTAGGAACAAGTTAAGAATAAATGATAATTCTAAATATTAAAGCAGAGAGTGAGGGACACAACCTTAAAGTTGAGGATTAGAAGAGATAACCACAAAAATGAAATAAAATTGTAAAGGAAGCTTAAAATTCAGCTAAAATAAGGAAGCAAAAAAAAGTTATCCCAATTCAAAGACCTCTAGATTTGAAGAATGAATACAAAGAGTTGTCATAGAAGACTGTCCATGAGGAAGGCAAGGCAATTGATTTAATTTAAACTTTCAGACTAGTATCCCCTATATTCTAGCTCTGATTTCTAGGTTGAAAGGGATCCGTATTTTCCCCATTCCTTAAATTCAACTGTACTCCACATACTGTACTCCATGCTGGTCACAAGAGGATGTGGGGAGAGATATTTTAAAGTCAGCGTTTCCCTGGAGGAGGAAGATATGAATTAGTGGGATATACTGTAAGGTTTTGCTGCCACAAAGCTGCCTCCTTCCCTTCTGTTAAATATTATTTTAAAAATATTTTGTTCCAGTTAGACTAACCAACCATCTGCTCATTCAAACAACCATCAACCTTTAGGAATGATTACAAACCAAGCTACTGTGAGTTGGAATTGATACCTAAAGAATGTTGAAATCATGTGCGGGGGTTTATGTATAGGTGCAGCCACAAAAGCAAAGATCTTGTTATAACAATTATTAATTTAAAAATCATTCCTTCTCACTTTTTTGTCCATCTTTGCTTTGCATCCTCTGCCTTTGAAAAAGAGGACTAAATGAATGGGTAGATGCATAGGTGAACTAATAAGTGTTTATCAAACACTTATTCTGCACTTTTATATAATTTAAGGAAATGAATATATAAAAGTGAAGAAAGTCCATGACCTCAAATTAAAATTACATTTTAAATTGAAAAGACCTCACATATGAAGGGAAATGGTGACCAAAAAGGGGTATTTTTGGTTTGGAAACTTAAAAGGGATGTTGAGTGGAGTCACAGATAATTAGGCTGGTTCTTTCTTTCCATCAGCAATGAGAGGATTTATTCGATTATGGCTCCTGACTGGGAAAGTAGAAGGAGGAAATAGCAGAAGATCCAGCATCAGGGCAGCTAGAGGGAATAATATTGGAAACAAAATGAAGTCTTTAAATATCTGTAGATATAGACATGGATAGAGATAAAATATATATATGCATATATGTATATACACGTGTGTGTATGCATATGTATGTATATGTAGAGTAGGATATTTGAGGCACTCATCAATCAGCACAATGGGGGCCCAATACAGGAATTATAAAATTGAAAGTGTGAAATCCTTTTGGACAGAGATGTCAAACTCTCAGCTTGGTCATATGGGATGCCCAACACTATAGATTAAAATGCAATTAAAACAAACAAACAAAAAAAGGATAATAAAACATAGATAGTGTACCAAAACTGATCAAATAACAGAGTAGGGGGAATAAAAGAAAAGAAAAAAAACCACCTTTGTGCCTATAGGTTACTTTCTCAAAAAACTCCCAATGCTCATAAAGAGAAGAATGCCCAGAGGTAGTATTCAAGGGATCTCTAAAACTCAAGAACTGCATTTGACTGTTCCACCAGTGAGTCTTTAAATTCTACACTTTTCAAAATTTCCCCATTGGGTCCTTTCAATAGTGGTGGACTGTGATGTTCTTGTTCCAGGAATAAATAAAAAGGTTAAAGAAAGATTAGATTGAATAAGAACACAGCATGTTCCCTTCCACTCAGTGCTACTAGAACAGTTCATTTCCAGCAGAAACAGACCTGATAAAGAGTATTTTCAGTTGCTATTTCATCTTTCTCTTTGGAGTCCAAGGAGTGTGTCACCAAATTCTCACCCAGAGGATAGAGATTGAGGTTTAATCAGACAAGACATCAGAGATTTTTCTTACAAATATCTGTCATGGGGGGCAGCTAGGTGGTGCTGTGAATAAAGCACCAGCCCTGCAGTCAGGAGGACCTGAATTCAAATCTAGTCTCAGACACTTGACACGTATAGCTGTGTGACCTTGGGCAAGTCACTTAACTCCAATTGCCCTGCCATCCTCCCTCCAAAGAAAAAAGAAAAAAAATCTATCATGGTTAAAATGGCAAATAACTGTTAAACACGAACTCACGCATGTGCATGCTCGCACACACAGATATAAAGTCTCCAAATACATACAGGGTTTTCCAAAAGTCTTTGTTGTAGTTATTATTGCTGTTGTAGTGTCATGTATGACTCTTCATGACCTCATTTGGTGTTTTTTGGGAAAGATACTATAGAGGTTTGCCATTTCCATCTCCAGTTCATTTTACAGATGATTATATGGAGCAAACAAAACAAACTAATTTTTCCAGGGTCACACAGGTAATGATTGTCTACAGTTGAATTTGAATTCACCAAGATGAGTCTTCCTGATTCCTGACCCGGTGTTCTATCCACTATGCTATCTAGCTATCCCCAAAGGTCTTAGGAAAGTATTAAGCTTAAATAGATATGCATATATTATATACATATACACATATATTATATACACATACACATTGGGGTATACAAGGATGGGAGGAGGGCTGGCAAGGAGGGAAGAATCCTTGCTATCAAATAGCATAGTCTATAAGACAGTTGATAAGTACACACACACACACACACACACACACACACACACACACACACTTTTTCTATGGAAGGAACAGATTTGCTCCAGCCCAGCACATCATGGGATTCTAATTTGTGGCCACAAGCTTAGAAGAATGAATATCTTTTGCATGACAAATTCCAAGATAGTAGCTGAGTCACTGAAAGAATATGGTTCAATTCAGCCCATGAAATTAAATTTCAAATCAGCTTTAATAATATAACAATACAATACAATAAACACTTACTAAATGCCTCTTACGTGCGAATCTCTATGCTAGGTTTTGGGGAGATAACAAAGTTTAGATGACGCATCATCCCTACCTTTGAAGACCTTTCAATTTGTTTGTCTAGACAAGAATCTAACATATATATTGACCCATACCTGCAGACAACCCATCTCTACAAAGGAATGGGGAAAAAGTGTCTTTTCAAATCTCTTATTTGGGACCAAGTTTATACTCTGTAATTACTCAATATTCATTTTTTTATTGTCTTGTTGTTTTTGTTCTTTCCATTAACACTGTTGTAGCAGTGTATATTATTTTCTTGGCTTAGCTCACTTCACATCTGTTCATGCAGATTTTTCATGCTTCTCTATCCCTGTTTGTTGTTTCATACAAAATATTAGTATTTCATTATACTCATGTTCCACAGGTTTTTTTTTTTCATCCTACAACATACTACTTATGACATCAGAAATCAAATCTAGCTAAGTTTTGTGAGGCTTATTTGAATGTTGTCCAGTCAGTGAAGAGTTTGTTTTGGCCTCACCAATTCACAAAGGCTGGTTTGTAACTATAGAGGGACTACAATTTGTGTTGGTAGAAGGGGTTTCTCACGTTGATGAAATGAATGAGTAAATAAATGAAAAAAAAATTTTTTTAAGCTTTTACCACATGAAATATTAGAGTAAGAAGTATTGAATAGGCTGATACTGAATTGATAAAGTCTGTGCTTAGGAAATGAAGTCTAATGCATATTCCATCAGGAACACATAATCAGTGGCTATAAAGACACAACAGGGTGTTTCCTCATGATGATAGATGGTTTCTGTGTTTCCCTACCCATCTGTCATAATTCTACTTTAAATCAAGGATGTGGTTGGTCATTATTATTTTTTTATAAATATATCCCTAGATAAAATAAATTTAAATATGCATTATTTTAAAATTAACCATGCATAACAAATTTCTGAAAATTGATTTAATGAATCAGTAAGTCAATGTTCTATGAATATTATAATTTTTAATGGCCCAGTTCAGGTACCTACATAATAGTATATTTATTTTTAAAATTTTTTATTAAAACATTTGTTTTTAAAACTTTGAGTTCCAGCTTTTTTCACTTCTTCCCTCCTCATCCACTCTCACTGGTAAGATCAGCAATTCAATATAGGTTTTACATGTTTAGTTACCCAAATCATTTCCATAATTGTTATATTGTGAAGAGCAACTATACTTCCCTCCATCCTATCCTGCCCTCCGCTTATTCTATTTTCTCCTTTGACCCTATCCCTGTTCAAAAATATTTGCTTCTAACTACTCTCTCCCCCAGTCTGCAATCCCTTCTATCATCCCCCCTCTTATCCTCTACCTCCTTATTTTCCTGTAGGGTAAGATACCCAATTGAGTGTGTATGTTATGCCCTCCTTAAGCCAAATTCAATGAGAGTAAGTTTGCCCATTCCCTTTCACCTTCCTGCTCTTCCCCTCCATTGTAACAGTGTTCTCTTGTCTCTTCTATGTGAGATAATTTACCTAATCTATCTCTCCCTTTCTCCTTCTCCCAATAAATTCCTTTCTTGCCTCTTAAATTTTATTTTCAGATATCATCCCTTCATATTCAACTCATTCTGTGCCCTCTGTCTATGTATACATGAACATACATATGTCAACACTGACATATATATTTATATACACATACATCCTTCTATACATACATACATATGTATGTATACATATATACATATTTCCTTCAACTATCATACTGAGAAAAGTCTTATGAGTTGCAATTATCATTTTTCCATGTAGGCATGTAAATAGTTCAGCTTTAATAACTTCCTTATGATTTCTTTTTCCTGTATACCTTCTCATGCTTCTCTTCTTGTTTTTGAAAGTCAAATTTTCTGTTCAGCTCAGGTTTTTTCATCAAGAATTCTTGAAAATCCTCTATTTCATTGAATTGCCATATTTTTCCCTGAAGCATTGTACTCATTTTTGCTGGGTAGGTGATTCTTGGCTTTTGTCCTAGCTCCTTTGACCTCCCAAATATCATATTCCAAGCCCTTTGATCCCTTAATGTAGAAGCTCCTAGGTCTTCTATTATCCTGATTGGCTTTCTACAGTACTCAAATTGTTTCTTCCTGACTGCTTGCAGTATTTTCTCCTTGGCCTGGGAACTCTGAAATTTGGCTATAATATTCCTAGGAGTTTTCTTTTGGGTATCTTTTTCAAGAGGTGATCAGTGAAATCTTTCAATTTTTATTTTTCCCTCTGGTTCTAAAATATCAGGGCAATTTTGCTTGATAATTTCTTGAAAGATGGTGTTTAGCCTCTTTCTTTGATCATGGCTTCCAGATAGTCTAATAAATTTTTAAATGATCTCTCCTGGATCTATTTCCCAGGTCAGTGGTTTTTTCCAATGAGATAGTTCACATTGCCTTCTATTTTTTCATTTGTTTGTATCTGTTTTTATAATATCTTGATTTCTCATAAAGTCATTATCTCCAAATTGCTCCAATCTAAATTTGAAGGAGTTATTCTCTTTAGTGAGTTTTTAAAATTCCTTTTCCATCTGGCAAATTTGGCTTTTTAAAGCATTCTTCTCCTCATCATCTTTTTTTTTTTCTTTTGTCATTTGAGTTAGTCTATTTTTTAAGGTGTTATTTTCTTCAGTATTTTTTTGGTCTCCTTTTTGCAGCCTGTTGACTCACTTTTCATGATTTTCTTGCATCATTCTCATTTCTCTTCCCAATTTTTCCTCCACTTCTCTTAATTAATTTTCAAAATCCTTCTTGAGCTCCTCCATTGCCTGTAAGTAGTTCATATTTTTCTTGGAAATTTTTGATGCAGGAGTTCTGACTTCATTGTCTTTCTCCCACTCCATGCCTTGATCCTTTTTGTCCCCCCAAAAGGATTCTATCATCTGTTTGTGCTTCCTCTGCTTGCTTATATTGGCAAACAATTACTTGACTTTTGAGCTCTTTGCCATGGTAGATCTCTGCTTCCAAAATGGAGAGTGCTATGTCCCAAATTGCTGGGGTTTTCACAGCTGCCAGAGCTATCAGATGTGTTCCCTCTCTACAGCCCCTACATGCTCTGGCTGACTGGTCACACACCCCAGAACCACCACCCAAGACTGTGATCCAGATCAAAGTAGGTCAAAGCAAGAGCAATTACCCTCTGAATGGTCACTTGGTCAGGAGCTTCAGAGGCAAACATGTGGCGCAGCTGCCCCACCTCCTCTGCTTCTTGCCAAAGGGGCAGGAGCCATATTGTGCTCTTCTGTCTACCCCTGTTCCAATAGAGTTCCACATTGACCATTTACTTTGGTGTTTTTGGATTGAGAAGTCTGGAAGCCTCCACAGCTCCTGGTTATTCACTCTCTTGAAGTCTCCTCTCTATAATAGTATGTTTAAATAATAAAACAAAAACAATAACAATAATAACAAAATAAAGCACCATGTTCCTAAATCTTGAGATTTTCTTGGCATAGTAGAAAGGAACCTGGATTTGCAGTCAGAGGATCTTGGTGCAAATACCTTTAGGCTTTCCACTTACCACCATTTGAGTTTGAGCAAGTTGATTCATCTCTTTGGGATTTAATTATTTCCTCATCTTTATAACAAAGGAATTAAACTAGATAATATCTAATACCTCTTCAAACTCTAAGACAAGGATACTACAATCTTATGAAAACGAGGAATTCAATAATTTAATCAAACTGGACATTTATTAAACCTTTACTTTTTTTTTTGTTGTTGTTGTTAGAACATTATGCTAGGCAATGGGCGAGATAAGAGGTTTGGATAAAATGTGCTTCTGGCCTTCATAAAGCTTAAAATGTCAAAAGGAAATATGACAGATACAAATCACTTAAGAGGCAAGACTGGTGCCATGTGAAGTTTGGTAGGGGTATTCCATAATAATTCACCATGGGAGTTAGTCACAAGGGAACCCAGCAAGAATTACAGAGGACCAATGATTAAGTACATCATTTCTATCAAATATAGAAGCAAAAAAAATTGCAATGACCTGCAAAAAATATATGCTGTTTGCTATTCTGTCGTAGTATACTAATTGCCATCTATACTCATAATACAGGCTGGGCTTCCATTTTGAAGAATACATAAAAAGATACAATTAATGTCTTCCATCTTCTAGTTTATTATTGATGATAAAATGTTCCCTTTTTCAAAAAATGGAAGAGCTCCTAAGTACAAATAAAAAAGAGAAAGAACTGAAGTGGCAAAAGGGAAATTTTTATTTATGTAGGAGGGTAGAATAAGGAAAAGAAAGACTCACTGAACACTAAAAAACTTCCCCTACAGAGGGCTTGAACCCTCTCTCTGAGGAAGAAACAGTTGTTTACTTTCCAAGAATGATGATGTGGATCCACAGTTGTCATCAGAAGTATTAATCAGTACTCAGAAGAAGAGACTAGTGATAGTGGATGATTCCCTTCTGTTGATTACAAAGGCAGATGTTTTCTGATTGAATGTTAGTAATACTAAAATCTATTAGAATATATATATGTGTGTGTGTGTATGTGTGTGTATACATATATACACACATATATACATACAAATATGCATATACATGCATACATATACATACATACATCTCTCTCTCTATATATATATGTGTGAGTATGTGTATGTATCTCTATGTATGTATGTATATCCAGAGAATGGGGGAAAACCTTCTAAAACTGGTCAAACCAAATGATTCCTACCAAGTTAGAATAATTAAATAGAGACACAGAATGATGTCATAAGAAAGCCATAAAATGTTTCAAAGGATTAAGTTCTGCAGACGGAAAAGAAGGTCTTAGGGTTACAATTGCCATGTTCATCACAGATGCCACTCAAAAACATGATCATTGACCCATTTTTTTTTTCCTTTCTTCATTGTTTCACCACTCCAATGCATAGAAGGGAGGGAGAGGAAGTGACTTAAAAAGAAAGGAAGGTGGAAATGAAGGGAGAAGAAAAAGTAAAGCAGGAGAAACATTATTAGGAATATACCATAACCTCATCCAATCACTCTGTTTAAACATCTCACTCAATGGTATCTGTAGAAGGAGTCTTTTGTTAGAATTTAAAGAGATTTGCAGAAGAATTGGATAAGCCGATCAATGTCAAAATAAGGGGCAGTTTAATTTGGTATATATATAAGGGGAGGCATAAAGGAGAAACATCTGTAGAGCACCTTGAAATACTCAAGCGAATGGGGAGCATCTAAAAGAAAAGAAGAGTTCTAGGGAAGCTCAATGAGTACCTCATTTGGGGCCAAGAACCAAAGCTTACAATGTATGGCACCTGCCCAATTCTCTCACAACTGTACTAGGGCCAGTAGCTTTAAAGTAGGATAACTCATCAATCTCCCTCACACTGGGACCAGGGCTAAAACATCCAAAGAACTAGGAAGGGACAGTAAAAATATAACTGAGATATTGTTAGGGAGATTTAAGCACAGTAATCTTCAAATTAATAAGAGAATCCATGATGTTCTGGAACTCTTAGGTTCATGCCTCAGAGGGCCTAAAGCAGTTCTGAGGTCAGGAAAACTCCTGGTTGTGAGTGTCTTTTTTTAAAAAATAAATTAATTTATTTATTTTCTTGTTTACATCATTCATTTCCACGAGATTTTGAGTTACAAATTTTCTCCTCATCTTTCCCCTACCCAGCACCTCAAAACAGCCATTCCACTGTATAACCCCTCCCCCAA
>CM053585.1:197828220-197845064 GCA_028646515.1 Pseudochirops corinnae | reverse complement strand
CTTTTGCCATTTAAGTTAATCCATTTTTTAAGGTGTTATTTTCTTCAGTCAGGTTGTTGACTCTCTTTTCATGATTTTCTTGCATCATTCTTATTTCTCTTCCCAATTTTTCCTCCACTTCCCTCATTTGGTTTTCAAAATTCTTTTTCAGCTGATCTATGGCTTTTAGGCAGTCCTCATGTTTCTTGGAAGCTTTTGGTGCAGGAGTTCTGACTGTATTGTCTTCCTCCTATTCCATGCTTTGATCCTTCTTGTCCCCAAAGAAGGAATCTAGAGTTTTGTTGCTGTTCTTACTTTGCTTCCTTTGCCTGCTCATGGTTGGCCAGTCAATGATTTTTTAGCTCTGTGAAACTCTCCTTCCAGAGGGGAAAGCTGTCCCAAATCTCTGGTTTTTTCCCAGCTGCCAGAGGTATTAGGAGGCTGCCATTTTTTTGCAGCCCCCACCCGCTTTGGCTCACTGAAAACACACTCCAGGACCACCACCCAAGACCACGATCTGTATCCAGGCCGCTCAATGCAAGAGCACTTGGTCTATAAATGATCACTTGGTCCCCCTGCAGTCTGCAGGCTGGGAGCTCTGAAGCAGCAATGTGGAGGTGGCTGCAGGGCCACGGCTTCTCCTGCTTCCTTGCCCTGGGGGCAGTTTGGTCGGATACACTTTTCTCCCCTAATTTTAGCCGAGTTCCATTGACCTTTCACTTAGTCCTTTTTTCTTATGGCTTGATATTTCTGGAAACTTCTTCAGCTGCAACAGATCTGCTCTCCCAAAGCTCCAGCTGTGGCTTGGCTCGGCTTGGCTTGTCCAGGCACCCCTGGGGCAAAAGCCACTGTTTCAGGCTGGGCTGGTTTCTGCTCTCAGAGTTGAAATGGTTGCTTTGAGCTGAGCTTCCTTCAGCAGGAAATACATCCGTGTGTGTTTTAGAGCCCTAGAATTTGTTTAGAGTCATATTTTTTGGGTATTTGATGTGGCTGTGTTGGAGCCACGATTTCTTGCTGCTCCTATGCTGCCATCTTCCATACTTCCTTTTCTTGATGTGGATAATCTTTTCCATCATGAGTCTTTTGGAGTTGTTTTAGAACCTTGCATTGCTGAGGAGAGCCCACACTATCAAAGTAAGTCATCACACATACTATGTGTGTATAACTGTGTGCAATGTTCTCCTGCTTCTGTTCCCTTCACTCGGCATCAGTTCATATAAGTCTTTCCAAGTTATTATGAAGTCCATCTGCTCCTCATTTCTTAAAGCACAAGAGTATTCCATGACATTCATATACCACAACTTGTTTAGACATTCCCCAATTAATAGGCATCCTCTTGATTTCCACTTATTTGCCACCATAAAAAGAGCTATTATAATTTTTATTTTGTACATATGAATTCTTTTCCCACTAGTATGATCTCTTTGGGATACAGTTCTAGAAGTGACATTGTTGGGTCAAAGGGTATATACATTTCTTATAGCTCTTTGGGTATAGTTCCAAATTGCTCACGAGATCTTTTATTACATTTCTATATTCTTAATCCATGATGGAAAAAGTAGAATGGAGGAAGCCAAGGATTAATTGGAAATATACAAAATTGCAATTAAGGCAAAAGGGGGCTCTGAGCTTTTATGATTTCATTAATAACTTTTCAGCTGATACAAGCTACATAAAGTAGCAGGGACAGGATCATGTGGACTTAAGCATCATCACATAGTCCCTAAACTAAAATTAAGCAAATTGTAACAGTATGGCTAAATACATCTCTAGTGTCCTAGTTGAGGATGAGTCAAAGCAAGACTGTGATCAAAGGGACAATTATATTTTATACTGAATTCATGGGAAGAGATATGTAAGACTGGAGGATTTAGATCGAGCTCTTAGCTAAAGGGAATAGAGCAGAAAAGATACAATACTAGTTAGTCCACAGTACTTTCTGCAGTGACAGTGAGATCTTAGGTTTTAGAAATGGACGTGTCAGGAAAGGGGAAGGGATTTGGGGGATTATGGAAGAGAAAAAGACATGACAAATGAATAGTTTTGGCTTTTTTTTTTTTTTTGATTTTTCAGACAGAGAAAAACTAGGCCACATACCAAAAGGTTTTTGGGCTCCTAACACAGTCACGATCTAAACAGATCATGTTAGGCTGAAGCAGGGTTAAATATAACAAGACATTTATCATAATAAAAATAAATGTTTTATTTTTGAGTTCAAATAATCAACTTCACATATATGAGATGGAGGAAACATTTCTATATAGTATTTTCTTTACAAAAGATCTTTGGGTTTTAGTGGATGGCAAGTTTAATCAACAAAATCATATGGCACCCAGGAGGATCAATGGAAACTGGTTACTTTCAGAAAAGATCATGTTGAGACTGAGAGATGTGACAATACCTCTGCATTCCGAGGTTCTGGTCAGATAACATCTGGAATATTGTGTTTAAGTCCCACAATCATTTCCACTATTTTTGCTCCCCCTGAATTGAATCCTATCTT
This sequence comes from Pseudochirops corinnae, assembly GCA_028646515.1. Lineage (NCBI taxonomy): Eukaryota > Metazoa > Chordata > Mammalia > Diprotodontia > Pseudocheiridae > Pseudochirops > Pseudochirops corinnae. Next base: position 197,842,582 of record CM053585.1, on the reverse strand, counting down.
ATGAGAAAAGATAAAACTTTTAGCTAAGGCATTTTATGCAATTATCACATCTAAAAATATGAACACTCTTGTCCTAACAATCCTCCATCTCTATTGTTAAAAGGATAGGTTACCTTATTTTTTTCTCCAAGACTTTCAGTGTCCAGTTTAACTTGCTTTTAGTGATAATTTCACTTATATTATCATAGTCACTATGCACATTAATTTCCTGTTTTTGTTTATTTCAATGATTTCATATGAAATTAATTTTTAAAAAAATTCTCACATCTGTCATTGCTCTCTGAACAAAAATATTCCATTACATTCTTATATCATAAGTTTTTTGGCCATTCTCCAGCTAAAGCACACCCGCTTTGTTTCTAGTTCCTTGCTACTTTACCAAGTAGGTAACAGGTCATAGGAAAGGTATTGATAAGCTTGGTAGTGTACAGAAGAAAATGACAAAGATAAAGAAATTCAAGTCATATGAATTTTAGTTTAACAACATGGAAATGTTTCACCTGGTGCTAAGAAAATTTGAAATGAGTATAATGTTTAGCCTGTAGGATGGAAGCGCTTTTAGATAGACAAGGATTTATACGTGTTTTGCTTAACCATGGTGGGTAGAACTCGGAGCAACTGGTGAATGTTAAAAGAGAGGAAGATCTTGGTTTAAATTATTAAAAAGAAAAACAACTTCATAAAATTGGGTAATTTTTTAAAAGTGAAGTGAACAGTCTTAGAAGATAATGTGATTACCCCCCTCCCACTGAAGTTACATCTTTAAGTAAAGACTGAATGATTACTTTTTTTCAGAAGCTGGAGACAGAAATCTTGGTCAGGTATAGGTTGGGCTAATTCATCTCTGAGGTCACTTGCCCTCTGAAGTTCTGAGTTTCTCTGGAATTCTAAAGAGGAAAAATGTTGTTAGGAACTGAGGGGATGAGGGAAACATTTATGGAAAAGATTCCATCTAATTTAGACTGACTGAAGAGTGGGAGGAAAGACATTCCAAGTTTAATGAAGAGTGTGAGCCCATGGCACAAAGTCAGAAAAGGTTAATTTGAGGGACAGAAATGTTTATTTTGATCAAAGAATTGAAGGAAAATGGAAAACATGGAACCAGATTGTGGAGATCATAAATGTCATGCACACCAGTTTGAACTTTTCTCAGTAGGCAAAGGGAGACACATTTTTGTTTGTTTGTTTTGTCTTTTGTTGATGAATAGGCAATAAATATTTCTCTGGCAACAACATGAAGCACAGATTGGAAAGGGGGAGAGAATAGAAGCAGAAAAATCTGTCAGGAGACAATAGAAATAACCTAGATAGACTAGGCCCTCCTGTAGTAGAGTGGTGACAGTGGAAAGATTGTGAAAGGGACAAATGCCCAAGAGTTAGAAGCAATCGGCTTTAATGATTTATTAGATATGAGAAGTGAGGAAACAGGACGAGTCCAGAATAACACTAAGTTTATCTACATGGGACATTGGGTTTATGTTTGGTACTATTGATAGGCAGAAATATGTTTATAAGGAAAGATAACAAATTAAATTTAGTACATTATTTTGTACAGATTTCTGATTTGTGTTAATTAAGCAGTAAGATAGATTTCATTAGATCAATGGACATAAACTAAAAGAAACCCAGGATTGTTTTTTTCCCCCTTTATAGATAAATCCCCTATTTATTATGTTAATATATTCAGCAAATATTTTGTGAGTATATACTATGTTCTCACCTGCCTTCAAAGACATCATGGCCTCCTTAGCATTTAGATGGTATGATGGATAGATAGAGCACTGAACTTAGAGTCAGAATTCAGTTCAAACCCTGGGTCAATAACTTGCTAGCTAAGTAATCCAGCATAACCTCTTTTAGCCTCAGTTTCCTCATCTGTTTAAGAGATAGTTGGACTTGATGACCTCTTAGATCCTTTCTACCTGTAAGTCATGGTCATATGACCATGTCCTCTTCCTGCTTCCCTAAGCAGTCCTTCTCTCTCTGCTTCTCATTGTTTTCTTAACCACTTCAATATAGATGTTCCACAAGGACAAATAGGTCTTTGAACCTCTTCTTTACATTATTTCCCTTTGCACTTTCATAGCTCTAAGGAAGTCTAGCAAAGGAGAAGGAGAAGGCAATGCAGCCCAACTCTTTCCCATAACTAATGCAACAGGGCCATAGGAAAAATTCTAGATTAGCCAGGGATAATGCAATCCAAGGAACAACCATAGTGGATTTTTTTTCGCAACAGAAATTCACTAATTAAGCCTATGTAGGCAAGTGACAAGGACAGGAACTGAAGAAGGAAGGATGGGCTGGCAACTCTAGTGCACTGAAACTAGAGAGGGATCAAGAAATCAACTTAGGGGTGCAGACCAGTGGTGGGCCTGAAGCTCTATCAGTCTGACATTGGGGCAAGAAGATCCCTGACTTGGCCCAGGAGTGAACAATCAGGAAAGGAGTTTCAGAGCTGGGATTTCTCTACACCAGCATCTTCTAGCTAGCTGACAGGGGCTAAAAACAACAAGCTTGTAATGGAGCTCCACCTAGAAGATAGCCTGTGGTGGTATTGTTCTGACTCAGACTTTTGTCAGAGGACTACAAAGCTAAGCATGAGAGGTCAGTAATATGACTTTTCCCTAGGTCAGACTGCTTAGAACCTACTAAAATTTTATAGCCCTCTAGCCTGAGCCACCCCTTGTGATCCTTGGAGAACATGGTATTCATTATATAGAGAATGCAGAGGAATCTTCAGATAGTGCAAACATCTCCATGTAATACAAACAAACCCTATACAAGGCTCCAGCATTCTTTCCAGAAATTCCCAGTAGTGTTAAACTCAAATAGAAATGGGGACCATTAAACCATACATAAGGATCCCTGGCAGCACATAGTGACTTAGAAAGCCACATATTAACATTATTTGTGTTTTATTGTATTTTAATATATTTTGTTAAGTATTTCCTAATCATATTTCAATCTGTTTCTCTGCATTAGCAAGTGCTGCTGACTGTGCCTGATACCTCTGACCTAGCCCGAATCCCAGATTTTTATAGTTGAGACAGATGAAGTCTAGGGTGGTTGAATAATTTTTCCAATGTCAGAGAAACAGTGGTTATCAGATCAAGGATACAAATTTGGAATTTCCAACTCCTATGCTGTTGTTCTTTCTTCAATAAGAAGATAAATTGAGTAATACTACAATGATTAGGGTGCTTTTTCAAGATATTTCTACTTTCTGGATCAGAAATCTCATGGTTGCAGATCATTGAGACCTTCAGATCTCAGGAGGAATTACCCTGAGAGTTTCAAGTGGCCAGCTCTCTGGTAAAGACCCTCCCAAATTTTAGCTACATTGATTCTTGGAGAATAGGCACAGAATCTGTGCCTGGGGTCATGTTGTCCTAATTTTAGCTTAGAATAGTTATTGCAGCTTGTTCTCCCAGGGGTTTTTCAGAACCACAGGATACCTCTGTGAAACAATGAGACACTGGAGGAAGTCTTTAGAAGAAATATTTGAGTGCAGCATCTGTGGCATTTTGATCCTTGCTTCCCAAGTAGCTAGCACAGTTTCTAGAACATAGGAACTACTTAAATGAAGGGATTGCATAGGTAACTTTTGAAATCCACTCTAGTTCCATAACTATCCTCCCATGGATTCCCTTTCATTGAGCATTTGTTAAGTACTTTCTATATGCTAGGCACTATTCTATGTTCTGGGGACGCAAAAACAAAAATGAAACCACCCTTGACCTCAAGGAGCTTACATTCTGTACATACTATACATACTGGGGAAATAATATTTCTGTAAACTGATTGTGTAAGTACCATGAAAACAAAGACCAACCACATGCTATCTAACTGTTGCATCTTCTCCAGGGCCTGGTGATAATTCACAGGCTGATATCAACTCATATGGATGTCTCCAGTGGAAGTCTACAGCGATCTACCTTCATTCCAAGCTATACACACACATACACACACACATAATATACATATGTGTGTATGTTTGTGTATTCATACAAATAGGTAGGTATAGACATAGATATTGACATAAAATTTGGATGAAGACATGGAAGGTTTGTTTGACAGACATGTAGATTACAGGAAACTGTGGGATAGTCTTTATGTTAGATAATAAAGTTAGAATCCTAAGGAACTTGTACATGGTCGCACAGCTAATAAGCAACTGAACTAGCTGTTCTGATTTTGATTTCTATTACATTTCCTAAGTATCTGATAGATTCAGGGCTTAGAATTAAATGTTGAAGTTATTGCCACTGGCAACTTACGTGACAAATGCACAGCGAGCTAAGCCAGTTTCACTGGACTTTCAGTCCTAGTGTATGCTTTTCAGGGCACATATTTACGTCCATGGCTAGTCATCCTTATAGTCTAATTGGGTAAGGAAAAAAAAGAGATGAAGTTGAAAGGACTTCTTAAAAACAGTTTAAAATTTAAACAGTGTCCTTAGCTATAAAAGCCCATTCTTGTTGTAGGGAAACATTAGAGGTTTAAAACACTATTCCCACGTGTTTACACTATCTGTTCAAAGTCCTATTAGATCTAAACTCTTTGATGTATGACCAACTACTTCAATTGTGGCTTTTTGTTAACTCAAATATAAATCCAATGGGGAAAAGGACAAAGTGGTCCCTTTATCAAACACTTTCAGCATCAACTTACAATGAACCTTTTTTCTTTTCATTGAAAAGCTGCATGATAAGTATATGAGCAGGAAATAATGGATAAATATGCAATACACAACTCGATTAGAAAATAAAATCAGATATGTCCAAGTCAAAGGAATGCACACATTTCCATTTCAGACTATCAATTTCTCCTGGACTGGCTTTTTTTTTCAAATCCAGTAGAACTGTGTGGACAGGTTTTTGGTTTTTTTTTTGTTTTTAAATTAGAAATTAGGTTCCAGGACTGAAAACCAAGGAGGGTTAGGCAGCATAGTACAGTAGAAAGACCTGTGAATTTGAAAAAATGACCTTGGAGCCACTGGCTAAATTTGAGTGCTGCTTCTGTCACTTATTACTTGGGTGACCTTGGGAAAGTCACTTATCCTCATTGGACCATAGATTCTTCACTTAAACAATAAGATGATTACTAACTGGTTTCTAAGATCCATTCTAGCTCCAGATCTATGACACTGTGAATAATCAATTCATGCTGGCATTTCCACAGAATAGTCACAAAGCCCAGCCAAGGTCCAGCAATTAGCCTCGGAGACCATGAATCCCAGGGTTCCCAAGCCTTTCTAGGGATCCAAAGGATGGAGTTCCCAGTCACATTATAAAGACACAACCAAACAGATAGATAGATAACTGAATGAATGAATGAATAAACAAATAAATGAATAAATAGCATTGGAGCATATGCCTGGGGGCAAAGGGGAATTCCTAAAATCTTATCTTCGGCAGAATTATTTTTAAATAAAGTGATCCAGGAAATATAAATCACTATCCACAGTTCTTTCTGTTTGGTGCAATGTCAGCCTTGACTAAGCTTTTCTGATCTTGTTAAAGTACACTGAAGTCTAGTAGGCTAAGCAGGATGAGTCAGCTCCAGAATTAAGCAACTAGCTATTTGAAAAATACAGTGAGTGTGAGGACATGGTAGCTTTTTCTGTGCCCCCACCTACACTGGGAAGGAGTATTCCTGATAGAAACATGATCAATGCAAGATAAGAAAACTCAGAGGAAGAGCCTGAACAATTCTGAAAGTCCATACTGAGTCCACTACAGACCCCCAGTACCTTTAACTAAAAGAAATATTTCCTCTTCTAAAACCTTGTTGCTATTGTTGTTCAGTCATTTCAGTTGTGTTTGACTCTTTGTGGCCCTATTTTGGGTTTTATTGGCAAAGGTACTGGAGTGGTTTGCCATTTCCTTCTCCAGCTCATTTTACAGATGAGGAAACTGAGGCAAAAAGGTTAATTGACTTCCTCAAGATCATATACCAAGTAAGTGTCTGAGGCCAGATTTAAACTCAAGCCTTCCTGACTCTAGGCCCATTTATTTTTTCCATTGTGCCACCTAACTACCCCTCTAAAACCTAGTAATGGTATAAAGGTGATTTAGGGATCACAAAATCATGGCAGCGCATGACAAGATCTGGCCTAAAGTGCTGGAAAGATTTCAGTCGTAGGCCTGATTCTAGATTGTGTCTGCTGCTTGGGAATGATGTCTGCGGACCACTATCCAGAGTTTGGAAAGATTTAGGTGACTTTCAGCAATACCATCTCACCAGGAAACCTACTTAGGAATTGGAATCAGGAGGGATTTGTAATATATTTCTCTGGAGAGAGTTCCTTTATCAATCAAATCACACATCTTTCATGTAATGAAAGAACTGAAGGGAGATAAAAGGATTTTGTTTTCCTCTTATGTTTGTGGTTTATTTGCATTTAGAGAAATTTCTATTCTATTCTAAAGAAAATCATATAGATATAGAGAGTTAGTGCTGTGGAATTAGCCTTAGATGAAAGTTGAATATATTAAACTCTATGGAATGAAATTTCAAGTCCACCAGAAAAGACCAAGTCTTCAAATGTGCATTCTTGTTGTGGGATATTTAAAGATCCACCATGAGAATATCTGTGTGTGTGTGGGGGATGTCTGTTTGTTTTTTTCCCAAGAATCATACTACAGCTTAGACCTGGAACTCAGAAACCTTTTAGTCCAATTTTATAGATGAAGAAACTGAGGTTCATAGAGGTTAGTAACTTAGGTCACAAAAGTAGTAAACATGAGAAGCAGAATTGCAACCCATACATTCTGACTCCAAAACCAGTGTTTAAGATTAAAATATAAAATCGTTGATACTGTAAGTTCTTAGTAGTGGCAATAACCACGACTTCTATTTCTTTAGCACTTTAAGGTCTTTATAGTACTTTTTATATACTATCTCATTTGATTCTCCCAACAACCCTGTTGGACAACTACTTAAATAGATCTGTGGGTACTACTACTATTATGAGTATTATTATTTCTATTTCTACTACCATTACTACTACTACAATGACAATGACAATGATGACATATGATTATAAGTATGACTACTACACTGGATTTTATATGGCACTCAAAATTTGAAAAGTGCTACATATGTATTGCATCTTTTTGAGGCTTGCAGCAACTCTATTAGGTAGATACTCAGGTATTATCCCTATTTTCAGATGGTGTAACCGAACATGAAAGGTAAGTGATTTTTTCCATTGCTTACATAGCTAGCAAGTATTAGAATTGGGATTTAAACCTATATCTTCATGATTCTAAGTCCAGTACTATGTCCAGTATATTACAATCCCTCCATTGGGTCAGATCACCACAATAGCCACACCATTTCATCCTATAGCATTTTTGTCCATGTCATCCCATGAATCCTTCATAGTGGTTATTCTCAGCATTTTTCTTTAGCATAAAAAACTAGTGCAGCACTTCAGATGCCCATCTGATACCAGATGGTGAGGTTTTTGGAGTGAGAATTTCAATATTGCTATATTTCATTTCATCCTTTGTCTGGAATGGGATCTCACATTTAGAATCATCAGAATTGAAAAATGATCATAAATAGTCTAAAAATTCCTCCTTAGTTCTCTCCTCCTCCTCCTCTTCCTCCTCCTCTTCCTCATTTACCACCATCATTCTGGAAATGCAAAGGGATGCAAAAAACTTGATTTCTTTTCTATGGTTGTTATGATCAAGGAATGTGTTGCCTCATGGCCAACTTTCTCATAATTAGCTAAGAAGACATAATATTTCATTGAAATTTTTCAAGACTATCCACAATGGAAAAAGTGATCAGAATGGGCACTCCATTGACACATTATATACTTTAGGAACCCAGGGTTACCTTATTCACAATGAGAATTGATGTAGGAGATTTTGGAAGGAGAGGATAATTAGTACAAATATTATTATCCCTACATGAATATAGGATTATATAGGTTTATTTTCCAATGATTACAGAGCTAGTAAGCAGAAGAATCAGAATTCAAACATAGGTAGTAAAAAGTGCAGCAATTCTGGAGACAGAGCACTTGGGCTAAAATGTATACTGTGACACTCTCTGAGTGACTTTGGATAAAGTCACTTAAACTCCCTGGGCCTTCATTTCATCATCTCCAAAATGAGGAGGTTGGAGTACATGAGCTGTGGGGTCCCTTCCACTTTAGGATTCTATACTCTTGTGACTCTATGAGTTAAACCCTGAAAAAATGAATTTCATGTGAAATGGAGGAAATAAAATGAAGGATTATAGGTGAATAATGGGTGACAGTTCAGCGATAAGGGTCACATAGTGTTTTCCTGATTAACACACTGGATGGAAAAGGAGAATCAGGGAGTGACAAAGATATATTTTGTGTAATTCCTAATTTTGGAAAGGGTCAACCTCGCAAAATGAGGATACTTGGAAACTGTACCCGGTCATTCCATTACACAGATGAGTATCCCCAGAGGTGCTTAAAGGTACTCAAACATGGTAACAAGAAAATGAGATGGTTTAATATAGAAAGACAAATACTTATAATGGTGGAATAAAATCCATCACTATATTATGCCTTTGGATCTCTGGAAGGGAATGTACTCTCTGTCTCTCTCTGTGTCTCTGTATGTATGTCAGTGTACATCTATGCATGTGCATGTATGTATGTATGTATGCATGCATATATATGCATATTTGTGTGTACATATATGTGCATTGTATACCTGTATACACATATGTAGCACATATGAATACATATATGTATACATACAATCAACTCACTCATAATCAAAACAAAAAAAAACCACTTAAACTCAATCAATAAATATACCATGTCTGGTAGTATATGAAATGTTATATATCTGCAGTCACTTCTCTAATCACATGAGAGAGGTATATTTTCTCTTCTCTTCTCAAATGACCAAGATTCATCATTATAATTACATAGCATTACGTTTTGTTTTATTTTTAATATGTGTAATTGAAATCATTGAGTTTTTTAAAAATCAATTTGTTTATTTACTTTTAGTTTACAAGATTCAGTTCCAGAGTCCCTTGAGTTTCAAATTTTCTCCTCTCCCTCTACCCCCCCCCCCCACCTATGGCAGCATGCAGTCAAGTATAGAATCTGCAAATACTTTCACATTGGACATTAGTTCGGTTGTACAGAAAGGTTGTAATCGATGGAGTGCACAATGGCAAAAAGGAAACAAAACCAAACATGGAAAAGAGCTATAGCATGTAGTTTGCTTCAGTCTCCATTTAAACTCTGTTCTTTCTAGATCTTTCTCTGAATGTAGGTATCTCTTTCCATCCTGAGACTTGTAGAGTTGTCTTATAACTGTGTGTTGCTGAGAAGAGTCCAGTTTATCAAGGTTGGCCATAATATATACGATGTGTCTGTGATTGTGTACACATTTCTCCTGGTTCTGCTCTTCTCACTTAGCATCAGTTTGTATAAACCTCTCCAGGTAAATATGAAGTCTATCTCATCCCCATTTCTTATAGCATAATAGTATTCCATTACATTCACATACCACATTTACCCTGTGTGTATCTCCCTGTTTCAGATGTGTTTCTTGTAAACAGCATATTGTAGGATTATGGTTTTTAATCCATATCCGCCTCTGTTTTATGGGAGAGTTCATCCCATTCACATTCACAGTTATGATTACTATCTGGGGAAATCATTGTTTATATTGATTTCCTGACTGTTTGCTTCACTCTGCATCTGTTTATAAAGTTCCCCTGTATTTCTCTGAAGTATTCACATTCATTGTTCATCACAGTACAATAATATCCTCTTGCACTCATGAACAATGCTGTGTTTAATCAATCCCTAATCTATGAGAACCCACTTTGTTTCTTAACACAAGCTGTCTTGGGGAAGGAGAGAGGAGGAATGGGATGAAATTTTAAAGTTATGGAAGTGAATGTTGAAAACCTAAAATAAATAATTTAATAAATGGGGGGGTGGGGAGAAAGTAACCAAAATAAAGCTCACAAAAAAGGAATTAGAAAACATGATTGCTAAGCCACCTGAAAAGATAGGTGGGGGAGGGGGAGTATTACTAAAAGATTAGTTAGTAAACATAGAGAAAGAATTGATGCCAGTTTGGTGTAATTTAAAACAAGTTATTTGATTGGCCCTGTGCTAATTAACCCTTTTTTTTTAAATTTAAGATTTGGAGAAAGTCAAATATGCCATACTTCTACAAATTATAGATGGTACAAAGTTGGGATATATCAGTGACTTGTTAAGTGATATAGAAAGGCTCCAAAATTATTTTGAAAAGTTAGAATGTTAAACCAAATGTAATTAAGATGAAATATCTGCTTTCTACAAAGACATCTTCAAAAGTAAAAGATGGGAAGTGTATAGACATCTGTTCCTTTGAGGGGAAAAAATAAAGGACTTTTAGCGGACTACATATACTGTATGAGTCAACAATATGATATGGTAGCTCTCCAAAGTAGCTACTCTACCTAGCTGCCCAATGAAACAACAGACTTTACTTTGTTAGGTAACTCTCTTATTATTAATAACAAGGAAAGCATAAAACAAGAATGTCTAAGCTTCACTAAACACATAATGGTATAAGTACAGTTCAGAGTCCAAAATGAAAAAGCATTCCCCCTTAGATAACGACCATCTTTTGTGGATGACATAATGTTGTTTATATAAAGTCTCTAAGCATTATAATGCCTGTTAAATGAAACCTAAAATTCCTACTATCTATATACACGAAGAAAAAAAAGGATGAAAAATCTGTATCATCTTGACTCTGATATGTCATATGACAGAGAACGTAAACAAATAATAAACAAGATCCATAATTACAGAAGTGGATTGGATTGTCTTTGGAAATAATGCTATATTTTTTAATGAATTCACTCTTTTCCTGAATTAAGGTCCTTCTTTTTATCACTGACATTTTTCCAATGATGCTAGATATTTGCAAATTGTGAAATATCATAGTGTTCTAAGGACTAAAGTTGAAGATTACCTAAACAACAATGAAAAGATGATGATTAATGTTATAGGATGCACTTTATTGCCAATGAAGAATCAAGTAGGGAAAGACATAAAAAATGTAATGAGAAAGATGTATGATCATGGAAGGGTACTGATTTTTCTTGTAATAAGAACAGAGAGTAACTAGTGGACAGACCCCACTCTATACAAACACAGTCCACTGGAATTTGTATAAGGTAAACACATATGGACAGGAGTCCCCAGTACATTGAGTGAACCCCCTATTAAAGATCCATCAAAGCACATGGAAAAAATGCCATAAAAGAGAGAATCTGGGCTTTTCCATTGGAGGGACTGATAATGTGGATGAGATCAAAATATTATTGAATGATTAAAATGTTGAAGAATGAGTCATAGGAATAAAGAAAAAATAAAAAGCAGTTCACAAATATTTGTTGACTATCTATTTTGTAAAGGGAGTAAAGCAGTTACAAAAGAAATAAGTAGAGAAATAGACAACAGGCAAAACCAAGCATAGTGACTGACAGTATCTTTAAACTTCAGGTGGACTGTTAGACCAAAAGATTAAATAGTCAGTTAACTGATTTTTAGAAATTCAGCTGACAGATCATCACAGACAAATGGCCAGACAAATGTCAAAATGGTTGAGCCATCTGCCAGTGTCAACACAACCAAAGGGAAATGGTGAATTAAGATAATAACCTAAGTACCCCAAGTCAAACCTTCCATCAGCTACAAGGAGTGGCTTGAAGCCTACTTTTTTTTCAGAATGATGCCTACTTTGATCAAATTTACTAGACAAATATTTCACTCTATCCTTGTTTTGTGACAGTATTTGGTGAGTCATTGGCTTCTTACCTTATCCCTGGGTGCTGTCCTTGCAATGATCATGATAAGGGAGGAGATGACTTGAAGTTTCATTCTTACAAATTCCTGGAATAGTTTCTAAATTTACAACTCTGAGGGGATAGGCCTCTTTGTCATCTTATTTCTGAATACAGTCAGCCTCTGCTGGGCTCAATACCAGCACTCGTTAACGTTGTCGAGATGTCATACCCCTCCTGATTTCCAGCTCCCGGAGTCTCATTTGCCTTCAACCCCAATGGTATTCCTGTTAATGATGTGCCCTCTCCCTTACCAGAGTGAAGTGCTTTTTTTGTCATTTCCTTTTTTCCTTCTGTGAAGAAGCCTGCTCCTCAACATCAACCACTCTGCCCTCCTGTTGCTGAAATGTCATTGGATGTCACACCGCATTGGGCATATGAGATGGAAAAGATGCCCGCAGGCAGCCTCCAGAAGTAGATAGTTAAGTGAATACATATCTCTATTAATTATGCATCAGCACGAGGTTAAAGGAGTGCAAACTGTGCAAAAATACTTTTTGGGAAATAATATTTTATTTGGAACAAATTTTCTAATTGTGCATGTATACAAAATTCCACATCATTTGTCTGCTGTAAATTATCCCTCTTACTTATAGCCCTGCAGTGCATCAACAAAACCATATTAAAATATGAGTGTATTTATCATATTTAGTCTAAAAAAGTGCCAACTTTCTAATATATATCTTTTTTAGCTTGAGGTTTTAATTTAATTAAATCCTCCAAACTGAGTAAATGGGGCATAAATGTGCATATAGATTCAAAGTTCAAATTCTTCAATCAAAAATTGAAAGGTAAGTATAGACAAGGCCTCCTCAAAACAGAGACCTGGATTATGGCTCTTAGTAAAGAAACTCTCTTCTACTCCAGGTAGAATTATCAAACCTTGTCTAACAACAGAATAATTAAGCAGACATAAAGTAATCACAAGCACATTCCTGGAAACACTGGTGCTTAAATCCAGTTACAAGTATCAGCAATTTCAGTTACCCAGACTTTCTGGTTTACTTTCCGTGACTAACTCCAATCAATGCATCAGCTGCAGTGGATCGAAAGCCACAGCGATGAAATGCCACCTCAAGAAGTAATTGCCATCATAGATCTGGCCAAATGAGTCATAAAACTATTCATCAATATCTTTGGTTGTGCAGCCAAGCGCTGTTACATGATAAGCTCAAGGGATTCTCTGATCAGAAAAGCTTACTGTACGATTCGTCTTGCAGTCCATAAATCATCATTGCTAGAGTTTGGAACTGGGGTAGAGGAAGAACTAAAAATATCCCCTGCCATTAAACAGGAGCTAACAAGCCACTAACTTCTCTGCAAATAAAGACAACGGATTTAAACTAATTTTAAGAATTTGTTAAATTCCAAAGGACATCTTATTGTTTCTTTTGGTCTAAACAAATTTTATCTTATGTATCTTTTTCATTTATTATTATTTTTTTGGATTGGAAAATTTGCAAGCACATAGGAGATATGATTGTAGATGTGAATTCTTTCAATCCATACTCCCTTAGCAACAGCAATGAAATAGTACCTTAAGGAATTCTGGGAACACAGCACAATTTGACAAATAGTTGAGAATGAGGAAAAACTGAATTCAAATCCTGTCTCAGACACTTACTAGCTGTATGATTCTAGACAAGTCACTTAATCTTTCTTAATATCAGCTTTCTAATGTTTAGAATAAAAGGACTGAGCTCACTGACTTTTAAGATACCTTCTAGTTCTAGCTTATGAACTTGTGTATAATCTATTTGAAAATGTGAACCACTTACAGGAGTAAGAATTTTATTGTGCTAGTAAGTTTTGCTAGGAAGCTGTATAACCCTATGACTTATAGCTATAATCGCTAAATCTCAAAGACAGCTAATGTAATGACTTAAGGCCAATTGGTGAGAAATACTCCCAGACTTAAGCCTTAAGAATAGAAGTAAGTCTACAAACTTGAATCTTTTTTTTCTTTTTCTTTTTTTTTTTGGAGAGGGGAATGCCGGGGAATTGGGGTTAAGTGACTTGCCTAAAGTCACACAGCTAGTAAGTGTTAAGTACCTGAGACCGGATTTGAACTCAGGTCCTCCTAATTCCAGGGCCAGTACTCTATTAACTGCACCACCTAGCCACCCCAAAACTTGAATCTTTTGAATTCTAAGGAAATGGATCTGATTTGCCACCTTACATGTTTAATCTACATGTTCTAGTCTCCCAGTGGAATTTAGGCTCCTTGTGGGCAGACTGTCTTAGTTTTGTACTTCTATCTCTGGCATTTAGGTGGTGCTTTGTACATAGAAAGCTCATAATAAATAAGTAATGAGTTTACTCACTGTTGTAAAGGGGAAAAAATACTTAAAAATTATACCAAAATAGAGTAGAATAGACTGCCTTGGGAGATGGTGGTTTCCCCCTTACTAGAGAGTTTCAAACAATATCTGTTTGCCTTTCTACACAAACTTTCCATCTTATTAGTACCTTTCCTAAAACATGCCTCATGTAAATG
>CM053585.1:197776067-197827720 GCA_028646515.1 Pseudochirops corinnae | reverse complement strand
AGGAGGGTTGTTAGAAGCACACACTTAAGTAATAGGTCAGGGACAAAGTAGAGAATAGAACAAGGGGGGGGCAGGATACGAAGGAGGGAAATATCATCAGTGTTACACAACATGTCTGTTTTAGAGATGTTCTGCATAACTACACATGTACAGCCTGTATTCATGCAACTGGGAATTAAGATATACAAGCACTGTGGTAGGGATATCCATCTTGCCATACCGGAAAGTCAGACGGGTGAATGGGGAGGACTTAGGAGAGAACAGATTGGGGGAAAGGGTATACAGTGGGATAGCTGTTTTTGGGTGGTGGGTGGGGAAAGATGGGGAGAAAATTTGTAACTCAAAAGCTCGTGGAAATCAATGATGTAAGCTAAAAATAAACAAAAGTTAATTAAGAGTATTATATCTAGAGTCAGGAGGAACTGGGGTCAAATATTGCCTTTCAAACTTATGAGTTTTTTACCTTACCCAAGATATTTAACTCTATGACCCTTGGTTTCCTCATCTATAAAATGGAGGTGATAATAGCATTTTCTCCGAGGGATGTTGTGAGATAGCATATATAAAGAATTTTATAAACCTTAAAGCTATGTAAAAATGTGAGCAATTATTATCCTTCAAATTGCTTTTGACTATGAGAAGAAGAATGAGAAAGCAAGACATTATTCATGCTGAAAATCCAGTATTGTTTAAGAGAATTAGGATGATAGAATTCACTCTATGGAATGGTTAAGAAAGCCTGTATGGTTGAAGAAAAAAAAAAAGTTTCCTTAGAAAAGGAGATGGATGATAAGGAAGGTTGTAAAGTCTGCCCTTAGGCTAAGTACTAGCGTTAAAAAGATGAAGAGAACATAGAGTTTCCTCCATGGGGTAATTTGAAAATATCTGTTTCATTTCAGGGAGGAAGATTGTTTACAGTATTCCCAAACCGTTTTCACAATGTTTCTCTGCCTCTCCCTTTCAAACACACACAGCCTAGGAATACATCTTGAATCTGGTCCCAGTCCCTCTCAATATTCACCTAAGAAATCAAGGAGACAGACACAACAATTAGGAACAGTCTCTGAAAGGTGTTAACACAAACTCATGAAGTTATGAATGAGGACCCCAGCTACTTAATAGAAAGAAAAATATCTACTGGAAAAGTGGCACTCCTTTTACTTGGTTTTGTGTCTAACCAGAAGCCTTCTTTTTGCATTAGCACACCAAAAAGCACCTGCATCTATTCCATTAGGGATGCTTTTAAATGCATATACTGTTACTATGTTTTTCTTTGCAAATGCATCTTAGCTTTTATTGTCAATATATTCTCCTTCGAGAAGAGTATGAAATTTCATATCCAGAGACTGAAAATCAGGAACTAACCATATTCAATATCAGGAGTGGGGGTGGGTTGGAACCCATCAACTCTTCTGTTCCATGTTATGGATTGAGAAGACACAGGTCACTGTGAAGGTACAAGTTCTTGAGCTGAGAAAATGCATTCTGATTCAAATGCTGTGTCCTTCGACTTCAAAAATGATGAGCTCCCAAACTTTAAGAGTCAGAAATCAACACTGCATTTGCAACTAAATGAAAACTGGCTACCACTTTGGGGCATCTTTTTGGCACAGCCATGCTAAGCTTTTCTTCCAAAATACTGTAGAATCATCGTCTTGTTTCCAAACATAGTACTCCATGAATAAAGTGCTTGTCAGTATTAAGAAGAAGGGAGGCAAAGCCAAGTGGCATAGAAAGCATCCCTAGAAAAAAGTTACACTGATGAAGTTAGGTTGAATTTTACCTTTCTGGATGATATGTGGGGGAAACAATAGGCTATCTTCATGGGGTATGGGTGGGAGGATTGGTTTATATATTTCGAAACCTTTGGATGAATACACATGCTCAAATGCACTCACACACATGTGCACGTGCACACATGTGTTGGGCACATATGTGTATTTTTCCTTGACATGGCTGTTGCCATACCTTGGGGTGTGAGATGTTACCACATTTCATACCTGGAATGCTCTCTCACCTCGTCTCGGTCTATTGACTTCCATAGCTTTCTTTAAGTACCCACCAAAACTTCATCTTCTAGGATGTCAAGCATATGACCGGCAATCCTCCTGAGTCCATTCTAATAAGATTAAAATGAAATTGGGAAACAGTTAACAAAATAAAAGGCAGTAAAACATAAATTGTATTTTAAAACTAAGTAAATATACAGCCTGCAGGGATCTTTATGTACTGATTAGTGGCCCTCCCTCATTTCTATTTGAGTTTGATATCATTGCTCTACAGCAGACCTGGATGACTGGATAGTAGGTAGGAGCCAAAATTAATATAAGGTAAACTTCTTTGGGCTTCAGATGGGTTAGACGAGAGACAGACTGACCATGGTTGGTTGCTGTGGATCACGTGACAAACAGGAGAGTGTGCACTGTGGCAACCCTACATTTTTTGCAGGCTGCCTGAAATCCTTTGGTGGGCCACAAGCAGCCCACAGCCCCTAAGTTGTGCAGGCCTGCCCTGGAGGAAGCCTTTTATAACCCCTCTTACTTCTAGTGTCTCCTCTCTCTTAATGTTCTCCCATATATCTTGTATACAGCTTATTTGTATATATTTGTTTATTTGTTGCCCCCAAAAACCATTAGATTGTGATTTCCATGACAACAGAGACTCTCTTGCCTCTTTGTAACCCCGTCATTTTTCATGGTGTCTAGCACATAATGGGCACTTAAAAATTGTTTGATTAGCTGACTGACTATCGTTAGCACAGTGTTTAAGTAAATGGAACGCTATTTATTGGGTTCAAGGGAAGATTTATGAGTTAGCTAGATCTTTTACCATCTGATTTTGGATCTACAAAACCTCTTTGGATTCCCAAAATTAGGGATACTTGGTTTTTGTATTAGACCTGTGATTGGCATAGGGAGCTCCTACCGAATCAGCTTCTTCTTTAAAATTTATAGTCTTAGAGATTTATCTGGGAATGCCAAAAAGATAAATGACCTGTCCAGAGTGACCGAGCTAGTATGTGACCAAGGAAGAACTTGAATTCAGGTGTTCCCGACTCCAAAACCAGCTCATTATCTACTATAACATGCTCATATAGTAGAGGTCATTTATGGAATTTAGAATGTCTAACTTTTTAAAACTGAGAATGAAATTAATTTTCTTAAGTTTCCAGTCCAACAAAAAGTTGAAGGCCAGGAAGAGACATTTTGGTAGAACAAATACTGTCACTTGATTTGCAAGGAAAGATATTTTAGATACCTAGACATAATCAGAAAAATCAGTTATTCTCAAGGAAGAACTATGAAACTTGACAACTCTCTGGATCTGAGATAGTTAGGTGATATTTTTATAGACACAGTATCTAAAGGTAAGAAGCAGTCTGAATAGTGAACTATTCTTCTAGGAAGATCAAGTTGATTTCTTCTGACTTTTCACTAAGGTGTCATTGAAATATGATTTACCAGGCTGTCAGTTTTGTTATTTCTGGAAGGCATTTCAAAACATCCTACAAGGGTCTGAATTAATTTTGTAATAATGAGATCACATCAGAATACAGATCTGAAACTTTAGACAACACTGCCCGATGGTTTGGTTATGCAGTCAATTTTCACTGGATATTAGCATGCATTAGTGAGATCATAATGTCAGCACATTTTCACAGACATGTAGATTCATGGTACCTATCTTCCAGCTTGGAATAATTTTCATCTCAGTGGGATATTGGCCATGACTTTGATTCCAAAACAAGTAGCAAAATTGAATGCTATTTCACTCCTTTTTCCCCTTCCTTTCTTTTTTTGCCTACTGGAAAATCTGCTTAAATCTTTTTTCGAACCATTTTTCCCCCATGAGATCTCATTTGCTACTAAGAAAATTTAACTTCACTTCAGAACTGAGGAAAATGTCAACACGAGCAAGATTTTAATGATTACCTGGTTACATTGAGCAGCCACAAAAATTCTCTTGTTTGGGCAACTCACAATAATTGAAAATATAGGGTTTTTAAATTATGTATGTACTGTTGATGTGGCACACAATGAGGCTAAAATAACACTCACTGAAAAGTCTTTTGTTTTGAAAACAAGACTCAGAGATTTTTGTCTTTTGTAGAAAATCATAGAATGTTTAGGTGGTTCATATTTTACATGCAGTGTAAGATATCTACTCCAGCTCATATTGTTGTATACTATGTGCTAAGTGTAGGGTTTTTTTTTCTCCTTCTTTTAGCAGGGAAGGAAGATAAGATCTTCAATTTCAATTGTATACTAGGGTACTTTTGGTGAAAAACTTCTACCAATGAAAGTTAGCACCTCTCTCTGAAGTTTATAGCCTGAAAGAATTGCCTAAGGCTTATAAAGGTTCAGTGACTTGGCTAAGGTCAAAGTCACCTAGACTGTATATGGTAGAGGTCAAACTTGAACTAAGGTCTTCCAGATTCAAAGGTCAGGTTTCTGCCCAGTGTGCCATATTGTATAAGTGTCTCTATGTATACATTATGGATTTTAATTGTATTACATAAATAACAAGATCGATTCTAAAGCTTCATTTTCTACATCTTCAAGAGAATTCACATCCTCAAAATAAAATTATTCATCTTTATTAACAGTTGAATAACATACCCTTCCTGAGAGGTATCCTGCTAAAGTAGATAGAGAAATAGCCTTGGAAACAAGAAATATTCTCTCTAAAACATACGTGATAAGTTACCTTGGCCAAGTCATTTATGATGGCAACTCTCTGAAAGTATGTTGCAGATAAGTTGTCTATCTGTATTGATAGAATTCTTTAAAAGGAAAAAAAAAAAGAATTACCCATTCTCCAGTTCTACCCGTCCCCAAAAAACTACTGGAATGAGAAAATGAGGGATGGATAGAGAGTCAAGGTTCTCCATTAACTTACAAAATTTACCTAAATTTTATGAGCTTCAATTTCCTTATTGGTAAAATTAAAGTAAAATTGCACCACCTACCTCATAAGGTTTTCCCAAGAGAGCAAGCCCTAAGGCACCTAAATGTGAGTTACTATTACTAAAGGGATTTTTGTAAAATCACTTAAAAATGAAAAGAAATAGAATCTAGCACAGGTAAAGGGACTATGCAAATGGCCATTTGAGGCCATGTCTGTCCGTGACAGAACTGCGCCAATGATAATTTTCAGGCAGACAAATTTTCAGCCCTTTTTTGTAACTTCTAGTCAGTCTGATCAGTGTGATCTGTGGAGACAGCAGGAACTATTCTCTGAACCACTTTGCCAACAAGTGGGTAGAAACAATCATGGTGTCCTTAGTTAAGAAAAGTTTAATGCAGAAGAATTTAAAAAAAAAATTAACAAAATTAATGTGAAGTCAGAATAAAGAATGTTTTTAAAAGGATATGATTTGGGACTATCATTATGGGTCATGGAAGAAATGCTGCAATGGATGTTATCAAAGAAACGTATAAATATGTACACACAGACAGCTGTTCATTTAGCATGAGTGAGAGGTAATCTATTTGCTTCATCTGCAGGATTTAAGAGTATACGAAAGCCCTCGGCATATTGAATGTACAGCATATGATGAACTGATGACATTGATTTCAGTCAGAGAAGATAGGTAGGAATGAGTCAGTAAACTGTATCATTAGATGGAATATCCACATTAATGGGATCAGGGATCCATCTGAGCATTAGAGCGTGCAATTGTCTAAGTTTTGAGTACGTACATATTAAAAAAAAAAAGGTGACAAAAAAGATTCCAATGAAGTATGCTGTCCTTTTGCACTGCTATAAAGAATGGATTAATTTGTAAAGTGCAACAATCTATATCAGTGGTTCTCAACCTTTGGGTTGCAACCCCTTTGGGAGTTAAACGACCCTTTCACAGAGGTCACAGGGGTCACCTAAGACCATCAGAAAACACATATTTCCCATGGTCTTAGGAACTGAGACACCGCTCCTCTATCCATCTCCAGGTGGGTCCGCCCACATGCAGATACGCCCACATACAAGTATTAAAGAGTTGCGGCATTAGGAAGGTTGAGCACCACTGATCTATATGACAACCAGGAAGTGCTGAAGCCAGCTGTAAGCAGATCATGAAAACCAATTATTGAATTTTGTGTGAATGTTTACATCTCAGAAATCAGCAAATATTATAAATCAGGATTTCATTTATTATTTTGTTGATTATCTTGATTTAAGAAAGTGAAGAAGAAAATGTTAATAAATGATGCAGATTATTCTTAAGTGTTTCATGCCTGCATTTCCCCCCAGAGAGCCAGTTGTTAAATATTTATCAGAATTCCACTGATTTTTAATAATCATTTACAACACAGACTAATTATAGCTTTTTAAGTATTTTTTTCCTCCCAAATAGGTTATGTTTCTGGCTGCCTCCATCACCAAATTTTGAATTTCTTTACACAGGAACTATTTTCATAAATTATGATAACAGATAAAATGAAACTGAGATGTCCACTTCTTCCAAATGGCTGAAAGCTTCCTCTAAAATGAACCTCCTATTTTAGGAAAAGCCTGGGCATCATGGTGAAGGGACTAGCTGGCTAACCCCAGTATAAGTAACCTCTGGTTTCAAGTTCTTTCTCTTATACATACTAGCTAAGTGACCAGGTATAAGTCACTTATAAATAAGTTTTAGGGAGCATTGGGCAAGTTTCTTTTGAGTGTGTGAAGGAAGGGTATATTGAAGTGAAATTATACTTGTCTTCCTTACCCCCAGAGGACAGAAACTAGGCAATAGCACAAAGTTTTAAGGGCAGATTTTGACTCAACATAAAAGAAAATCTAATCATCAGAACTGTCCAAAAATGTGATGATCTGCATCACCCACACTGGAGGTCTTCAAGGAAAGACTGGATGGCCAATTTTCAGTGATGCTACCAAGAGGATTCCTGTTCATGTTCATGTTGGACCTCTAAACTCTCTTAAAAACATCAGTTTCCATGATTCTATGAATTAATTAGACTCCACTCTATTTTATTCATTTATGGTTATTTCATTCCTTATCTCCCCCTTTCCTCCTCACAAGAATTCCTGGAGACTTTTCTTTCAATTTTCTAATATATTTTTAATGCCCTGGAGATCTTCAGTCATTTTCAGAAAAGAATGAACTTAATCTCAACTCTAACTATTTTCGTGACAAACCTCTTTAATGTATCAAGATAAGTTCCATCGTCAAATCTGATATATCACCATCAAACCTTCATGTTCAAACACTTTTTGCACAAAATGTTACTTCTGTTCTGGGACAAGTAGTGATAAGATTATGGATTGCATATCCCGAGGAATAAGCACAACATTTTGTCTCTTATTATTGCATTTTTTCGTTGTACAAAATAATTTCTTTTCTTTGGGGGATCTGGCTTTTCTTGTAGCATATCACTTTTGCTGTAGACTCTACCCCTTCCTTCTCTCTTTTGCTCCATCCTGAATTTTTTTCACCAGAAATTATTGGAATTATTCATGTTAGAAACATCTTTGACCTTATGGTAAGAGGGGTTGGTGGCTTAGGGGAGGATGTCACTACTCAGCTGTGTAATTGACCTTCCTGGGACAAGAGAGAAAACAAACCAATCAAGGAAGAGACTTCACCTCACCCTATAAAATCCATGGAGGTTGTCTGTTTTGTGGTTACCCCAAGGGTTGGGGTAAACTGTCAAAGTGTGTAGAATGTCTGGGTATAGAAATAGCATGAATCCACTGCCTCGATTTTAGCAGGGTTGACTCCTAGTTTTGGTGTGCTTAGGGTTGTTGTGCTGCCCTGGAGACCACACTAAAACTAACTCCCAAACAAATTAAAAGTGACCTCAGCCCTGAAGATGACAGCCCAAAGAGTCTGAGGAGTTTTGTCTGTTTAAACCCTTTTACTCCCTTTGAACTCTTTTGCTCCCATCACAACCTAAGGAGCATCATGCCTGAAGGCTAGTAACTGTTGCTTTTCTACCTTCTACTACTTATCTCTCTCCACTTTGTGCTCTCACTCCTCAAGTTTCAAGTCTTCCCTTAAGTGAGTTAAAATGTATGGTTAAAACACTTTACATTTTGCTTCATTGGCTAGTCTGACTCTTCTGTAAAAACTTCTATATCCTAAAATGATTGCATATTGGGACAGTCTCAGAAAGTCTAAATTCTTCAACCTGTATTTTGTTACCAACCTACATTTCCAATCTTAGCTCCCACAATTCTCCTACACGAACCTTCTGTTCCAACTAGACTACTGAATGAATAAAAGAATGATTGAAGGATATATATTTGGGAATATTGATTAGGCCAAATAGTTATTGAGTATCCATTATGAGGAAGGTACTAAAGAAGAACACAAAGATTAGTTCTAGGCCTTGAGGCAGTTCTAATCCAGTGGGATAAATAAGACATGCAATCACATGCACACACACACACATGCATGAACATGCACGCACACATATGTGATTCTTGGAAACAGGTACTAACGTGCTACTAGAACCCAGAAGAAATCATTTCTAGTTGGAAGATTATGAGAAAACATGATGAATATTCTGGCATCTGAGGGGAGCTTGAAGTTTGGGTCGTATTTCAATAGGTGATAATATATAGAAAGGGAATTGGAGGGGGAGGAAGGAAGGGAAGAATGACAAGCAAGAAGACAGGGACCCAGGAAAGGGCAATGTGCATGGGTGGGAGCTAATAACTAGCAGAGATTAATTCATTAATGTGGATAAGATGAATCAAAGAAGTAAGAGACAAGCAGGAATGGGGAACCTATCACCTCAAGGGCATATATGACCCTTTAGGCAGGCCTAGAGGGCTACATGTGGCTTTGAGGTGGCAGGTTTCCCACTCCTGGACTAGAGCCAGGCAGTTCCATTAGGAGATTCTCATGATTATCTACTTTAGAGGTGACATGGTCTTGAATTAATAGGGTGACAGTGAAGATGAAAAGGAAATATACTGGTGTTTGTTTGTTAACATTCCCCCCACCTAGAATGTGTATTTTTTTCCCCAGTGAATACAGGCTTCATGTGATAACGTTGTGTTAACTACTTGCAATAAGAAAGGCCTGTTCCTCAAATCAGTCCAGAAATAAACATGGTAGATTTGTAGCTTGCGAAAAAATCATTTATATTCATTGTCGTAAAGACAGATTTCTGTTCAGTCCATCACGCTCGTTGTGCCCTAGGGTCTATTTATTAAAATGCTCTATTAAAGCTGACTTAGTTTTGATGTGGTGACTTTCATCCCTTTCCTAAAACTGCCTTGTCTGGAATGCACTGACTGCAGAGTTCATATTTGAAAAGAGCCCAGACTCTCCTGACACTCCTGACCAGTTGCCCTTTCTGAGGCCAAGGGTTAATTAGCTTGTGGCACTAGAAGCACTTAATGAGTTTCAGTTGGTCATCTACTAATTTTAGTTAAAATAATGTTAATAATAGAGAGATCCTAGTCATGATAACACAAACTGCCAGGCTTAAATTGAGGCTGAAGCCTGACAGCACAAGTCAGGACCCCTCTTTGCTTTCAGCATCTGAAGTGTGGTAGGTATACTAGGCTCTCCTCTTGACTGCTTGGTTCTGAGTTTCTTTATCAATCCTGATGATAAAGCATGTTGCTAAAGGATAAGAACGTTCCGGTTTAATTTTTCATGAGGGCACACATAAAAAATTCAAGCAATGCAAACCAATATGAGGGCCTGAATACAGCTCTAGCCTTGACAATCTGCCTCTCAAACAAACATTATTCCATAAATTCCCCCCTACCCCAAAGCTCCTCCATTCGTGATTGAAGATGAGCCTTGCTTCACTCCCTTGATTGGGGGGAAGTTGGTGTGAGTGACAGATGTGCCCCTGGCATGGGGGCTGGCAGGACTTAGCATTTGTTTATCAGGAGGTCACTCCTAATAGATTTAATTTAAATTTTTTATGTTTACTTTCATGAAAAATTAAAGCATTTTGTATTAGGGGCAATATCATAAGAAACACAGAAGATTAAAAAATGACTTTATTTGGCCCTCATTGCCTGCCTCCTTTCTAGGGGATGTGTTGCAACGCAGTTGTTAATACAGACATGTTATTATGGACATGAAGAAAAACATAAGCATATATATATGAATATATATGTATATAATTTTTCCCTATTAATAATCCTATAAAGATGTTTGGATGGCAACTCAACACCCATCTGTTTTGAATTCTGCAGACTCTTGCATTACCTTTTTTTTCCCCACAAATCTTGCAGATATGAATTAGTTCTAATTTTACATTTCACAAAGCCCCTGGGTTTATGGGCTGCAACATAATCCAAGTCTTCTAGCTAGCAGAGACACAAAGCATATTTAGGAAGCATGCTGGGCCACTCTCATGGGATCTAGGATCACTGCACAGAGTTCTCAAGTCCAGCCAGCTCCTAGTTCCACATGACATGGCAAACCTGACAACAACCAAATGGGATTTGAATAGATTGTGTTATATTATACATGACAGTAGGGAGGACAAGCGTGGAGATGTGGCCTTTAAATAAGGACCATTTGGCATTGTAAACAAAGGTGAACATCTCCCAGTCTTCAGCCACCCATGAAAGGAGGGAATGAAAAGCAACAGATGTAATGTTGAGATTTCAGAAACTCCCTACAATCAGTTCACAAAATTTGGTGTATCACTATCTAGCAAATAAAAATCATTTCTCTATCTTCTTGGCTCTTCAGTTAAAATTTAAAACAACAAAAACAACAACAAACCTTCCCAGTTGGGAATTTCAGGTTGGCTTAAGATACATATTCAACATCTGGTTGATGAAATCTAGGCGGTGATGGGACGTCATGAATAATCACAGAACTAAAAAAGTATCGTCTTGGAAGTAATCTTAGCAGTTTCTAGTTCAAATTATCCTGGAAAATGACTCCCCATAATAAAAAATAACAACAAAAACAACAATAGCCCCTCAAAAGCAACAACAACTGTATCATTGTTGAAAAAAATATTGATGTTGGGTTTATCATTGTAATTGCTGCTAACATTTCTGTAGCAATTTTGGGTTTGCAGAGAACTTTATATATATTGTCCCATTTATCAAAGAATGAGCAACTGTCCTTGCGGGAAAACCCATAGCCTTCCAAGGCAAGAGTTACCCATTTCACTTTTGGATAGTTTTAATTCTTAGGATATTTTTCCTTACAACAAATCTTATTTTTTCTTTTGAAACTACAACCTTCACTCAGTAACACATAGAGTGTCTGAATCAAGATTTGAACTCAGGTCTTTTCAACTATAAGTAATAAACAAACCTAATCTTTCTTCTTAGGAAAAGACCTCCAAATATTTTATAATAATTATCATTAGATCCTTTAATGCCTTCTCCTCAAGTTTACTTCATTCATTTTTTTTAATAGATCCTCACATGGCTTGAACTAGGGGCCCTTCACCATTATGGTTATCTTCCTTAGGCTACCTTTGAGCTTATCAGTATCCTCTCTAAACTGTGGTACCCAGATCTGAGTTTAATGTTCTAGATCGGGAATGACCTGAGCAAAAGTATCATCTGTCTCTTTCTTGATGCAGCCCAACATCTCATTATCTTTTTTTGACTACCACCATATTCCTGATTCATACTGAGTGACCTTACAATCCACTAAAGCCCTCGCATCTTTTTTAGACAAGAGATTTTTAACCATATCTCCCCTATTTTGGACACGTGCACACCAACCTATTTCTTTATAAAACTAGCACATTTTTTGTGCCAAGATAGATGGACATGAGTCTAGGCTTATTGGGAACAGATGTTTTTATACAGACGTAGAAGTGATTCATTTGCAGAGCCTCAAAGTTTTTAGGTGGTCAACTTCAGAAACAATTTATATGCAATTAACACCTAGGAATAAAAACAGGCCATTGAATTTATCTCAGATCACATCAGTATATGCAAACACCTTGAAGGGTCTTTTATATTAATATTTTTGGTCTAGATTTTTCTCATTCTCACCTAGATCAAGTATCTGGGTAATGCTGATAAAGAGCTAGCAGCTAGGATGAGTTATCATTAAATAAACCAAGTAACAGTGTTCAGCACCTATAAGAACTCTTTTTGCTTTTTGGCTACTTGAATTTTATTTTTAGATTAGTGGTGCTATTCAGCAGAGAAGATATACTCTACTCGCTCTGTGATGCTTATCCCAATTCCTGCAGGAGGATGAATGTCTGCACAGAGATTGAAAATTCCTCCTCAACAAATCTGTAGGAAATCATAGCAGTCCAAGCCCTGGAGCTAAATGAGCCACCTTGGGGCTGATCTATATGTTCAGATGCTGAAGGGAGTATAACTTATTTATTTGCAGATGTGTGTGAAGGAAGAAAAAATGAGATGAACAGGAGGTAAGATTCATGACTTTCAAGGAGGATCCCTTTGGGGAGAAGGAAGTTGAGGTTAGGAACAATATGCAAACTAAAAGGTACCTAAGAAATTACTCATTTTATACTCTGGGGGAAATTTGTATAAATTTAACTTCACATGAAGGAGAAGTTACAAAGTGAAGCAGACACTTCAGAGCAGAAATTTCATTCAATTTCATAAACATTTATTAAGCCCCTAGTATGTACCAGGCACTAGACTATGTGTGAAAACAAAATTAAAATAATCCCTGCCCTCAGGAAACTTATATTCTGTAAGGAAAGGGGGAGGTGAGAGTGACATTGTATCATAGAAATGGAGTTGAAAGAGGAGTCAGAAGATGTCTAGTACAACCAGCTCATTTTATTGTATTGTAGTGAGCTTGAATGAGTTGCCCAACATTACATGGATAGTAGAAGTAAGGAAAAGAAATTTTAGGATGTAGAAATCTCTAACAACTGGGGAATCAAGGAAAGCTGCATATAGGAGGTGGCACCTGATTTGTGTTCACAAGATAATAAGAGATTCTTGGAGTTAGATATAAGGGGAATGCATTTCATATTTGAGAGGTGGGGGTGGAACCACCTGTGTAAAATCATGGAGGTAGGTGACTGTAATGGCAAGCTAAGTAGTACTTTATGGTTTGTCTCAGCTATTCAAGTGTCTTTGAGCCTAGCCTTTGTATCAAAAGTCTTTGTTGGAAACAGAATATATTATGTTGCCCTTAATAGGCCTATGGGAGTTTAGAGAGCTTCCCTACCCTTACTAAACCTAAGGCAATTTGAAGACCTGCCCTGCCCTTAAAAGGCTTAAAGTCATCACATGGAGCCCAAGGTGGGAGGAGTTTGCCGAGAGTGGAACAGAAAGGAGTAGAGCAGAGAAAAGCTGGAGCAGAGCTGGAACCAAGCAGAACTGAGAGGGAGAATGCTTGTAATTCCAGCAGTATACATGTGAAACCACGCAAAACATACTTCCATTTTTAGCCATGCTGAAAAAAAAGCAAGAAAAATAAACTAAAAAAAAAAATATTCTTCAATTTGCACTGAATCCACTACTCTCTCTAGATGTGGAGAGACTTTCTCATCCTAAGTCCTTCAGAATCTTTGATTCTGATATCTTTGATCATTGTATTTCTGAGAATAGCTAAGTCATTCCCAGTTGATATCATAGAATATTGCTGTTATTGTATATAATGTTTGCCTGGTTCTATTCACTTCATTTTATATAAGTCCATATGAGTTTTTTCAGATTGTTCTGACATCAATCTGCTCATTAATTCTTATACTACAGTAGTATTCTTTCACAATCATATACATACAATCAACTTATGCCACCATTTCCCAACTGATAGGCATCCCCTTAAGCATCACAAAAAGCTGCTATAAATAGTTTTGTACATATGAGCCCTTTTTCTTTTTTCTCTTTGGAATACAGACCTAGTGGTAGTATTGCTGGGTCAAAGGGTATACACAGTTTGATAGTCATTTGGGCAAATTTCCAAATCTCCAGAATAGTTGAACTAGTTCACAACTCTATCAGCAATATATCAGTGTCCCAATTTTCCCATATCCCTTCCAACATTTATCACTTTAATTTTCTGTGATATTAGCCTTTCTGATATAATTCATATAAATTTGACTCAGTTTTCTCTATATTTGAGCAAGAGGTTTTTTCAGAGAAACTTATGGTAAACCCTGACCCCGACCCCTAGCCCACCACACCGCCAGTGTCCTGCTTTTCTTTTAATTTTGATTGCATTAGTTTTATTTGTACAAAACCTTTTAATTTAGTGTAATCAAAATTATCTATTTTATTTCCTGGAATCATCTTCCCTTATCTGTATATGTGACAGGTCATTTTTTTCCCCATAATTCCCTACTTTGTTTATATCTCCATTTGTTTGTAAATCATTTACTCATTTTGACCTTATCTTGATGTACAGTGTGAGATATTTATCTAAATCTAGTTTCTGGAAAGTTGCTTCCTCATTTTCCCAGCAATTTTTATCAAATACTGAGTTCTTGTCCCAAAAATTTGGATCTTTGCATTTATCAAACACTAAACTACTACTGTAGTCATTTACTACTGTATATTATGTACCTAATCTAGACTACTGATCTACCACTCATTCCTTAGCCAGTTCCAGAATGGATTTTTGGGTTGTTGTTTTTGTTTTGTTTTGTAATACAGTTTTAGATCTGGTAAAGCTAGGCCACCTTCCTTCAGATTTTTTTCATTGATTCCCTTGATAGTCTTGACTTTATATACTTCTAGATGAATTTTGCTATTTTTTTCTAGCTCTATAAAATAAGTTTTGGTAGTTTGATATATTGCTGAATAAGTAACTTAATTTAGGTAGAAATGTAACTTTTTTGTTGTATTGGCTTGGTCTACCCAAAGGCAATTAATATTTCACCAATTGTGTAGATCAGTCTTCAACATTTAGAGATACAAATATTCCCCTAAATACTATCTTGGCTGCATTCCACACATTTTGGTATGTTGTCTCATTGTCATTCTGTTTAATGATATTATTGATTATTTCTATGATTGTAATGGTAATGGAATGTAAAGATCCCCCTCTATTGGCTTGGTTTTCAGGTTGAGTGTTAAAACCCAGAGCTTGTGAATCCCACTTGTGGGATAGACTTATTGACGTGAAGAGAGAGGGCTGAGCTGGGAGGAGCTGGTGCCCTGGATTTAGAGAGAAGCCCAAGCAGAGAGAAGGCCCAAGCACAGAGAGGCCAGAAGAACTTTTGGGGAGTAGTATCATGGAGACAGAAGGAGAGGAGAATTACCAAGGGCCAGAGTTGCTGAGAGACTGCTGAGGGCCAATTGGAGCTGCCCAGGACTTTTGAGAACTGCCACCCACAAGCTGCCCAGGACTGAGGAGGCATGGCTATGATACTGGTATTTTGTCTGTCTGTTTTGATGTTGTTTTGCCAGATTTGTCTGCCGATGAAGGACAGTGCTGCTGTTGCAGAGGTCCTGGAACCTTGCTGTTGGTTTAGAAGCCCTGAAGGAGGATTTTTTTGTTGTATGTTTACAGAAATCTTGGAAGAAGGTCTTGCTGATGTTTTTAGGGGTTCTGGGACAGTTCTTCAGGCAGAAAGTGAATTAATGAGGACACTGGCAATGTATATTGTGGCTTTTTTAAGTTCTGTCTCTTCAGGGACAGAGATTGCTGAGAACTTACCTGTGTCAAGATGAAGGAGGGACCTCTCTTTGGGTTTTCAATGCTGTGATGATACCTTAACCTTGTTGTAGCTTAAGGGTAGATGGCCTTTTGTGCTCTCCTGCTCCTTTTGAGAAAGTGCTTGGCCTTAATGGATGGTATTGTAATTCAGTCATGATCCAGGGGTGGAAAACTTTTGACTTTTTGTGCTCTGTGACTGATCAAATGAATGTGCTTTGTTTATGATTGGAAACTAATCTCCATTTGAGAAGAAAGACTTTGACTGACTAAATGAATGTACTGTCCAGGGGTGGAGAAGTACTTTAACTGAATTGAAAACTTACCTGCTCTGTTCTGTGAATGATTCTTTTTTTAATTTGTCACTGAATAAAATAGAGTTACTATGCTGGTATTCCAAACCTTGAAAGTTGCCTTTGCTTGGTATTACAATGATTTGTTCTTAGACCCACTTATTCTTTAGTATTAAATTATTTAACTTTCAATTAATTATTAATATGTCCCCACAGCCTTCTATTGATTGGAATTTTGTTGCATCATCATCTGAGAGGGATGAATTTAATATTTCTGCCTTTCTACATTTGGTTGTGAGGATTATATGCCTTAAAGCATGGTCAGCTTTTCTGAAGGTGACATGTACAGCTGAGAAAAAAAGTGTAAGTCTTTCTATTTCCATTAAATTTCTCCAGATGTCTATCATATTTAAGATTTCTACAATTCTATCCATCTCTTTAACTTTGGTCTTATTTGTTTTATCATTATATTTATCTAACTTTGCCAAGGGAAAGTTGAGGTCTCTCACTAGTATAGTTTTGCTATCTATTCCCTCCTGTAACTCACTGAACTTCTCCTTTAAGAATTTGGATACTTTGCCATTTGGTGTGTATATGTTAAATGTTGATATTACTTCATTGGCTATGGTACCTTTCAGCAAAATGTAGTTTCCCTGCTTATCTCTTTTAATAGTTCTATATTTACTTTTGCTTAATCTGAGATCATGACAGTTATACTACTTATTTTTTTTTACCTCTGTTGAAGCAGAATAGATTCTGCTCCAACTCCTTATTTTTACCCTGTGTGTATCTATTTCAAGAGTATTTCTTTTGAACAACATATTGTTGGATTATGATTTCTAATCAACTCTGCTATTCATTTCCATTTTATGGGTGAGTTTATCTCATTCATATTCACAGTAATGATTACTATCTGTGAATTTCCTTCCACCCTATTTTTCACTTGTTCACCCCTACACTTTACACTTTCTGTCCTCTCTCTGTCTCTTTCTGTAGATCTGCCTCTCTCTCTCTCTCTCTCTCTCTCTCTCTCTCTCTGTCTCTCTCTTTCTCCTATTCCTTCTCAAAAGTCTGTTTTGTTTCTGATTACTGCCTCCCTTAATCTGCCCTCCCTTCTATCAGCTCACTCCCCTTCTTTTATTCCCTTCCCTTACTATTTCTCTCTTGGATAAGATTGTTTTCTGTACCCAACTGAGTGTATATTGTATTCCCTGCTTGAAACAATTCTGATAAGACTGAGATTCAAACATTGCCCACCATCACCCTTCTCTATCCCCTTCACATCAAAGCTCTTCCTTGTGAACCTCTTTTATGTGAGATAATTTTCCTTGTTCCTCATCACCTTTTCCCCTGCTCCCAGTAGATTCCTCTTTCTTGCCCCTTATTTTTTTTAGATCATTCCATTATAGTCAACTCTCACCTGTGTCTTCTGTCAATGAATACTCCTTCTAACTGCCACATTAATAATAATTTTTAGGAGTTAGAAATAACCTTCCCATATAAAAATGCAAAGAGGCTAAGCTTATTGATTTCCTTATAATTATTTACCTTTTTATACTTATATCTTCTGCTTGAATGTCAGATTTTGCATTTAACTCTGTCATTTCATTAGGAATACTTGAAAGTCCCCTATTTCATAAAATATCCACACCTACCCACACCCAAAGGATTGTACTGTTTTGTTGAGTTATTCTTGATTACAATCTTAGCTCCTTTGCCTTCTAGAATATCATATTCCAAGTGTTTTGATGCTTTAATTTGGAAGCTGCTAAGTCTTGTATGCTTCTGACTTGTGTACCTGACTGTGGTAGCTACAAGTGCTAGTCTTCTTTTCAGTCCTTGAAATAAGAATAGCAACCCTAATCCCTTGTGGGTCACAACCAACATTCTTCTCTATCCTGGAACTGTAAGCAGGACCCCTGCTCTGACTTCACAACCACTAGTGTTCCTCTTCACCTTGGAACTGTGACCTGGAACTTTTCATAGATAATGCAACAAGGTCTTATACTCAGTGTCAGCAAACAATCCCTTATAATCTCTGTCTGACCCTCTTACTGCCTCTGGGCTGAGAGCTTCTGAAGCTGCTTCTGTTGCTGTTGTAGCTGCCTCCAAGGCCTGCTGCTGGTGTTGTCATGGTATGCTCTGAATCAACCCCCTATCCCACTGTCACAGACCTCTCCTGTCAATTTCATAAGTTGTCTTGGACTAGAAAAATATTTCACCCTTACCTTTTGTGGCTCTGTTTCTCCAAAATTCAGTTTGAGGTGTTAATTTAAAGTTGTTTGGAGGGGAATATTGGGTGAGTTCAGCTGAGCTGCTGCCTGTTCTCTACCATTTTGCCAGCATTCTTTCCGCAGTAGACCAGTATGACTGGAACAGAAAACATACGAAAGAGAAGAATATGAAATAAGACTGGAAACATAGACAGGCATGAGACTTTTAGGTATTTCAAGTCCAGGCTAATGAATCTTTCTTTTATACCAAAGGTATTAAGAAAGCATTGAAAATTTTGATTAAGGGACTGACCTGTTCAGACCTGTGTTTTGGGAATATGGATTAAAATTCTGTTTAACTCAACCTCCTTAGCTTTCCTTCTCATTGGTCAAACTGTCTTCTTTGACCTAGTGCCATCCTACTGCACCTTAGCAGAAACTTTACTCCTATGGACCATCACCCTGACCTGTTGTCTCTACCTAGCTCTCTATGCACTCCTCCAAGCCATCCAGAGTTCTTAAACTATTTCAATTCAGCAGGGATGAGAGGGAGCCTAAAAGGGCAAGAAAGAAGCAGGGGGAGAAAGAGGTGAAAGGGAGAGATCCGGCAAAGTTATAGCTCTCTCTCTTTCTCTCTCTATGTATATATCTTGTTCCCTCAAAGGTGGAAAATATAGAATTTTATCTGAAAAAATGAATCTATCTTAGTAATGGGAATGAATTGAATGAAGAAACATTCCAGGATCTTCCATTCTTTCCTACATAATCCATTAGCATTTTAACAGTAATATTTTGTAATCAATACCTCAAATTGTGTATAAGTCAGAGTAGTGACTAATGGGGAAGGAGAGGGATTAAATACCCTACCTCATCTTATAACACTACTTTGGTCAATCAGTTTATGTTCCACCATGCACTGGCTGCTCTGCTTGGTCTCAACCCCTTGGAAAAAGATACCCCTCCCAGGTTAAGCTCATCACCTCCAATCACATGACATACTATTAACTCAAGCCTTAATTTGACCTCCCTCAGCCTCTGATTGGAGGGCTGGAGGGTAGAATATCAATGTTCTCCTAATTCCTTCCTTTATATAGGGAAGTAATTGAACTTTTGGGCTAATTTCACTTTGCATCTTCTTCTCTGCCTGGTTTCAACTCCGCAGAACAAGATGTCCCTGCCTCAGGTATCCCCCTGTCATCCTCTCCCTTTACTGCCAACTTTTGTGTATTGTCTTCCTCCTTTAGATTATAAACTCCTTGAGAGAAGGGACTGTCTTTCTTTATATTCATCATATCCCCAGTACTGAGCAAAGTGCCTGGCACTTAAATGTTTATTGGGTAGTAGATGGGTATGGCCTTCTTCCTAACCTCCTTACCTGACAAAATTAAGTTTAATTCTACGACTAAAAGGTACCTACTATGTACAGAAAGTTTGCTAAGTGCTGAAGAAGATATAAAATTTAAATAAAGTTCAGGCTTTTTGCCTTCATGAGGGCAAATAACATAGATGATTATGATTCAAAATAACATAAGATCAGAGAGCTACAAAACAAAGTGACTTTGGACATTTCAATTTCTTACTATTGGAAAAGGTCATGGAAAATTTCATTGAGGTGGTGGCATTTGTTTGGGCTTTCAAGATAGGGAGGAAACAGTGAGTTGATTTCTGGTTTAGAATGGTCTCTACTCCATAAAAGAGATGTCTAGAAAGATTGACTTGGAGCTTCTTTCTTTGTCTTTCTGAAAACTAGGCAAAACAAACAATCAAACAAACAAAAACAAAATCAAGAAAGCTGGCAAAAGAGAGGCTGTCGAAATTGGCACAAAATGTCTTTTCTGATAGTAATACAGTTGATGAAGTGCCAGACCTAGTGCTCATCTTCCTGTTTTCAAATCTGGCCTCAGATACTTACTGGATGTGTGACCCTGGGCAAGTCATTTAACCCCTTTTGCCTGAATTTCCTCATCTATAAAGTGAGCTGGAGAGTGAAATAGCAAACCACTCTGGTATCTTTACTAAAGAAACCTGAAAAGGGGTTGTGAAGAGTCAGACATGACTGAAAATGACTGAACAACAACAATATCTTTACTACCAATTATGCATTAAATATCATCAGCCCCTACACTTTCTAATCTGTCCTACTTAAAAAGGTCAAAATAATATTCCTAATTCATTGATCTAACCCTTCCATTGTTTAGCTCAAAAGCTTCCAGTTGCTTACTGTAGGATAAAATGAAAAATCACAAGATTAGCATTTAAGTGCCTGTAGGATAAAATGAAAAATCACAAGATTAGCATTTAAGTGCCTCTGCAATCTCCCTCCATCCTATGTTATAGTTATTTCCATATAAGTTTCTTTTATATACTCTATTCTCCCCAAGTAGTTTCCTAACTCTTACCCAAATATGAGGTACCATTCCCTCAACCATTCAGTTCATCATTTCTGTCTAGAATGTAAAAATCTTCCTTTACTTTCCCTATCCATGTGATTCCTTTCTCTTTAAGATGTGGTTCTGATTCCACAAATGATAAATGTTCAAAGGTATGAGCAGACAGTTTTCAAAGGAAGAAATCTGAACCATTAATAACTTAAATTTTTGACGGGCGGAGCCAAGATGGCAGCGTAGGAGCAGCAACATATCATAGCTCTCACATAGTCACCCCCAAAATACCCATAAAATATGACTTTAAACTAATTCTAGAACTCCAAAACGCACACAAATATACTTTCCACTAAAGTCAGCTCGGCTACGAGGAACCATATCAGCACTGAGAACCAAAACCAGCCTGGCCTGAAGCCCTGGCTGTGCCCTGGGGGTGGCTGGACTAGAGGATCCAAGCCCTGGCAGGAGCTTTGGGTGAGCAGATTGGCAGCAGCTGTGGCACTGTCAAGAACTAGGTCAGTGGGACTTGTGAGGTCGTGGGAGAAAAGTGTCTGGCCGAAAAGCCTCCAGGGCTGAGAAGCAAAAGGTGTAGGACCTGCACCCGCCTCTGCATTGTGGCTTCAATGCTCTCGGCCTGCAGACTTCAGGGGGACCAAGCGATCATTCAGAGGCTAAGTGCTCTCACATTGAGCGTCCTGGATCCGGATTGTGGTCTTGGGCTTTGGTCTTGTGGTCCTTTTTCCTTCAGTGAGCCAGAAGTGGGGGAGGTACCCAGCAACTTCCTGAGAGCACCAGCAGCTGGGAGGACCCCAATGATTTGAGACAGAGCTTTCCCCTCTGGAAGCAGAGCTCCACAGAGATTTAAAAAAATAACTTAAATTTTCTTAAACATGCACCAAAAACTAGGGAAATGCAAATTAAAGCAACTCTGTAGTTCCACCTCATTCTCATCAAATTAGCAAAATTAACAAAGAAAAGAAAATTATTTTCTGATGTTTTGTACCATTTCATCCACAGTTCCCTTCCTGATATTACTTAATATAGAGCAATCTTCCTCCTTTTGAGCCATTCAAAGTCTTAAAGATTTTGTCTAGCTTTCTAAATGCAGCAAATTTATTTTTGAAAGAACATAGTACTTATTTTTCCCAGTTACATGTCAAGAAAAAATAGCATTTATTTTTACATGATTCTGAGTTCCAAATTTTCTCCCTCCCTCCCTTCACTCCCTTGTTCTGAAAATGGTAGGCAGCTTGATAATATTTCCATATTTGAAAATATTTCCATATTAGTCACAGTTGTGAAAGAAGAAACAGACTAAAAGGAAAAAAATGAAAAAGAATAAAGTAAGCGGAGAAAAAAAATGCTTCAATTTGCATTGAGAGTCCATCAGGTCTTTATCTGAATATGGAGTCCTTTATGAGTCCTTTGGACTTGTCTTGAATCATCGCACTGCTGAGAAGAGCTGAGTCATTCATAGTTGATCATCACACAATGTTGCTGATAATGTGTACAATGTTTTCATTGTGCTGCTCATTTCACTTTGCATCAGTTCATACAAGTCTTTCCAGATTTTTCTGAAATCTGTCTGTCATTTCTTATTGCACAATAGTATTCCATTACACCCATATATCACAGCCTGTTCAGTCATTCCCCAATGGTTGTGCATCCCCTCAATTTCTAATAGTTTGCCACAATGAAAAGGGCTGCTCTAAATATTTTTGTTCATATATATCCTTGACCCTTTTTAATGATCTTTTTGAGATACAAACCTGTTAGTGTTATTGTTAGATCAAAGGGTATGCACAGTTTGGTTGGCCTTTGGGCATAGTCCCAAATTGCTCTCTGGAATGGTTGGATCCATGCACAACTCCAATGACAGTGCATCAGTGTCTCAATTTTCTCACATCCTCTACAATATTCATCATTTTTCTTTTTTGTCATATTAGTCAATCTGATAGGTATAATGTGGTACCTCAGAGTTGTTTTAATTTGCATTTCTCTAATCAATACTGTTTTAGAGCACTTCTTCATATGCCAATACACAGTTTTAATTTCTTCATCTGAAAACTACCTTTTCATATTTGACCATTTATCAATTGGGGGATGAATTCTATTCTTATAAATTTGACTCAGTTCATATATTTTAGAAATCATAAACACTTGCCATAAAGATTATTCCCCTGCATTCTGCTTTCCTTCTAGTCTTGGTTGCATTGGTTTCAATTTAATATAATCAAAACAATCTATTTTATATTTCTTAAGGTACTCCATCTCTTCTTTGATCATGAATTCTTCCTCTCCTCATAAATTTGACAGGTAGATTATTACTTTCTCCTTTAATTTGCTTAGAGTGTCACCTTTTATGTGTAAATCATGTACCCATTTTGACCTTATCTTGGCATATGGTGTAAGATGCTGGTCTATACCTACTTTGTGTCTATTGTTTTCCAGTTTTCCCAGCAGTTTTTATCACATACTGAGTTCTTATCCTAAAAGCTGGGATCTTTGGGTTCATTAAACACTAGCTTCCTATGGTCATTGACTATTGTGTCTTGTGTACCTTATTCTACTGATCCACCTCTATATTTCTTAGTTATTACTGGATAGTTTTGGTGATTACTGCTTTATGATATAGTTTGAGATCTGTTATCACTAGGCCACCTTTCTTTTCATTTTTTTTCCCCATTAATTCCCTTGATCTTGGCCTTTTGTTCTTGGAGATAAATTTTGTTGTTATTTTTTTTCTAGCTCTATTTCCCATACAGTTTTCTCCAATAGTTTATCATATCTAACTTTTCTAATATTCTATTTACCTCCTTAGTTTCTTATTTATTTTTGTTTGGATTTATCAAGTTCTGAGAGGGGACATTTGAGGTCCCCCACTAGTATAGTTTTGCTGTCTGTTTATTCCTGTAACTCACTTAACTTCTTTAATAATTTGGATGTTAGTGGCAGCTAGGTGGTACAGTGAATAGAGCACCCACCCTGGAGTCAGGAGGACCTGAGTTCAAATCCAGCCTCAGACACTTAACACAAAACTAGCTGTGTGACCACATGCAAGTCACTTAACCCCAATTGCTCCTCCAAAAAAAAAAGCAAAAAAAAAAAAAAGAATTTGGATGCTATTCTACTCAGTATATATATGTTTAGTATTAATATTGCTTCATTGTCTATGGTACATTTAGCAAGATATAGTTTCCTTTTTCTTTTACTTTGTCTGAGATCAGGATTGCTACATCTGCATTTTTTTTTTCTTTAACTGAAGCATAATAAATTCTGCTTCAATCCTTTACTTGTACTCTGTGTGTGTCTCTGCTTCAAGTGTGTTTCTCGTAAACAACACATTGGATGATTCTGGGTTTTGATCCATTCTGCAGTCCATTTCTGTTTTAGAGGAAAGTTTATCCCATTTGCATTCACAGTTATGATTAATACTTGTATATTTCCCTCCATTTCCCTCTCCTCTTCTTCCTCCTGTTTCTTTTCTCTCCTTTAAACCTTTCCCTCCTCACCAGAGTTTTGCTTCTATCTACTACCTCCCCTGATCTGCCTTTCCTTCTTTCAGTTCCTCCCCCCTATACTTGATCTCCTCCCCCTCCTACTTACCTGTCAGGTAAGATAGATTTCAATATTCAACTGAGAGTATATTATTCCCTCCTTGAACCAATACTGATAAGAGTAAGGTTCAAGTGGTACCCATTAATGACCTTCCCATCTTCCCCTCCAGCAAATTTGTTTTTGAACTAAGTACTCTTTTTGGTTTGTTTCAGGTCCTCATTTGAACACCTTAAGAATTGGTTCTCTCTCAATGCCATCAATCAACAGTTTACAATAATTCCAGCCTCACTGGGTTTGTGGAGCCATAATTTCTATCTTTCTTTGATTTTAATCAAACCAAGTCTTCAGAGCATGTCAAAGATCAAATTTAGCGTGGCTTTCTACTTTTACCTAAAAGTTTCACAGAATGCTCCTGAGAGGCATCATTGTGTTGTGGATAGAGAGCAGTCCTCAAAACCAGGGAGACCTCTTCAAATCTCACCTCTGATACAATAAACAAACAGGCTATATGATGATGGACAAGTCACTTAACTACCCAGGATTTTAGGCAACTCCTTAAGACTATACTTTTCAAAAAAGATGCAGTGCTTGATTTATAGAAGTGTCCTTACCTAGGCATTCCCAGGAATGAAATCCTAGGTCCAGATCTTATCCAGAGAATACCACTAAATCAGAAAGTTTCAGAGCTCCAAAATAACTTCTTTGTTGGCTGAAATTTCAGACATCAGATCACCCAGGCATCATTCTAAATTGAGAAGAGATTGTCACAGGCCTGCAAAGAGTTAAGCACAATATTGCCATAATTTTCCCATGGTATCTTTCTAATGGGAGATCTTTTGTCAGAGGCAGGTTCTCACTAGCTTAAGGAATTGCACTAACTACCCCATATTCTAACCTTGGCTACTTCTTGCTCCCTACTGCAATACCCTCCAAAATTTCCATGTTTGTGAACTACAGACATGTTTTCAGTTCTGGACCATTTGACCTAGCAACTTATGATTTTCTTTACTGTTCCTCCTCTTCCCCACAGTCAGGACAAGGGGATTACTATTGGGTGGAAAATGGTAATCTTGACTTGCAAATGTTTATCTTGAACTGAATAGTTGAAACTTCAGTGACAATTTGCAATCTAACTACTAAACTAGGGGAAAAAAAGAACATAATCTTTTGAGAGATAGTATAGGAGACACAGCTGGCTGCCTCTGTGGTTTGCTGCCAAACTGAATTTTTATGTAATGCTTGGTGATTATTTTGTCCTTCAGATCCCATAGTTGCTTAGTGACTTAGTGGGCTTGGACTTGGATAGAACTCTACACTCGGATAGTTCCTAACACAATCCTGAGAACCCAGTATGGGTCATGAATTTCCATGAAAAGCTTTACTCACTGCATGCATAAGCAACCTAAAGCACAAAACTTTTCATCCTTTATTTGCAAGAAGTGCCAGTGGCCATTTTTTTTGCCTGAGCATAGCAGTGTGGGGAAGCTTTCCCCTTTCTCTCCTGCCTTATTTCCTTGCTCCCATTTTCTGAAGCAGTGAGGCATACACAAATCAATGCTGGTTTAGCCTATGCTGGGCTTCTGAACAAAACCCTTAGTACATCCAGAATATTAGTTATATAACACTCTGAGCTTACATGAGGTGAATGTTATAGAATCATGAACCAAGGTAAGCACTATGAAAAGTTGGAATAAATAGATGCTGATGTGGTGATGTTCACATGATAGTGATAGACAATCTGTGGTTTAAGATGTCACCCCAAACATTCTTCTATGGTGGTTGAAAGCAGCAGCATCTATATCCTCCTATAGATTAAGGCATTGTATTTCCCAAAGAACCCTGAAAAAAAGGCCAATATATTACAAGAAGTGATGTTATAATCTAATCCAATGCACTGACATCCATAGTATAGCCTTGGGAAAGTCACTTCACTACTGTAATCCTCTCTTTTCTCATCTGCAAAATGAAGATGGAGTAAACTAGACTGTCTTTAGGGTCCCTTCCTTTTCTATCTCTATGATTCTATGAACTGTTTTTCCACCCTTTCTTCAGATAAGTTAACAATAAATTGAGATGCAAAGAGCAGGGTGATAAATTTTAGATCAGAGTGATAAATTTTAATGATTTGGAAATGGGATTGGGGAACCTGAAAACTTGAGACTGCATGCTTCCCTGTCTTTTCAGGGAGAAAAGTCTAGGGCTGTTAGTCAGGGAGTGTTAACATTGTGTCTGTGCAGTGGGTAGGATGGGAAGAAGATTCACTCTGAAAAGAAAATCCACCATTTTAGAATTCTAGAATTGCGAGAGAGCTTAGAGGTCATTGGACCAACCTCTTATCTAGTACAGGGACCCCACTCTAACACCTTTGATGGGTGGCTATTCAGCTTCTATTTGAAAAGTTCCAGTAATGGTTCACTATCTGAAAAAAATATTCTATTCCACTGTTGTACAGGTATAATTTTTAGAAAGTTCTTCCCCTTGCTTAGATTAAAGATACCTCTGTTCAGCTTGCACAAATCTGCCCTGCCTCTGCTTTCTGGAGGCACAAACACTTGCAAAATTTAATACTCTTCCACGTGAAATCCTTCAGATATTTGAAGACACTACTAAATTCCCTCTTCTCTAAAACTTTCACTTAATCCCATCATCTTCTCAAATGAGTTTTATATATCTACTTCTTTTCATAGCCAAACTCCTAGGGGAACAAAAAACAAACCAAACCAAATAACCAAAACAAACAAAAACTGTCTCTTCAGTCTCTGCTCCCATTTTCACTTCTCAGTCCCTCAAAATCTTCCTTCTAACCTCATCACTCTCCAGGAATTGCTCTCTCCAAAGGTACCCATGACTTTAAAAGGTTGCTAAATCCAATGGCCTTTTCTTAGTTCTCATTCTTCTCCTTTCTGCAGAACATGACACTGCCAACCACTTTTTCTATGCATACTTTCCTATTTTT
The DNA here is from genome assembly GCA_028646515.1 of Pseudochirops corinnae. Classification (NCBI taxonomy): domain Eukaryota; kingdom Metazoa; phylum Chordata; class Mammalia; order Diprotodontia; family Pseudocheiridae; genus Pseudochirops; species Pseudochirops corinnae. The sequence continues at coordinate 197,800,769 of CM053585.1, read as the reverse complement.
TTTTTAATCTTGCTTTCTCCTGGTTTTCTTCCTACATATCTAGCTGCTTCTTCTAAGTTTCCCTTTGTCTGCTCACCAGGAATGTCTTGACTCCTTACTGTAATTATACCTCTAGGCCCTATCTTGGGTTCTCTCCTCTTTTAATACCCATTCAATAATCTGATCAGTTACCATGGCTTCAATGATTATCTCTGTGCAAATGATTTCTAAATCTATTTATCTAGTCATAGTCTTTCCCCTGAAGTCTAATACTCTATCTTTAACTGCTTATTAGGTATATCCAACTGCTTGTTCCATAGGCCCCACCAATTCAATAGATCCAAAAGAAAACTATTTACCATTAGCCCACAACTGACTCCTTTTCCTAATACCCTTATTTCTGTCAAAGACATACTACTATTTTTCCAAACATCCATGTTCACCTCAGAGACACCTCCTCCCACCCATATCTGATCAGTTGTCAATTCTTCTTAATTCTACCTCCCTCATATATATCCCTTTCTCCACAATCACATTTCTTTAATTCAGGTTCTCATCTCCTAGATCTTGAATTATTGCAGGTCTCCTAACTGGGCTCCCTGTATCCACCCAATCCCCTTTCCAATCCATGTCCAACATCTCTACCAAAGAAAGTGATATTCCTTGTCTGCTCATAAAAGTCTAGTGGCTCCTATGACCCCTAAAATGAAATACAGACTATTTGGTTTGACATGTAAAACCTTTCACAGTTTGGCTCCAACCTACATTTTCAAGTTTATTTCATATTACTTTCTTCACACACTCTATCTCCCATGTGTACAGATTGTTCCATATTCAGATTGCACTCCTTCTCACCTCTACCTATTAGAATCCCTGGCTTCCTTCAAAGCTCAGCTCAAATGTCACCTTCTACACGAGACTTTTCCTGATCCTCTAGGTACTAGAGCATCTTCCTCCCCACTCATTCACATTTCCTTTGTATATATCTTATATCTATTTGTATGTCTCTGTTTCATCCTGGTCTAAGAGAAGATACTTGAGGACAAAAACTTTTTTTTAATTACTTTCTCCTAGCCCTGGTATAATGCTTGTTATATATATTTTCAATGTTTTTTTTTATTAGTTGTTCCTCTAGACAAATATACTAATGTTCTTTAAGTTTTCTTCAAATGAAATAAATATGAATTCTCTCATCTTCCCTCTCATTCTCCTCTGCAGATATTTCATCTTGACTATGTCCCTCTGAAAATATGACAAACAAGATAGATTTTAGCACCATAAAAGAGGTCTCACCAGTTTTTGTTGTTCCTCTGTTGTTTTTTACTTATACCTGACTCATTGTGACCTCATTTGGGGATTTCTTATTTAAAATATTGGTGTGGTTTGCATTTCCTTCTCCAGATCATTTCATAGATGACAAACTGAGTCAAACAGGGTTAAGTGACTTGCCCAGGATCACACAGTAAAGTGTCTGAGGTCATATTTGAACTCAAGTCTTTCTCACTCCAGACCCAACAGTATTCACTGTACCTCCTAGTTGCCCTAGGTCTGACTAGTTAGGAGTATGTTATCAACCACCCTCCCCTTAACTTATATAGTTAGATTCACAGAAAGAGTGCAAGATTACATGCATTGTTTCCCTTGGCACATTACACCATTGACATGTTAGATGTGCTGTGCAATACCTCTCCCAGCTCTTTCCTATATCACTTAATGGTAAGTCAGTCCCTTCACTATAACTCCTACTGAAGAAGTGAATTTTTGAACTCTAGTATTCTATTTTCCCTTTATCTCTCCTAAATCTCATTTTGTTATAGTAAAAATTTGAAAAAAAAATCCAACACGTGGAAAAAATGGGTAGTGCCTATCATACAAGATATTAAGTATCATTAACTATGCCCCAGGTAGGGAACAAGCATTTATTAGTGACTGGTATTAGTGCCAGCCTCTATGCTAAGTTCTTTACAAATATTATTTCATCTGTAAATGCTCTAAATATGCTATGTCTTCATCCAAATCACTGGTAAAAATTTGACTGAGATCAGAGGCCTATGCTATGCCACTAGAAACCTTCTTCTAGGTTGTTATCAATCCATTAATCAGCATGTCCTCAATCTGCACATTTCTGCATGAGTTTTACCCTGATTTAATGATGAATGAGATAACATGATGCCTCACCTAGCTTAGGAAGCACTTATTATCCTGAGCCAAGTGAGCAAAACAGATTGCCATTATAGGACATGTAAGGTTGAATCATGAGAGCAGAGCTCCAGAGAATGACAGTGTGTGAGGGTGGGGTGGGGTAGAGTAGCAATACTCTCCTTCTTTTCCCCCATAGCAGCTAGTTCTCTCCCATGGCAGGAGACCCTAGCAAGCATGATTTAAGGAGTCAGGAGCATCATAGTTTCTCCTATCAAGGATGTTTCCTGAGCTCTTCAGGCAGGCTTTAATTCAATCCAGATAAAAACCAGACAAACCAACAGAGACAGACTATTCCTGGGGAAAGGTGAATGTTGCTTTGGATAATTTATATGACACCACAAAGCAAAAGAAAGGAAAACTACTAAGCTACCTTCTTCCTTTCCACTATCACCGATTGAAATGGACAGCACCGTCTGATGGAATTTATTGTTTTTTGTTTCTGTTTTTATAAATGTATTTAAAACTTTGTTTTGTACTTACAAATGCAGATCTCTATGACATACATATATTCAAGCTATATACATACATATATACATATATACACACATATGCATGTGTGTGTGTATAAGTGTGTATAGACATGAAGCTGGAAATGGGTGGTGTTATTTATTTGCATATTTATTTATTAGTAATCTCGTTAATGTTCAAGATTTCAATGGAAAAGATGCTTACTACTCCTCAGAACATTAGCTAACATTATTTTTGGCTGTTTTCTTCAGTAATGGGGATGGTTTTGCATTGATCTCTCCTCACTACCTTCCATGGATCACTTTGGGATAAGGTTACAATTTGGTGAGGTAGCTGGATTGAGTTGAATGATTTACTATGAAACCTAGTTAAGTGGATTGTTCTATAGAGATATTAAATCAGTAATTATGGAATTAGTAGCTCTAAAGTATTATATATGTCACAATATAGAATATAAACATACAACAAATGTGTCTCTATATGTAAATTGATATCTGGACCTATGATTTCAGTGATGTGGGGAACTTTTGTGGAAATTAATTCCACCAGAGTATATTGGCTACTGGTCTACAACTTATAGCCAAAAGAGAGTTGGCTATAGCACAGAAAGATTAAGTGTTTTGCCCATACTCAACAGCAAATGTTTATTTAGAGACGGGGTTTAAACCTAGGTCTTCTTGAATCTTAGGTTTAATCTCTATCCACTATGTAATACTGCCTCTCTCTGGAGGCACTATATCATAAAAAATGCTTTAATTTGTTAGTACATCCAGGTTCCCATTGGTGGGATACTTTCTTTACTAATGCAGGTTAAAATCCTTCTTTGTCTTTACAATATATTGATTAATAAGTTGTAGATATAGATGAGTTACTAGGATTTTGTATCTCTTTCTTTTTGCTATTTGAAATACTCAGATAGGTGGCCTGGTGGCTAAAATTCTAGGTCTAGATTCAGGAAGATCTGATTTCAAATCTGACCTCAGACACTTGCTAGTTATGTGACCCTGGGCAAGTCACTTAACCTACATTTGCTTCAATTTCCCCAATAGTAAAGGGATAATACCTCACAGAGCTGTTGTGACAATTAAATGAAACAATATTTGTAAAGTGCTTAGCACAGTGCCTGGCACATAAGGGGTATAGTAGAAATATTTGTTCCCTTCCTTTCCTCATCTTTAATGGTGTCTGTTTTGTTCAACTTTGAAGACTCATTTCATCACTTTAATTTTTCAGGGTGTTCATACCCACCAGACTTCTTTCTGTTGTTTCAGTCCCTGGTAATTATTGATCCTTCTAAAATCCTGGTCTTCTATAATTTTTAGCCCAAATTATCACAGGAGAAAATTGCTATTTAAAAATCTGCAATCAACTCTAAAATACATTCCATTCATTTATTGAGACAGATTTTTAACTTACATATCACCCTTCCATAGTTTTATCCGAATGGGATACTCCACTCTGGGAAAGGAGATGAACAAAAGAAAAGCTGGGCCATGGTTTTTTATTTCTTTTATAGATTTTTTAAGGAGTAAAACAAATTATAATGCCACAGGAATTTCATTTTCCATATATTTTCAGGAAGTTTCTCAGCAGATATAAAAACTATGCCCAAGATAAGATCAGACATAGAAGCACAATTTAAACTGAGTCAAATATAATCTGATTTATAATACTGATCCCATAGACCACAGCATTTATTAATAAACTATCTTGGAGGGAAACCTAAGTTAACATTTCATAACTTATCCCAGTGTGTATCTTTAGCCATATATCTTAGGACATTAAATATTCCCTACAGCACCTGGAACTGCAAATTTACTTTTCAGAACATTGGATAATATCAAGTCTGGAGGTGCCTTTCTATGTGGGTGAAGTTGTAGACCCCACACGTTGTCCAGTGCAAGGAAGAAAAGAAAAAATGAAAATAGTAAGAAAAATACTTGGGACTTCCCTGTGGATGTTTGCTTCAGAATGGTAGGGGTTATCTTCCCACATCATCAAAGTAGTTAGAACCAGGGGCAGCAAAGATAGATGGACTTTCATTAAAATGCATCTCTATTGCATTCATGTGTGTACCCTGGAACAACCATTTCAGAGAAAAGTCTCTGCAGCAAATAGTTATGATATACTCTGTAATCTGTGTAATTGTTCCCTGCTATCATTTATAGGGATTTAATCTATTTTTAAAACAGCTCAGACAGTGACATTAAGCACAATGTTCAGTTCTACAAAATCGTGCAATTGATTTTAGCATATTTAGTAATTGATTCATCACCATACAACATAACATAATTTTCTGATCTTGCTTGCTTTGGTTGAGGTAGCTTAGAAATGCTTCACTGCAAAAGCAAGAACAAGGGGGAGAAGGAGGAAACTTTTTGTTCCTGTTTAAATACTTCCTTCTTTAACTCCTCATTTAAACAGTCTGTGGCTTCAGTGTAACAGTTTTTGCCATTACTGCACTTAAAAACTGAGTGGTAGTATGGATAGAGATTTTGGGCAAATCCTGCTTTTTCATCTATCACATTTGTCTATTTAATTTCAACCTGTTCCATTCACTCTATACATTGTTGTAGTAACAGTACATAGCACCTAAACAACGTTAGGGAAACTGATCACAAGACTAGCTCTTAGAATCAGAGAAATGTGACAAGAAAACAGAGAACAAAATCTTAAGAGCGTTTGCAGCTTGAGGATTTTTTCCCTTCCCCCCACCCTGCCTCAATGCTTTTCTTTTTTCTTTTTTTTGGTTATTATTTTTCCCCAATTAATAGTATTTTATTTTAATTTTCCAATTACATGTAAAGATAGGTATCAATATTCACTTTTATAAAATTTTTAGTTCCGAGCAGTTCAAGTATTCTGAGCATGCATCTCAACCTAGCTTCCTGCCTTAAAGGAAAGGAATGTCTAGTCTAGCCATGACAGGTGGTGATTCAAAATCTATATTTCGTAGCTCTTTCCAATAGTCTATCCCCTTATGGTCAAGAACATCACTAGAAGGATATTGGTAATGAAAGAAAATCATGATATCCTAGCCCCTCCAAAAAATTAATGAAGAAGATTATAATGCCAAGCAAAAGCAACCTCCAAGTTCAGATTATGAGGAAAGCAAACTCCATTTATTCAGTGACAGACAGTGACAGGCAAAACATTCACAGAAGATCAAAATATAGCATAACTCAATAATGTAGTAAGTCCTCAATTCCATTGCAAAGTACCAAGGTCCAAGTGGCTCATCCCTGGGCAGTACATCCATTTAGTCAGTTACAAAGTCCTTCTTCTCAAATGGAGATTAGTTTCCAATCATAAACAAAGTACATTCATTTGATTGGTCACAGAGCACAAAAAAGTCAAAAGTTTCCCACACCTGGATCACAACTGAATTACAATACCATCCATTAATGTCAAGCACTTTCTCAAAAGGGGCAAGAGAACACAAAAAGCTCTCTACCCTTAAGCTACAAGCACTTTCTCAAAAGGGGCAGGAGAATACAAAAGGCCATCTACCTTTAAGCTACAACAAGGTTAAGATATCATCACAGCATTGAATATCCAAGGAGAAGTCTTTCCTTCATCTTGACAGGAGGCAAATTATAAGCAATCTCTGTTCCTGGGGAGACAAAGCTTAATAAAGCCACAATATACATTGCCAGTATCCTCATTAATTCACTCTCTTCCTGCAAAACAGTCCCAGAACCCCAGAAAACATCAGCAAGACCCTCTTACAGGATTTCCATATACATACAACAAGAAAATCCTTCCTCAGGGCTTCTGAACCAACAACAAGGTTCCAGGACCTCTGCAACAATAGCTCTGTCCTTCACCAGCAGATAAATCTGGCAAAACAACATCAAAACAGATGGACAAAATATTAGCATCATAGCCATGCCTCCTCCATCCTGGGCAGCTTGTGGGTGGCAGTTCTCAAAAGTCCTGGGCAGCTCCAACTGGCCCTCAGCAGTCTCTCAGCAACTCTGGCCTCTGTTAATTCTCTCTCTCTGCCTCTATGATACTGCTCCTCAAAAGTCCTTCTGGCCTCTGTCTGCTTGGGCCTTCTCTCTGCTTGGGCTTCTCTCTAAATCCAGGGCACCAGCTCCTCCCAGTTCAGCCCTCTCTCTTCATGTCAACAAGTCTATCCCACAAGTGGGAGTCACAAGGTCTGGGTTTCAACACTCAACCTGAAAACCAAGACAATACAGGTGGATCTTTAAATTCCATTACCATTACAAAGATTGCCCAAAGTCAATGGAGAGGACAATTCTGGACATGAGCAGACTGGAATACATTGTAAGTGAGGCATTGCATAGGAAAAGTGGTGGTATAAATGAAGTTATTAGAGAAATACAGGACTAGGGAGAATGTGCTATCATTAAATGCTATTTGTCCTTTGTTTTCAAAAAGTACCATGACATCAGGAAGGTGATGCCATAACATGAAAGCAAATTGTATTTAAGTGAGGGAGGACTATGCAAAATCACCAGCCTCACTTTCTCCTCCAAAGTCATCTGGGTCCATTGGCAAGCTATAGGTCAGGATGACTGGAGATGGCCCTGGATGCCGTGGGAGAACTTAGCTGTTTTAAACCAAGTTGTTTAACAAGTCTCACTTTGAGGCAACACCCATTCAGTGATTAAAGCCAGTTCAAAAATGAGGCAGAAAATGAAACAAGGCATAACCCCACCAAAAACAATATAATGATAAATGATATTTTATAGGTATAGTCATCCCTATTCTACCTCTGAAGATAAGTGAGATTTAAAAAGTCTACCTGATTGTAGGTGAACTATTAATTGAATGTCAGTGAGCTATTAATTGACAGAGGTCAAATTTGAACCCAGATCTTTCTGACACTGAGTCCAATGCTCACTATGTTATAGGCAGCAGAGAGTTTGTGTGCTACATTAGTACCTATGCAAAGGCAGGAGACTTTTAAGAAGATGCCAGAATATTAAATGACCTCTTGAATGACCTCCCTGTGCAGAATTTATGAGAGTTAATAGATAAGATTCAGAGGACAACAGGGGTGGGATGGATTATGAACTGAATCATTAAATAAAATGCCCACCTTGAGGAGACCGCAGATCCATTGAAGTATCAAAACAGGATCAATAACACATACTCATACTACGTATATAGGTTCTGTCCCACATCCCAGACACTTTGAGCTTAACATTTGGACTGAACTTCTTCCTAGTTGTAGAGGTCTAAACAACGGTGTCCAGTTATCTCTGATACTGATAACATCATAATATATTTGTAAGTCATGTATGTTCCATACCATATGCATTGTAATTAATATTAGTATTAATCTGTCAGTCTGATTTATGCATATAGACATGACTCACACTGAGTTGCACACTCATGTAATCTTGCCATGGTCAAGTCTTTTGTAAGATTTCGTTTAATTAAATACATTCAAATCATGGAATTGTAGACTAGGTTGGTGGGAACACAATTCATATAAATGTACTTAATGAAATAAACACTTTTACAACACCCTGGAAAAAAGGGTATCAAAGTTCTGCTTGAAAACTTTGACTTAGGAAGAACCTCTTACCCCACACCCCAAATAGTCCATTCAACATTTTTGACAGCTATTATCTTTAAGACATTTTTTCCTCTGATTTGCAACAAAAATTCACCTCTTGTCATCATTGCCCCATAAATCACCATTCCTCTCTCGGGGGACAAATAGAATATGTTTAGGCCTTCTGCATGATAATTTTTTTTCAAATTCATGGAAGATATTAAACAGTCCTTCTGCATACCCCCATCTGCACATGTCTTCTGTTTTCTTCTCCATGCTAAACATGAATACTTCCTTTAATCCTAGTATAATATAGGTAACGAGGTTGCACAATGGGTAAAGTACAGGGACTCAGATTTGGGAAGACTAGTTCAAATCCTTTCTTAGACACTTACTCCTTATTATGTCAGCGACTCTGACTTAACTTGTCCATATGTCAGTTTTCTCAGTTGTAAAATAGGGGTAATAAATGCACCAACTTCACAGGTTCGTTGTGAGGATAAATGAGCTATATGCTAAGTATTTTGAAAGCCTTAAAGTGCTTTATAAATGCTGGCTTTTAATATTAGTAGTAGTAGTAGTAGTATTAGCAGTAGTAATAGTAGTAGTAATGGTGGTGGTGGTAGTGGTAGTAGTAGTAGCGGCAGCAATAGTGTTCTCATCAATCTCCCCCATACTCCTCTTCTCCAGATGCATTCCAGTTTGCTAATGCCCCTTATAAATTGTGTGTGCTAAAAATGAAACATGCCATTGCAGATGGGTCTGACCAATGCAGAGTGCCATGGGACTGTCACTTCCCATGAACTCAATGCTATGCTTCTCTAAATGTAGTCTAAGAAAGTATTAGTCAATCTGTTCAGCACCAATACTTGTCTTTCACACTCATTCATACCAACTTTGATACTAAAATGAATACTCAGATCTGATTTATAGCTTTTTTTCATTTAAAGTTAAATTAGATGTAAGCTTATGACAGAGGACAGGCTTTTCAAACTCCAGGGATTCAGAATCTAAATGAGGGTCATTTCCATTAGACCTAAATGAGACCCTAAAGGAAAATTGAATTTGTATCCCCAACATAGTGTGAACCCAGTCTTTTGACTGGAAAGAAAACAGTGTGGTGTCTTTAAAATAAGGGTTTCTTGTCCCCCAGTAAGATAGCAGATTCCTTAATCTGAATGTTGTTTAAAAAAAAACATGTTGACCATACCTTTGTAAATGTCACATGTTTATCAAAGCATATTAATTGATTCAAGTACCTTGGAAATAATTTTCCATCTGAAAATTTTTGGAATCAGTCATAGAGTAGTGAAAAGAGCAATGAATTTGGAATCTGAAGGCCTGGGTTTGATTCTTGGCTGAACTACTTTCCAACTCTGTGATCTTATGCAAGGCGTTTAGTTCCTACTGGGCCTCAGTTTTTTTCATCTGTAAAACGAGAAGGTTGGCCTAGATAATTTCTAAGCTCCCTACCTGGGCTCAATCCTATGATTTTCTGTATTTCCTCTGACTTTGGGTTCTGTCTTTGTTAGGGAAATTTAATTCATAGTCATTTTGTTATCACTCTTGTCTCCTACTGGAGGCCCTCTTGTGCCTTCCAGACATATACTCTTCTTGCAGAGAAAACAGGAAGCTGAGAAATTTGTCATTCAAAAGTAGAAACCAGCTGGGCTTTCTCATCATTTCTTTCTCATACTGATAGGATGAGGAGGATTGGTGGGGTGAGAGTAGGACCAAGACACAGAGCAGGTGTCATCACCTGCCAAAAACACACTTAGACCAAGTTCCCACACACCTGCTGGTACTTTTGAGCCTAGCCTTCACACATATGCTATTGCACATGTTCCCTAACCTTCAGAAACTCCCCCATTCTTCCTCTCCCATATTAAGATTTGCTCCTCTTACTCTAAACAAAACAAAACAAACAAAACAAAACAAAAAACAAAACAAAATTGCAAGGATTCCACAGCTTCACCACAGGAACTGATCTGCTGATTCAAACATTTTTTCCCCTTTCTCTCTCTCTCTCTGTCTTTGTCTCTGTCTCTCTGTTAGACTTTGTATCTGGTCTACATAACCAGGGTCAGCTCAATTTCCAATTCAGCCAACAATTGTTAGTTTTTCCTTTTGTTTTAAGATTGGTTAGGATCTCTCCTTCAGCAGCTGGTGGGGGAGCTTCAGCCCCTCTCCCTCATCTCTTCCCTTTAACCCTGCCCCCTTTTCCCGTGACCCATAGGACCTGGACGCAGAATGGTGTTCCCCTTCCTTTAACCCAGCATTGTACATCACACACCTTGGATTAAAATCACAGAACGAACCGGCATCTCATGTGTGCCCTCCAAAGGGGATATTTCATCAATGCAACCAACAATGTAGAATGTCTGCATTCCTTCTTCAAAACGTTCATTGTCTGATACCTGGAGAACAAGTACTCTCATGTGTGACATACTGGTCCATAAAACATGTCCACTGCTGAGCATCAGGTCAGACAAAAACTTTCAAGACATCATATATAAACTAGTCTCTGAACCTTTTAAAGATGAGTTGAAACCTCAGTGAGATTTCTATGCAACCTACTTTCACCTAAGTCCCCGATGAAGACTGTGTGAGATCCTTCCTAGAACAGGAGAAGCAGGGCCTGAGTGGTGAGGAATTTGTCAGCTTCTCTGTTGAATTTTATGAGAGTGTCAGGTACAGGCAAGAGAAGATGAGTGCCTTGGAGAATGATGATGAGGACATGGAGGAAACAGGGGTATGGTTCTTGTGATGCCCAGCAGCCAGGACGGTCATGCGTCTTGCCAAGTGTCTCCGTAAGAAGATGGACGTGCCCAGCAAGTATAAAGTAGAGTTGTTTTATGAGGATGAACCTCTAAAGGAGTACTATACACGTATGGGTATTGTCTGAATCTCCCTGGCCCTCTCCCCCTCAAGTACTGAGTCCAGTCAGCCTGTAAGCAGCTCCCACTGCCTACTGCATCCCCTCCTTTAGAAGGCACCAACACCAGTGGGGCATCTGAGCATGAGCTGGTCAGCACCAAGGCCCCACCACCCTATCTACCACCTTTTCCTCCCTGTCCAGTCCTGCAACTCCCTCCCAGGGCTCCCCAAGCTCCCGTGGGCCTACCACTATCCACCCAGCTTCACCCAAACACACATCTGCACCAGGTGGCAAAGCCAGCAATGTTAGCACCTTGGACTGCCTGCAGACACTGCTACATACCAACAGGGGGCTAAAGATGACTTCCATTTGTATCCCAGGATGCCCCTCTAACCCCCCCACCAAACCAGGGTTTTCCACTGTACTATTTGTGCAACCTCATTTCTCTATCCCTTTCCCTTTTTTCTTGACTTCCCTTATTCTCTCCTTAATCCAAGCTTCCTCAGGAGGTGTTGGTGGTGTGTTTTACAAATAAATAAATAAGCAACTAGCCAGCTTAATTTAAAAGTTGCAGGAAACAAACCTCACATGTACATGTGTGGATGTGTTTGGGTTTTCTTCTTTCATTTTTTAAAAACTAATCAATGTATTTTTAGTCTTCAACTTTCACTTTCACAAGACTTTTAGTTCCAAATTTTCTCCCCATTTCTCCCCTCCCCCATCCCAAGATGGCATGCATTCTGATTACCTCTTCTCCCATTCTGTCCTATCTCCTATCACCACCCCCCTTATCTCCATCTCCCTTAATTTCTTTCTTTTTTTTTTTTTTGGAGAGGGGAAGACCGGGCTATTGGTGTTAAATGACTTGACCAAGGTCACCCAGCTCATAAATGTTAAGTATTTGAGGCTGGATTTGAGCTCAGGCCCTCCTGATTCCAAGGCCAATACTCTATTCACTGCACCACTTAGCCACCACCTAGCCGCCCCCTCCCCTTACTTTCTTGTAAGATAGATAGATTTCTATACTCCAATGCTTGTAAGATATTCAATATAGGTTATACATGTGTAGTTATGTGAAACACTTCCATAATATCATGTTTTGGAAGAACTAAAAATATTTCCCTCCATCCTATCCCACTCCACATTTATTCTGTTTTCTCCTTTGAGAAAATCACTTTCCAAAAGTGTTTGCTTCTGACCCACCCTCCCTCAATATGTCCTCCTTCCTATCATCTCTCCCTCCCTTTTATACCTTCTCCCCTACTTTCCTATAGGGTAAGACACCCAATTGAGGGTGTATATTATTCGCCAAATCCACTGAGAGTTGGGTTCACTCATTCCCTTTCACTGCTCACCTCTTCCTCTCCATTGTAAAAGTTTTTTCTTGCCTCTTTTAATGTGAGATAATTTACCCCATTCTACCTCTCATTTTCTCCTTCTCCCAACATATTCCTCTCTTAACCCTTAATTTTATTTTTTAGATATCATCCCTTCATATTCAACTCACCCTGTGCCCTCTATCTCTCTATCTTTATCATATCTATCTATCTATCTGTCTATCTATCTATCCATCTATCTCTCTATCTATCTTTATATCTATCAATATTTATATGTATTTCCTTCAACTACCCTAATACTCAGAAAGGTCTCATGACTTACAACCATCATCTTTCCATTTAGGAATATAACCAGTCTATCTTCAATGAGTTCCTTATGATTTCTCTCTTCTGTTTACCTTTTCATGCTTCTCTTGCTTCTTGTATTTGAAAATCAAATTTTCAGTCAGTTCTGGTCTTTGCATCAAGAATTCTTTAAAGTCCCTTATTTCATTAAATATAAATTTTTCCTCTGAAGTATTATACTCAGTTTTACTGGGTAGGTGATTCTTGGTTTTAATCCTAGTTCCTTTGACCTATAGAATATCATATTCCAAGCCCTCTGATTACTTAATGTAGAAGCTGTTATCCTGATTGTATTTCCAGATACTCAAATTGTTTCTATCTGGCATCTTGCAGTATTGTCTTCTTGACCTGGGGACTCTGGAATTTGACTACAATATTCTTAGGAATTTTCCTTTTGGGATCTCTTTCAAGAGATGATTGGTGAATTCTTTCCGTTTCTATTTTCCCCCAGAGTTCTTGAATATCATGGCAGTTTTCCTTGATAAGTTCTTGAAAGATGGTGGCTAGGCTATTTTTTTTTTATCATGGTTTTCAGTTAGTCCAATAATTTTTAAATCCTCTCATGGATCTATTTTCCAGGTCTGGTTTTCCAATGAGATATTTCATATTGTCTTCTATTTTTTTTTCATTAATTTGCTCCAGTTTTATACTATATTGATTTTCCATAAAGTCATTAGCTTCCATTTACTCCATTCTAATTTTTAAGGAATTATTTTCTTTGGTGAGCTTGTGAAACCTCCTTTTCCATTTGACCAATTCTGCTTTTGAAGGAATTCTTCTCCTCATTGTTTTTTGGACTTCTTTAGCCATCTCGTTTAGTCTATTTTTAAGGTGTTATTTTCTCAGTGTTTTTGAGTCTCCTTTAGTAAGGCTTGTTTTTCATTTTCTTGCATCGCTCTCTTTCATTTTGCCAATGTTTCCTCTACTTCTCTTACTTGATTTTCAAAATCCTTTTTGAGATGTTCTATGTCCTTTGACAAATTAATACTTTTTGAAGGTTTTTGATATAGGAGCTTTGACTTTGTTGTCTTCTGGTTTTATGTTTTGATCTTCTTTGTCACCAAAGTAAGCTTCTATAGTCTGAGGTGTTTTATTCTATTTGCTCATTTTCCCAGGCAAATCTTTGACTTTCTAACTCTTTGTCAAGGCAGGCCTCTGCTTTGGGTGGGGTGGTGTTAGTGGGGGTGGGTGTACTGTTCCAAGCTTCAGGGTTTTTGCACAGCTTATTTTCAGAGATCCTTCTAGGACCTGTAAATTTTCACCTCTTCTAACATAGTATGATTGAAGGAAAGGTATTTACTCCTTTCCTGGCCTGTGTCTGGTCTATGAGTAACAATAAGCACTCTTCTCTGCCTTGGAACTGTGAGGAGGATTACCTCTCCACCACAATCACAAATTCTGCCACACCAACATTCTTTCTCACCTGGTTGCACCACCCAGGATTGCCACCAGATCCAAACAGGGCAAAGCAAGAGAATCCTGCCTCAGCTTTGGCAAAGAGATCCCTGCAATCCCCTTCTGATTAACTGCTTTATGCTCCTACTATCTGTGGGCCTAGAGTTCCAGAAGCAGCTGCCACCACTTCTGCTGCTGCCTCAGCTGCCACCTCTCCCACCCTGGAATGAGGGCTGGACCACACTCCTCTCTCACTCAGGTCCCACAGAGTTTTCCCACTAACCTTCTATGTTATCTTTGGTATTTGTGGATTGAAAAGTCTGGAAACTGCCACAGCTGCCAATGATTCAGTCACCTGGGGCCTTCTCTAGCCCTGTCTGTGCCAGTGAGGCCTGGTGCAATAGACCCTTCCTATTGATCTTCCAGGCTGTCTTGGGGTTGAGATTCATTTTACCCTGTCATTTTGTAGATTCCATAGCTCTAAAATTTGTTTAGAGTCATTTTTTTTTTTTACAGAAATTTAGAGGGATTTGGGGGAGAGCTCAAACAAGTTCCTACTTTTACTCCACCATTTTGACTCTGTCCCATTTCTTCTTTCATTTTTAAGGGAACTTCATGACTTACTCTGGCTCCTTCCCCCTTTTGATTAAACATTTGGGTAGGAAGAAAAGTTGAATCTTTGGGCCATCTGCCCCATCTTCCTGCTCTCCCCTCTCCTTGAGGAACAGGTGGAGGTATAAATCTGATTGCCTCTGTTCCATTTAGGATTCCCCTCCCTCAAGACCCCAAAGTTTCAGGTAGCCCCAGGTCTTGCAAGGACAGCACACCTAGGGTAATAGAGGCTACCATTGGTCTTAGAGGCAGCTTTTGGAGACAGGGTGTGATCATAAAGGGCAGGAGAAAGATGGGGAGAGCTCACTGCTTTTCTACTCAACCATCCTTCATTGCTACCCCTCAAACTTCCCCTTGTCATGCTTAGGGTAGGAGAAAGCATTTCTCAGACAGTGCCTTTTGCAAACAAGGTTTATTCTTCAGTTCTGAGCAGAGAGATCTGGAAGAGTAGGTGGCAGTAGTCCCCAACCTCTTCCCTTTTCCACTCTGCCCCATTCTTGTAGCTTCTATGGATGTTAGATTCCTTTTGCTTTTGTCTGCTCCCTTTTTGGCATTTATCTTGCTGTAGGAGAAAACTTGAAGAGGACAGGGAAAGGAGGCATTAAATTGAAGCTTGTGGAGTGTGGACACTCTTACCCTCTCCCATTCCCCTTTTGTCAGGGGTTAACTGAGGTCTCAAGTGAAATCCACATTTGGGACTTTGTAAGGAGAAGCACTTGAACCTCACACAAGCACACTGATTCCTGACTTGGGGAAAGTTCCTGGGATTTTCCACCCCTCCTCCTTCCCTTACCCAGGGGCCGAGTTCAGAACAGATTTAAAAGGGAATCTCAAAGCACAAGGCAAAGGTAGGATTACCAGGGTCCTTCTTTTTCCAAAATTGTTGCCTGTAGATGGAAAAGACACTTTAGTAGTTTGGGGTGGGGTAGGGAAAGCCCCATCCAGAAGGCTGAATTAATTAATTACAAGACTGCCTTGAGCTCCTCCCCAATCTTTGCAGCTCCTCAAGCAATTCCAACTCAGCCTTGTCACTCCTATAGTGTAAATAGTGAGAAGGTACAATAAGGTAAGAAGAGAGGGCACCAATCCCTGACTCTTTTGTAGGGTTACAATCAACCAAATGCCTTTTTCTGTGTGCATCCCTCCTATGACCTGCGAGTGTTCCTCTCTGTCCCCCCAACCTTTTTACAACTAATAAGCTTTTTAAAATTAAAAGCTTTTTATATGCTTCAGATTTTTTTTAAAAAATACCTTTTTGTAGGTACCTCCTTACCTATCAGTTAAACTGACATGCTACTTTTTCAAGAATATGTATTGTGAAATGGTCATGTGTGAAGGTTAGCATATAATTAGAGAACCTCCGTGTTGAAAGACAACTCAAAGGCCATAGAGATCAACCTTCTCATTTCATGAACAAGCAAACTGAAACCCAGATTGATACCTGAAAAAGTTTTCCTTCTATAACTTTCCCAGCAAGTGATGATTCATACTCTATTGGCTAACTTCTAGTGAAGAGAAGCCTATTAACTCAAAAGACATTCCATTCAACTTTGCAAGAATTTTAATTGTTATGGAAATTTTTCTTTACATCAAGAAGAAATCATGATCAAAATATTCTGTTCATTTAGCCAGAAAGACAAACAATGGTATTTTCTATTCATTGTTCTAGTTCTGCCTTCAAGGATCAGAAAAGGTCTAATCTCTCATCCACTTGCCAGTCTGAAAAACACTAGAAAATAATTATTTTAAAAATTTATTTATTTATTTACTTTCAGTTTACAACATTCAGCTCTCCTAGCATTTGAGTTTCAAATTTTCTCCCACTCTCTCTCCTCCCTCAGACCCGTCCCCCACATGACAGGATGTGATCCAACATAGGTTCTACAAATACCTTCACATTAAACATTAGTCAGGTTAAAAAGGATTATAAGCAATGGAATGAATAGCAAGAAAGAAGGAACAAAATAAAAGAGAGAGAGAGAGAGAGCAATTAGTTTGCTTCAATCTGCATTCAGACTCCATAAATATTTTCTAGTTGTGGACAGCCTTTTCCATCATGAGTCCTCTGGAGATGACTTATAACCTTGCATTGCTGAGATAAGCCTAGTCTATCAAAGTGAGCCATCACAGATACCATATGTCTGTAATTTTGTACAGTATTCTCTGAGCTGAAAATAATTATTATGCTCCCCTTTTCCTTTCCTTTCCCTCACCTCCAACCTTGTGTTTTCTTGGTTGAACACCACTAGGTTTGTTTTGTTTCTTTAGTATTTTCATATTATATGGACTCTAGTCTCCTCATTTTCTTGGCAAAACTTCTTTAGACATATTTGGCTTTTCAATGAATTACCATTGTTTAGCTTCTTTCAATCTTCATCCCTGACCACCCTGACTCATTTAACATTGTTGATTACTCTCTCTTCCTGGCTATTTTTTCCTTCCCAGATTTTCATGGCAGTTGATCTCTTCTTTTTTACTTTCTCTGACTATTCCCTCTTAGTTTCCTTTGCAACCACACCCTCCCTGAGTGTCTATCAGAGATCCCTCTTCTCTTGTCCTTATAAAATCCCTCACTTCTTTCAAGATGCTACTCTAGTGTTACCTCTTACATGAAGTTTTTCCTGATCTTGTAAGGCCTTCCTTCCTCTACTACCTTATTTGATTGACTTTCTACTTAGTTTGCATTTATTCTATATAAATATATTTATAGATAGTATACACACATATATGTAATAACTGAGGCATAGAGAAGTTTTGATTTGCTCAGGATCACAAGCTAGTAAGTATCTGAGACTGGATTTGAACTGAAGTCTTCCTAACTCAAGGTCCAGTGATCTCTCCAATGCAAAATATTTATAAATAAGCTGAACTGATGAGGCAAGGGTGATGGTGGCAATAATAGCAGTGGTAGCAAAAGCAGCAATAATAACTGGTGTTTATACATAATGATTTGGGATTTACAAAGCACTTTTTTATACATTTTCAAATTTTATTCTCATAATAGCCTTCTGATATAGGTTTTATTATTAAACTCATTTTGCAGATGGAGAAAATCAGGGTGAGGTGAATTTCTCATGGCCATACAACTTTATAAAAATTGAGGTCTCCCTGACTCTAAATCCCAACAGTCAATTAACATCATACATCTAGTCAATAAATGTTTATTAAGCATTAGTATGCATCAGGTACTCTGCTGTCTGCCATACAACTGTTTCTCAGGAGCATAGTAGACAAAATTCTGTATTTAAATTCTAGGGGAAAGTTGAGTTCTATTTCTGACTCTAGAATTTCTCAGGTATAAGATCATGAGCAAGTTAATAATTGTGAGCCTCTACAAAATGGGTAAAATAATATTTGTACTTCCCCATGCTTAGTATTGCTGTAAAGAAAAATGTTATGAAAAGAAATGAAAGATTATACAGATAACTTAGCCAAATTTCCTCATTTTACTGATGAAGGTCCTCAGTCCCAGGAAAGAAAAGGAACTTACCTCTGTTCCATCTGGGGGACTAGAACTGTGACACAAACCTCATTCTCCAGACTTGAAGTTGAGTGTTTTACCCATGACATCATTGTAAACAATGTGTTGTAAATGAATCAGAAGACGTAGGAACAGCTAAGTAAAAGCTATTGGAGAAGGTTCCTAATTAAACATTGTCCAGGAAAATTGGCTAAAATTGGACTCGCTATATTAATTTTGTTAGAAAATGGAGTTATTCTCCACTTGTGCCTCAACTGAAAAAATAGAAGTTTGTAGAATAGCTTAGAGGACATTACAGTAACCAATATGAATATCTCAGCCTGCATTATTTGTATATGCTTTTCCTTCATGACCCACGGATTATTTGGGAGGTTTTTTTTTTATTACAACAGAATAGGTTTTCTCGTGTTAGATGTACTTGCTCTATAATAAAAGGCAATATAGCTGTGGATATGCTTTAAAGATAGTGTGAGAGAGGAAACATAAGACAGTGAGAGAAATACAGAATACGTCAAGCACAAATAGGTTATATTTTCACTTGAACTCAAGGTAGTAACTGCATAAGCGATTGCTTGTTTGGGGATATAATAAGCAATTAAACATTAGAAAACATAAAAAAATTGAATGTCAAGGGATATATTTAAAATGCAGGAATATAAAATCAAGGATATCAATACAATTTGATCATAAAATATGGTCATAAGAAACAGAATAACAAGTTCTAGTCACCCGTCTTTGATATCAAAAGTCATGGGTTCAAATTCTAGTTCTGTTACTTATGGAGAATTGGGAGGATCATTTCCTCTCAGCAGACCAATGTTTTTCCATCTGTATAAAAAAGATGATGGGGGTCCTACTTCTGTTGCTGATAGTCTATGTTTTATGATCTGAAGTCCTTTTTAACTAAAAAAAATCCTATGATCCCCTCCAGTAGCTGTTTGACCAATCTCTCTTTCAATGCTTTGTTCACTGCAGAAACAAACAGGTATGTACATATCACTAAAAGATATTACTCTTGTAGAGTTACTATAAAAAGAAAGTGGTAGATAGAGTAATAGAGAACAAATTTTACAGGGTCTGAGTATGCTAAAAAATATTCTCTCCCAATTAGTATAAATATGCTCTTCCCAGAATGCTCTGAGAGCAATTAGCAAATTAGAAAACTACCTAAACAGGTTAGCTTCTATCCCCATCACTGAAAACATAAATATTCATTAAAACTGGCATAGAAACCATTCACATTACTTAAAAACAGAAACAACAGTAATGCCTATGTAGAATGGGATAAACTAAATATCTATCATTTTTTCTTTCAATGCAATTGACCATTGTTGTTAATAGGATTTAAGTATACTTAAGAAGATAATGGCTGTCCAGTAGCAACAGCACAATTCATTAAAATCACATTTGATCTGGATTCTTTGACTTCTTATGAAATCTCTTTCATGAGTTGTATTCCTTACTTATAAAATTTCTTAAGGAGTTGACAGTTTTCAGAGGCACTGGTAAGATAATGCCAATAAGATCCCATTTTTTTCTTCATCTTTTTAATCAAAGAAGAAAACCATAAGATTATAGAATAATTTTATTACTTGGTTACTGGGTAGAGAAAGAGGTAAGTCACTTTGAAAAAAATCTCTGTCATTTGTTCAATCTTTCTTGCATCTATATTTATTTATCCATGAACAACATGAGGTATATTTGCATTTACCCTTCAATGACCTATGGTTTCATTGGTGTGAGTATTCCCTCCACTGACAATTCCTTAGTGATCTAAAGTACATGTACCAGTTTGATTATGTTCCTTCCTTGTTCAAGAAGCTTTGACAGTCCCCTGTTGCTTCTAGAGTAAAATAAAACTCCCCTACATGACATTCAAAGTCTTTCATAGGTTCCAACCTATGTCCTCAGACTGATCTAATTTTTTCCACTACCCCTACCATATAATCTAGATTCAAGCCAACCTTGATCCCTGTGCACAACAAATATTCAGACTTCATAAAGTTCTCCAGTATGCTTAGAATGCTCTTGATTCTCATCTTCACATCTGGAAATCCCCAGATATCTTCAAGGCTCATCTCACTGTCACCTTTCCCTTAAGCTATTTTTTTTGTCTAAGTATACCTACATTCCAGAGGTTAGTAATTTTTCTTTGCTCCACAATTTTTTTCTAAAATATATACTTAAACATATACATGCCTATATAATATTTCTTTATCTGTGTAAAGTTGTACATAGTATGGAATTTAGTTTGAATTGAATTTAAAAGAAGTACTTAATAACTTAAAAACATCAATCTATGTAGAAATGGAGAAATTCCACAATACTGGGGAAGGACAAATGTTCTGATTTTAAAGAAAAAGAAAAGTATATAATCTACAAACAATGCTCTGCTAAGTTTGACTTTGATTTCTGAAAAAATTTAGAATGCTTTATTGAAGAGCTTCTTAATAAACATCAAGAAATTGAATGTGATAAAAAAATACACCCAAACACAAGCAAAATATAACAAGATTTCATGTTGCAACCAATCTCTCTCTCTCTTTCTCTCTCTCTCTCTCTCTCTCTCTCTCTCTCTCTTTCTTTTTCACTCTCTCTCTCTTCTAATAAGGATAGTAGGTCAGGCAAATGCTGTCAGTCAATAAATAGCATTTGCTTAGCACCTACTATGTGTCACATATCATGCTGTTAGGCACTAAGAATACAAAGACAAATTGCTGACTGTAAAGCCAAGCATGAGCAGCTTTTCAGAAGAATGCTGCTATGAATAGCTTTCAAGGTTCTAATTACACAGTATAGTGAACACTCTATCAAATAACAAATCAGAACAAAACATTCACAGAAATCAAGGCACAGCATTCAAAATGTCACAACTTATCACAGAAAATCAAAATACAGCATTCACAACAACTTATCACTAAGATGGCCACACAGTTTTCACACAGAGGTCACAAAGTTGCGAACAAACTATATTTATTTAGTCACTCAATCATTCAATCATTCTTAATGAGGCTTGCCTCCTTTAGGGACACAAAGTACAATAGTCAAAGTTCTCCACCCATGGAGCACACTAAGTTACAAATCAATTGCTATTCAGTAATCATTCACTATTCAATCATCAGAAAATACACAAGCTCTCTATCCCTAGGTCACTAGTAAATTACAATTTCTCAGTCAGTACACAATATCTAAGTAAAGTCTTCTTTCAGCTTGACTCAGGGTTGTATCTCAGATTCCCTGGATCCCCTTCCATGGTCCCAGGTCCCACTTGGATTCACCAAATTGCCACCTGGGTTCAAAGGCAGAGAGTTCCAAGGTCCTAGTGCAGCTCTTTGAGTACTTCCTGTTCCATGCTGAAGCTCACAGAATCCAGTCCACCTTAAATCCTTCACAGCCTCTGTTCCTAGGAAGTTAAGGCTTAACAAAGCCACAAACAGGTTCATACAAAGTACCAGCATCACAGTCATGCTTCCTCAGTCTGAGGCATCTCAAGCTGGCCCTTAGACTTCCTTGGCAGCTCCCCAAAACTCTGGCTGACCCTTGGACTCAGCAGTTCCTCAGCAGAAGCTCCAGCTGGTTCCCAGAATCAAAATCACTTCACCTAGGTTCCCAAAATCAAAATCATTCTCTCCAGCCTGGGGGACCTTTCTTTTTAGCCTCTCCAGGGGCAAGAGCTTCTGCCTCCATGAAGCTTGCTCCACGAAGATCTGTCTTAACCAGCAGGGGCTTCTTATATACACACACAGCATTAGCTCCTTCCTATTTCAGCCAATCCCTTCCTGTTATATCAGCAACAGGGGTTCATACCTTCCATTTCTTTAACAGAGGCTTAATTTGAACTAGGTGCTAAATACCTCTGAGTTTAGCAATACAAAGGGATCTTTAAATTTCATTACCATTACACTGACTCCTAGGAACTTACATTCTAATGACAGAGATGTGATGTGCACTAATACATACATACATACATATATATACATATACATATATATAATATATAATAAATAATATTCTCAAGGAAGATCTTATTCAGAAGACAGCATTTAAGCTGAGCTTTGAAGGACATTGCTGATTCTCAAAGATAGATATGGAGAGGGAATACCTTCCAGGCTTGGAAGACAGTCTTTCCAAAGGTATTAAGTTGGAAGACAGAATTTTGTCATATGTGAGGAAAAGCAAGAAAGACAGATAGGCTATAATGTGGAATGTACAATGGGTACTAATATGGAATAAACCTGGGAAGATAGATTAAGAAGGCCTTAAATGACAACAGAAGGATTTATATTTAAGTCTATAAGTCATTGGGAGTCATTGGAATTTATTAAGAAGGTA
Organism: Pseudochirops corinnae; assembly: GCA_028646515.1. Lineage (NCBI taxonomy): Eukaryota > Metazoa > Chordata > Mammalia > Diprotodontia > Pseudocheiridae > Pseudochirops > Pseudochirops corinnae. The sequence continues at coordinate 197,778,210 of CM053585.1, read as the reverse complement.
TATAGTTTACTTAGATTTCAACAAAGAATTTAGAAAAGTTTCTCATGCTGTTATTTGGCACAAAATGGAGGAATCTGGGCTGGATTGTTGAATAGCCCCATATATTTAAAATTGTTTCAAAGACTAGTTCCAAGAAGTATTCATTAAGGAGTAAATGTCACTTTGAATGTATATCTCTAGTGAAATGCCCTGGGGATTTACCTTGAAGTCTGTGCAATTTAACATTTTTACACTAATGTTAAAATAATTTGCAACAAATTAACATTAGTGATTTGGCATGGCTTATCACTTTGCAGATGATTCAAAGGCAGGAAAGGTAGCAAATCTACTAGATAACAGAGTTAGAAAAAAAAAATCTCATCAGATTAGATTAGGTGTGGGGAACCTGAGGCCTCAAGGGCACATATGGCCCTGCAGATCCTCAAGTGGAACCTTTTGATTGAATCAAACTTCACAGAACAAATCCCCTCAATAAAAGGCTTTGTCCTGTAAAACTATCTCCTAGAATAAAGGTTAAATTTCATAAGATGAAATTTGACAAAGATGAATGTAAATTTATAGATTTGGGTTAAGAAATATCAACCTAAAAAACTGTTCATATCTTTTAAAACAGCAGTCCCACAGTAGTTTGGAAAATTTTTTGTCATGGGAAGAAAGGAAAAAAAAGAAAAATAGTTGCTTATAAATTGGGGAATGGTTTTAAAAAAAAGACCACTGTGGCATATGGCTATAATTGAATTTTATTGAGTTATAATAAAAATTACTATGAGAAATTGGTGACATATATGAAGTAATATGGGGCAAAGTAAGCTAATCAACAGAATAATGACTATATAATGACTATAATGTAAATGAAAACAACCCCCAAAGATGGTCAAACTGATTATTTGTAATGATCAATCTTGAAGCATATTTGTAAATTGTACCGACTCTCTTCTCAATGGATTTATAAAATACTGTTTGCAATATATGCCCTATCAAATATGGTCATTTGAATGTTTGGTTCTGCATGAATTTTTTTTAATCAGGGAAGTTTCATTTTTTAAATAATATTTTATATTTTTCCCAATTACATGTAACAAATTTTTAACTTAAAAAAAAAAAGCTGGGAGCAGAGTCAAGATGGCGGCACAGAAACAGGAGAACTCTGCAAGCTCCATCATAACCACCTCAAATATCTATAAAATATGACTCTAAACAAATTTCAGAGCTCCAGAATCCACAAAAATGGCAGAGTAACAAAGCTCTCTCCAAAGGCAGCCTAATATGCGGTCACACAAGTGTGCTGGAAGCAGAGCCCAGGCCCATGCGGATTCATCCCCAGGGTGTCTAGGAGAAGCCACAGCTGGAGCTTTCAGAAGAGTGGATCATCAGCCGCTGTGGCAATTACCAGAATTACCAACCCATAAGAGCCAAGGACAAAAGGAAAAGGTCAGTGGAACTAGGCTAAATTTGGGAAAGAGGGTCTGGCCCACCGCCTCCAGAGCTAGAAGAAGTCTGAAGCAGTGGCTCTGCAGCTACCTCCACATGGCTACTTCAGAAGGTCCTGGCCTACAGATTGCAGGAGGGGGCCAAACAATCATTCAGAAGCTAAATGCTCTTACCTTGAGCTGCTTGGATCAGGATAGCGGTCTTGGGTGGTAGTCCTGAGGTGCATTTTCAGTGAGCCAAAGCTGGTGGAGGCTGCAGAAATGTTGGCCTCCTAATAGCTCTAGCAGCTGCGAAAACCCCAGCAATTAGGGACAGAGCTCTCCTCTCTGAAAGCAGAGTTCTACAGAACCCAAAAGCCAAGTAATTGACTGGCAATGTGAGTAGGCAAAGGAAGCAAAGCAAGCCCAGCAATCCAATTTTAGATTCCTTTTTTGGGGGACAAAAAAGACCAAAGCATGGGATGGGAGGAAGACAACACAGTCAGAACTCCCACACGAAAAGCTTCCAAGAAAAACACGAACTGGATACAGGCCATAGAGGAGCTTAAAAAGGATTTTGAAAACCAAATAAGAGAAGTGGAGGAAAAATTGGGGGGAGTATTGAGAATGATGCAAGAAAATTATGATAAGAGAGTCAACAATCTGACTGAAGAAAATAACACCTTAAAAAATGGACTAACTCAAATTGCAAAGGAGGCCGGAAAAGCCAATGA
>CM053585.1:197752177-197775567 GCA_028646515.1 Pseudochirops corinnae | reverse complement strand
GTGTGTGTGTGTGTGTGTGTGTCTTTTTCAGAATTGCTAACTACTGGGTATAGAAATCTATATTGCCACATAGGAAAGTATGAGGGAAAGGGGATGGGAGTGGGGAGCTGATAGAAGGAAGGGTAGTTTGGGGGAGGTAAAAGTCAGAATCAAAACACTTGAGAAGGGACAGAGTGATAAGAGAGAGAGACACAGAGACAGATAGAGACAGAGAGAGACAGAGAGACAGAGACAGAGAGTGTAGGATAAAAAAGGGGGAAATAGGAAGGAGGGAAATACATAGTTTGTTATCATTACTGTGAATAAAATCAATTATAGAAAGTTTTTCTTTTTTTCTGATAAAGATTTCATTTCTCAAATATATAAAAGCTGAGTCAAATTTATAGATATTAGTTATTCATCAACTGATAAATGATCAAAGGATATGAACAGGCAATTTTTCAACAAAGTAACCAAAACTATTTATTTGTATTCAAAAATGTCCTAAATCACTACCGGTTGGAGAAATGCAAATCAAAAGAACTCCTAGCTACCACCACACACCTATCAGATTGACTAATATGACAGAAAAGGAAAATAACAGATGGTAGAGGGGATAAGGGAAAATTAAAAACTAATGCACTGTTGGTATATTGATTCAACCACTCTGGAGGGCAATTTGGAATTATACCCAAAGGGCTATAAAATCATGCATACCCTTTAACAAACAATACTACTAATAGGTCTGTCTCCCAAAAAGATTGACAAAAATATGAAAAGGACTTATTTGTACAAAAATATTTATAGCAGCTCTTTATCAGTGATAAAGAATTGCAAATTTAGGGAATGTCTATCAGTAGGAGTGGCAGAACAAGTTGTATATAATTGTGATAGAATACTGTTCTGCTGTAAGGAATGATGGCCAGGATGCTCTCAGAAAAACCTGGAAAGACTTACATGAACTGATGCAAAGTGAAATGAATAGAACTGGGAGAACATTTTACATAGTAATAGCAAAATTGTATAAAGATCTACTATGAATAACTTAGCTACTCTCAATAATACAATGATTCAAGACACTTGTGAAGGATTTATGATGAAAAGTGCTATTCTTCTCCAGAAAAAGAACTGGTGGAGCTTGAATGCAGATCAAAAATATTTTTTCTTTACTTTATTTTCACTGAGTTTTTTTTTCCTCTGCTTTCTTTCACAGCATAACTTACATGGAAATGAGTTTTGCATGACTACATATATGCAACTTCTGTCAAATTACTTGCTTTCTCAATGAGGATGAGAATTTGGAACTCAGAATTTGAAAAAGAATGTTAAAATTGTTTTTACACGTAATTGCAAAAAATAAAATATTGAATTAAGGAAAATAGGATTGCTAACTACAGTCAGTAGATTGTGCATGTACAAATTTTGTATAGGAAAGAAACACAAAATCAATATTCAACCACTCAGCCTGGGGCATGTCAGTGGAACAATTGAACAATTCCATTTGGAACTTTGTTTTGTCAAACTCTAGTAAAAAAAAAAATCCATTTAACTGTTTTAACTGGAGAAAGAGTGATGGGATGAATGAGGTGGGTCAGCAGATTGGGGAAAGAGAGCTATATTGCCTTAAGCAAAAATAAGAAAATAAAAGGTCTTTGTAGAATTCATCCAAGAGAACAATTCTAAACCTTGTCTCTTCCTTCTTAATACATTTTGATATTTTTTTTTTCACTTGAAGGGAGCTTGGCTGGTGGGTATTGAGAGTGGAAAGGCTAGGGTTATCCATAAGATCATATTCTACCAATATCAGTAATCTTCCTTGTCCTCTCTTTTATCATATCAGGTCACGGTCGTGGAAAGCAAACACCCAGTGGTGTGCATTGAATTTCTCACAATTCTTGAAAACAAGCAATTGTTTGTGAGAAGAGCTTCCTTACCTGCTGTTTGATCATAAATAAATGAAAAGTCTGAAGGAAGGCATAAGACAGTGGTTTCTGGTTGAAACATCAAGAAAGAATCGAAGCCCTTAATCTGCCTTACCTTTATAATTTTCCGTGGCTAAGATTGCATTTTCATGGTTCCTCTCCTCTCATCTGTCTCTCTCCCTGTCACTGTGTTTCTGTCTCTATGTCTGTTTGTGTCTGTCTGTGTCATTGTGTCTCTCTCTGTCTCCTTCTCTGTCTGTCTGTCTCTCTCCTTTCCTCCAATTGGAGCTCCTAAATCAGTCACTGCTTTATGCTTTCAAGGTGCAGTAAATATGTGTTGACAAACAGTACTGACAGCAAAACCTTTTCGCCAATATTTAGCAGCGTTGCTCTCTGTAACTTCCCTCAATAAATGATCACATTTAGAGTTTGGAAATTTCTTAGTACAATTTTTTTTCATTTATGGTTAAGGAAACTGAACCCCAGAGGCAAGAAAAGAGTTGTCCAAGGTCTCATGATGAGTAGACAGCAGAGCTGGAACTAAAACTCTGAAAGTCCAGTTCAACACTCTTTTCACTGCATCCTGCTGCACCTTTTTATATGAAGATTTGTCTGAGACTTGTTGTTTTCTACTTTGTCTGTGGATTTTTTTAAAAATAGATTGAATATAAAAAGTAAAAAGCGTGTGTGTATTTCCTTTAATAAAAAAAGCATTATCATTGTCTTAACCTATTTTAAGAAAAGAGAAAGAACCATCAACTTCTTTATCTTCTTTTTGACTCCTAATGCCCTCCAGGGTACAATGTGATGGTGGGAGTGAGTAGGAAGGAGGCTCATTTTCACAATGATGAAGAAAGCTTTATTGAATAAGGAAACCATAGAATTTGATCATTTGTGGGCATAGACACTTCTGCCAAGGAAAGTTCAAAAAGAAATAACATAAATGAACCGGAACATTATTTTATTAGTAATACCCAAAAGGTATAGCCAAGATGTGCCAATATAGTTACTGAGTACCCTAAGGTGCAAGGACAATGAGTTCTTTTTGGTAGAAGATTTGAAAACATCTGTTTCAATTATGTATATGTGTATGTACGTATGTATGTATATATTGATGTGTGTGTGTATATATATATATATATATATATATATATATATATATATATAGTTCTTTTTTTCTCTGCTTCTCTCTCTATTTTTCTGACATATGTAGATTCATCTGATGTCATACTGTGAATTTAAGTTAACCTCTTAAATGAAATGCATCAAATCATTAGCTAGAAAGCCAAAATACTAGAAAATTTCTAGTGGGAGACTTTTTCTTCACAAAAATGATCCAAACACCTTTTTTCTTTTTTTTTATTTCCACACAGCTGATATTCCTAAAACATAGCCCTGACCATGTTATTTCTGTACTAAATGATATCCATTGCCTTCCTATTGCTTTTAGGATGAAAATTAAGCAAAAATCTTCTGTCTGACATCTAAACCCACTTCAATTGGACTTCCATATGCCTTCCTGGGATCTGTTCACATTGTTCTTCACCAGCTTGTAGAACTCTGAATCTCAGTCAAAAGGTCCTTCCTCCTATTCCTAATGTAATAAAAAATTCTATCTCTCACTTAATTGTCTCTGGATGAGTGGTTCCCCCTTTCAGAAATATTCTTCTTTCTTTGTCATAAAATCTCTAGCTTCCTTCAAAGGACAATTCAGGAGCCAGCTCCTGCATGAGATGTTACATAAATCTTCAAGTTGTTAGTGTTGGTTACATCTTAAAGAGAATTTTGTATTGTTTTTCAAATACTTATAGACATGTATGTGTATATGTTATACATACATATCCACATAAACACATGCATGTGTTTAATGTATATACATATGTATGCATTGCATTTATCTAGTTATATGTCATTTCCTTCAACAGAATGCCTTCACTTCTACATCCTTCTCTATCACTCTTGTTATGAGCTAGACTATAAAGATTGAGAATATTCAACATGGAGTCCATCAACTCCACTCCTCTTTCTCCTAATCTTAGTGTCCTTACTTATCATCTTCTCCTTCCTCACAGTTTGGTTCTAGGGAACCACCCGCTTTGAAAAATAAAGAAAAAGAAGATAAACATCATCCTGTGTACTCTGGACCCTTACTCTATCAAATAGCTCTTTTTCCCAAAACTACAACCAACCTTTTGGAACTGGAGACAATTTTTTGGCTAAGGCCTTATGAGGGTGGGAAGGGGAAAAGAGCATACCATAAAGCCAGTTCTGGTAAGATGTTAAGACTGTGTGGGGATAGGATGGAAAAGAGAAAGTCCCACCTGAGTCACAAGCAGTTGAAGCAGAGAAACAATAATAATAGCTTTTATATAGCACTTATCACATGTCAGGTGCTTTACAAGTATTATTTTGTTTGATCCTAACCACAGCCCTGGAATATAGACACTATTATTATTATTATCCTCATTTTATAATTGGGGAAATTGAGGCAGACAGAAATTAAGTGACTTGCCTAAGTTCTCACAGTTGGTAATTGTCTGAGGTCACATTTGAACTCACAACTTCTTGAATTCAGGTCTGGGCCTCTATCTACTATGCCACTTAGTTGCTTTAAGGAGGAAGTATGCCATTTGGGAACTATCTATTTGAATTAAATAGTCTTGCTAACCAATTTCTAAACTCAGTTGTTAAGTTATAATTCTACTTCTTATGCCTCTGAAAGCTTTCCCTCTCTAGAATGTCTACTCTCTCAGCTTAGAAGCACACCCAGGTCTATCTTATTCTAAAAACAAAGAAACAAGCAAAAACAAAACAAATAATAAAAAAAAAATATTCCTCAATCCTTCATACACTCCAAAGCTATCATTAGTTTGAGAGCAATGAAGTAGCTGTATCTTTATATTCCCCTCTACAAATCTCATGGCTATCTCTCTCTTGCCTTCCACTGCAAAACTCCCAGAAACCTTAGTCTATAGCAAGTGCCTCCATTTCCTCACCACCTAATCACTCCTCAATCTGGCTTCTATTTCCATCACTCTACTGAAATAGTTCTCCCTAAAATCACTAATTATTTCCTTATATTCAATTCAATTCAATAATTATTTTTAAATGCCTTATACATGCAAGCCAACGTACTAAGTTTTGAGGACACAAAGGCCAAAAGCAAAAATTAAAGTCCCTTCCAGTGGCCAATGAGAAGCTTGTTGATGAATACCATGGACTTTTTGTATTTTCATTCTCCTTGACCTCTCTGCAGGATTTATCAGTGAACAAAGAATTCAATTTAGCAACCATATATTAAGTGTCCACCACATGCCAGGCAGTAGGTGGTATCTACTAGGTTGTGGATATAAAAATAAAAACAAAGCAAGAAACAACAACAACAACAACAATAATAATGACAAAACAACTCCATGATCTGTCCTCAAGGAGCTTATAGTTTTCTGAGTAGATACAGCATGTTCACAAATAAGTATATAGTACAAAGTAGACCATGCTTATAGCTGCAAGGTCCAGACAAAGTGATTTTGGAAGAAATATGAGACTACATGCATCTTGGGGATGGGAGAAGTGTTAATGTTTTATGGAGATAGTAGTCTTGGTAATCTTAAATTGGAGAAAGATAAGGATTTTAACCTGTAGACAAAGAGAGACTGGGTTCCAGGATTTTGGTAATTTTAGTAAAACCTTCAAAAGTGTACCAAGGCAGGGGAGAATAAAATGTATTTGGAGGCTATTTAGCATTAAGCTCCTGGAGGGCAAGAACTGTATTTTTTTTTCTTTGTATCTTCAGTGTCACACACAGTCTTTTGTAAACAGTAGTTCACTTTGGTGGGATGTATTGTTGAAAAGGAGTGTTTTAATATAAGTATGGAAATAAAGTCAAAATTATTTCCTCCATTTGCATCCATGATATTGAATTTTCATGGTTTCACACATGCTTCTGTGACTCTTCCTGGTCTTATGTTTTATTTTGTTTTTTTTTTCCTACTTACTCATCCTTGTCTTTCCTATTTAATGTGATTATTTTCCAAATTCTTTCCCCCAGTTTCTATAATTTCTCTAAGCAATTTTATCACGTCCCATTATTTAAATTACCATCTCTATACAGATAATTTCTAATCCTCTGTCTTTGCCCCCAGCATTTTCCCATAGCTCCAGTTCTATATTCTTATCATTTTATTTTTTCTGGAAGTCTTTCTTCTCCTCATACCTGACATTTCCAAAATTTGTTATCTAATTCTTTTAACTTGCTGCCCACTGTTAATGCTATTTTTAACTTCTCTTTTTCTGTTAATGGTACCAGCATCCTCATAGACACTCAGTCTTGGAATCATTAGTACCTCTTTCTATATAATTTCACTCAGTATGGTCAATCAATTGGCAAACCCTATCATTTCAATATCTGTAATATTTCTTTCATACTTATCCTTCTTCTTCATTCTTCTACTTCTCTAGTTCAAACTTTTATCTCTTTGGGCCTTGGATATTATACTGTATTCATAACTGGTTTTATGTCTCAGTTCCATTTTTAATGTATTTTCTGCTTTATTGTCCGAATAATTCTTCTACATTATCATTTTGGGCATGTCCCTACTCTACTCAAAAATCTTTAGAAGTTACTTATTGCCTATCCAATAAAGTATACACTTCTGACTCTAATATTCAAGGTTTCTCCAGTCTTGCTTCAACTTACTCACATGGTCCTGTCTTTTATTCTATGAATCAGTAATCAATGTGTTTTACATTTCATCTTTCCCATGTGATATATCTCAACCAAACTCAACTTCTCTTTGTCATCTGGTTCTTGTTCTTTTCTTTCCCAATTCCATATCTTTGTTTGTATGTATCTAACTGGACAGCTGCAAGTCATGTGATCATTTCCCTGATGCCATGATTCTTTTTGAAAATAAAGGACAAACACAACCTGTGAGTAGACTGAGCTTCCCAAATGGGGATGCAGTTAATTGGGTAACTCAGCTTGTCCTCTCCCTCTCCCTGTCCCTCTCCCCTCCAAAGGAAGTAAATATTTGATGGCCAGAAGCTGCCCACTTAACTTGGGGTGCACTAGCTAAATTCCTTCCTTTCCTGCCTTCCTTCCTTCCTGCCTTCCTTCCTTCCTCCCTTCCTTCTTTCCTCCCTTCCTTCCTTCCTCCCTTCCTTCCTTCTTTGCTTCCTTCCTTCTTTTCTTCCTTCCTTTTTTCCTTCCTTCCTTCTTTCTTTCTTCATTCGTTTGTTCATTCATTCATTTGTTTGTTCCTTCCTTCCTTCTTTTTTTCCTTCCTTCTTTCCTTTCTTTCCTCCTTCTTTCATTCATTCATTCATTCATTCATTCATTCATTCGTTCATTCATTCCTTTCTTCCTTCCTTCCTTCCTTCACAAAACCTTAAACTCAGTTCATTCTGAAACTTAAGCTTCACTTAATGGCTGTATTTTGAGCCCTCATAGCTTACAGTGAATGCCAATGATAACTGTTTCTCTTTGGAACAGCAACCCTGAGTGTCTTCCCCTCCCAGCTTGATATTTTTTTTTCTATTTAAAGGGGCCATCCCTTCACTCACTTCTTTGAGAGGCCTATTTACTGAATGGGTCTTACCTCATTCTAAATAAGTACCTGAAAAGACCTTAGCCTAAAAGGGCCAGGGTCTCCCATTGCATTTTGAGTCATCTCTAGTCATCATGACGAATATCTGGTCACTGGATCCAGATGGCTCTGGAGAAAAGTGAGGCTGATGACCTTGCACAGCCCTCCCTGACTCAAATAAAAGCCAACTGCAAGTCATGTCATCATTTCCCTAATGCCATAGTGTTCTTCAAAAAATGAAGGAAAAACATAGCAACAGCAATCTAATTGGATGCTTCCAACTTTTCTACATATGGCAAGACTTCCCTTCCCTCAGGAAGACCACTCAAAATCCACCTCCTCCACAAAGCCTTTCCTTCATCACCTTTTGTCCTTCCTTCACCCTGTTGAAACTATTGTCTCCCTCTTCTGTTTCCTTATTATATTTGCTTGGATGTCTCCTTTGTTGTTGTTGTTTTTTTCTGTGTGTATTAACATTTTTCATTTGCTTTTATTTCCCTTGTCATCTGTAAGTTCCTTGAGAACTATATGCTGCATTGTTCTGTACCTAGAGTTTTATCCCCAGTGACAAACACAATGCTTTGCACTCCATAGGTAATATTGTTGTGCAGTTAAATTGCGGGGGCAGGGGTAATTTATGAACCTTCTTCAAGTCAAAAGATGCCTTTTTCCTCTGTAAATCCCATCAGAATTTAGCAAATCTGTTGTTCCCATAGACTTACATACATGGTACAGAAACAATGGCATTGATGTGTATGAAGAAGTAACCCTTCACTGATAGATGTTGTGTATCTTGAATTGTGCATATTGAGTTTAGACCTACCTTATCATTTATGAAATGACAAAGCAGTTCACATATGTTACTAAGAAAGAGGGCATCTGTTACTAGTTCTAGGAAGAAGATACCTGTCATGGTGATAGGTGACTTCTTGTTAAGAAGTACAGATGTGGCCATATGTTGAACTGACAAGAACAATTAGGAGGTATGCTTTCTTCCCAGAGTGTGCATTCTGCATGTGACAGAGAACCACCGGAGACACATCAAACTTGAGGACCACTACCAGTGATCCATGTGGGTACAAATGATATCACCAGATGGAACCTGGAAAATCCTTAGGGATTATGAAATCCTAAGTAAGATTCAAGGGCACATGTGGTATTTTTGTCATTGTTAAAAAACAAAGGTAAAAGAAAAAATAGTGAATGGAAAATCAGCTATCTATGAAATTATGTCAGAGAAAGGAATTTGACTTTCAGAACCATAATGTGAGGGTAAAAACAAAAACTGGTTCTTGACCAAGGATGGAGTTTATATAATGAGAGCTAGGAATTCAATGTAATGCAATTTAAGAAATATTTCTTAAATACTTACTATGTGAGAGGTACTATACTAGGTGTTGTGAATATAATGACAATAAATGACATAGCCCTTGCTCTTTAGGACTGTACAATCTAATTTGGGAAATAATGTCTGTACGTAAATAAATACAACACAGGATAGGATTCCTGCAATGTCAAGAGGAAGAACTCCAGTATCCTGTGACTGACTTATGGATGGATATGGACAAGGAAGGATATGGATCATTTACAATCTGTATCAGAGGGACTACTTTTTTCAATAAGATCATAGCTCTACTGTAATACAGAAATACAAGACAGAATATAATTCATACAGAAGAGAGAACGAGGAAAAGCCACATGAGAAATTTGAAAAAAAGAGATCACTTTCAGTCAGATAGATTGAGAAAATCTTCATGTGGATGAGGAAAGTGGTGGCATCTGAGCTAAGTCCTAATGAAGATTTGAAGAACTAGAAGAGTAGAGAGACGGTATTATTACAAGCATGGAGATAATCTCTTTGAATGCAAAGAGGTGGAACAAAAAGACAAGAATGGAAAATAGTAGCAAACTTTTTCTTGATGGAGTTTTTGAAGGGAATGCATTCAACTATCTGGAAAAGGAGGTCAGGGCTACATAGTACAGGACCTTGAATTTTAGTCTGAGGATAATCTTTGTATCAGAGACTCTCATATATAAAGAAAGCTTGAGAGTATTTGAAATGTTATTTTTACCTTTTTTTGGTCTCACTCCTTTCACCTAGACAATAGAGGAACCTTACAATCTGGTTGGAATGTGGAGCCATAAATCAAAAGTCTGCATATAAGCAGAGAATTCAAACAGACATCTCATTTTTCATCTGGATGCACAGAAAGAATGAGAGAAAGAAAGAAAGAAAGAAAGAAAGAAAGAAAGAAAGAAAGGAAGGAAGGAAGGAAGGAAGAAAGGAAGGAAAGGAAGGAAAGGAAGGAAGGAAAGAAGGAAAGAAGGAAGGAAGGAAAGAAGGAAAAGAATGAAGGAAGGAAAGAAAGAAGGAAAGAAGGAAGGAAGGAAGGAAGGTAGGAAGAAAGGAAGGAAGGAAGGAAGGAAGGAAGGAAGGAAGGAAGGAAGGAAGGAAAGGAGTGTGGGAAAGGGAGGGAAGGAGGAAGGAAGGAAGAGTGGAGTGCTAAACAAGGATGCCCTGCCTAGATTGTTACCTATTTACCTCTTTGACCTCATGGAAATTTGACCATTGGTCAAGAACACCACAGCACCACTCTCCTTTCCAAATAGATATCTGCCTTCCAAATTAGGTTGGAGCGGTATGAAATTCACACTCTGATATCTTTTATCCTCTAGCACTTGGAGAATAAATCTTTTAAATATGTCAGCACCTCCCACAGTTCTAGAAGTGAAAAAGGACACCTATCTGCCATCCCATTTGTCCTTTGGAGCAAGTATCCTTTTGGAACCAACTGAATGGGATCAGTCATATTACCAAAGGCTACTTCCCAAAAGAAGTGTAATGGAATAGAAGAGGTATATGGAACTCAAATACATCCACAAAATTTCTGACTTCTCTAGAGGAGGAAAATGTATTCTCTGTTACAGAGTTTATATTTTATCCTATAATCAATGGGGAGATAATTAAAACTTTTACAGAAGAGAAAAAGCAAAGATATCTATCTTGAGAAGATTATTTTGGGAGATCCCTGAAAGATGAATTACAAATGGAAAGACTACTAGAAAAGAGAGCATTTATTCTTCTATTACAATAGTGCATGAGAGGTAATTGTTTAGTAGTGAGCTTGAATAGGGATACAGAAAATGGAGAGAAGGATATGGAAGAAAGAAATTATGGAAGTACAATCAACAACACTTTTCCTGTAAAGATATGGGATGTAAGAGAAAAGCAAAGGAAAAAGTTGACTCGGAGGTATTGACTCTGGACCATGAGAATGACAGTAATATCAACAGAAGAAGAAAAAACTAGGAGAATGGGAATGTTGTTTAGTACACATTATGAGTCCATTTTGGGTAGGACTATATTTGCTTAAGGAATGGTTGATATAGGAAGAGGACAAATATTACTCACAACTGGATCCTAAGTGGAATGTCATGGAGGAAAATTGAAATAATGTAGGAAGTGTAGCAGTATGGAAGCATAGTCATCCATAATAGAATATTAGTTAGATGAGGGTAGAAATGGTATTCATGTACTGCAATGTATGTATACCAATCTGCAAAGGAGGTAATCAACAGACTGAGGTAAAGATCTTAATACAGGGAGGTGAATTTGACTTTATGGATAATGGTGAGATTTGGAGGCATGTGACTCTTGAACACAGTAATGATAGGGTACACCTTCTCCAAGAGAAAGAAGAAGGATATTTGGTAGATGAGAAAGTGGAGAATTATTATATAAAAAGAAGATCCATTGACAGAGCCAAGATGGTGGAGAAGAAACAAGAAGTTGCCTGAACTCTCCCCAGTTTCCCTTAGGAAAAAATTGTTAAATCAAGCTGCTAAGTGGATTCTGGGGTGACAGAAACCACAAAAAGACAGAGAGAAACTATATTCCAGCCCAATTTAACTTAGAAGGACTTCAGGAAAGGAGTAAAAGGGGAGGGCAGCCCAGTGCAGATGGTGTTCAGGCAAGCCAACAGGAGTTTATAACCACAGAACAGATCAGCAATTGAGTCCCCCAGATCCTGGCTCACAGGCTAGTGGCATAGCAGGCCAGCTGTGAGGCCTCCAGCTCCTGCACAAAAGTTAAACTGTGAGCCCTGGAGACACAGCACAACAGGCACAACATAGCCAGACCACCCCAGTGTGATGGGCAAGTCTCTAGCACCTAACGGCCTGCTGTAGAAAATCAGTGATCAGGTCAGTAGGCCCCACCCCAAGAAGCTTGGGAGAGTGCTATACTATCAAGGAGCAGAGCTCATTTTTAAAAAATGAGCTAAAAAATAAAAAGCCCTGAGGCAGCTAGGTAGCACAGTGAATAGAGAGCACTGGCTGTGAAGTCAGGAGGACCTGAGTTCAAATCTGGCCTCTGACACTTAACACTTACTAGCCATGTGACCTTTGGCAAGTCACTTAACCCCAATTGCCCTCCCTTCCCCCCTCCAAAAAAGAAAAAAGACACCTGACCATAAAAAGCTACTATGGTGATGGGGAAGATCAAAACACAAACTCTGAAGAGGATAATATTGTCAAAATGTTACATGTGGCACAAAGAGAAATATGAATTTTTGTCAAACCCAAAAAGTCCACTTGGAGTTGCTGAAGAAGGATTTTAAAAATCAAGTAAGGAAGGTAGAAGAAAAATTTTCTATTCAACTTTGGTTTTTTCATAAAGAATGCTTGAAAGTCTTCTATTTCACTGAATGACTGTATTTTCCCCTGAAGCATTATACTCAGTTTTGCTGGGTAGGTGATTCTTCGTTTTAATCCTAGCTCCTTTGAAGTCCAGAATATCATATTTCAAAACCTTCAATCCCTTAATGTAGAAGCTGATAGATCTTGTGTTATCCTGATTGTGGTTCCACAATATTCAAATTGTTTCTTCTTGGCTATTTGCAATATTTTCTTGTAGATCTTGGAACTCTGGAATCTGGCTATAATATTCCTAAGAATTTACTTTTTGGGGTCCCCTTCAAGAGGTGATCAGTGAATTTTTTTTCTCATTGACTTGTTTATTTACTTTTAGTTTACAAGATTCAGTTCCACAATCCCTTGAGTTTCAAATTTCTCCCCTCCCTTCTCCGCCCCCCTCCCCCACCATGGTGGTGTGCAATCAGGTATAGGATATGCAAATATTTTCACATTGTACAATAGTCTGGTTTTATAGAAGGGTTGTAACCAATGGAGTGAACAATGGGGAAAAAGAAAGAAAACCAAACATGAAAAAGAATGATAGCATGTAGATTGCTTCAGTCTCCATTTAAACTCTGGTCTTTCTAGATCTTTCTCTGAATGTAGATCTCCCCTTCCATCATCAGTGAATTTTTTCAATTTCTATTTTGCCCTCTGATTCTAAAATATCAGGGCAGCTTTCCTTGAGGGCTTCTTGAAGTATGATTTCTAGGTTCTTTTTTTTGATCATGGCTTTCAGGTAGACCTATAATTTATAAATTATCTCTCCTGGATCTATTTTCCAGGTCAGTGGTTTTTCCAATGAGATATTTCACATTACCTCTTATTTTTTCATTTGTTTCAATCTCTTTTATAGCATCTTGATTTTCACAAAGTCATTAGCTTCCATTTCTTCCCATCTAATTCTGAAGAAATGATTCTCTTCAGTAAGCTTTGAAATTCTTTTTCCATCTGGCAAATTCAGGTTTTTAAGGAATTCTTCCCCTCATTGGCTTTTTGGGCTTCTTTTGCCATTTGATTTAATCTATTTTTAAGGTGTTATTTTCTTCATTCAGGTTGTTAACTCACTTTTCATGATTTTCTTGCATTATTCTCATTTCTCTTCCCAATTTTTCCTCCACTTCTCTTACTTGATGTTCAAAATTCTTCTTGAGCTCCTCCATGACCTGTAGCCAGTTCATATTTTTCTTGGAAGATTTTGGTGCAGGAGTTCTAACTGGGTTTTCTTCCTCCTGTTCCATGCTTTGATCATTTTTGTCCCCCAAAAAAGGAATCTAATGTTTGATTGTTGTGCTTGCTTTGCTTCCTTTGCTTGCTCATGTTGCCACTCAATTACTTGACTTTTGAGCTCTTTGCCACAGTAGAACTCTGTTTCCAGAGAGGAGAGCTTTGTCCCAAATTGCTGGGGGTTTTGCAGCTGTTGGAGATATTAGTTGGGTGCCCTCTTTGCTGTCCCCACCAGCTCTGGCTCACTGGTCACACACCTCATCACCACCACCCAAGACCATGATCCAGATCCAGGCTGGTTAAAGCAAGAAGTATTACCCTCTGAATTGTAGCTTGGTCCCCATACAATCTTCAGGCCAGGAGCTCTGAAGCAGCCACTTGGAGCCAGTTGCATGGCTGTTGTGCCTTCACTGCTTCTTGCTCTAGGGGCAGAGACCAGACTGTGCTCCATCCCCCCAGTTCCAATTGAGTTCCACACTGATCTTTCACTTTTTCTTTGGCATTTATGGGTTGATATTTCTGGAAACTGACACAGCTGTTGATGATCCACTCTCCTGCAGTTCACTCCAGCCCCCAATGGTTGGGGCCACCCTGGGGCTAAACCCATAACCTCATGTGGGGCTGGGCTCGGCTCCCAGCATGCTGAGATAGACCCTTCCTGCCAGCCTGCTGGGCTGCCTTCAGCAGGAGATTTGTTTCTCTCTGTCACTTTGTGAGTTCTGTAGCTTTAAAATTTGTTTAGAGTCATATTTTATAGATATTTGAGGGGGTGAGCTCATGGAGTTTTCCTGCTTCTACCAAAATAAGGAACTTTCTGATGAAAAAACCAGACCTGAACAGAAAATTCGATCTTCAAATACAAATCCCAAGAGAAGCATAAAAACATAAACGGTAAAGAAAAAAACAAAACAAAACATGATATTCAGTAAGGTTACACTCTTTACATCCCTGCATGGGAACACAATATTTGTAACCCTTAAGAAGTGTATATCTATTAAATCAATAAGAAGCCATATTCTTAGAGGGTGTGTATATAAGTTGGCTTTGATGTGATAATAAAAAAAATAGGTAAAAAAAGGATTGTATCAGAAGAAGATAGAGAGAGGAGGCAGAATGGAGGTAAATTATATCACATGAAAAGGCATGAAAGACCTATTATAGTACATATAAAAGAAAGGAGGGGGTGAGTATTGTTTAAGCATTACTCTCATTGGCTTTGACTCAAAGAGAGAATAACACATACATTCAGTTGGGTAAAGAAATTTATCTTATCCTATAGGGAAGCTAGAGTGGAAGAGGAAAAGAAAAATGTGGGGGAAGAAGCTGATAGAAAGGAAGGCAGAAGTAGGAGGGGAAAGAGGAAAGAAAAGGAGGACTGATAGAAGGGAGGGCAGATTAAGGTAGATGGTGGTCAGAAGCAAAACACTGGTGAGAAGGGACAGAGTAAAAGATGAGAGAAAAGTATAAATGGAAGGAAAATAATATGGAGGGAAATACAGCTAATCAGCATAACTGTGAATGTGAAATGAATGCACTCTCTCATAAGACAGAAGTGGACAGCAGAGTAGATTAAAAACCATAACCCTACAGTATATAGTTTATAACAAACACATCTGAAGCAGAGAAACACACAAAAACACACACCAAATAAAGGTAAAAGACTGGAACAGAATATGTCATGCTTCAGTTCAAGTAAAAAAAAAAATCAAACAAAACAGGTGTCAAAGAGATCACAAAAAAGAGAAAAGGACCCACTGATATAAAGATATTTTTAGTAGTTCTTTTTCTGATGGCAAAGAATTGGAAATTGATGGGATGCCCATCAAATGGGAAATGGTTGAACAAATTGTGGCATGTGAATGTAATGGAATACTACTGTTCTATAAGAAATGATGAGCAGGCAGATTTCAGAAAAACCTGGAAAAACTCATGTTAACTAATGTTGAGTGAAGTGAGCAGAACCAGGAGAGCATTGTACACAGTGAAAGCAACATTGTGTGAGGATCAACTTTGGAAGACAGCTTTTCTCATCAATACAATGATCTAAGTCAATTCCAAGAGACTCATCATGGAAAAATGCTATCCACATCCAGAGAAAGAACTGTGGAGTCTGAATGCAAATCAAAGCATACTATTATCTCTCTTTTCCCCCCCTCTTTTTCATTGTTTTTCCATCTGGTTCTTATTCTTCTTTTACAACATGACAAACATAGAAGTATGTTTAATATGATTGTACAGTTATAACCTTCATCAGATTGCATGGTGTCTTGGGGAGGGAAAGAGGGGGTAAAAAAAAAATGGAACTTAAAATCTTACAAAAATTGAATGTTGAAAACTAAAAATAAAATAAAAGAATAAAAATTAAAAGCAAAAAATAGTGATTGCAACCCTTAGACAAAGCAAAAGCAAAAATAAACCTAGTGAAAAGATGTAAGGAAAGAAATTACATACCACTAAAAGGTAACATAGATTATCAATATCAATGATATTGATAATATCAATACTAAACATACATGTATCAAGTGATATAGCATCCATATTCTTAGAGGACAACTTAAGTAAATGACAGGAAAAAATGGGCAGCAAAACTTATACTTACTTAGAAAAGGAAATTAAATACTTAAATAAACTGATTTTTAGAAAAAAGCAACTGAATAAGCCATCAGTGAACTCCCTAAGAAAAAAACCTCCAGAACTTGATGGATTTACAATTGAATTTTATCAAACAGGTAAAGAATAATTAATTTTAATGCTCTATAAACTATTTGGAAATACAGGCAAAGAAGGAGTCTTAGAAATTCCTTTTATGACACAAATATGATGTTGGTAACAAAACCAGGAAAAACCAAAACAGAGAAAGAAAATTGCAGACCAATTTCCTTAATGAATATTAATGCAAATATAAATAAAGTATTTTTTTGCAAAGAGATTATAGCAATTCATCAGCAGGATAATACACTATGACCAGGTGGGATTTAAACCAGGAATGCAGGGCTGGTTCAATATTAGGAAAACTAACAGCATAATTAACCATATCAATAACAAAATTAACAGAAATCACAAATTATTCCAATAGATACAGAATGTTTTTGACAAAATACAACACCCATTCTTATTGAAAAAACTAGAGAGCATAGAAATAAATGGAATTTTCTTTAAAATGATAAGTAGCATCTATCTAAAACCACCAGGAAGCATTGTATGTGATGAGAATAAGGTAGAAGCATTCCCAATAAGATCAGGGGTTCATCATGGATTCCTATTATCACCACTGCTATTCAATATTGTGCAAGCAATAAGAGAAGAAAAAGAAATTGAAGAAATTAGAAGCAATGAGAAAACACAACTATAACTCAGGAACTATTTGAACATAATTACAAAACATTGTTCCCACAAACAAAGTCAGATTTAAACAATTGGAAAAATATCATTTGCTTATGGTTAGGCAAATCTAATGTAATAAAAATGAAAATTCTACCTAGATTAATTTACTTATTCTATGCCATATCAATCAAATCACCCCCCCAAAAATTACAGAGCTAAAAAAAAATACTAACTAAATTCATAGGGAAAAACAAAAGGTCAAGAATATACAGGGAATTAATGAAAAAATGCAAAAGAAATTGACTTAATCATATTAGAACTAAAAATATATTATAAAGCATTAATCTTTAAAACTATGTAGTACTGAGTAAGAAATAGAATAGTAGATCAGCGGAATAGGTTAGACCAGGGGTGGGGAACTTGCAGTCTCAAGGCCTCATGTGGCACTCCAGAAGCTCAAGTGTGGACCTTTGGCTGAATCTAAATTTCATAAAACAAATCCCCTTAATAGAAGAATTAACTATATAAAACTTGGAGTCAGCCAAAAAGTCATATCCAAAGACCTAGAAGGTCACATGTAGCCTCAAGGCCACAGGTTTCCCACTCTGGGTTAGTTGCACAATAGTACCTAACTAGTCAATGACTATCTTACTCTACTGTTGGATAAACCCAAAGACTCTAGCTTCTGGGATAAGAATTCATTATTTGACAAAAACTGCTGGAAAAACTAGAAAATAGTATGGCAGAAACCAGGCATAGACCAACATCTCACACCCTATAGTAAGAGAAGGTTGAATTGAGTACATGATCTAGATATAAAGGGTGATATCATAAGCAAATTAGGAGAGCAAGGAATAGTTTACCTCTCATATCTATGAAGAAAGTAAGATGAAGAAATTAAGGCTCACTGAAGAAAATTGCTTCAGAATTAGATTGCAGCAATTGGAAGCTAATGACTTTATGAGAAATCAAGATACTATAAAAGAGATCCAAACAAATGAAAAAAAAATAGAAGGCAATGTGGAATACCTCATTGGAAAAACCACTGACCTGGAAAATAGATTCAGGAGAGACAATTTTAAAATTATTGGGCTACCTAAAATCCACAATTAAAAAAGGAGCTTAGATATAATCTTTCAAGAAATTATCAAGGAAAATTACCCTGAAATTCTAGAACAAGAGGGCAAAGTAGAAATTGAAAGAATTCATCAATCACCTATTGAAAAAGATTCCAAAAAGAAAACTCCTAGGAATATTATAGCCAAATTCCAGAGTTCCCAGGTCAAGGAGAGAATATTATAAGTAGGCAGGAAGAAACAATTTGAGTATTGTGGAAACATAATCAGGATAACACAAGATCTAGCAGCTTCTATATTAAGGGATCAAAGGGCTTGGTATATGATATTCTGGAGGTCAAAGGAGCTAGGATTAAAATCAAGAATTCCCTACCCAGCAAAACTGAGTATAACACTTCAGGAGAAAATATTGACATTCAATAAAATAGAGGACTTTCAAGCATTCTTGATGAAAAGTCCAGTGCTGAACAGAAAATTTGACTTTCAAATACAAGAAGCAAGAGAAGCATTAAAATGTAAACAGCAACTTATTGAAGTTGAAATATTTGCATTCCTACATGGAAAAAAAATGATAATTGTAACTCATGGGACTTTTCCCAGTGTGATAGTTGAAGGGAATATATTGTGTGTATGTATACATACATATATAGGTTTGTATAGCTGGGTATATGTGGCTATGTATATATTATGTGTGTATATGTGTGTGCATGTATACATAGAAGGCACAGGGTGAGTTGAATGTGAAGGGATGATATCAAAAAATAAAATTAAGAGGTGAGAGAACAATATATTGGGAGCAGTAGAGGGGGAAAGATAGAATGGAATGGAATATCTCACATAAAGGAGGCAGGAGAAGGCTGTTACAATGGAGGGGAAGAGCAGGAAGGTGAAAGTCAATGAGTCAACCTTACTCTCACTGGATTTGGCTTCAGGAGGGATTAACATACACACTCATTTGGGTTTCTTATCCAACAAGAAAGTAGGAGGTGAGGGGGAAAGAGGGGTAATGATAGAAGCAAGGGCAGATTGGGGAAGGGTATAGTTAGAAGTAAACACTTTTGAGAAGGGATAGGGTCAAAGGAGAAAATATTATAAATGGGGGATGGGATAGGATGGAGGGAAATATAGTCAGTTTTTCACATTATAACTATGAAGGAAATTTTTGTAGGACTACACATGTGTAACCTATACTGAATTGCTTGTTTTCCCAGTGGGGGTCGATGAGGAGGGGAGAAGGGAGAGAATTTAGAATTCAAAGTTTTAAAAACAAGTGTCAATAAAAAAATTGTTTTTTACATGCAACCAGGAATTAAGATATAAAGGCAATGGCATATAGAAATTTATGTTGCTCTATAAGAAAATGGAGGGAGGGGTAGAGGGGATATAAGAGAGAGCAGATTGGGGGAAGGGATATTCAGTATACTTGCCATCTTGGGGTGAGTGTAGGTGAAAGAAAGGGAGAAAATTTGGAACTCAAAATCTTTTGAAAATGAATGTTGAAAACAAAAAATAAATAAATTTTAAAAATATTTCTTGTATTATTGTATCAAGATTCTTTTTTTCTGATGCTAACTTTCTTTTTTTTTTTTTTGGATGGGGGAAGAAAAGGCAATTGATGTTAAGTGACTTGACCAAGGTCACACAGCTAGTAAGTGTGTCAAGTGTCTGAAATCAGATTTGAACTCACATCCTCCTGACTCCAGGGCCGGTGCTCTATTGACTGGGCCACCTAGCTGACCCTGATCATAACTTTCAGTTAGTATAATTATTTTTATATTTTCTCTTCTTGATCTATTCTCCAAATTGATTGTTTTTCTTAGAAAAGGTTTCCCTTTCTCTTCTATTTTTCATTATCCATATTTTGTTTAATTATTTCTTGACCTCTACAACTGACTTCACTTTGCCCAATTCAAATTTTCAAGGTGTCATTTTCTTCCTTAAGATCCTGGATCTCTTTTTCTGACTGGTCGACTATACTTTCATACACTTCTTGTTTTTCTCGGATCATTCGTATTTTCTCTTTTATTTTTTTTCTCAATCTCTGTCATTTGATGTTCAAACTCTTTTTAAAGTTTCTCAATAAATTCTTTTTGGGCAGGTGACCATTTGACATTACTCTTTTGGAGTTTCTTCACTTCAATATCTTCTTCTGAAGATGAGCCCCAGTCATCTCTATTCCCATAATAACTTTCAATGGTTGTATTCTTTCTCCTTTGCCTGTGCATTATTTTTGCATGAATAACTTAATTTTTGTAATCACCTTTAGCCCTGGGATATGGAAAATGGTGCCTCTTATCCCAGATCTTTGGTTCTCCTTTCTAGGCTAGAACCAAAGCCAAACCTTAGCCCTCCTGTAAGTGCCTATAATGGTAAGGGAATTTGAAGATGTTCTCTGCCCCTTAATAGGCCTAGGGAATTTGAAAATCTTCCCTACATCTTAATGGGCCTCAAGTGGAACCCAACTGGAGTGGCATGATTGGGGGGGGAGGTTTCTTTTTCAGGAAGGCCCACCCATTTTGTGACTTTTTTAATTAGGCAGTGGGTAATGAAGGTTGTGATGTCTTCTGACTCTGAAGAAGGTCATATATACTCTGAGGTGAGAGTTTGTTTTCAGACTCACTTAAGTGAAAGAGTTGTGTGACTTGGCCAGGTGAGACTTTGGATAGCCATTGACCCCCTGGCTTTGAAAACTAAGATATTGATGCTTTTCTCTCTGGTAACTAACTATGTATGTACATAATGGTCAGACAGCTAGAAGCCCTGTCTGTTGGTCTTTTGAATTGTGTTATTTTCTCTGTCTGCATTTGTCTGCTTCTAATTTCTGTTCGTATTTTCTGAAATTCAGGGTGCTGACTTTTTCCCCTGGACTTAGTGAAATATTCTGCCCCACTGCTTCTACACTGCGTTTTTGCTAACTAATAAAATCACACTCTGAGAACCTGGAATGAAGAAAAGGGGTGACAAATGAGGTTGGACTACAGTCAAGAAGATTAACTAATTTTTGAAAAGGAGGAAAAGATTACTATTTCAAATTATAAATTGTTTAACTATTATAGATTCTTGGTACAATTCTAAAACAATACAGTATTAAAGCATTTAGGGAAAAATCATGACAATAAACAAACATTATGAAATAAAAATGCCAGATTAATCTAATTTTTTTCTTTCTTTTTCTTCTTCTTCTTCTTCCTCTTCTTCTTCTTCATCTTTTTCTTCTTCTTCTTCTTCTTCTTTTTAAAGATTACTCAACCAGAATGTTAGTAGAATGTTCTATATATAAGACATCTGGATTTCAGCTTTGTATTTAACAATGTCTCATGATATCTTTGAAGACAAACTGAAGGTATATGGACTCAATGATAGTACACATTAGGTTCAGAACTGGTGCCTGAATTGAAACCAAAGAAAATTAAAAGACATTGACCAGGATAGACAAATCTCTAATGGATAGACCCCCAGAGATCTATCTGTTCTTGGTGTAATTTCATTAGATATTCTATAAAGCCAAATATTTATCAGTTTTGCAGATGAGAAGAAGTTGGGAATAAAAGTTTATATAATGAATGATAGAATTAGGATCCTCAAAAATCTTGACAAGTTCAAACATTTGGTGTATGCTAACAATGTGGGATTTAATATGGATAATAATGAAGTTCTTTATTTGGACTTCAATTTTAGAATTGCATATATACAGGTTTGGTGTGGGAATTAGGAAGGTGTTTATAAAGCAGTTTATGTGAAAAAGATGTTGGAGTTTAGTAAACTCTGGAATAAACATAACTCAAGGACGGTGTATACAGCTGGCATAAACCAAATGAAAAGTAAGAGTTGTTTCAATTTGTTTTCACTACACTCATAGAAATATAGTGTCAACAGAAATGCTGGAGTACAGCTGTATTCCTCTACTTTCTGATGCATTCTGGTTATTCTATGTCTGAAGCGTTTTGTACAAGTTGGAGAGCATCTACAGTAGTACAAATCAGGAGACTGAATGCACTCAAAGTACTAACATAAGAGGAGAAGTTAAAGGACCCAGGGAAGTGTAGCCTTGAGAAAAGAATTCATAGGAAAGATATGGTAGTAATTTTTAAATATTTGAAAGCTTGTCATGTGAAAGAGGGATTAGGGTTATTCTGCTGAGCCCCAGAGAAAAAAAACTAAGGGAAAAAATAAATTAATTTTACATGAAGGCAAACTTCTTTTCAACATTAATCAAAGTATCTTAATGGGGTGGCTAAGTGGTGCAGTGAAGAGAACACTGACTCTGGAATCAGAAGAACCTGAGTTCAAATCTGGCCACAGACATGGAACACTTACTAGCCATGTAAACTTGGGTAGGTCACTTAACCCCAATTGTTGTGCCCTCCCTCCTTCAAAAAAGAAAAAAAAAGGATCTTAATGATTAGGGTCATTCAGGAATATACTACATTGCCTGTGACTTTAGTAACAATCATTGAAGACCTTTAAGGAAAGACTGAACGGATATTTGTTGGGAACTGAGTAATCAGAGTTCTTGATTCTGGCTAAATGAACTCTGAGAACCTTTCTAGCCCTAAGATTTTAATATTGCATGAAAATTGAGTTTTATACAGGGGTTATGAATGTGTTTTGGTCTCTTCCCCTCCTATTCAATTCCTACTCATTTTTAAAGTGCTAACAGAAGTTTTAAGACTTCCCTTGCAACATTTTTTCCCTCTTCAGAACTTGGAGCACTTATTTTTTTTTAATGCTAGTTATTTGCTACTCATGGCATTGAGAATCAGTCATAGAATTTTTGAGTCAGAGGAAATTTTAAATGGCTTGGGTTAAAGATTTCTTTTTAGAATTTAAAAACTGAGGTTCAACAAGATTTATGATTTGTTCACACATAAATCACAATAAACCATGGAATGAATGAATGGATGCATGGAATGATGACTGACTCACTGATTAAAGATAAAAAGCATCTGGGTAATGAAATCCAGACAATGTTACTATTTTGTTGTCGAAGAGCCATTGACTATGACTGAACCTATTTTTTTTTTCAAATAAATATCACTTTTAAAAAATTTGAATTTTCTGGCATAGATGATATTGGACCTCCATCTATGATAGTCATATTAAGTGTCATCTTCACAAGTAACATAGAAGTATATATAAGTAGTATAATCAATGTGTATGAACTGATGCAGAGTAACCTGGCACATTATAAGTGCTTAATAATTTATGATGATTGAAATACATAGAACCAGAAAAACAAAATATGAATAGAGACTATAAAATATAAAAAGAAAAACATAATCTATTTGTAATGATCAAGCTTAGCCTCAGGAAAGATGTGAGAAAGTGTACCTCCCTTGCTTCATTCCAGAGGTAGTAGAACATGATTGTAGAATATTGTTTATAATGTCATATTCAGTTGATACATAGACTGATTCTACTGAAAGCTCTTTTTTTTTTACTTTGAAAAAAGTGTATTACAAGGGATAAGGGATTGAATAAGAGAGTTGGGAAGGGATATGTTCAGAAACTATTATGGTATTAAACAAATATTCCCAATTTTAAGATAAAATATCTGCAAAAAAATTTGCTATATAAACATG
>CM053585.1:197739497-197751677 GCA_028646515.1 Pseudochirops corinnae | reverse complement strand
CATCAGGGCGTATATAGAGCCTTCTCCTGGCTTGGAGAATGTCACAGCCCTCTGGACCCACTGCCCAATCACAAAGCTACAACGCATGGGCATTCCTGGAAAACAAGCCTGGCACCACAGGCTCCACGTGACCACATTGAGCCTATTAGGGAACAGAGTATACTTTGAAATCTGGGAAGGTTCTCAAGAGTCATGTAGCCACTTTAGCAAAGGGCCTAGGGGCAGGGAAGATCTTCAGATTCCCATAACACACTGTTCTACTCAAAATACTTCCATGGCTCCCTCTGGATTATTAGTCATTAAAATCTGTATTACTTTGCCTAGTACTCAAAGCAATATGGTGTCATGCTATCTTTCCAGCCTCATTTCATATAATTGCCATATAAGTACGACACAATTTAGCCAAACTGGACTACTGTTTATCACTTGAACATAGCCTGCATTTTCCTGACTCAGAGCTTTTGATGATACTATGCCCCATCCCTGGAATATCTTCTTGTCCTCCCTGTCCTCTTCCTCTCCCTAATGTAGGCTCTTCCCCCTAATTTACTGAGTTTTTAGCCATCCATTAAAGCTCTACTCTAACTCCAAAACCCAAAATGTTACCTTCTTCGTGAAACTTTTCTGATTTTCATATAACACTGTATTTTATAACCCCATGCTATATTTGATTAGCATTGTGGCATAGAGAATAGGTGCACCTTAGAGTCAGGAAAAATTTGGTTCAATTCCTATATCTGACTCATACTTTTTCTCCAAAAGTTTACCTTGCTTTTATTTTGCATATACTAGCTTGTGTGTATGTTCTTTCCCTCAAGTGAATGTAAGCTCCTTGAGGGCAATCACTGTCATACTTTTGTTTCTTTATTCCCACTGCATAGCACAGTTACCAGTACATATATTACAGTATAATATACAGTGCTTTCAAATAGATGAGACATTTAATCCCTCATTGTTTCAGAACAAATTATAAAATTTTAATATTTTTAAATTATAGAGGAGTTGCTGATTTGGATTGAAGTAAGAATTTTGCCCCACTTTTATTAAATTGCAGATTCAGATTGGATGAAAAAAGTTCACATATACAATATTATTATGTGATAGAGTAATCTATGTTTGGCCACCATACTTTAAGCTCTATGTTGTTGTGGTTCTTTTCTTACTGAAATATTGTAGATAAGGATAATATTTTTATGCACATCGTGCAAACTTACAAATATTATGTCATTTGATCCTCATAAAAACCCTGGAAGTAGGTGCTATCATTACCCTCATTTTACAGAGGAGGAAACTTATGTAGGTGGAGGTAAAGTGAATTATCTAAGGTAATAAAGGTAGAAAGTATTTTGAGGCTGGATTTGAACTTAGGTCTTCCTGACTCCAGGTCTAGTGCTCTATCCACTGTACCACCTTAGCTCTATACACAGGAGGTGATTAATAATGGTTTGCTAAATGGATTTTTCATGTCTCATAATTTTAAACTCTTAAATTCCCTGTAAAAATTGTGGACTAACCCTTATACTGGAGTTAGCCAAACCTCTAAGTATGGGGGTATGGGCTGATGCTTGTAAACCAAGTAATTGTACAAGCTAATTGAGAAACATTTTTTCATCTCCTTTCCAAATCCCCGAGGGCTTGGAGGTACATTTTCTCATGATTGGGTCAGGTATGGGCTGGTTACTCAGAGTACTACAATTTGCCTGATAGCTTGCTCTGTTTTCTGTACTTTCTCGCCTCAATGAGTAGCAGCATATACCAAGTCAAACAAAAAACAAGCAAATTCCCTTTATTTTCAGTCATTTATGCATCATCAGATCTTCAGCACCTTGCTACTGTAATTGGAAATCCTAGTGTGTTTTGTTTTGTGGCAGCCATTCAAAATTAAATTATTTCTAAAAAAAATTAAGAAGAAAAAGAGTATTGTTGTCTGTTTTACTTATTTAAGATGCTTTGCCATAAGGGGTTCATTGTCTTTCTTGGGTTGCTTCCCCACTTGCTATTTTCAACATTAGTCAGCTCTGACAGTTAACCCATCTTCAGTCTTTTAGGGTTTGCAAATGATATGACCCTCCAACTCTGTTATTCACAGGATTTCTCCATCTCCCCATGGGTTAACCATTTCTCCATATACTCATTTCAGATTCACATCAAAGCTGCAAGTGAATACAGGGAGAACCTAAAGGTCATATATACAAGCTCCAAATGTAGCTGCATTAATTTTCAAACAGAACTGTGTGACGCAATGTGTAATAAATAGAACATGTGTAAATCTGTCCTTGGGTTCCCAACCACAAAATATATTCTAGGACAATTTAGAGATCAGAAATTTAAAAAAAAAAGTTCCAAGGAAAGGACCAAACTTAGCTCTTACAATATATCTTTATTTTCTTTCCTATTTCTCTGACCTGTAAGCAAATCTCTCAGGTTGGAATATAATCCCTCCTCCTCTATTTTCCATTAGCTTTTGTTACCATTGAACTAGCTTTCCTCTGATCAAAAGCAAAGTATTTTCTGGGAGCAACAAGGATCACTGGGAAAGGAAAATTAGAATGTGAGGAGGTCAAACTTCAAGGAAGATTTTTAAGGTCAAACTCTAAGGAACATTTTTAAGCCACTTTAAGACTCAAGCCCACTGGAAGTACACCCACTAAGGAGGTGAAAGACAAAGAGAAAATCTATGTTTAATAAAATGTTCATAGCAGCACTTTGGTGGTAACAAAACAAAATAAAAATGTGAATGCCAAAACCTGGAAACAAAATGGCTGCCCATGGAATGGGGAATAGGCAATTGAATTTTGGCATATGAAAATGATGAAAAGTTTAAAAAACCATGAGAAGAGTTGTTTGAACTGATGCAAAGTGGTTAGAACATTATATCTAATGACTATGCTGTAAATTTCAAAAGAGCACTACGAGGCAGTAAGACCCTAATTAACTATACTAAATAGTGTTGGTACTGAAGAAAAGATGGCAAAACAGAAATCTCTTCTGTTAGAAAAATAGTGGATCATAGGTGTTGCATAAACTGTCTGGTGTGGTTTCTGAGTCAATAGATTTCCTTTAACTCATTTTCTTTATTATAGACAGTATTCTAGGGGAAAGGAGATACAATAAGAAATGCTAGTGATATGAAAACAAAAAGCATCTCCCCATCTTCAGTTTGGGGCTTCAACTCATTGTTTGGCCAAAGCGCCTACCCAACACTTGCTGGTGTAAGAGGAAGAGTTATTAGTTATACAGTAAAAAAACAAAGAAAAATAAAACAAAACAAAAACACTGATGAATTAAGTAATGGTGCTAGTCCCTTAGAGTAGTAAAATAATAATCCAAATGGACAATGCTAGAATGTTGAGGGTAAAAGGAAGGTAGAAATGAAGTTCCAAGTAGTTTAAGAACACCTAATCCTATCCCTTTGTTTTCAATTTGAAAAACTGACTACCCCTAAACTTTCTCATGTTTGCATTACTATTAATTATATAATTGGGACCATAATAATAACTGACATTTATTAGTCTTTTACACTTGCAGTATACTTTACATAAATTATCAAAGATCGTAGATATAGAATTGGAATCAGTCTCAAAGACCAGACAATTTCTTTGTTTTACAAATGAAGAAATTGATGCCCAAATAGTTTAAGGGACCTACACAGTGTCACAGAGGAATTGAGCATCTGTAGAAGGGTTTGGACTCACATCTGCTTGCATGCTATTCACTGTCTTAGCCACTACACAAAATTTTCCCAGCCATTTCAGACCCACAGCAACCTTATGAGTTGGGTATTAGAATAATCGTAATCATTGTGTTACAGATGAGGAAACTGAGACTTAGATGAGGTGATTTGCTTGTGGAAACATAGCTGCTAAGTATCAAAGGTGGAATTTGAATCACAGTAATTTCTTGCAATAGTTCTTTGAGGTATGTAGGATAAGTAATCCATTTTTTGGATGAGGAAGTGATTTAATAACTTGACTAAGATTATCTGAGATGGGGTTCCAAACTGAAGGTCCCTGGTTCTTGGATTAGCACAATAACCATGATGCCAACCTCCTTCTCAAGGAAAAAGAAGAAATGCTTTCCTGTAGTAGTATGGAGCTCTCAGGCTTTGATGCCAACAGTGACAAATGCCAGCAAACAGCTTGTGGAATGTTTCCATTGAAGGAAACTGACTTCATCATCCCAGACCACTGTCTATGCTGCCTATGTGCAAATAGGAGACCCTTCACAAATGTCAGACTGCAGTTCCTCATGAAGAGCAAGGTCGAAACCTTTCTTTCACATAATGAAAACTTTATTGCGTTTGGATAATGCTGCTACAGAAACCTAAAATTAGTTCAAAAAGAAAACAGAAAGAGCTTTTTCTCCTCCTTTCTCTCATTCTTAAACAAATAGTAGCAGTCTCCTAAGAGAACCTCGACTATAGCGAATAACTTCGTTTTCAATAAGTTCGGTCCTGCTGCTATAGTAACTGTCTTAACCATGATTAATGTCGGAAACATTAGGAAAGTGTGTTATTATTATTCTAAATTAGGTTTCGCTTGAATTAATTTTTATGCATGGTTACTAAGATGTAAAAGAGTTTCTGAATTGCTAATTGTAACATTCCAACTCTGAAGATAAGATGAGATTCACTTCACAAGGACGCCCTGCTGAAAGATTTTGAGCTTGAATACTCGCCTAAGGGCCAACATATTATTTAGGCAAAAGCATGCTAAGTAAGGCTTTCCATCTGGGTGGGTACCCATGGTATCCTGAGTGAAAGATCTCTGTTAACATCCAGCACCTGAGTTACTTGGTAAGCGGCTCACACTGAAATGCACAATGGGAGTGGGTGGGGGGTTAGGGGCACTCCTTAGAGAAGTAACTTTTCTTTCTTTTTTGTTTCTTTCTCTTCCTCAAATGCTCTGTTGTACCTATAATGATAGGCAGCCCACCCAGGGTGAGAAAAGGAAAAACCACTGTTCAGTGTGTGTTGGAGAACCTGTGTGTTGCATGTTGGGGGATACTGTTATAACATGTTGCCCTGTAAGTCGAATCTATCTTTCTATCTGTCTGTCTGTCTATCTATCTATCTATTTATCTATCTGTTTTTTTTTTCTTTCCTCTTTCCCTTCCCCCACCTTTCTCCTCCAGGAAAAGAAAAAAAAAAGCCTCACAAACTGGGTTTGACTTAATTATTTACAGTGCCTTCCCTCACCTGATGTATATTCTTTGAGGGCAAGACTGTGTTTTTTGTTTATTTTATTATTATTGTTTTCCCTTTGTTTTTATCCCGAGAATTTAACCAAATATCTACCACAAAGCATATCCTTATTTTGTTGACTGAGTACTGATCATCAGGTCACCCTATCCTATGAATTCAAAGAAAGAAATGGTCTTTCACCACACATCTCTGTGCCCCACAGATGAAAACTTAGATTTCTACTAGTCCTGTTTCTTTGCAACAACAACAAAAATGAATCTACCTAATTTCTGATTGATTGAAATGAATAGTTTAGATTTTAAAATTTAAAACTATCCTTTCCAATCCATTGTGGTCATGATAGCGAAACTTCCAAAAAAAAAAATCTCCAATTCAGGGATCCTTAACTGAGGGTAAGAAAACTTAAAACACCACACACACACACACACACACACACACACACACACACACACACACACAGTCACACCCACACCCACACCCACACCAACACCCCCCCCACATATATCTTATACATATACGTATACATACAATATGACTTTTTCAATATGTTTTTGTAATCCTAAACATTTTATCTCATACGCTTGAAATATTATTTGCAGAATAGGTTCAAAAGTTTCACAAGACTGCAAAAGGGGTCCACCATACCAATAAATAAATAATAAAGAATCTTTGCTCTCAGGAAAAATTCAATACATGAAGTTTAATTACTTCATTTATCCCCTTTCACACCTTAATAGTATGGGATGAATGTGTAAGACATGCTGTCTGGAAAAGTAAAGAGGTGTTTCTTTTTTTCTTTTTCTTTTACACTTTTCTAAAGTCTTCATTCTGTTGCTTGTATTTCTCCAAAGTTTGTCATAAATATTATCTTTCAGCTTCATTTCATTCCATATTCAGTTGGTGAACCAGAGTTTCAGGGTTAAGAACAAAGAATTTGTCACAACTGAAAACCTTAAACACAATGTCAAGCTTTCCATTACTGTCATTAAAAGTCAGATTGAAAAGATCTAGTATATGTATCTGCTATTTACATGATATTTTGCACGGGCAACATACAAGGAATAAAGATGAAATGAAACAGAAATCTTATCTTCAAAAAGTTTACAATCTTCTAAGAGGGAAAAGGCATTCCTGCAATGAGGTAAAGTGAAAGTTAGAGCTAAATGTAATGAATTCTAGAAAAAAGTGCAATAAGAAATTTGAAGAGGAAGAGATACCCAACATCACTCTTATGGTTCTTTGAGATGAAAAGCAAGGCAGTGGCTTCTGAATTGTAGAAAACTTGGAAACAAAGTCAAACAAAATTCTCCTTTGTAACCTGCAATCTTAACCCTTTTCTAATAAACCTATTTTTCTTTGTGGATTTCTGAGTAGATGCATTGAGAAATGGTACAGTTATCTCT
This sequence comes from Pseudochirops corinnae, assembly GCA_028646515.1. Classification (NCBI taxonomy): domain Eukaryota; kingdom Metazoa; phylum Chordata; class Mammalia; order Diprotodontia; family Pseudocheiridae; genus Pseudochirops; species Pseudochirops corinnae. The sequence goes on along the minus strand of CM053585.1, from coordinate 197,745,071 downwards.
CAATTGTTCAGAGATCTGTGATGTATGCTTGTATGTATGTATATTTATGTATGTATGCATATGTAGATTTGGGTATATATACAAGTATATGTGTGTATGCATGTATGAATGGGTATCTATGGTAGACTCTCCTTTACTATATTAGTAGTCCCCTTCCCACATTTCAGCCCTTCTGAAATCAACCATTTCACTGCCTATTATCTTACCTGTCTTTATTGCAAGGCAAAAGTTTAAAAAAAAACCCCTCATTTTGGGCACTTTTTTTTCCTTATGAACAGCTCCATTAAGGGGGTTAGTGGAGAAGTTAAACAAGCTTTAGATATCTGTCTTATTCACAGTTGTCAAAACGCTAGGCTATTCCTAGCTCTCATTACCAGGAAGGGTGGACAGTTTTCTATTCCATTCTTTGCAGTTACATTGCTCCTTTCTCCCAAAGAGTTTCAGGCATTTTGCACGAGTGGACAGTTTCAGAAGAGAAAAGAGATCTCAGTTTCAGAAACTGTCTTTTATAGAAAGAGAGGCATCTGCACACACCAAACCAGCTAGAGGCAAGACAAATCGAGCTTGTCCAACATTTTCTCTGTGAATGTGCTTTTGTGAAGGCAGAATAACAAATACATGTTTAAAGCTCTACAGAGAGGACACTAAGATCAGCCTATCTAATGCTTTTGGCCTAGTCATTTCCATGTTCTGATTATCTCCAAAGTAATGAAGCCATTCTCAGTTCAAAAATGCATGCAATTCTCTTTCAAATCATTGTTGCATCTGGATTGTCTCTCCTTTGAAAAATTCTTCTATTATCAATGCGTCCCTTGTTTTTATGAAATAATTTTATCTGATGAAATAATTATGTGCACTAAAATGATTTTTAAAAAAACCATTTGGCTTGGGAATTCTCATCTCTAAGTTCTCTATATGATGAATGTGTTCATATGTATATATATGTTTATGAGTTTCACATCTGTGGCACTGCATGTTTCATGCATACTAAGTCCTCTCAAAGAATGATAGAATATCAAATTTAGAAGGCATTTCAAAGGTCCTCTAGTATAACAAATAATTGACCATGAATTTCACCTGTAACATCCCCAATGAGTGTCCATCCAGCCTTTGATAATACACATCTAATGAGAGAACACATTACCACCTAAGGAAAGTATTATACTTCAAACAACTCTAATGTTTTGATTGTTAGGGTTGTTTTTTCCCCCCCTTTACATATATGATCTGGGGCAACTTTTGTAATCCTCATTCATACTGGCAAGTTAAGTTTCAAGAGGATGGCTGCTATATCCTAATTCAGAATCCTAGCACGTGGCCCTTGGGGATTAGGTGTATATGTCTTGGGCTACAAATCATAAGCCTCCATCAATGTGCTTCCCCAATTTATTATCAGTAGGTATCAATGAGTCAGTCAGATTTAACTGACTTTTAGAAAGAGATATTTACTAAAGTTTTATAATAACAACAACAAATATAAAACATCCTTCCAAAAGTGTCCCAAGAGACATTTGCTTGCCAGTATAAAGAGAGTACAGGGGAAAATTGGTTCAAGCTTGGAAAACATACATGGCAAAAGAGTAACACAGAGCTCCTGATTTTCAAAGTCCTTTCCTCCTCTTCATGGATATTGATGGCATACTGTTTGGTTTTTTTTTTTCCTTTTGCTTTTTTTTGGAGGGGGGAAGGTAGGGCAGTTGAGGTTAAATGACTTGCCCAAGGTCACATAGCTAGTTTTTGTGTTAAGTGTCTGAGGCTGGATTTGAACTCAGGTCCCCCTGACTCCAGGGCCAGTGCTCTATTGCTTGATGGCATAATGTAGCTTTCTGAAACTATTTTTTCCTGGTATGTCTAGTTTGTCTTTGGCTTCCAAAGCAGAAACTGCCATCACTCACTGATATTTCTAGGGTACTGCTAGGATACCAATGAGAAGCCCAAATTCTAAACCTCTGAAGCTGTTCATGCTGGGAGTGGAGGGAGGGGAACAGAATACTATCTCTTTGTCCTAAAGTGATCGTCTCTGGTGTCTTGGCTATAAGGACTCTTTCCTCTAAGCTGTGGGATCCTTAACATCTGTTTTTTGCATAGTCTTGCTATTTTAGAAAAAAAAACTTAGAGTTTTCTTAATTTCTTTAACCACTTGCAAAATGTTCCCTCCCAAATCTTGTTGAAATGCCTTTGATTGATTAGTTCAGTGAAGATATTCATACCTAGTTCATCACCTCTCTGATTAATTTATTCATTTGACTATTCCAAGAGATTCACACCCTTATGTATTACATGAAAATTAAACCTACCTCTCCACATTGCACTCATAGCTTTTAGTGTTGTACTCTGTGGAAAATTTGTTTTAAAGAAAAACCCTATTTCATATGATAATACTTATGATATAATGGATAGAGTTGAAGATTTTGAAGTGCTAGGTTTTTGAAGACTTGGGTATAAATCTTTACTCAGACATATATTGGTTATGACCTAAATGAGTGTGACCCTCAAGAAGTTGTTTAATTTCTCATATCTTTAGACTTCTCATCTGAAAAATGAGAGTGTTAGACTCCATGATGTCTAAGGTCCCTTTAAGTTCTAAAACCACGATATTATGATTCTAGTCCATTAAATTGGGAACTGCTTGGGGAAAAGACAGTCTTTTGCACCTTTTTTTTTTTTTTTACATTCCCCGTACTTACCAAAGTGCCTGGCACCTTGTAGGTACTTACTTATTAACCAACGGGCTTATCAAATACTTGAAGACAACATTTGTCCTATTATTCACCACCCACTCAAAAAATGTCTTCTTCAGGCTAAAGGTACATATTTTCTCCAGTCAATCCTATTATTGTTGGTCATGCTACCAATAAGATAAAGACCTAGACATATTTTTTTTTTCTGATGTATCTAATTAAACTCCCTCAAATAAGAATTTTGTACCAGAGAAAAGGACATTAAAGCTGTATTAAAAAAAACTTAGACACTAAAAAGTAAGAAACTGGTGAATTAAAAGCAGAAAAAAGATAATCTCAAATGTTATCACTCTGCATCCTATCCTCCATCAGGCCCTATGTTCTAACCAGGAAGGACACAGTTATATGTTCTTGTCTAGACAGTAATTTCCTTCATATTGTTATATTCTTCACTAATATAACTCCTTTATCCTCTCTCACCCCACTATTCTGTAGTAAGAAACAACAGAACTCAATCCTGATCACCAAGGAGTTGGAGGTACAGGAACACAGAAATTTGCTCTATCTGGGGTGAATTGCAACAGTGTTCAACTAGAAAATTGAAGAAAAGCAAGAATTGGTGCAGGAGGAGTGTGCATGTGAGTGTGTACTAGGAAAGAAGGAAACATGGGGGGAATCCAATTGGGTTCAGTTCTTTCCCTTAAGATGTTGCTTTGGAAAGGACTGAGGTCATTGAATACTGAATTCCCCAGTGTGGAAGAAGGTTTAAACAGCTTTAAAATACAACCCTCAAGGCCTAACCATCAAAGTCAGAAAGGGACTAATAAGGGAATATAAGGAGAAAAATAAATTTACCAAATATTTTGGGAAGAAGAAAATGGTTCAAAACCTTAAGTACCAGCTGGTACCAGATAGATCAACAAAGAAGTATTAAGGCAGAAAGGGAAGATGGTTTTCAGGATACCTAGCAAGTCCTAAAACCTCTGAATAAATATTACCAGATCAAAAAAAATTAATCAATGCCTGATGACCCTTTAGACTCCCCGGATAGAAAGAACAACAAGAGAATATTTCTGGATGCTTCTTGAGAAAAAAATAAAAACCATGAAAGCAGAGATGATGACCAGTACAGCAGAAAAAAAAATGACAGAGAAAGGAAATTCTAAATTATGGTGCCAAGTCTTTTGAATGAAACACAAGATAGAAGAATGGATTTGGATTTGGAATACACAGAAATGAAAGACAATCTGGAAGAAGAGAAACAAAAAGGAATAACATTAAAAGAACACATGGTCCCTATATAAGCAAAATATATTAATTCTGAAGACAGAATATCTAAAAGTAATTTAAGTATTACAGTTCTCTGAGAAGAAGACATGTTAAAACCATTAACCAGAAATAATTGAAGACTCAATGATTCAAGAAATAATGCAAGAAATCTACCAAAACTTGTAAATAGATAAAACAGTAAAAATTGAGGAAAATCATCATCACTTTCAAGAAAAACAGTCAAAGTAACAATAAAAAAACAACTATGTTCCAAATTCAAAGACACATAATAATTGCATTCAATAATTTCAGAAAAATAAAAAAAACATGTCAATGACCAGGATAATGATTTTTGTTATTGTTCAGTCATTTTAAAGTGATATCTGATGCTTTGTGATTCCATTTGAGATATTCTTGGCAAAGATACTGGATTGGTGTGACATTTCCTTCTCTAACTCATTTTAAAGATGAAGAAACAAGGCACATAGAATTAAGTGACTTGCCCAAGGTAACACAGATAGTAAGTGCCGGAGGCCAGATTTGAACTTGGGGTCTTCTTGACTATAGGCCGAGCACTTCATTCATTGCTCTAAGTAGCTGTCCAAGAAGAAGCATGGTCAAACATAAAAGAAAGGAATTTCCAATAACATGAGACTTTTGGCACCCACCAGAAACTTCAGGAGAAAAAAATACTGTAATATTCCTTCTTTTTTAAAAAATTGATTTGTTTATTTACTTTTAGTTTACAAGATTCAGTTCCACAATCCCTTGAGTTTCAAATTTTCTCCCGTCTGCCCCTCCATGACAGCATTCAATCAAGTATAGGATCTGCAAACACTTTCAAATTGGACATTAGTCTAGTTGTATAGAAGTGTTATAACCAATGGAGTGAACAATGGGAAAGAAGAAAGAAAAACAAACATGGAAAAGACCGAGACAATGTAGTTTGCATCAGTCTCCATTTAAACTCTGGTCTTTGTAGATCTTTCTCTGAATGTAGATATCTCCTTCCATCCTGAAACTTTTAGAATTGTCTTATAACTGTGGGTTGCTGAGAAGAGTCCAGTTTATCAAATTTGGTCATCACACATATGATGTATCTGTGATTGTGTACAAATTTTTCCTGGTTCTGCTCTTCTCAATTAGCATCAGTTTGTATAAGCCTCTCCAGGTAAATATGAAGTCCATCTGCTCCTCATTTCTTATAGCACAATAGTATCCCATTACATTCATATACCACAACTTGTATAGTCATTCCCCAATTGATGGGCATCCCTTTAATTTTCAGTTTTTTGCCACCACAAAGAGAGCTGCAATAAATATTTTTGTACATATGGATCTTCCTCCCACTTCTATGATCTCTTTGGGATACAACCCCAGAAGTGATATTACTGGGTCAAAGGGTATGCAATTATTTATAGTCCTTTGGGCATAGTTACAGATTGCTCTCCAGAATGGTTGAATCACTTCACAACTTCACCAATAACGCATTAGTGTTCCAATTTTTCCACATCCTTTCCAGCATTTGTCATTTTCCTGTTTTGTCATCTTAGCCAATCTGACTGGTGAGATGTGGTACCTCAAAGTTGTTTTGATTTGCATTTCTCAAACCAATAGTGATTTA
>CM053585.1:197715721-197731662 GCA_028646515.1 Pseudochirops corinnae | reverse complement strand
CATTGTATTCAGTTTTGCTGGGTAGGTTATTCTTGATTTTAATCCTAGCTCCCTTGATCTCCAGAATCTCATATTCTAGGCCCTTCAGTCCCTTAATGTAGAATCTGCTATATCCTGTGTTATCTTGATTGTGTTTCCACAGTATTCAAATTGTTTCTTCTTGTCAGCTTGTAATATTTGCTCCTTGATCTGTGAGCTCCAGAACTTGGCTATAACGCTCCTAGAAGTTTTCTTTTGGGGATCTTTTTAAAGAGGTGAGTGGTGAATTTTTTCAAGGTCTTTTTTTGCCCTCTGGTTCTAAAATATGAGGGTAATTTTCCTTGATAATGTCTTGAAGAATGAGTTATAGGTTCTTTTTTTTTTTTTTTTTTGATCATGGCTTTCAGGTTTTCAAATAATTTTAAAATCATCTCTCCTGGATTTATTTTCAGGTCAGTGGTTTTTTCAATGATATATTTCACATTGCCTTCTATTTTTTCATTTGTTTGGATCTGCTTAATACTATCTTGATTTCTCATAAAGTCATTTGCTTCCATTTGCTCCACTCTAATTCTGAAGGAATTATTCTCTTCAATGAGCTTTGTGAGATTCTTTCTTCCATCTGGCAAATTTGACTTTTTAAGGCATTCTTCTCCTCATTGGCTTTTTGGGCCTCTTTTGCCATTTGAGTTAGTCTATTTTTTAAGATGTTATTTTCTTCAGTCGGGTTGTTGACTCTCTTATCATAATTTTCTTGCATCATTTTCATTTCTCTCCCCTATTTTTCCTCCACTTTTCTTATTTGGTTTTCAAAATTCTTCTTAAGCCCCTCTATGTCTTGTAACAAGTCTACATTTTTCTTGTAAGGTTTTGGTGCGGGAGTTCTGACTGTGTTGTCTTCCTCCTGTTCCATGCTTTGATCCTTTTTGTCCCCAAAAAAGCAATATGAAGTTGGATTGCTTAGTTTTCTTTGCTTTCTTTGCCTGCTCATGTTGCCAGTCAGTTACTTGACTTTTGGGCTCAGTAGAACTCTGCTTTCAGAGGGGAGAGCTCTGTCCCAAATTCCTGGGGTTTATGCAGCTGCTGGAGCTATAACTAGGCCACAGTCTCTGCAGTCCCCCCATCTTTGGCTCACCAAAAACATACCTCAGCACCACCACCCAAAACCACAACCCTGATCCAGGCAGTTCAAGGGAAGAGCTCTCAGCCTCTAAATGATCAATCAGCCCCCTTGCAATCTGCAGGCCATGAGCTCTGAAGCAGCCACATGAATGTGACTGCCAGGCTACCACTTCAGACTGCTTCTAGCTCTGGAGGCAGTAGGCCAGACCCTCTCCCCCAAATTTAGCGGAGTTCCACTGACCTCTTCCCTTTGTCCTTGGCTCTTATGGGTTGGTAATTCTGGGAACTGCCATGGCTGCCAGATATCTGCTTTCCTGAAAGCTTCAGCCAGGGCTTTTCCTGGATGGCCTGGGGCTAAAACCACATGGGCCTGGGCTCTGCTCCCAGCATGCTCAAATGAGACCTTTTTGTCAGTCTACTATGCTGCCTTCTGCAGAAGCCTTGTTTCTCTGTCATTTTATGAGTTCTGCAGCAATCAGATTTGTTTAGAGTCATCTTTTATAGGTATTTGAGGTGGTTATGGGGGGAGCCAAGGAATTCTCCTGCTTCCATGCTGCCATCTTTACTCAGAAGCACACATTTCTGTAAATGGACAGGGACAAAGTAGAGAATAGTATAGGGGGGGGCAGTATAGGAAGGAGGGAAATATAGTCACTCTTTCACAATATCCATTGTGGAGATGTTCTGTGTAACTATGCTTGTACAGCCTTTATTGAATTCCTTGTCTTTCCAGTGGTGGTGGGTGATGAGGGAAGAATGGAAAGAATCTAGAATTTAAAGTTCTAAAATCAAATCTTAATACATATATATATATATATATATATATTTTATATATACATATATGTGTATAGATGTGTGTATGTATATATATATATACATATATGCGTATATATTTATTATTATTTACATGCAGCTGGGAAATAATATACAGGTGCTAGGGTAGGGAGATCCATCTTGCCCTACCAGAAAGTCAGAAGGGTGATGGGGGAGGATATTAGAGAGAGTCGATGGGGGGAGGGGATATACAGTGGGATTGCTGTTTTGGGGTAGTGGGTAGGGGAAAGATGGGGAGAAAATTTGTAACTGAAAATCTCATGGAAATGAATGATGTAAACTAAAAATAAACAAAAGTTAATTTAAAAAATACAGATTAAAAAATGAGGCATGATCTTAAAATAAAAGCCAAAATTAAAAAAAAAAATTGTATAGGGCAAGAGAAAGCTAATGATTCCACGAAGCATCAAGAAACAGTAAAACAAATGAGAAAAGTGCAAGATCTTATTGGAAGAAATAATTGACCTTGAAAATAGATGAAGATGAAATAATTTAAGAATAATTGTTCTACCTGGATGCCATGGTTAAAAAAATAACTGAGACATCATATTTCAAGAAATTAATAAATAAAATTCCCATGATATCCTAGGAACAGAGTAAAATAGAAATTGAAAAAAATCCACCAATCACTTCCTAAAAGAGATTTCAAAATGAAAAGTCCTAGTAATATTACAACCAAATTCCAGGGCTTCCAGGCTAAGGAGAAAATAATGTAAGCAACCAGAAAGAAAACAATTCAAATATGGAGGCACTACACTCAGGATAATGTGATATTTAGCAGTTTTTGCATTAAAGGACAGGAACGATTTGGAATATGATATTCCAGAGAGCAAAGGAACTAGGATGACAATCAAGAATCTGTTACCTATGGGGGTGGCTCGGTGGCTCAGTCAATAGAACACCAACCCTGGAGTCAGAAGGACCTGAGTTCAAATCCAGCCTCAGACACTTAACACATACTAGCTGTGTGACATTGGGCAAGTCACTTAACTCCAATTTTCCTGCCTTTCCCCCTTAAAAAACCAAAAGAAAAAAAGAAAGAAAGAAAGAAAGAATGAACGAAGGAGGGAAGGAAAGAAAGAAAGAAAGAAAGAGAAAGGAGGGAAGGAAGGAGGGAAGGAAGGTAGGAAGGAAGGAAGGAGAGAAGAAAGAAAGAAAGAAAGAAAGAAAGAAAGAAAGAAAGAAAGAAAGAAAGAAAGAAAAAGAAAGAAAGAAAGGGAGGGAGGGAGGGAGGAAGAGAGGAAGGGAGGAAGGGAGGAAGGGAGGAAGGGAGGAAGGGAGGAAGGGAGAGAGAAAGGAAGACCATGGCTTAAGGCTTACAACACCTGTCCTACCTAAGAATCATTGTTTTGGGGTGTGTTTGTGTGTTTGAATAAATGGATCTATAAAAAGAGAGAGTAGGCAATAAATAAACTTAGAAGGGAATGTATATTGTACCTTAATCAAGTCAATGATAAACAATAAAGGCTAAATAGCTCCTGAAACCATTCAGGAAGAAGAGAAACTAGGGGGTATTTGGATGAAATAGAATTTTGCTGTTTGTTCCTTTCATTCATGTCCAACTCTTCATTGACTTATTTGGGGTTTTATAGGAAGGATATTGGAGTGGTTTTTTACCATTTCCTTTTCCAACTCATTTTACAATTGAGGAACTGAGAAAAACAGGGTTAAGAAACTTGTCCAGGGTCACACAACTAGTAAGAGTCTGAAGCCAAATTTGAGTTTAGCAAAGTGTGTCTTCCTAAATTTTGCACCAACATTCTATCTATCATGCCATCTAGCTGCCCTAGAATAGGGAGGGATTTAAATAGGTGAAAGAAAGAGAAGAAACTTTGACACAGTGGTGGGAGAGGATAGCACTAAAGAGCATCCTAATGGGTATGTGAAATATATTTTGCAATGGAAGATAGGGATTTAAAAATGAGGAAAGTCTTTGGTGAGAATGTTGTGCCTTCAAGGAAAGAATTAAGAAATTCTTAGAAATCAGAGCTCATGTGGGAAACTTCTATCAAAGTTGCAGAACTTAGACTCAACAAGGAGTTTTCATGACCAATGGGGCCTGGAGTTAATCATGTGAACTGAAAGGGAGTAGTAATGGCATCATATAATCTAGCAAACATGCAAACCAATATTATGGAGAAATATTCTTATCTTTTTTATCTCCTCAGAAATTGGTACTTCTAATAGTAAAGAAAAAGAGAACAAAGGAGGAGGAAGAGGCAAAAACTATTTGGAATAAGAATCTCAGTGTCCCTTAGATGCTTTAATACCATGAGGACTATAGGGACTAAAGAAGGAATCATTAAATATAGTAACCATAGATCAAAGAATAAAAGAATAGATTAGACAGAAAAAGAAGTTAAATAATTAATACCATGAGGGAAATTTTTGGTAATAAAAAGTTTCAAGTGAAAAAATAATCCCAAAAAGAGAGGTAGAGGATTTTACTAAGTTATGAGACAGACAGAGAGACAGAGAAACAGGGACAGAGAGAGGGGGGAGAGAGAGAGAGAGAGAGAGAGAGAGAGAGAGAGAGAGAGAGAGAAAGAGAGAAAGGGAAGAAAGATGATTAGATAATGAGATAAAAGGAAGACACAGTGATAGGAAGAGCTCAAAAACTGTAGATAGAAAGGGAAAATCAAGGGAAAGGGAACAGTTTGAAAGTAAAGGGAAAAGAATCTTAGGGAATAGATTTACCTTAAAAAATGTAAGCAAAAAACAAAATTGAAGAGGCAATGTAATGTTTTTTTTTTTTAAAGCAAACAAAAATTCCTAATTTAGAAAAAAATATTAATGTGAGATGAATGAAAATATAAACCTAATGTATAACTTAAAATACAAACATATTAAGTAAGCAAATAAAATTAAAAGGAATGTAAGCATGGATAAAAAACAATTCAACACCATATGTTACTTATCAGAAATACATTTTAAAAAGACATACAGAGACTAAAACTATGGGAACTTGGAAATTTTTACCATATATTAGATGAATTAGAAAAAGAAGAAATTGAAATGATCAGATAAAACAAGTAAACAAGTAAATTATATTACGCTAAAAGAAACCATAAGAAACAAGCCAATATTAAAATAAATTTATATGCTCTAAATACTTTTGAATCTGAATTCAAAATAGAAAAAAATGACTGAATTACAAGAAAACATATGGCAATAACATAATAATTGGAGAACTTAATGTCTTTTGGAAGAATATAAAAGAAGGACACACAAAAGGGAGAATATAGAATTTAATAAATTGCTGGATTATGAACTACAGCTAAAAGACATGACACTTGCTAAAGGAAATCCTAAAGAAAACACATTTCTTAAGACCATATAAAACTGGGGAAAACTCACATATATATGGGTATAGAAACATTACAAATAAAATTTAAAAGGTAGAAATAATAAATATATCCTTTCCAGATGACAACAAAAAGAAAATCATAATCATTTTGGGGGTAGAAGATAAACAAAAGACACAGAAATAAAATCTCTTAAAATTAAATAATGACTGGATCAAAAAGGAAATCATAAAAATAAATGATCAATCAATAAATCAAAGAAAATTATACTGATGAGATAACATATCAAAATTTCTCGGATTAACCCTAAGCACTCATCCAGTACTTATAGGAATATGCTTGTGTGTGTGTGTGTGTGTGTGTGTGTGTGTGTGCACACATGTACACACAAGACATCTAAATAAGAGGCTTAATGCTCAACAAGGTATAGGAAAATTGGAACACCAATGCATTGTTGGTGGAGTTGTGAACTGATCCAAGCATACTGGAGAGCAATCCGGAACTATGCCAAAGGGCCATAACAATGTGCATACCCTTTGACCCAACAATACCACTTCGAAGGCTGTATCTCAAAGAGATCAGACAAATGGAAAAAGGACCTGTATGTACAAAAATATTTATAGCAGCTCTTTTTGTGATAGCAAAGAACTGGAAATCAAGGGGATGTCCATTAATTGGGGAATGGCTAACCAGTTGTGCTGTATGAATGTGATAGAAAACTATTGTGCTATAAGAAATGAGGAGCAGGACTTCATAATAACCTGGAGAGACTTATATAAACTGATTCTGAGTGAGGGGAGCAGAACCAGAAGAACATTGTATGCAATTACAGACACATCGTATGTGTGATGACCAACTTTGATAGATTGAGCTCTTCTCAACAATGAATCTGAATGCATATTGAAGCAAACTACTTGCTCTCTTTTTTGTTTTGTTTTGTTTTGTTTCTTCTCTCTCTCATGGTTCATTGGTTATAATTCTTCTTTACAACTTGACTAATGTTTAATGTGAAGGTATATGTAGAATCTGTATCAGATTGCATGCCATCTTGTGGAGGGGGAAAGAAGAGGGAGGAGAAAATTTGAAACTCCAAAACTTGTGGAATTGAATGTTGTAAACTAAAAATAAATCTTTTTTTTTTAAAAGAGTAGCAGCAGCAGCAGTAATAGTAGCAGTAGCAGTAGTAGTAATATCAGCAGTAGCAGAAGCAGTAGTAGCAGTAGTAGCAATAGTGGTAATAGGAGTACTTTCCTACATAAGGAGTTCCCTATACTGACAAAATTACTGGTCTTCATCTATGTAGGACTTACACAGTAGTAGTAGCAACAGTAGTAGCAGCAGCAGAAGCAGTAGAAGTAATAGTAGTAGTAGTAGTAGTAATAGTAGTAGTATAGCAGTAACAGCAGCAGTAGCAGCAGCAGAGTAGTTCCCTGTACCAAGAGTTCCCTATACTAAGACAATCACTGGACTTCATTTATGTGGGACTTATATAGAAGTAGTAGAAGCAGCAGCTGCAGCAGAGTACTCTTCCTGGATCAGGAAGACGTCTTTCTGAGTTCAAATACAGCCTCAGACAGTTATTAGCTGTGTGATTCTGGGTAAGTAACTTAAACCTGTTTGCCTCAGTTTCCTCATCTATAAAATGAGCTGGAGAAGGACATGGCAAACTGCTCCAGTATCTTTGTCAAGAAAACCCCAGATGGGGTCACAGAAAGTTGGACATGATTGAACAACATTACAGTGACTATTACTAGTCAGTGATGCAAGGAGAGGATGTTGGGGGAAAGAGCACACTTTTGGGAGAACTTTGTTTAGGCCTTGAAGAAGTGAATACAACCAATAACTTTAGTCTTAGTTGTCTGTCCCACCATGCTCATAGGAGCCAATGTCTTGTCTCAGCTTGTCTCTTCTCTGTGCTGTTCTGCTCTCCTCTCTGTTTCCCTACTTGCTTATTTCCACTGGGCCTCCAAACTCTTTCCCACCACTCTCATTTTATCCTAGGTTGGGCTGGCGAGTGTCCCCACAGCTGTTGCTGCTGCTGAGCTCTTGTATTCTTTTGTTCTTTCTCTCAAACTGTAAAAGTCCCTTTAAGAGTTCTTGGGAGTGACTTAAGTCTGTCTTCCTGTTCAAAGTTTAAGATGGTTCTAAATAACTTGTAGAGCTAAGAAGAAACTCTTGTCCCTCTGAATGACAAATCCAGAAATCCATTCCCTTCTTCAACTCTCTTTACATTTGTAATCTTTGTTTATATAGTGGAATCCCATAGTAAGTGCTTAATCAATGTTTATTGTCTGAGCATAAGAGAGGCATTATCTGAGGTCAATATTAAGGAGAAAATAATATATTAAAAATGCCATTTCTTGAATCACTCAGAAATTACTTTACAATGTGCTGTAATAATTGTAGATAGAGAGTACTAAGATCTTTTTGAGAAAAGGTACTCTGTATCAGGAAGCAGTTGGATCTTACCTATACAAACAATTGAATGGAAAGTTTATTTTCACTATACCCATTTAAACTATTAATCAAGAGACTACCAGATTTTCTATTTAACTAGAAGAAAGCAAAAACAAATGAAGGTTTAGTTGACAGGAAAACTGATTAGTAGGGCAAAATGCTGTCATAATAATAATAATAATAATAATAACAACAACCACAATAATATCTGACATTTATGTAGATCATTAAGATTCTCAAAGTGCATTACAGTGTAATTGCCTTTAATACTACCAACAATCTGGCGAGCTAGCTGTTATGATCCCCATTTTACAGATGAGAAAACTAAGATAGAATGAGTCTGTTACTTATCCAGTTCTCTCTCTCTCTCTCTTTCTTTCTCTCTCCCTCTCAATCTCTTTGTATCTCTCCTACCGACTATGCCATAAAAGTAAAGCCAAGCACAAGCAGCTCTCCAGAGGACTGCTGCTGTGAGTAACTTTAAGGTTCTGATCAAGTATAGTGAACTCTCTATCTATTCAAGAGTAAACTAAAACAAAATATTCACAGAAACTAAAGTACAGCAGTCACAGCAATATAACATAACAACTTATTACTATTGTAGCCACATAGCCTTAAACAAAAGATATCATTCAATAAATCACAATCCCAATCAATTAATATAAAGTACTCATCTAAAGTCATCTCTCATCTTGATTGAAAACTGTCTTCCAATCATCCTTAAGGAGCAAACAACCTTAAGGGGTACCAAGTACAAAGCACAAAGGACTCCCGCCTCTAGGTCACACAGCCTTAATCTTGTCAGTCAGCACTAAGTACCTAAGTAAAGGTCCTTTCATCTTGACTAGAGACTGACTTCTTGACTAGAGACTGACTTCCAGATTCTATGGCTCTTCTTCCATGCCTCCAGCTCTTTCCTGAATTCACTCAACTATCACCTGGATTCACAGGTAGGCAGCTTCCAGCTCCTGCTCCAGCTCCTGCTCCAGCTCCTGCTCCAGCTAGAAGCTCAGTGACTAGTCCACCTCAAGCCCTCTGCAATTTGTTTCTGGGAAGACAAAACTTAACAGAGACACAATGACATCTACACACATCATGTTTAGCAAAATTACAACAATATTCATACACATTGCTGGCACTATCATCAATTCACTTTCTGCCTGTGAAATCAGCACAGACCAACAGACAGGGCCTTTTACTGAGAAATTAACACAAATCATTAGTAAAGTTCCCAGCCCTGTGAAAACATCAGTAAAACCCTACTTCAAGAGTTCTGTAAACAGACAGCAGGAAAATCCTCTTTTAGGGGTTCTGAACCAAATGTAAGGTCCCAGGGCTTCTGTAACAATGGCAACATCCTGTATCAGCAGACAGGTCTGACAAAATAACATCAAGACAGACAGAACAGACAGAGTGCTGGCACCACATGCATCATTCCCCCCAGCTCATGCTCAAACTTTAATATCCTCAGCTCCTTCCTGTTCCACCCTTCCTCTTACATCCTTCCTGTTCTGGGCTTTGCAAAGTTCTTCCCACTGTGGGCTTCACAAGTTTTGTTTCTCACAAAGACAATATAATCACGGCAAGGCTCAAAGACACTTGAATAACTGAAATGAGCTAAGTACCATTTTGCTTGCTATTACACTCTCCTCTTCTGTTTGTCTGTCCATATCTGTCTAGCTATCCATCAATTATGGCACCTAGCTATTTTATGTGTAAGTTCTTTACATATGGAGTACATTCCAATGTGATTACACTACCTCATGACTATTTTTTTTCTTCCTGGGTTCTTCATGAGGAAAGAGAGGATGTAAGGAAATCAGAAGGAACACCCTGAAGTTACATCTAGCTAAGAATACTAGAAAAGTCAATTAAGGCTGTTATTTGTCAGTTTTATCAACCCAAGAAGAAGGAGTAGCCTTTTTGTTTGGTAGTACAGTTAAGAGGACATTTGAGGCTCCCAAAGGTTATGTCCTGGCATAGCAGTGTGTCATGAATTTTTCTAGCTGTGACACTAAATTTTGGATATAAAACTTTTACAGGTAAAAAGAAAATTTATGAGTAATTTTGTTTAACAGAAATTTTGCCTCTGTAATATATGTAGTGTTATAAGTATAGCACCTATAAACAAAATTTGCCTGATTCCCATACACACTCCTCTCAAACCACATCACACCAAAATTTTTCAGAGCCCAACAAAATGACTGCTGCAGCTAAGCAGTGGGTTTGAGTCTCCCAACTCTCCCTTGGTGCCAACAACTTACATTTTTAGTGTGTTTTTCTTGCTCAAGGAAAGAATAAGGTGCCAGAAGCCAAAACTGTATAAGAACCATTCTTCTGGAATAACATTCAGCATGGAGAGATATACTATATTAGAGACATGTGGGAATTGAGGTCTCCTAAGGGAAGGGCAGATGAGGAAGGTTAATTTCTTTTTTCTTTCAAAGTAAAGGTATTTCAATAAATAGTATAGTAAGAAATGCAGCACTATGGTATTTCCCTATAGACCTGGGGAACTACCTCCTAGAAATACATGCATCAATGCCTGGAGTGGACATGTGTAGAGAATGTGGGTGGCCAAGGCACACCTGTGGAGGCATGACAGTTTTATCCTTTCAGGGTCATACATTTATTTAGATGCTGGCTTCATGCTGTGCTCACTGACCTTGCGTGGTAGGCTGGTGTTGCTGGGCACGTAGGCTTTACCAGGTGTGTGAGTATATAATACAGTGTATAGTTTATATTGTGTCCATCCTGGGCTTTCATGGTCACTGTTTGCCGATGCTGAAGTGGCCTTTAAATATATGCATGTATGTGTATATATGTATATGTATATAGGTGTATATATGTGTGTGTATGCATGTGCACATATACGTGCATATATGGACATACATAATATATACACATATATACATATGTATATATGTTTTATATGTATGCAAAAACATATAGTTAAAATTCTGAAATTAAAAGAAAATGTCTATACACATAGCAAAACTCAACAAGAGTATTTCATATAAACCCTGAATCTTCATTTCACACCATTTGCTTTTTTAAAAGCTTACTATAAATTCTATATATTACTTTAAAAAAAGAGTAGGATTAATAAACTTAATGTGCTTTTAAAAATCACAAAGCAATAAATGTATAAACTCAAAATAAACATCAAAGAGAAGCTATAGGAAATTAGAGAAGAAATAAACTGGCAGCCCAGAATAATAATGAAATGAAATGATAAAACTAAAACTTGATTCTTTGAAAAGACTAAAAAAATTAATAAATTTTAGCCAAGTGATTAAAAATAAGGGAGAAAAAAGTCAAATAGCAGAAGAACAGGTGACATCTCAAAAAAACAAAAACAAAAAACAAAAAACAAAAAACCTCTGACCAGGTAGATGCTATGGAAAATAGTGGGATCATAAACTAAATGAATACTATCAAAATATAAAATACACAAAATAAAAAAGGATCAAATAGAGATTCTAAGTAATCCATTCTCATAAAAGGCTATAGAATTAGCTGTAAAGGAAAAGCTTTAAAATAAATCTCCTGCTCCTAATAAATTCACAGGAGAATTATTGTCAACTTTCAAAGATCAGTTAATACCTAAGCCACACAAATTATTCTTTAAAAAATAAGAAATACAGCACTCTATTACAGCTATTTTATGTAAATATAGTTCACATACCTCAATCAATGAAGGGGAAAGTTCAGAACAACTATAGACTAACATTACTAATGAAAAATTAATATAAAATTTTTTATAAATTATTTTCAAACAGATGATAACATTTTATCCAAGAATTCATTTATTATGACCAAGTTGGATTAATACCAGGGATGCAAGAATGATTGAACATTAGGAAAATAACCAATGTAATTAACATTTTTTGAGGTAATTGATGTTAAGCAACTTGCCCTGGATCATATAGCTTGTAAATGTTGGAGGCCAGATTTGAACTCAGAAATATGAGTCTTCCTGTATCTAGGCCCAGCACTTTATCCATTGCTTCATCTAGCTGCCTGCAATAGAATATTAAAGTACTTACTTTTCCACATTGCCTCCACCTTCCTTTTCTGTCATGTTAGCCAATATGATAGATAAGAGGTAAAACTTCAGAATTGTTTTTCATTTCTTTAGATATTTTATTTCTTTCTGGATTTCTTTCTGTATTGGTGAAAGGATTATATTTCTTTAATTATTATTTGTTTAAGAGTATTTTATTTAATTAATCATATCTTTGATTTCTTCTTCTGAAAACTGCCACTTATATGTCATGGAATGCCATCTGACCATTTATCAAAAGAGGAATAGCTCTTATATTTGTAAATTTGGTACGGGTCCTCATTACCTAACACCTAGATTATTGTAATAGCCTACATGGAGGTCTGTTTGCCTTAAGTCTCCTTGTACTTCAATCCATCTTCCATTGGCCTTCAGCCACTAAATGGATGTTCCTAAAGTGAAGGATGAACATGTCACCTCCCTACTCAATAAACTCTAGTGATTCCCTATTGCCTCCAGGATCAAATACAAAACATTCTGTTGGCATTCAAAGCCCTTCATAACCTATCTACCTTCTACCTTTCTAGTTTTCTGACACCCTACTCCACATGATGTACTCTTCAATCCAGTGAAATTGGCCCTGTAGCTTTTCCATGAACAAGATATTCTATGTCTCAACTCTGGGCATTTTCTCTGGCTGTCTCCTTCTCCTTTCTTTACTTCTATTGACACCCCAAGCTTCTCAACTAAAATCTTTACTTTTATAGGTAGTCTTCCCCAACCTTCCAGGCTTTCCCTGTATTAACTATTTCCTATTTATCCTGTATACAGTTTTCTTTGAATATATTTGGTTGCATGTCATTTTCCTTATTAGATTATTAGCTCCTTGAGGGCAGGGACTATCCTTTCTCTCTTCTTGTATCCCCAGAGCTTACTACAGTGTCTGGAACATAGCAAGCACTTGATTAATGTTTATTAATTCATTAATTGATTCTAGTAGGGAAACTCCCAAATATCTTATATATTCTACAAGTATTTTTAATGGAAATTTTATATCTCTTTCTGCTGGGTTTCTTGTTAACATATAAAATATTGATTATTTATATGTACTTATTTTATATCCTTCAACTTTGCTGTTTATTAGTAATTTCTATTAATTTCATTAAACTTTTTATAGTTCTCTAAATATACCATCATATTATCACAAAAAAGTTATGATTTTGTTTCTTCTCTGCCTATGTTTTTCCCCCATCACTTTTCTTCTTATCCTATTGCTATGGCTAGCATTTATAGCACTATATTAAAAAGTAGTAGTGACAACAGACATCTTTACCATATTCAGAATCTCATTAGAAAGGATTATAGCAACATATCATGCTGGCTCATGGTTTGAAATACGTTCTATTTACCATAATAAGAAAGATCCAATTACTCCTGTTTTCTTATATTTTAGTAGAAATTAGTGTTATACTTTAAAAATATATTTTTCTACATTGATATAATCATATGATTTGTGCTGTTCTCATTACTAATATTGTCAATTGATAGTTTTTCTGATATTGAGCGAACCCTGTATTCCTGGAATGAATCTACTCTGGTCAAAGTCTTTTGTCTTTATGATATGCTGCACTCATTATTTTTACATAAAAGTTTGTGAAAACAAAGATCTATAGTTTTCTTTTTACTCTCCCTGCTTTGGATATAAAAATTGTATGTGTCTCTTTGAAAGACTTGGCAGAATCCTTTCTTTTTGCATCTTTACAAATAGTTTGTGTGATATTTGGAATTAATTGTTCTTTGAATGTTTGCTTGAATTCACTTGTAAACTCACCTGCTTCTGGGAAGTTTTTTATCTTTGAAATTCATTTATGGTTTGTTAATTTGTCTTTTTCCAATATTGGGTTGTTTCAAATTTCTATTTCTTGCTCAGATGGGGGTTGAGTCTCATATCCACTGTTTAGTTTCAAGGCCACTGGACTGAGACCTGTTCTGCTCTTCAAGTTTCCTCTGCAGTCACCTTTCCTTGGTTAGATAGATAATGTTATAGCCCTTTTGTAGTCTCAGGTGATTTGGCTCTGGGATTCCGTCTAAAAGTGAGAGCAACTACATTTTATCGCTATTATTTGTCTTGTGTGTGTTGAGGGGGTAGGGGCAATTCAGAGGGCCTGAGGAACAAATAAGCTCTTAAGGGTTAGATTGATAATGCATCTGTCCCTGTACACAGTAGCCATAACTAAGATCTATAACATATATTTGCAACCAGAGAGATAGTTCTACAGTTCTATTCTGCTCCAATATTCTGGCTTCAAGATCCAGGTCCACTTCTATTCCACATTGCCCATCCTCAAAGTTCTGTAAACTAGTTAAATTAAAGATCATTGTCTTTCTATCTTTGTCTTTCTCCAACATACACACATTCTGGATGTATGTGTTCACATGCATGTAAATGTGGGTGTATACATAGATATACAAAATCATGCATCTATGTAAATATTTGCATATATACATATATATAAATATAAGATAACATCGTCCCCAATTTCACACTCAATTCCTCTTCATAGTAAAGCAATAATTTTGAGTTCTCCAAGGCTATACCAGTGGAGATCAAACTTGATCAGGTTCTACCATATTAGAAAGACTTTCAACAGGCCACAGATTATGCTTGCTTTCTAAAGAATAAACTCTTTAAATATGGAGTGGCTCATTAGCAGAAGGTTGGTTATTTGGTTGTTATTTATTTGGCCAGGGAAACTACGAAAAGGGAAAGCAAATTGAAATGGTCCTTAGTCTTATGCAACTAACTACCTTTCCATTTTTGAAGTGGAAATAGTAGAATTTCTGAAAAGAAGAGGGTACCAAGAGCCACATAGATTTCAACTAACTGAAAATTTCTCAAACTTGACATTCTTATGAGAAAAGAAACCAGAAGACAAAAGAAAAAAAAACACCATCAAGGATATCTTACAGGTTCTAGTTAGAAAGGCAAATAAAGAAATTATAAGAGTTGGCTTTCCATTTCATTCAAAGGCTATAAGAAAAATAATTTCATAGGATATTTGGCTTGTCTTTTAGTGTTTATTATAAATGATTACAAAAAGATTGCCATTAGATGCTAAAAAAATACATTAAAATTCAGTTCAGATATAAAAAAAATGAGAGATGCGAATGATAGAATATATGGAAGATTTACAACATTTATAAAATGAATGATTTCCTCAAAAAGAGAAGCACAAAGTGCTGGACATGTCAAGCAATGAATAGCATTATAAAAAATGAAACTGATTATATTCTGACAGGAAATGACTGATTCCCAAAGCTATCTTTTCCAAATTAATTTTCTGCGTGAAGTCATAGCATTGACTTGTTAAAAGACAGGTCAAGTGCAAATGAGAAGAAATAATAAAAATTATGAGATTTGGCATGAACATCAGGAAATTCAAGTCTGACCTAATTAAACAAACTTTTGAAGGTGGAAAAAAGGGGGGAGGGAATAGACAAAAGGACATATATTGACAAAAACAAGTAACATAACTAGAATAAAAGTAATTGGAAAATTGCATAGCCAACAGATATATCAGAAATACATGAGGGGGCGGAGCCAAGATGGCGGCGTAGCAGCAGCAACATATTGCAGCTCTCACATAGCCACCCCAATACACCCATAAAATAGGACTCTAAACCAATCCTAGAACTCCAAAACACACACAAAGATACTTCCCACTAAAGTCAGCTCAGCTACGAGGAACCATATTAGCACTGTGAACCGAAACTAGCCTGGCCTGAAGGCGCTGCTGAGCCCCGGGGGTGGCCGGATGAGAGGAGCGGTGAGCAGATTAGTGCAGCTGCGAGCAGTGTTGAGAACTAGGTCAGTGGAGCTTGCGAAATCAGGAGAGAAAAGCAGTCTGGCCAAAAGGCCTCCAGAGTGGAAAAGCGAAAGGCAGAGGTTTTGCACCCGCCTCTGCATTGCAGCTTCCCGCCCGCAGCCTGCAGACAGCAGGGGGCTAAGCAATTGTTCTGAGGCCAGTGCTCTCACGTTGAGTGGCCTGGATCTGCATCGCCGTCTTGGGCCTCGGTCTTGGAGTCTTCATTATCCAGTGAGCCAGGAAGTAAGTAGGAAGGGTCCCAGCACCTTCCTGAGAGCTACGGCAGCCAGGAGGACCCCAGCGATTTGGGACAGAGCTTTCCCTTCTGGAAGCAGAGCCTGACAGAGATTTAAAAAAAAAACATCACGGACT
>CM053585.1:197694989-197715221 GCA_028646515.1 Pseudochirops corinnae | reverse complement strand
ATGCAGTGGGAGACCTTGGCCTTTTTAAGCTAAGGTCTTTAACAGGTCTCAGTTTGACTGAAGTAGTGCCCATTCAGTAATTAAGGCTAGGTAAGAAAGGAAGCAGAGAAAGGTCTCTTTATCTAGCAAAAAAAAAAAAAAGTCAACCTAGGAGGGGAAGAACATCAGGATTTCTGTCCCAAACAGAAACTCTGTCTATTTGCATTCACTCTGAGCCAATCAGGACCCAAACAATGATCAAGTGGGGCTTGGCCTGGGACCTGTTTTTGTCCAAGAGGGAATAACATACACATTCAGTTGCTTATATAGTTGGGTAGGTAAGAGAAGGTTAATGAGGATGGTAGAAAGGAAGAGAAGATTAAGAGAGGTAGTAGTTAGAAGCAAAACAAAGTTTTGAAGAACTACAAGGTAAAAGAAAGAGGGGGTGGAGAGAGAGAGAGAGAGAGAGAGAGAGAGAGAAGCATAAACATGGGAAAAGACTTATACGTACAAAGATATTTATAGCAACTTCTTTTGTGGTGGCAAAGAATTGGAAAGAGAGTGGGTTCCCATAAATTGTGTAATGACTGAATAAGTTGTATATACAATTTTGAGGAAATACTATTGCACTATTAGAAAAAAATGATAAGATGGTTTCAGGAAGATATGAGAAGAACTAATGAAAAACAAAGTGAGTAGAACCAGGAGAATATTGTACACAGTAATAGCAATATTGTAACAATGATCAACTGTGAATAACTTATTTATTCTGATCAATACAATAATCTAAGACAATTCTAAAATATATATGATGAAAAGTGCTATCCAACTACAGAGAAAGAACTGATGCAGATTGAAGAATAGTTTCTTTCACATTATTTTTTCTTACAGTATGACTAACATGGAGATATATTTTACATAATTTCACATGTATAATTGATACCACATTTCCTGCCTTCACAATGGATGGGGGAGTGGTGGAAAGGAGGGAAAGAATGGGCAACTCAACATTCTGAAATAATAAATGTTAAAAAAAATTATAATTTTTTAAGTATACAGTCAATGGGATAGACTACATTTTGAGAGCCATAGAAGAATTTCTGGATATGTATGACAAGGCATGCCTCCCCACTTCACCCCACTCCCATGTTGGGTAGTTACTCTGGACAGGGATCCTATAGCTATAATATTGATAAACAGCTTTCAGTATGCCAAGTGGGGAATCATTCACTCTACCCACTGTCTCAACTCTTACTTTGGAGACCAAAAGTTTGCTGGCTCTATCATTTGTATGGGGTCCTAGATGCTGGAGACATATGAGAAACCTACTGTTGAGGTTTGGGGTTTAGGGGTGCTTGAGACCCCAAAATACCAACATGTCAGGTCCTCCCAAATGAATTCGACTCAAGCCTTCTGTCAGCCAAAATAAAACAAAGTTTATTAAAGATTTGCCATAATGGGTAGACTCTTAAGGAGCCTGAACATCTGTAATGCTTGTATTGACAAGAGGTCAACACAATCTGACACAGACTGAGTGTGAGCTGGATTGAATCTGAGACATTTCATGGAGGCAAAATGGATCTTATATATAGAAAGATTGTGGGAGGGATATAGGGGTGGTCTAGAGGAGGTGTTTGGGGAGGGTCTTGAAGAAGAATATAAGGAGGATCATGATGGGACTGAGGTCAGTCTCCAAGAACCAATAGAACGTGATTTTGATGACATCAAGAGTGGGAAACAGCCAGAGACTATCCAGAAGTAAGAGACAATGGTGGACAAGGTTAGTTTAAGGGTAACAGATTTAGTCATAGATATTTTTATGGGATCAAGGGTGGGAGGTAGCTGAAGGTTACTCAGAGATAACAGCCAATGGAGGGCTAGGATAGGTTAGGGGTAACAGAGATTCACTCATATTAATAATGGAAGGCTTTTGGACTCTGGGGAATGCCAGATCAAGTAGGAAGATTCAAGGGATTCAAGGGGTTCCCAGAGCCTATACCCCATCAGTACCAGAGATAAAACTAAGAGAATGTCAGAGATGGAAGTTTGATTATAACCTGCATATTGAACAAAGGTACTAGGAAAGAGTGGAAGGTGGGCATGGTGGCAGTAAGTAGTTATGCTTAGGCAAAGACCAGGGCAGCTCCTGGCAGAGTTCCTCAGACTGTCTACTTAAGGATTCTTCTGGAATAGAAGATCATGCTGGTGGACATCTTTCTTTTTTCCTTATTAGCCTTGAAAGTAGAACATTATAGTGACTCTTAAAGATTACTATCGCACACTGAGAATATTCAATGAAAACTGGGTAGAAGGACAGAAGTTTTTATTTTGGTTAATAACCTGAGCATCAGAGAAGCAAGGAGTTTTAATACTTAAAATTTAATTCTTATTATTTAAAAATTCTGATTTAATCTAGTAATATTCCCCAAGAACAATTCCAAGTATTTTTTTTTATTTGGGTTACACAGAATTGGGAAGGAGATAATGAGATAAGCATAGTTGTAATTCAGTTAGAGGAGATTTTTTTAAATATGGAAGAGTAAAATTGATATCCATCTCATTACCCACTCCATTTGAGTTAATTACTTTTGTTAACTACCAACTAGGTGTAAAAAGGCCTATATACTTCCTTGAACCAATCAAAAGTTTTTATTTGAAGATATTGTCATACCACAAGAAACCAGTATAGAAATGTTATTTGAAAACTAGAGATTCTGAGGATATGGCAGTAGATAAGAAAGAGTGAGAATATCTAGAGTTAGTTAGAAAGAATTGGCAGCTCAAGGGAATTAGGCAAGAAGGGAAAGAGAAAGTAGCATTGAGTTATGGCAGAGAAGGCTCCTATCAAGGATGACCATCCATGGACATCTCAAAGCAGAAAACTTAGGTAGATGCTTCCACTTATAACTTAAGGACTAAGGGAAGTTCCAAGAAAAGGTATACTTTTTCTTCAAGTACGATCATCAATTAAATTTTGGAGAAGTGGGAAAATTGGAACACTACTGCATTATTGGTGGGGTTGTGAAGTGTTCCAACCATTCTGGGGAGAATTTAGAAGTATACCCAAACGGTTTTAAAACTGTGCATACCTTTGATCCAGCAATACCACTACTAGGTCTGTATCCCAAAGAGATCATCAAAAAGGGAAAAAGACCCACATGCACAAAAATATTTGTAACTACTCCTTTTGTGGTGGCCAAGAACTAGAAAATGAGGAGATATTCATCGATTTGGGAAAAGCTAGACAAACTGTGGTATATGAATGTAATGAAATACTATTGTTCTATAAGAAATGACAAACAGATAGATTTCAGAAAAACCTGGAAAGACTTATGTGAACTGATGCTAAGTGAAGTGAGAAAAACTAGGAGAACTTTGCACACAGTAAGAGCAACCTTGTGTGATGATCAACTATGATGAATTTAGCTCTTCTCAGCAATACAATGATTCAAGAAAATTCCAAAAGACTAGTGATGGAAAATTCTATCCATATCCACAGAAAGAACTATGGAGTCTGAATGCAAATTGAAGCATACTATTTTAATTTTTATCCTTTCTTGTGCTTTTTTTTCCCTTTGGTTCTGAACCTTCTTTCACAACATGACTAATGTGTGTGTGGGGCAGGGGGAGTAGAATCATTATTGTTTTGTACCCTAGATCATAATCAAAGAAACCCCTTACAAATATGTGAAAGATGTTGAATGTATTTCCCAAGGCATTTGAAGGCTGCCAGTCTAAGTATATCTATACCTAAAAGAAGTTTTTGGCTAGTAAATACCTGGAAGTGTATGCCAGGATTACACAGAGAGTAGCTGCCTGCTTATTTTGTTAGAGAGGTACAATGATACTAATTACCTGCCTGTTTTTCCTCCTCTACTACTGATGTAAGGGGCAGGATGAGTAACAAAGGGGAAAATTAGCTACAATAGCTGGAATTCTTATATAAGCTATACCTCTTGTCTTGCCTCACTAAGTCTAAAGGATCAAGATTTCTCAGAACTGCAATTCAATATTATACATACATACATACATACATTTATTTTCTGAAAATGTTAAAATTTTTCATCTTTTTTCTTCAATTGATTGGTATTACTGACAGGATAAACTAAAACTCCATAGCTTGACATTTAAAGTCTTCCACAAATTGGTTTCAACTTACCATACTCCAATTATTATTTTTCTTCACTTTGCACTATGCTTCAGTTGAACTCATTGAGCCTTTTCTTTCCTCCATGTATGAATACAGACCAATATATTTTGGAATATATTTTTATTTTTATTTATTTGTTTATTTTGCTTCAGGGTCCATGATAAATTGTCTCCATATCCTTGAGATGGAAGGAACTTCTCTCTCTTTAAATCTTCCTACCTTGCCTAAATCAAGCCTAGCCTTGCCTGGCTCTCTTCCTTATCCTTTTCATGCTTATCCTTGTTATACTTATTTGTGTATGTGCCAAATTCCCCATAGAAAACTAAATTCTTTGAGGGTAACAATTACACCATTTTCATCACTAGCTCCTCACACCTTAACACAGTACCCAATATACAGTAAGTACTTATTAAATGATTGCTCTAATGAAATGAAATGAAATGTTTTCTCCTTTCATGGGGCACATTTTGCTGAAAGTAATAAAACTAAATTTCTCTTTAAATATTTTATAAATTCAGTGTCCCTTAATGGACTGAACATTCTCACAATTAGGTCAAATCACTGAGGGTTTTATTCTTTGTAGAAATTATGCAGTGCTTTCAATGATCCCATGCTGCTTGTTGCTGTGAAAGCCTGTGTTTTTAACACCTGTATTCTCTTGGGGTTGCTATATTGTTGAAAATCACAGAACACCATGATCTCAGAAGAATCAAAATTGCAGGTGACCCCAAAAGCAATGAAAAGTTGCATGGTGGGTGTAAACACATTGCTTACATGCTATTTTTTTCTCACTGCCAACACTATATTTCAGATCCTCATTACCACCTGCCTGGACTATTGTAATAGCCTCCTAATATAGCCTACTTC
Organism: Pseudochirops corinnae; assembly: GCA_028646515.1. Lineage (NCBI taxonomy): Eukaryota > Metazoa > Chordata > Mammalia > Diprotodontia > Pseudocheiridae > Pseudochirops > Pseudochirops corinnae. Next base: position 197,710,225 of record CM053585.1, on the reverse strand, counting down.
CTCCACTTCTTTTTGTTCCTCCAATCTGTCTTTAATACCCATGCCAGAAGAATTGTTATCTTTTTTCTCAGGTGTCTGCTCTGCTCACAAATCTCCAGAAATTCACTCTGGCTTGCTAAATAAAATTAAAACTTGCTTTTCTGGCATTCAAGGCCCTTTAAAATATGCTACTACCCCTCCTATTCCAAACTTTTCTCATATTACCTATGAGTAGAACTCAGTCAAAAAACCCATGTGTTTTAGCCCAACTGAACTGTTCTCTAGCTACTGAACATTGACTATGCTCTGCGGTCTCTTTACTTTTGCTCCTGCTTTTTATTTCACTTCAATTCAACAAGCATCCATTAAGTAAGCAGTCTTGCCTAGGCTCCTTGGGAGAAGGAGCAAACACCTTTTTATTTGTATTCCCATCTCTGAATCACTGTGACTAGGGCAGAATTGACTTTAAATAGATGTTCATTTATTTCACTAGCAAGGCAGTGTGCTATGTATGAGATAAAAAAATCCAAAATGAGATTTTACCTGCCCTGAACAAGGTAACATTTTACTGGATGTGGTAAAACATGTGTATTGATAAGTAAATACAAAGTTATACCAACTAATTTTAATAAGAAAAGAGTACTAAGCACTTAAATAAGGTCAGGAGGTAGAAGCTGAACTATACTGTGACTTTTTGTATAGTTCTACCCTGTTCCCATACTGGTCTCCCTTCCTATTTTTGCTTACTGCATTTATACATGAACTTTAAAATGCCACCTCCTATGAAATCTCTTGTCTTTCATGTTGATGACATACTTTTAGTGAAAATCATATAACATTAAAATATTATTTTTCTAATGCATTTAACATGTACCATTATTTATTATAGTTAACTGTGTTTATTATGTCTTATCCATTAATAGATGGAGAAACCCATGAGGAAAAGAATAGTTTCTTTTCTCAACTTTTATGCTTCCACCATTGCCTACCATAATGTCCAATACTTACTAAGTGCTTCATAAACGCCTACTGACTAATTGACTATAAACTCTCTTCTTAACTCTCTTCATTCTGGTTTCTAACCTCATAATACCACCAAAATTGCTCTCAATCATCTCTTAATTGACAAAATCCAATGCTGTTTTTTTTTCCTTACTTTTCATCCTTGTTGACCTTTTCTCAGCCTCTTTGATTCTCTTCCTTTTAGATTTTCAGGACATCATTCTCTCCTGACTCTCTTCCTAGATCTTTGACTACTCTTATTCAGTTTTCTTTGTAGATCTCCATCCAAGTCAAGCCCTCTCACAGTGGGTATCCCACAAGTCTCTGTCCTGGGCCCTCTTTTCTTCTTCCTCTATTCTATTTAATTTGGTAACCTCATCAGCTACTATAGATTTAATTATCATTTCTGTTTATGATTTTCAAATCTATTTATCCAAGCCCTAACCTTAATATTGACCTCCTATCTCATACCTCCAACTTCCTATTAGACATCTGGAACTGGATATTCCTTATTCATCTGAAACTCTACATGTCCAAAATTGAACTAAATTTTTTTCCAACCCAAACCCTCACCTCTTCTCTATTAATTTTAAGGACAAATCTTTGATTCAGTAACACTGGCCTCTTTGTTGTTCCTTAAATAAGACATTGTACCTCTTAGCTCTTGACACTTTCATTGGCTGTTCCCCATGCCTGGAATACTCTCTTTTTATTTTCATGTCTCAGTCAAAATCCTATCCTCTAAAATAAGCCTTTCCCAATCCCTTCTAATTAGAGTGCTTTCTCTCCATTATTTTATCTTTATCCTGCACATAGCTTTACATAGTTCTTTACATGTTGTCTGTCCCATTAGATTGTGAACTCCTAGATGGCAAGGACTTTTTTTTTGCCATTCTTTGTATTTCTAGGACTTAGCACAGTGCCTGACAAATAGTAGGGATTTAATAAATGCTCATCAACTGGTGACACAGTAGTTGCTTAATAATGTTCCTTAAATGAACAAATACCTTTATTGTTAGCTCTGCTTTGTGTGTTATAAGTAGTGGGGGGAAAAGCATCAAAGACATTTCACCAGAAAAGAAGGTAGGTTGGTTATCCAGCAACCAGTCAAGAAGCATTTTCTAAGCATTTACTGGGTACCAGGCACTGCACTAACCCATAGGAACATAGAGAAAGACAAAAGACAGTCTGCAGTTCAGGAGCTCATAGTCTAATGGTAGAGACAACATGTAAATTACTATGTACAAACAAGATATAGACTGGATAAATTGGAGTAGTCTTAGATTGAACACACTAGAATTAAGGAGGTGTAATGGCAAGCACAGAAGTTAATTCACACCTTGTTTCAGCTATTGAATTAACACCTTTCCTCAGTTCAAGCTTCTTTTGAGCCTTGTATCAAGTCTGTTAAGAAACAGAACGTGTGAACCCTACAACTTGTGAACCCTAGAACTTGTGAATTCCTGGGGAGGAGCTAATGACTATATAAAGAGAGCCCTAGGGCTAGAGCAAGAATTGAGAAGAGGACTCTTGTGGTAGCAAAGTCAAGAAGGAGAAGACTTGTGATATACCAGCACTGTTTGTCTGTTCTGTCTGTGTTGATGTTTGTTTGTGGTACTTTGTACAAAAGCCCTGGCACCTTACTGGAAACCCTGAAAGAGGATTTTTCTGGTTGTATGTTTACCAAGTCCTGGAGGAGGGTTTTGGAGGTCTTGGGACTTTATTGATGATTTGTGCTGACCTCTTGGACCTTGTTTGCAGGTCTGTGTTGATTTCTATGTTGATGATTTGTGTTGAGTTCTCAGACCTTGTTGGTGGGTCTGAGTTGATTTCACAGGCAGATAGTGAATTGATGATGGCACAGGCAATGTGTATGAATATTATTGTGGCTTTGTTAAGCTTTGTCTTCCCAGAAACAGGAACTGTGAATGACTTGAGGTGGACTGCACACTGTGAGCTTCAATATGGAATGAGAACTGGACAAAGAGCTGCACAAGGAACTGGGAGCTTCCTGCCTTTGAGCCCAGGTGAGACTTGGTGCTGGAACCATGGGAGCTGAGGGCCAGCTCGAGTCAAGCTGAAAGAAAACTATTTGGATACTGTGTACTGATTGAGAAGATTATGATTTACTGTGATCTAGGGGTGGAGAACTTTGACTTTTGTACTTTGTGATTGAGGTAAGGATTTTGGGATTCACTAAATGATTGTACTTTGTTGAAAACTATTGTGACCACTTTGGTGAAAACTATGTGGCCATTTTAGTGATAAGTTGTTGTGAATGCTGTATTTTCCTTTTCTGTGATAAGTTGTAATATTTTGACTTCTTGACCTTGATTTTCTGTGAATGTTTTGCTCTGATTTGGTATTGAATAGGGTATCTACTATACTGTATAATTAGAACCTTGAAAGCTGTTCACAGTAGCATTCTTCTAGAAAGCTGCTTGTGCATGGCTTTACAGGAGGATTGGAAAGCTTCTTCTAGAAGATTGGATTTTAACTGGGATATAAAAGAAGCTAGGAGATAGAGATGACAAGGAAAATAGTTCTAGGCATGGAAGACAATCAGTGAAAACATAGAGTGAAGAGATGTAACATTTTGTATAAGGAATAACCAGGAGGCCACTGTCACTTTATCATAGAATCTACGGCAGAGAATAAAGTATAATGAAACTGGAAAGGTAGAAAGGCCTAAGTTATGAAGAACTTTGAATGCAGATTTTATATTTGATTATGGTGGCAATTTAATGGGGTGGGTGACATAGTTGGGTCTTCACTTTAGGATGATCACTTTGACAGCTGAGTGAAGGTGGACTGAATTAGAGAGAGACTTAGGTTAGGGAGACCAATCAATGGGTCCTTGAGGCCAGAAAATAGACTATAGAGAGTTAATAAGAGAGGGAGGGGAAAATAAGTAGAAGTATCTATTGTAAATAGCCTTCGGAAGGAATCTAGTCACAAAAAAGAAGAGATATGAGACAATAGCTATCATGGATAGGTGGATGAGTTTCTTAAAGATGAGGAATTATAACTATGCTTTTAGGCAGTAGTAAAGTAGTGAGTAAATAGAGATTGAAGATAAAACTGGGGATCACAGAAACAAGATTTCCAACCAAGGGAGGGGTAAAATCGGATGATTTTTTTTGGAAAAGACACCAATATGACTTACCATAGTGAGTCAATTAGAGAGGTCTATGAGGGTCTCCTTACTTAAATGAGGACCTAGTTAAGATTATCTAACATAAAATTTTAGTTCATATAGGCAGCACAATTTGATGATTTTCTCATTTCCTTCAGTAACATGAGTAGGATTGAAGGTACAGAATACTTGGAGTAGTCAAAGGCTGAGCTTTGGCAGGACAGATTAAGTTTTGACAGATTAAGGGGACTTCAGAGAACAGGACGATATAGAAACAAATAGTCTCATAAAAAGTTAAAGATGATGAAGGGAGGAGAGTATAGCCAGTGCAAGGATGACAGCCTGATAAAGAACTGAGAGGTCAAGAGGTGAGAGGTCACAGTGAAGATGAAGAGCAAGGTTGCAAAGCAGAGAGAGTTGGAATGACAACAGCTGGTAATTGAATATCAGAGTTCATGAACATGTAAGTAGTACATCCGTGGGTGATAGCAAGATGAAAGGTATGACCATCTTCTTTGTATAGCTAGGTGGAATGGAGGAATAGGTCATGAGAAATGAATAAGTTGTGGTTAAGTGTTTAAGAAGGTATCAGTATATATGGTGAAGTCCCTTACTATGAAAGTTGGAGTTGTGGTAGAAAGACCATTAACCAGTCATTTAGCTCTCTGAAGAAAGAATGAGAATGTCCTGGAGAATGGTAGACAATAGCTACCAGAAAATTGATTAGATGGTAGATATGGATTGAACAAAATTCAAAGGAAGAGAAGTTGTCCAGGGATGATGGTTGCCAGTGAACTTGGCAGTGACAATAGGGGTCAAAGAATATTCCAACTCTTCCACCTCAAAGAGTGATTCTGAGGAATGAGCAAGAGTGCAATCAGTCCTGTGGAAAGAGTAACCAGAAAGGCATTGTCATCAAGACAAATCCAGTTCTCAAAGAGAGCCAGACTGTGGAATGAGTGGGAAAGGAAAGTATTTAATAAACCCAGGTCATTACCAACAGAACAACAGAACTGGAGAGCACAGTGGAAGATGTGGGTACAGAGGTGCACTCAGAGTCACTTCATACTGTCCCATTGTTAAATTTCTAGTGTTAGCACTTATACTTTGGAAATGAGCAAATCCTTCCAAATCAGAGCTTTATTTATTTTGTTTATTATTTAAACCTAAGAAAGTGATGTGGAAAAAGTTAATAATGCAGATTAAAGTTAAAACTCTATCCTGGGTACATCTGTGTTTTCTCAAAAAGTCAACTGTAACACTTTTAACAACAACTACTGGAAAGTTAGTTTTAGAGTGGGATATTAGTGCCTTTTTTTTTTTTGGAGGGTGGAAGGCAGGGCAATCAGGGTTAAGTGACTTGTCCAAGGTTGCAAGGCTAGTACGTGTCAAGTGTCTGAGACCAGATTTGAACTCAGGTCCTCCTGACTCCAGGGCCAGTGCTCTACTCACTGCACCACCTAGCCACACCAATATATTAGTGATTTTTGAGGGGAATGAGAATAAGGGAGTTAGAAAATGGGAGATGGAGAATGAGATTTGAATAAAGACAGTGTTCAGAATTACTAAGATGAGAAAGATATGATTGAGGTGGGGAGAAGGAGTTCATGAATCACTGATAAATGAGTTCAGGTGGGTTATCTATAGCACCAAAGGTTTAGCCTCAATATGGGGTTCTCCAAGGATGCTAGCAACTCAAGTGAGAGAACCAATGGGGAAAACCAATGGAATGAAATTTGTCTTCTTTTTCTGCCAGCAAGACAGACTGGATTGGATCAGGGTAAATAAGTATCAGTAAATAACTAGATATTAATCATATATAAATCAATCAACGAACACATTAAGTACTTGCTCTGTGCTCTAGGGGAGAAAACAACACATGTATACAGGTTCCTATAAGACACAGAGAATATGGAAGATAACTTTTGAGGAACATAATTCATTAGATTTATATTATATAATTCGATCATAACACATTAGCAACATTGTGACTGCCCAGCAAGAGAATTATCTCAGGTACCCCTAGAGCAAAGTACTTTAGGGACCAGGAAATGATTGGTGAGGAGAGTGTCTGTCTGTCACTGTTTTGATAGCTAGTTAGCTGGCTAAATGCATCAAAATGAGGATCAAACTTTTTCTTTAATAATGAATAATATAATGAAATGCCTCTAACAGAATAGCTGCTTGACTCTGAGCAAATCACCTACCATCTCAAAGCTCTAGGCAGCTCACTGAAATTCTAAGTTCAAAAGGAAGTACTGACTTGTAGTGGTAGAGGGTTTTCTTATATAAGAATTCCCCATATTTGTGAAATTATTTCTATCCACCCCCCCATCCCTCTATAAAGTATTCCTTTTGTGCCATCTTCCCCAAAGTTATCTTTTTTATATATGAAAGGGTGTGATGATTTGAAAACAGATGATTCAAACAGGGAAGGAAATGGGTGTGATGAAAGCATACCAAACTGTGGGAAAACAGATGTTACTTTTATGAGACCCTATACAATCCTTGCATTCACCACAATATTCACTGTTTATTTCTTCCTCAAATCTGATCCCATTTAACATTAAAATGGAAAAAAATAAAAGGTACTTCAGTGGATGGGGGATACTCAAAAGCAGAAATCAATCTTACTGGTGATGTAGAAAGCTATGTGGAGCTCAGTTAGTATTTTCATTATTTAAACCATACAAAGGCTAAATTCTCTTCAAAGCTAATTGATCTTATAGATGCAGGAAAGGAAGCTAAAAAAGGATGGGAAACTTGAAAGAATATATCTACCTTAAAGGTTATGATCGCTACAGGGAAAGTGGAAATTACCCCAAATATAATAAGTAAGACAGATTTACCATAATATTGCTTATGTGGCAGGTTTCCAAAAGATATTTTTTATAATTATGACTGTAGGAAACATATTCCTTTTTGAAGCAAAAGAAAGTAAATGATTTTTTTAAATCTCTGAGCTACAAGCTATAACCTACCAAAAATTGTAGAAAGAAGGGCAATCCCAGGGGAAAAAATATGCTAAACCATCAACACAGTGTGCAAAATGAATGGGTCTCCTCCTAATATTTGATGTATTTATATACTGGGAAGGGGATAAACTATATGCCACTGAACCAAACATGACTTTTTATCATCATTTTAGGGGTGCTGTAAAATGGGGGTAAAGTTTGAATACTTTATCTTTCATGTGAATTTCAAAAAAAAAAAAAGATACCTTAAGATGCTGTAATTGGATGAGCTCAGTCTATTTTGACATCTATCTCTATAAGAAACTGATAAAAAAAAAAAAGTTCTCCTAATTCTTTCCCAGAAAATTCTTCTCACATTGTATAAACTGTACTTTTCAATATGCACTGAAAGTTTTCTACTACAGTAAATCACAATTAATAGAGAGACAGTCAATAACTTTTCATTTATCTCCCTCTAAATTTGGGAAAGCAAAGTACAGTTAAAGAAAAATACATTTTGTTGTACCTCCTTAGTTGTATTATCCTTACATCACGACCACAGAAATATCTATTGTCCTGACTGTCAACCAGCCTGCAGGACTGAAAGAAGTTTATTTAGTTGAAAGTTATAGTAAGAATGGTCTATATATTTGGTGAAAAAAAATGAGAAAAAAATGGTTAATCCAGTACATGTTAGCACACTGCACTCTCCTTTTAAGGGAAAATGATGATCTATCACATGCCTTTGTTGAAATTGAGGAATCACCATAAAAAAAAAAAAAAAACATTTTGTGTCAGAAGACTTGAGTTCAAATTCTAGCTTTGCCACTTACAGTTAAGTGGTTTTCACCAAAACTTGCTGAGGGAATAAAAGGTAGAGTGAGTCAAAGAAGGACTACTTTTTAGCACTGAGGACTCAGTTCATATCATATAACATGAATTTGTAGTAGATTTATGGTGCCGCCTCAGACCATTTAGCAGCTTGAGAGTGAGAGCAGAAAAGTCACTTGAAAGGGATGATACAAGATTGTTAGTGGATGTCAGGAGAGTTAGTCAGGAGAGTTAGTGATTTGAAGTTGAAGGAAGATGTATGACTGAACAGATTAATTTCAGGGTCAAAACTTCAAAGGGAAGAAAGAAAAGACACAAGTCTGACGGAGTAGCAGTCCAGGGAGAAGGAACTAGAGAGAAAGAGGAAGAGGTCCAAGATAAGAGAAAAGGAGAAAGGAAAGAAAAAAAAATCTAATCATCAAAGATAATTTTAGAATGAAAGACTTTGAAATATCATAGTTATAAATGATGGTAAGGGTTAAGTGTAACCCCCGGATAAGTGTCCCACAAGACTCTGGGCTTACATGGCTTGATCCAAAAGATAATTTTCTTTCTTTAGCTTATCTCCCCCAGCCACCACTGGAGTTACCCATAGAAAATCTAACAGGGTCCTATGTCTGTAGAATTAGTGAAGATAAACAACATCTCCATCTCTTGAAGTAGTCAAAATGACAATTTTATAGGTTTCTGATGTGAATACTTTCAATTCATGCCATAGGAAATAAACAATATGCAAAGAACTCAAAGGAATCTATAAAAATTTAAAAAACACGGACACTACCTAGCCTCCCCCTTCCTTGCATTTCCCAAGATTATTTCAGAGGATTTAAAAGGTCAAAACTCTGTTCATAATAATATTAAGATGTTATGTGTGCATTAAAGTATTTCTTCTTTTTCCAACTACATTTTTATGAGGCAGTACACTTTTCATATATTTCAACCAAATCGAGATATTGAGAACAGAAGTAGAAAAATAATGTAGTTGTCTCTTGTTAAGTTAAACATTACAGAGGTTTGCAAAAATATGTAAAGCAAACTTTTCTATTTTGTCTTGGAAAATATATTTAATTTTCATAAGACATATTAACATATAATTGCATCACTAGTACTTAAGCAAATTAATAGATATTTTTAAAAATGCATTTCTAATTCATTTTAATATGGTAAATATCAATACCTGTAACTCATATAACCCCTCCCCCCAAAAAAACTCATTGAGTCCTCAATAATGCAATTTTGATGTGAAAAAGTTTAGGAACTCCTGGTCCAAATGAAGAGAGGTTATGAATAGAATAGCTGGGTTTACTGTGGGCACAGTGGAAGGAGAAGACAGGAGGAAAGGGATTAGAGATGGGAAGGTTTGAACTGAATAGAGACGTGCGTATGAGAAGAAATAGCAGGGAAAATAAGGTTTTGCCTCTGCAGATGGTAGCTCTGAATCACAAAGATTAAGGAGGCAGGGGTTGTACATATGTTAGCCACCTGCAGAATCACAGAATCATCAAATTAGAAGGGAACCTGGCAGTAATGAGCAATAATTCCTACATGAATCATTAATTTCCTCTGCAACAATTAATTCAATTGAACAACATTATTAAGCACCTATGCACTAGATGCAAGGAAAAGACCAAAATGAAAGTACTTATTCTCAAAATATTCTTAGTTTCTGCTTTAACAATTTTAGGGATGGGGAACTCACTACTGAAAAGACAGTTCATTTCATTTTCAGAAAGTTCTGATTAACAGAGAATATTTTTTTTCCTGAGCTGAAATCTTCCTTCTAATTTTCACTAAGTGGCCTGATTTCTGTCTTCTGAATGTATAGAATGTCTCATCTTTCCAAGTAATAACCCTCAAGTTATCTGAAGGAAGCAAATAAGTAAATTTGTTTCTTTTTTTCCTAATATAGGAATAGAGTAAACATGCAGGATTTTAACTGAGTTGGTAACTGGATGGGAGACAGATGAGGGGGGAGGACAGAGGAGGAGGAGAAGGGGAATAAAGATTTATTAAGTATCTATAATATGTCAGGCACTGTGCTAAGAGCTTTAGAAATATTATTTCACTTACTCCTCACAACTCTGTGATATAGGTTCTATCCTTATGCCCATTTTACTGTTGATTAACTTGATCACCCCAATATCATACAGCTAGTAAGTATCTGAGACAGAATTAGAACTCAGATCTGACTCCAGGTTCAGCACTTTATCCATCATACAATCTGATTGCCTAGGAAGTAAAGAGAAGCAGATTTGACATGAGATGGGGCAGGTGGGGGGTGGGGGGACAAAAAAGAGGGAGGTGAAGATTGGAGGTGGGGGTAGGGAGGAATTTTAATAATTAGAGAAGGTGAATAAGTTAGCTCCAAATTAGCTCCAAGTGAGAGCCTTTTTGCTACAAACTGGAATGACTAATTGTTAGGGATATTGTAGAAGGGATTTGGTTGGTCTAATTGGCCTCTGTGGTCCCTTCTGACTCTGAGATATTATAATTCTATGGCCTCACTGTGAACAAATTACATTTCATGCTTCCAAGTGAACATTTAACTTAAAATTCTACATTACTTTCAGTCAAAATGAGGCCTAAAGAGAAACAGGTATTTCTTAAAATATTACACTGTTCTTAATAAGCTGTTCACTTTCCTTGTCTTGTGAAGACAAGTCAATCAATAATACATCCTTTAGAATCATTTAATAAGAACAATTCATCCTGCAAACTGTTATTGAGTGCCCTCTGTGTGCATGCCACTATTCTGGGTTCCAAGTGCTTGTGGCAATTATGAAGTGATATTTCAGATTGCTTAACAGAACCGCCAAGTGAAGTGTTATAATAAGTGGCTTCATATTGATTTTACCAAAGGTTTGATGATAATTTTTAATGTAACCCAATAGTCTACCTTGTGCACTGTAATACCACATGTGTCTAATCATAGTTCAGCCTCTGAACATTTCACTTGTATTTTATTTGTATTCATCAGGTTATTAGACTGTATCAAGAAGTCATTCATCAAGATATCTATTTATTGTCTCTAACATTTGCATCAAATCTATATGTTCTTGACCTAGTTCAGCAAAGAATAGTTTTGCAGTCAGTGCTTATCGGGAAGTCTGGGACTAGTTACTGATCTGATTTTTTTTTTTTTTGTAAGTAGATATTCAGCTGAAACCAAGTTGGGTCACAAAAACTGAATCTCTTCCCTTCCATTCATTATTAGCCTTCTTCAGGATTCAAAGAGGTTAGAGAACTAATTATAGTCTCTACTCCCATGTTAGACATTAATTTTTATTACAAAGTCAATAACTCAGTTTACATGGATTCAGAAAGTATTTAGGGATTTTCTTTTTTTTTTTTAATCAGCTTTTGTAGAGAATTGTAGATTTCTTTAATTAGAGATACTCAAAGTTACTGTGTAGTACTAGGCTTAATTTTCCCACTCCCCCTAATATGGAGGGAGAATTCTAATTAGCTTGGACTTTAGTAGGCCATGGGATAGGAGTGGAGAGGGTCGATAGCTTTTCAGCGTTTAGGTGAAATGATCCTGTCTTCTTGCCATATATACCCAAAGTCTTAGATCCTTAGAAGGTGGTGTGATAGAGGAAGAAACTTGAGAAAAGAGAAGGAAGATACAGGAAGAAATCAATTAGAGGGAGTATTCTCAGTGGCTAAGACACCTAATTGTTCCTTTTCCACCAAGAGAAGTCTGTGATCACATTAAGGAGTGATGTTCAACTTCACCAAATTGTTGCTGGCCTAATTCAAGTCCTTTTTGCTACTGTATTCCAAACTAACTCTGCAGTTTTTCTATCAGTTAACTTTCTGAATTTGCCATTATTTTAAGATCCCCTATCTGAGGAAATATGTCTATGTTATGGACTGCAGCTCAAGCAGAGCCTCAGCTAATTGCTATAGAGGACTTTATCCTATCCAGAAAAAGTGAGTCCATAGAAGCTCTTGAAAGTAGTAAAAAGCTGGAAGCTGAAGGGGAGACCCATCAATTGAGGAATGGCTGAACAAGTTGTGGTATATGATTATGATGGAATACTATTGTGCTATAAGAAATGATGAACAGGATGATTTCAGGAAACTCTGTAATGGCTTACGTGAACTGATACAAGGTGAAGTGAACAGAACTAGGAGAACATTGTACACAGTAAGAGGAATAGTGAATGATGAATAACTGTGAATGACTTAGCTATGTGATTGATTTCCAAGACAATTCCATAGAACTTATAATGAAAAATGTTATCCACTTACAGAGAAAAATCTGATAAAGCCTGAATGCAAATCAAAGGATAGTTTTGTTTTATTTTATTTTATTTTTTGGTCTTTTTTTGTCTGTGTGTTCTTTAATGACTAATGCAGAAATGTGTTTTGTATGACTGTACATGCATAATCTATATTAAATTGATTGCCTTATCAAGGAAAAAGGTGGGGAGAAGATAACTGGGAACTCAAAATTAAAAAAAAAACAAATGTCAAAAATTTTTACATTTAATTAGAAAAAATAAAGTATAAAAAAGAGTCAACAACTTGGTAAAGGAGAAACAAAAAAAAATACTGAAGAAAATAACAACTTAAAAAAGGAAAGTCTCTTCAGCTGACTCTGATGCCTGCAAATACAGGAAAGGTCAAGTTAGGGTTCAGTGAGAAATTACCCAACCTATAGAGGATGAATAGGAGAAAGAACCAAGGAATTCAGATATTGTCATAGATGGAAATAGGCTTTAGCAGTGCTGCCAGATTCATTCGTATGCCTGTAGTTCAATGTTCTGTGGGTCTTTCCTAAACAAAAGTGTCTCCCACACTTGTTGGTACTTCTACTTATCCTATGAATCTATGTTAGTGATGAGGACTAGACAAGGTAAATGTTATTCTTATCTAATCCAATAAGCAAGTGACTACTCTATGGTGTACACTGTATTAGGCACTAGAAATATAAAGGCTAAATGAAAATGAGTGCCTGACCTTAAGAAGTACTAACTATATTGGGTGTGTATGTGAGGGTAAAACACATAAACAGGTCTGTAATTTGAACATATGGTAATCTGAACAAGAAGACAGCACAAATGACCAGAGTGATTAGGGAAGATTTCCTGGAGGAGATGATTATATGAAACTACTCTTGAATGAAGACAAGGATTCTCAGAAATGGAAAAAAAGAATGCATTCTAAATTTGGGGAACAACCTGTTCAAAGATATCTAGGCAAGGAGTGGAAATATCTGTAGAATTATTCTTGACTTTTTATAAAAAAACAGAACAAAACAAAACAAAAAGGCACAAGTTACATGAGAGACGGACAAACTAGCAAAGTTATATTTATCTTTTAGAGAATTATAGGTATTAAAAATAATCCCTGAGGTCTTTATTTATAGTCTGTGTGGTGTGTTGAATAGAGCACTAGACTTGGAATCAGGCAGCAATCAATTCAAATCCTGCCTTAGAAATTCACTGTTTCACCTTAGGCAAATCTTGTAACCTCTCTCAAATTTAGTTTCTCATCTATAAAATGAGGATAATAATAGCATTTAGCTTTCGGAATTGTTATAAAGGGTCCAATATGAGAAATGATTTGCTTAAGATCACTCTGGTGTAGGGAAGAGCCAAAATGGTGGTAAAAAGACAGTGACTTGTCTGAGCATTCCCCCAAATGCCTATAAACACCATTAAATAATGCCATAAAACAATTCCTAGAGTGGTAGAACCCCCAAAAGATGGGGTAAAATGATTTTCTAGCCAAAGACAACTTAGAAGATCAGCAGGAAAGATCTATTGCACCTGGGTGAAAATGGAATACAGTCTGGTGCAGTCCCCAACAGCACAGACCTAGCCCCGTCAAACCAAGAGGAGGCCTTGGGAGCCACTGAATCAGAAGCAGCATTAGTTGTGTCCAGAGTTCTCAGCCCACAGACCAAACAACTGGTTGGAAGGAAATTACAGGGCGATCTTTGCTTGCATTGAGGCCTTGCTTTGCCCTTACTCAGCTCTGGGTCACAGTCCTGGGTGGCAGTCCCAGGGTCAGGAGGAACATAAGCACCACAGAGCTTGCAGCTACAATGGAGCAGGGACCCTCATTCCAGGGCAGAAAAGAGTGCTTTTTGTCACTCAACAATCAGAGCACAGACCAAAAGAGTAGTAAACACACCTCTCCTTAGATCACACTACCTTGGAAGAAGTGAAAATTTAAAGGTCTCAAAGTATCTCTTAAAGCAGGTGTATAAAAACCATGAAATTTGGGACAGTGCACCCACCACTCTGGATATGGAGCCCTACTTTAACAAGAAGTTAAAAAATCAAGAAATAGGCTGGGGAAATGAGCAAATAGCACAAAAAAACTTCTGATCATAGAAAGTTACCATGGTCACAAAGAAGATCAAAATATACACTCAGAAGAAGATTTCAAAGTCAAAGCTCCTACATACAAAGCATTCAAGAAAAATATGAATTGGTCATAGGTCATGGAAGAGCTCAAAAAGAATTTTGAAAATCAAGTAAGAACAATAGAAGGAAAATTGGGAGGAAAAATGAGAATGATGCAAGAAAAACATGAAAAAATAGTCAAGCTTGGTAAAGGAGACACAAAAAAAACCCGTAAGAAAATAACATCAAAAAAAAAAAAAAGACTAGGCCAAATGATAAAAGAGGTCCAAAATGTCAATGAGGAGAAGAATACCTTAAGAAACAGAACTGGACAAATAAAAAAGAGGCACAAAAACTTACTGAAGATTAAAAACTCCCTAAAAAGTAGAATTGGCCTAATGGAAAAAGGAGGTACTAAGCTCAGTGAAGAAAATCATTCCTTAAAATTAAAATGACACAAATGGAAGTTAATGACTTTATGAGAAATCAAGAAACAAAACAAAACAAAAAGAATAAAAAAAAAGTAGATGACAATGTGAAACATCTCATTAGAAAAGCAACTGACCTGGAAAATAGATCCAGAGAGAAAATTTTTAAATTGTTGGACTTCTTGAAAGCTAGGATCAAAAAGAGTGTAAACCTCATCTTTCAAGAAGTTATCAAGAAAAACTGCACTGATATTCTAGAACAAGAGGGTAAAACAGACATTGAAAGAACTCACCATTCACCTCCTGAAAGAAATACAAAAATGAAAACTCCCAGGAATATTACAGCCAAATTCCATAGCTCCCAGGTCAAAGAGAAAAAAAAAAACAATTCAAATATCGTGGAGCAACAATCAGGATAGCACAAGATTTAGCAGCTTCTACCTTAAAGAATAGGAGCACTTGGAATATGATATTTTGGAGGCCAAAGGAGTTAGGGTTACAACCAAGAATTGCCTACCTAGAAAAACTGAGTATAATCCTTTTTTTT
>CM053585.1:197672573-197694489 GCA_028646515.1 Pseudochirops corinnae | reverse complement strand
ACAGAGACAGAGAGAGACAGAGAGAGAGAGACAGAGAGAGAGACAGAGACAGAGAGAGAAAGAGAGAGAGAGAAGAGAGAGACAGAGACAGAGAGAGAGAGACAGAGACACAGAGACACACAGAGAGAGAGAGAGAGAGAGAACTGTATAAAGAATAAGAGATTTGTCACTTGGTCATAGCTTTCTTATCCCATATTTCTTTAATGACAACAGGCCTCCATTTCAGCCTCCCTTTTATTTCTTGTTACAATTATAAATACTTCTGTGGCTTTAGGCAGTGTTCCATAAGCAAAAAGGCAGAAAATCCATTTTTTTTTCTGAAAGCTTTTCTTTTCAAATGACAGTTTTATTTCTTGTATCCCTAATCCAAATCTAATTGACCTTTCCTGCTGATATTGTTATGTTTGAATTGCTACAGTTTTATCCTCTGCGAAAGCAACTGGCATGCAAACTAGACCCTGCCTTTGTAATTGACTAGTAACAGAATCCTGGAATCCCAGAATGGAAAAGGTCCTGAGAGGCTGTTTGGTCTAACCTTTACATGAAATAGAATTCCCTTTACAAAATCCTGCATGGGTGGTCATCCACTCTGCTTGAAGATTTCCATCGAGGCATCCCAGTCCCCTTTTGGATGTCTCTAATTGTTCATGATCTTAAATCACCTCTTCTATGTATTTCTCCTAGTTTTCACCTCTGAGGCCAAGCAGAATAAGTCTCCCACATGACTTTTCTAGACTTGATGACAGCCATTGTGCATTTCCCCTCTCTAATTCTCCTTTAGTCTAAATCCCCCTCTCTTTTTCTGTTAAGCGATTCCTGTATGATGTTCGTGATGCCCTTCACCATTCTCGCTGTCCTCTTTGGTTTTATTCTCTAGGTAATTAGTGTCTTTCCTAAATGTGATCCCTAGAACAAAACTTTGTTTTGCTTCATCAACCTGCTGCAGCTAGGCAACTCAGTGACTAGAACACTGTACCTGTAATCAAAAAGACCTGAGACCAAATCTGGCATCAGGCATGTCCTGGCTGTGTGACCCTGAGCAAGTCATATTACCTCAGCTTGCCTTGCTTTCCCCATCTGCAGAATGAGGACAACAGTAACACCTACCTCCTAGGGTTTTTGTTAAGATAAAATGAGATAATATTTGTAAAAAGCACTTTGCAAACTTTAAAGTGCTATATAAGTGTTACTTATTATTAAGATTAGTATTTAAACTAGATAATTATCTGGATGAAATGGAATATTATGTCATCTGGTAAGTTTCTATCCTGACAAGTATTTGAGTGCTGGCAAGGTGACCAATTGTTACTGATGTTTAAGAGAAAGTAGATGGCTGGACAAGGTGATTGCTAAAGTCAGAACAACAGAGAATGCTTTAAAATTGATAAAGCATTTTCCATATATTCTTTTATTCAGTCTTCACAACAATCCTATGAGGTGGATTCTTCAGGTATCATTATTCTCATTGTACAGATGAAAAAAACTGAGGCTTACAGAGGCTGTGAGTTCCCATGCCATGCTACAGGTAAAGCTGAGGTGAGTTTTGAACCCAGATCTTCTTAAATCCAAGTAAATTGTGCTATGAACTACATAACATTGGCATTTTGGCTCATTCTGTAAAAATCATCTAGTTCAACCCTTTTATTGTAAAGATGAGCAAATTGAGGCCCAGGGTGGGTGGAAGGGGTGACTTTACCAAGGTCACTCATGTAATTAATGGCAGGAGCCAAACTAGATACCAAATCTCTTTACTCTTGGCACAATACAACTAAACCACAAGGATAGTAATTTGCTCAGTTGTCGACTTGGTTTTATGATTTGAAATTTTAACTCTTTGAGGTAAATGCTTGACTGCCAGTGAACCTTCCATTACATCAAACTATTTCTAACTAGGGCCTGTCTTGTACTTTTTTCTCTCCCCCAGCAGTTTCTCATATAAAACCTTGATCAATGTATTTCCTAGTTACTTTCCCATATAAAATTATATTCTATATTTGTCACTTTTGGACATAGCTTTCCTGTCCCATGCTTCTTTGATGAGAATAATGGAATCCTAATAATAAAGCTGCCCCCAGCTCCAGTATTCTAACTTCATTATAGGCTGAACAGCAGGCCTACTGTACCTACCTAGCTCCCTTGCCAATGTCCTAACTTCTTCATATATGCCTCACTGCTCTCTAGAACAACAGCTGTGTCCCTGAACTCAGTTCCCACAGAAACAGCAGGTGTGTCCATGTGATGGGAGCCCAGCTTACTACCTCTACCTAGTCACTGCCCCCAGACCCATTCCCACAGAAACAGGTGTGTTCTTGTACTCAATCAAATCACATCATCCATCTAACCCAAGACGGGACCACAATACCTATCTATCTTGACCAGATAGGATCACAATAGTTAGCCAATTGGAGGGCAGCATGACTAGAATGTTCAACCATCAAATCATAGATGAGACCCCCTCCTCCATTACCTAATCCCTTAACAAACTCCTCTTGCCTTTTTAATATAAATCATATTCCTATATTCTATGTAAATTTTGATTTTGTAATCAACATCTTTACCCTATAAAAATCCATCTTGCTTTCTCTGAAGTTGATGGTTTCTCTTGGAACTTAGCCTGAACCATGAGAGGTGTCAATATCAGAAAATGCCTATACTTGGATTAGAGGTGGTCTGACTCTGAATTCTTTTGAGATGATTCCACCTCAACACATCACGAAGCCCAAGAGTTTTTGGCTGGGCAGAGCCCCCAGCACAACAGTTTTTGATATCCGTGGGTTTAGACTGCAACAAGAACAGACCTTCATCTCTGCCTCTTTTTTATTTCTTGTTACAGTTATGAATGCTTTTCTTTCTCTCTCTCTCTTTTCTCTCCTCACCTCCCCATTATGTCTTCCTCATCTCCTTCTTATTTAGTTGATGTTGATATGGGAATAAAGAACATTATCATTCCTGAGATAATATTCTTATCCTATTTATGCTCAGTCATAATATCTGTGTTTCAAGAAGAGACTCACTACTGGACAATCTTCCCCAAAGACAAGGCATTGAGGTAGGTCATTGATGGTCAAATGTTCTGACCTCAGGAGGAAGAAATTACAAAAATCATATGACCATAGATTCAAAGTTGGAAGGGGCCTTAGAGATCAATCAGTCAAACCTCCTCATTGTATAGAGGAAGACAGCAAGCTCCAGAGAAGTCAAGTGACTTACCTGTGATCTGGATAGAACATGGTACTTAGTCTGAGATAGAATTTGAACTCAGATCTTCCTGACAACAAGCCCAAAATCATATTCACAATATAACACTGCTTCTCCAAACAGTCCTACTAAGATCCTCTTAGATATATTCTTTGATCATACTATAATAGTGCTCAATTCTATGGGCCACACAAGACACTTGAGAGATGAAGCACATATCATATAAGTTCATGGTTTCCTTTTCTAGAGACACATTACCCAGAGTGACACACAACATGGAAGGGGACATGAGAGAAAACCCAGACCCTCACAGCCAACTTGTAAAAGCTTCTCAAAGCCTTCTTTGGTCATTTTCTTCTGTACTTTCTCACATAGTGTATTATGAACCTTTAAAAAGAATTTATCAGTATGAAGATGGTGGCACATCACTTAAGTGACCAGCACACAAATACCTGTATTTTCCCTGACTCACATGTGAATGTCACCCCAATAGCTCACCTTAGTGCATGGCTACAATTCTATTCTTCTGCGCTTGAATTAACTGTTAATACCACTGAGTCCAAAAGGTGATTCTCTCTTCTCTTAGACTAGAAACCCTTTGAGGACAATTAAAAAACAAAAACAAAAACAAAAACAAAAACAAAAACAAAAACAAAAACATTCCATTTTTGCTTCCCCAGGGCCCAGCAGAGGGCCTTGTACATAGCAGGCATTCATTAAATGCTTGTTGAATTGAATTTAATTAAATCGATGAATGCTTTTAAAACTATCCACAGGAAGCTGGAGGGCAAGATTATTTGAACCATGGTTGAAATATAGTGATCCCCATGTGGTATGCACTTAATTAATTTATTTATGAGACTATTCTTTTGTTCAATGTCACTTGTCCTTTGGATCTATTAATGATTTTAGTTTTGATGTAAATATAGGAAATAGGAAAAAGGTCATAGAGTCTTAGCAGTGTAAGTTATTATACTTTTCAGGACATTATTACCTAGGTTTATTGCAGAGCTAATATAAATGTAATAATGACTGATACCATCTCTGTGCAGGGGACACTGTACTGACTTTGAGAGGTTTTGCTTGAGATTCTTTATAAATATGTGAGCTTGGTTTCATCCCCAAAGACTAATAAGCAGTATTGTTCCCTCTTGGGTTTAGAGGGGCCAAAAGGAACTGCTTTGAGCCCTGTTAGACATGCCCTGGAAAGGCTGGGGGACTATTGTTACTATACACTGTGTTAGATCAGCAAGAAAGGTGAAATGCTCTGGTGTCTGCTCTTAAACTGTTTCTTCCAGCTCCTGTCAAGCTCCAGTCCCCAAACACCTTGTCCTGGCTCTCCAAATGACTGGTTAAAAAGGGATTGCAAGACAAGGGCAGGATTATCTTCCCAGAAGGCAGGGACATGAGAACAGTTTGACAGTTTCCACTGGTCTCTGTCTTTAATGGGATGCGGGTCTACGTGATACATGAGGCATACACAGCCTGTTTCCAAAAGGGACATTTTGACACTAAGGCCCCAATCCCTGGCCATAAACACATTGGGGGCATTTGGGGATATCACTCCATTTGATGACACTTGGGGCCTTAACCAGAAGATTTTGAATTTCCCCAAATTACTTATAGGTTATTGTGTTATCTTATGAGAAAATTAGCCTGCCTTGAGCTTAGTAAGCAGCAAATAAATGTTTGTGCATCTATGGATCCAATTCATTTAAATACAGTTCAATTCAGTTCATAACACTACTGGATTTTCTCCCTAAGAAATCACTTCATCCCATACATAAGGGCTATAGTGACTCCATTCATTTCATTATGATTCTTATAAACAAATGCATAGGTTTCCTCGGCTAATATGTCAAGGCAATTACACAAAGATGTGTGTGTGTGTGTGTGTGTGTATGCACGTGTGTGTGTGTGTATGTGCGCGCGCACGCTGTACATAACTTAAAATCTCCAAACAGAGAAATTGATCCAGGATCTCATTTTCCTCCTGCGCTGTTTCTACTTTTGAGGACCCAAGTGGTTACTACAGAAACTTTTGACAGGCCCAGTAGTCTGGCAAATTAAATCTTCCAGCCCAAGCAAATCCTGACCTGGAATTTCTAGATGGTTGTGATTCTGAACAATTCCCTTGACCATTAGGTAAGTTTGTCTATCTATTCCAAAAGGCTTCCACAATAGGGTATCAGCTCACCTCCCTATGGGTGCAGGTTAAATAATAAAAAAAAGATTGAAAACAAAACCAACCTATGTTACCAGAAACCTGCTGCTGCTGTTGCTTTTTCATTAAAGAGAAGAGGAAAGAGGCTATTGAGGGAAAGGCATTGTAAGGAAACAAAAAAGAAACAAAAATAGAAAAGAAATAGGGACATTTCATTATGTCTCTAGTAGAAGGCTTTGACACCAGTTCTTCCAGGAAGAATTCCAGTTCCAACTTGGTGTTTATAACACAATTTAACATTTCAATTCAACGAGCATGAATTAAGCACCATTACCCTCCAGGCACTGTGTGAGGCACTAGACATACAAAGACAAAAATAAAACCATTCCTGTCCTCAAGGAACTTACATTCTACTTGGGGGAATAGCATGTATAAAGATAAGTAAATAAAACATATATACAGATATGAATAAAAAAGCATTTTTAAGGCACAGATGTATCACTAAGAAAAATCACAGGAGAATGTGAAGAAAAGACCTTATGAGAAAGGTAGCACTTGAGTTAAAACTTGAAGGAACTTAGAAATTCTAAGAACAAGTGGAGAGGTAGAGCATTCCAGAAATAGGGAATATCATATGCAAAAGGCAGAGAGGTTGGGTATGGAAAGTCCTGTAAGTGGTGGAATAAGTAGACCAGTTTAGTTGGAAGGTAGACTGTATGAAGTTCAGTCAAGTGAAACATGGTATAATATAAAATAATGATTGTATTATATGATCTCACATAATAACAATTTAAGTAATATTTTAAGGTTTACAAAGCCACTTTCTGCTAATCACCCCACAAGGAAATATTATTGTACTTCTTACATACGTGAAGACATTGAGATTTAGAGCCTATATAACTTGTCCAAAATCACATAACTCAGATCCCAAAATCATTGCTCTAGACCAGTGGTTCTCAATCTGTGTGTTATGTTCAATTTGTAACAATGAAAATACATCCTGCATATCAGATATTTACATTATGATTCATAACAGTATCAAAATTACAGTTATGAAGTAGCAACAAAAATAATTTTATGGTTGGGGGTCACCACAACATGAGGAACTGTATTAAAGGGTAGCAGCATTAGGAAGGTTGAGAACCCCTGCTCTAGAGCTAGTATCTATTGGAGCTGAGAACTGCAGCAATGTTTAGTATCTTTTCCACGATATCATGATGCCTTTCTTTTCTAATAAGGTATGAAAAAAATATATGTGAAGAATGTAGGAAATGTTACAACTTCAATGCCTATGCCAAATATTTCACAAATTCCTCATAGGAAAAATACATTTTAGGTTAGGGTGGTACTGGTGGTTTTAGTTGGAGATTATGTGAAAAGAAGAGACCTAGAAACTTAAGAAACAAGTCATGGGAGGGACCTTGGGGTGTGACCCTAAGGAAAAGCAACAAAGACCTTAGAAAGGGGTATTTGTCCTTATGGGCAAACTAGAAAGTCATTACTCGGTAGGTGCTGCTGAAAGAGGAAAGAGGGCAAATCTAAGCCTGAGAGTCAGGGAGACAGAGATTCTACAGGAGAAAGCAGTTATTTGATAGCTTCCTATTTAAAAAGAAACAAAACAACTATTTATCCTTTCTTACTAGGTACCTAGGCTGTTTCTACTTGCTGGAAAAAAAAATGTCATCCTCTTTAAATTTCTGAACCCTGGGACAAAGCTCTGTTTGTCTCACTGTAGTATGACTGCTCCTAAGTGACCCTTCTCCAGATGCAAACACACCCTATATATCATGGTTAGTGAGGTTGATTTCCCTCTTTCTTTCGGCTACCAGAGAGCACTTCCATTTCATATGAAGCAGAATTTCTCAGTTTCAGTCAAGATTGAGGAAGGAGGGGAAGCAACAAGAATGAGATTGACCTCCCAGATCTCTAAGGCAAAAGGGAAGAAAGAAGTCAGCTAACCAACAAGATTTCATCTGCTTCTGTCAGTGATACAGCTGAAGATCATGAACCCTGATGTAGCCCCACTGTCCACCCAAGAGAAATCAATATCAGACACCAGATCGGGTTGGATGCAACAAAAGCATTTATTATTTTACTAAATCTCAAGTGTCATGGTACTTGCCAAATTTTCACACTATTCAGAGTCAGGACATATTCTTTCCCACTAAGGATCCCTTCAAGTTTTTGAATAAAACATTTGTTTGATTCCTTAAAGGCCCTTCAGTGTAGTCCCCAAACCCGCATTCTAAATATACCATTTTTATTCCCAGTAAACAGTCTAGCCTCAATTATTTTTAATCATTTTCATCTGGAGAGTTTGAAGTAAATTTTACTTATTTCCCCTTCATCAGAGCAGAACAGCTGTGACTGTCTTTTTCCTTTTTTTTTTTTAAATTACAGCATATTGCCCTGACTCATGGGTCTCTCTATAGTCTCTCTCAATGGCCTTACTGAAGGTTTTACTTGGTATGGTGATTCTACTAAAAGGCACCCATTGGAGTGGGGCCACTGAGGTCCCTAGAACTAATGGGTCCTGGTGTTTTATCCTCTGGGACCCAAGGCAAGCATGAGACTTCAGTGACTGGAGGTCTGGGCCAGCCACTGAACCAGTCACTTTCCACAAAACAGTCCCTGTCAGTGGTTCTCAACCTTCCTAAAGACAGGATCCTTTAATACTTGCATGTGGGTGTATCTGCACGTGGGCGGACTTGCCTGGAGACAGATAGAGGAGCAGTGTCTCCGTTCCTTATAACATTGGAAATATGTGTTTTCTTATGGTCTTAGGTAACCCCGTTCAACCCCCAAAAGGGTCAAGACCTGCAGATTGAGACCTGCTGTGGCCTAGGTGAATAACGACAGCAGTGGGAAAAAAAGAAGGGAATCTCTCCCATTCACTCCTCTACTTACTGAGTGACAGTAAGTTCTTTACATGTAATTGATCTCGTCTGTGACACAAAGAAGATGGACTATATGATTTCTGAATACTTTTCCAACTCTAAGGCTTATCCTTGGAGTTTTGTGGATAAGTATGGGATATTTAGAGAATGTGACTTCAACCACTTATCTTTTCTTATTAGACCAGATGTTAACACAACTATGTGTCAGTATACTTTAAAAAGTCACTTCCTGGGTCAGAAACCAAAACAAAACAAAACTAAACTGAAAACAAGAAATACTCTGACATGTTTTAATGTGTTTCCAGGACTTGCCATATTTACCTGGCACATAGTAGGTGCTTAATAAATGTTTATTGACTAATGTGTTTCCCTGCATCCCCTCCTCCAGAATTCCCCTCCAGCTAGTCCCCTAATCTCCTGTATCCTGAGGAGGTTTCAAAAGCTTCTGACCCTTGATCAATCCCAGGTTTGGGTTGCAAAATGGAAATACCTTCCTGAGCTTCTGGTCCTTTCTGAACAGTCCTTAAGTTATAACAATCACAAATAATCATTTCCAAACCTTAAATGTTGTAGACTACAAAAGGAATATACATTTTAAGTGACAGTGTGGCTAGTTCGAGTTGATCAAAAGCACTAGCATGAGCAATTATTAATTGGCACATGGCGCATCAATGCTATGGTAGGTACCTGTTGCTCATTTTGCTGAATGTGCCAGTGCAGTAAACGATACTAAAAGAATGTGACTCTGGAGTTGGAAGACCTGGGTTTGAATCCCACATTTGTTGCTCACTACTCTTGCTGTCTTGGGTAAGTCACAAACTCCCTGGACCTTAATTTTGTTCCTGTAAAATAAGGAGTTGGAAAGATGAATTCGAGAGTCTTGTCTAGGTCTGGATCTATGAATCTAGGTCTGAGTGAATGCTTTTGCACATCTTTTTCAGTCCTAGAATGAAAAGTTCAGAGCTCATATTTTAGCTATTTAAGGATCAAAGAATCCCAAATGAGCAGCCTCTGGTTCTCAGAGAACCATTCAGCATAAATAAGCAAATGAAAGCAAATGCTGGAGAAAATACTTTTTTTATTTTTGTTTGTCCCTATTCTCACCAAAGGAGCATCTGAAGGAAGTGGTTCTTTTAAAATAAGTACTTTGAAAGGTATCATAAACATATTTATTTTAGGGACTGGATTAAATGGATTGCTGGGCCTTTGATCTTCTGAGTTGGGCAAAAATACCAAGAAAAAGTCAGAGTTAAAGTACATTTATAATTATGGTGATTTATTTATTGGTATGAAGAAAATGTCCCAGAAAAGCTAAGTATTTTCCTTCCATAGATTTACTAGAGTCACTCTTCCTACTCTCAGCCCATGCTTTCTTTGCACACAGTATTCCCCTATGCCACAAATGAACTCCCCCCACAGTTGTGAACATTGACATCCTTTTTCTCCTTTAAGACCCAATTCAGGTGCTACCTTCTATATAAATCTTTCCTTAATTGCTTTGCTTGACACTGCTCGATAGGAGAATGATCACTGCCTCCGAGATTCTCTTAAACCATTCTGTTGACCTTCCCTATGCATCTGACAGAGAAGCAGGGTGGGGTAGACAAAAGAGGGTCCACATTAGCATCAGGAGGATCTAATTTCAGTTCTTGTCAACTGGGTGTGTGATCACCCCATAGATGAGCTGACAATCTGCATCTTTGGGGTAGAATCCCTTCAACAGGGAAATACAGGTCCATAGCACCCAGCCTTAAAAAGTGCCATTAATGATTTCTCAACCTGTATTATAATTATCTGTGTACATATCCTGAATGCCTTATTAGACTGTAAGTTCCTTTAGGGCAAGATTTAAGCCACTTTTTCTCTTAGCTTTTATTTCTTCTCCCCATTCCTCAGGGCCTTATATGTAGTAGCTACATAATAAATGGTGTTTAGTTAATGAATCAATGAGTGAATGAAGGTGGGTACTCTTTCCACTAATGAAGATTATACTCTCTTTCTTTAATGACTTATTAGATTGATTTTGAGGATTTATGTGCCTAAAAATAACATTATGTTGTGGCCAAACTAGTGATAAACTTTGCAAATTAAGTATACTGGTCCTTAGACAACAGCCATGCTATCTATCACTGAACCTATAAAAGAAATTATGTATTCAAAAGAGCATTCACTCTGGAGTCAGAGTACCTGGTTTCAAATTATGGTTCTGCTATTAACTACTTCTGTGACCTTTGACAACAACCTGTTAATGACTTGATAATGACAATATCTTTGGGCTTCAGCTTCTCCTTTTATAATATTGACGTGGTTCAATCAAATATTCTCTGAGATCTTTTAAAGCTTTAAAATCTATCATATTGCTATCTGCTAGAAGTTGCACTTCAAAGGCATATAATGCAATGATCCAAGGTCTCCTTTATAAATGATGAAATGTCACAATAAAGTATCTTGCCCACAAAAGGAGTCTAATCTGTGCTTTGTGGGTTTTTTTTCTTTGGAGGGTTTCTTCTTTTGGGGAAGGGAATTGAATTGAGTTAATGAGGGTGGGAGTGGGGGATGACGGGCAGAGAATGGCTATACTTTTCCTATAGGAAAAGTAGAGGGAACATTTTCTTCTCCAACTACTTCTAGAATTGGAAAAGGGAAATGAAGATGAGGAAGAAGCAGAACTTCTGTATTCTATGACATTTCTTTTTGTATTATAAAGAGGACTTCACACAGTTATACTCTACACAGTGACCAAAAGAAATGTACTATGTTGAAGATGGCAGAGCAAAAGCAGGGATTCACCTGAGCTCTCAGACAGACTCCTTCAGATACCTCTAAAAAGTGAATCTGAACAAATTTTAGAGCAATGGAATCTACAGAGAGACAGAGTGTGGCAGATTTGCAGCCTAAGACAACTTTGAGCATTGATAGGAAGGATCTGTTACACTGGGCTGGGAGAGGAGCACAGTCTAGTATGCAGGTTACACCCACAGACCTGATCATAGTGAGGTCAGAGTGGACCCCAGTGGACTGAATCATTGACAGCAGTGGCAACTCCCAGACCTCTCAGTGCAAGAAAGGGGTCTGTTGGAGCTGCGTGAAAGAGAGGCAACGTTCTGGGCCTGCAGTGACAGTGGCAGCAGCTACTCCTGGG
Organism: Pseudochirops corinnae; assembly: GCA_028646515.1. NCBI lineage: Eukaryota > Metazoa > Chordata > Mammalia > Diprotodontia > Pseudocheiridae > Pseudochirops > Pseudochirops corinnae. The sequence goes on along the minus strand of CM053585.1, from coordinate 197,683,088 downwards.
GCTATCAGCTCACAGACTGAAATGTTTGAAAGTCACCTAATTAAACTTCTAGGAGTCAAGATGCCAGAGTAAACAGTAAGTAGCTCTCACCCTCCCTTGACCTTGAAAAACCCAAAGAATATTGCTCCAAGAAAAATCCTGGAGTAGCAGAGCAAGTAGAAAGACAGGTTATGGCAATCTTTTAGCTCTAGCTTGGGATATTATAGGATTAAGGGGGAAGCTATCAGCTGTGTGGTTGAAGGGAACAAGTGAAGGATGAGAGGCATTGAAGTATGTCAGCATCAGTGCCACCTCAGCAAACCAGCAGTAGATCCTGAGCAACAGAGTGGAGGAATAGGCAAGTGCCAACACCAGGTACACAATTCCTCAAGCTCAGCACCAAGTAAAATATCAGAGTACTACAACATAAAATTCCAAGCACCAGCACAGAGAACCAGTAACCAGGCCCCTAATCAGTAGCACAAGAAGTCTGGGACAATGATGACTGGGCCCCAGAAGAAGAGATCAAATTCAAAAGCCAAAAAAAAAAAAGAGGTAAACAACATAAGCAAGAAGAATTAAAAAAAAAAAAATCAATGACCATAGAGAAATATCTCGGTAACAGGGAAGATCAAAACACAAATTCAGAAGAGAACAACATAGTTAATACACCCACATCTGAAACCTCAAAGAGGTATATGAACTTGTTGCAAGCACAAAAAGCCTTCTTGGAAGAGCTCAAGAAGGATTTTGAAAGTCAAATAATATATGTAGAAGAAAAATTTTAAAATATAATGGACAATTTTTTTTTTAAAAATGCACTGAAGAAAACTTAAAAAGTAGAATTGACCAAATGGAAAAGAAGATACAAAAGCTAAGTGAAGAAAACAATTCATTACAAATTAGAATTGGGCATCTGGAAGCTAATGACTCTACAAGACATCAAGAATTAATCAAGCAAAATAGAAAGAATGAAAAAGTAGAAGAAAATGGAAAATACCTCATTATAAACACAATTGACCTGGAAAATAGATCTAGGAGAGAGAATTTAAGAATTATTAGTCTACTTGAAAACCATTAAAAAAAAAAAAAGCCTGGACAGCATCTTTCAAGAAATCATCAAGGAAAACTGTCCTGAGGTACTAGAAATGGATGGTAAAATAGTCATCAAAAGAATCCACTGATCACTTCTTGAAGGAGAACCCAAATTTAAAATGCCAAGGAATATTATAGCCAAATTCCAGAATTATCAGATTGAGGAGAAAACACTGCAAGCAGCCAGAAGGAAACAATTCAAATATCATGGAACCACAGTCAGGATCATGCAGGACCTTCCAGCTTCTACATTAAAAGATTGGAGGGCTTGGAATATGATATTCAATAAGGCAATGGAGCTTGGATTACAACCAAGGATAAACTACCGAGCAAAAGTGAGTCTTGTCTTTCAGGGGAGAAGATGGATATTCAATGAAATAAGGGACTTCCAGACTTTCCTCCTGAAAGACCAGAGCTCAATGGAAAATTTGATCTTCAAATGCAGGACTCAAGAGAAGCATATAAAGGTAAACAGGAAATTAAAAGAAAAGAAAACATGTTATATAATAAAGGCAAGCTGTTTACATCACTATATGGAAGGATGATACTTGCAAATTTGAGACATATATTTATTACAACGTGTAACAGGGATATACATAGACAGATGTTGTGGGTATAAATTAACTGATATGATGATAAAAAAAACCTAAATAAGGATGCAATGGGATTGTGATGGAAGAAGAAGAAAGGAGGAGGCAGAAAAGTAAATTACATTACATGAAGTAGGCACATGAAGAAGCACAAAAACATATAGTAGAGGTAATAAAGGGAGGGAGATGAGCATTGTTTGAACTTTATCACTCTTTGCAGATGATATGATGATATGCTTAGAGAATCCTAGAAAATCAAGTAAAAACTACCTGAAATAATAAACAAATTTAGCAAAGTTAAACCCCCATAAATCCTCAGCATTTCTATATATTACTAACAAAGCCCAACAGCAAGATATAGAAAGAAAAATTCCACTTAAAGTTACTGTAGACATTACAAAATATTTGGGAGTTTACCTAACAAACCAAACTCAGGGATCACATGATCACAATTAAAAACACTTTTCACACAAACAAATTCATCTCTAAATGATTGGAAAAACATCAGTTGCTGGTGAGTAGGCCGAGCTATTATAATAAAAATGAGAATTATACCTAAATTAATTTATTTATTCAGTGCCATACCAAACTATCAAAAATTATTTTATAGGGGTAGAAAAAATATCAGAATTCATCTGGAAGAACAAAAGGTCCAGAATATCAAGGGAATTAAGGAAAAGAAATGCTAAGCAAGGTGGCCTAGCCATACTAGATCTTAAATTGTATAATAAATCAGCTGTCATCAAAACCACTTGGTACTGGCTAAGAAACAGAGGGGTAGATGAATAGAATTGGTTAGGCACACAAGACACAGTAGTGAATGACTATAGTAATCTACTGTTGATAAACTCAAAGACTCTAGCTTCTGGGATAGGAACTTGCTATTTGAGAAAAAGCTTCTGGGAAAACTGGAAAATAGTATAGACCAACATAGACCAACATCTGACACCGTATGCTAGAATAAAGCCCAAATGGGTACATGATTTAAATATAAATGCATGTAACATGTACTATAAACAAATTAGAGGGGGGAGGAATACTTTATTTGTCAGAATTATGGAGAACAGAGGAATATATGATGAAATAAGAGAGAGAACATTATGAAATGCAAAATGGATAATTTTTATTGCACTAAATTGAAAAGATTTTGTAAAAACAAAGTCAATGCAACGAAGATTAGGAGGGAAACAGAAAACTGGGAAAGAATTTTTACAACCAGTGTCTCTGATAAAGTCCTCATTTCTAAGATATAGAGAAAACAGTTATATTTACAAGGATACAAATCATTCCCCAACTAACAATTGGTCAAAGTTTTCAGAGGAAGAAATTAAAGCTATTTATATTTATATAAAAATGCTCTCAATCACTATTGATTAGAGAGATGCAAATCAAAACAACTCTGAGTTACCACATCACACTTATCACATTAGCTAACATGACAAAACAGGAGAATGATAAATATTGGAGAAGATATGAGAAAGTTGGAACATTAATTCGTTGTTGGTGGAGCTGTGAGCTGATACAACCATTCTGGAAAGCAATTTGGAACTATACCTTAAGGGTTACAAAAATGTGCATACCCTTTGACCCAGCAAACCACTTCTAGGACTGTATCCCAAAGAAATCATTAAAATGGGAAAAGGACCCACACGTATAAAAATATTTATAGCAGCTCTCTTTGTGGTGGCCAAGAACTGGAAACTGAGGTGATCCCCATCATTTGGGGAATGAATGAACAAGTAGTGGCATATGAATGTAATGGAATACTATTATGCTATATAAAATGATGAACAGGTGGACTTCAGAAAAACCTGGAAAGATTTATATGAACTGATGCTGAGTGCAGTGAGCAGAAACAGGAGAACATTGTACATAGTAACAGCCACAGTCTTCAATGCCTGATTTTGATAGACTTAGTCCCTGTTAGTAATGCAAGGACCTAAAACAGTTCCAAAGGATTCATGATGGAAAATTCCATCCACATCCAGATAAAGAATTTTGGAGTCTGAATGCAGAGTGAAACAGATTATTCTCTTTTTTTTTGTTTTGTTTTGTTTTGCTTTTTCTCTCTCATGCTTTCTCCCATTCATTATAATTCTTCTCTACGATATGACTAATTTGAAAATGTTTAATGGGAATGTTTATATAAAACCTGTATGAGATTGCAGACTGTCTTGGGGAAAGAGGGGGGAAGGAGGAGGAAAAATGAAAACTTACGGAAGTAAATATTGAAAATTAAAAATAAGTTAACTTTAAAAAGAAGAAATGTATTATGGTGACATTGAGTATGGACATCAACAGGTCGTGGAGATGTTGCTTAATTAATGGTCAGTTCTTTGATATTGGCATTTTTCTCCTAAACAACATGGGAATGGGCTTGTCGCAAATCCATTAAATGCACAGACAGACCTTTTGATGATATTTCTAACACTTATCTCATTTATCTCCCAATTCCCCAAGAGATACTTTATCTTTAAGTAAAGGAAGCAAAATCATTTTTAAGTCTCTTTCTTCTCTCCACTGACTATCCCAACTAAACAAGATAAAACAGCATGGCCTCACAACAATCTAAGTTAATATGTAAACTAATTGTAAAATATGCCCAATTAAAAAAAATTGAACGTGTGTCAAGATAGAATGTTTTAATAAAATTGCCATTATCACCATAATCTCTAAGCATTTATTAAGAGTTTGTTCTCAGAAACATGAGTTAATAAATATTCATTGAGCTGACTTGAATTAGGCACCTACCATACACATGAGTTACTGCTCATATGGCCCAAAATATTAAAACCAGATGTAGCTATCTATAGTCAGCTAGTTGGTGCATCAGATAGAACATTGGGCCTGGAGTCAGTAGTTCGAATATAACTTCAGATACTTAATTGCTATGTGACCTTGAGTAAGTCTATTTACTTCTGTCTGCCTCAGTTTCCTCACTTGTAAAATTGGGATGATAGGATATACAGAATTGTCATGAGGATTAAATGAGATAATATTTGTAAAATACTTATCACAGTACCTGGAACATATAAATACTTGATAAATTCTTCCTTCCTTCCATCTTTCTTTTCTCCCTTCCTTCCTTCCTTCCTTTTTTCCTTCCTTTTTTCCTTTCTTTCCTTCCTTCCTTCCTTCCTTCCTTCCTTCCTTCCTTTGTTCCTTCCTTCCTTCCTTCTTTCCTTTCTTTCTTCCCTCTTTCCTTCCTTCCTTCCTTCCTTCCTTCCTTCCTTCCTTCCTTTTTTCTTTCCTTTCTTCCCTCTTTCCTTCCTTCCTTCCTTCTTCCCTTCCTTTCTTCCTTTTTATGTGACCCTGGAAAAGAAATTTACTCTCTCTGTACTTTGGCCTTCTTATCTATAAAATGAGGAAATGGGGCTAGTTGACTTTTAAATTCCCTTTTAGCTTTAAATCTGTAATCTTATAAAACTCTAATACTTATGTAGAAGGGCTACCTGAAACCCTGTTCAGACTCACTAGAGATTTGGGACAAAAGTTTCTCTAATTACATGCATTTCTCTACCAACTATAAGCATAGGTATTATCACAGAACAATGGGATACAGAGAGAAATAGGAGGGGTATAGAGATACTGTCAAGGCACTTTCACAATATAATGGCAGATGTGATTTGGGCCCCTGGGTGTTCTCTTCTTTCTTCTTTGGGGTTGGAAATGCAGCTGCTCTTTGATTTGCTGTAAGCAGTAGCCAGGAAGATAGTCAGTTCTCTATAACTGAACATAAATAAATAAACACAAAGAAGAAGTAAATAAATGTGTGTGTGTGTGTGTGTGTGTGTGTATTACTAAAAATCATCATAGCTATGCAAAATCAGTCAATAAAAACCACAGGCCTTATGAGAAAAATAGGCTTAGGTACGTAACACTCAAAAATGTTGTCAGTGACATATTGAAAAAATTATAAGAACCTAATAAAAATGGTAACACAATTTCGCACATATTATATGGTTAAGAAATCCTATAATAAATAGCAACTAAATCCAAGACCTCAGGCTGCTGCTTAGTCTGCTATGAGGCCTTTTCCCTGGTTCCCATGGGCTAGACTAGTAAAATTAATGACTATTGCACATAGCTAGAGGTCACAACACTATAGGAAACTGGAGGAGATGCAATGAGCGGGGATGGACCAGCACTCCTTCTCTTACTAGGAGAGAAACAATAAATGTAGCACTTTACCTTAAAAAAAAACAACCAAGAAAATCTGGGGAGCCAAGATGGCAGGTTATGAACAGATACCCAGCTTAGTCCAACACTGAGCTCCAAACAAACTTAAAATAATGCCTCAAATCAAATTTTGGATCAGTAGAGCCAACTAAAGTTGGAGTGAGACATTTTCTGTCCTAAGAGAACTTAAGAGTTCTGAATGAGAAGTCTGTGGCGTTGAGGTAGAGGCCTATCTGAAGCCTATACACTCTGCTTTGGCAGCTTTGGGAACTCCCATAACAGACAAGGTAAGAGGGTTGGGGAAATGATCAGGAGATGACAGGTGAGTCTTTGCATCACTAGGTGCAACTGACACTGATTGACAATTATATTAATAATACATGTATCATCAGCAGTTCTGAATTGCAGTTCCAGGGCATAGAGGAGCGCTGGTAGTTAGTCACAAGGGAGCAGGAATCTTGGTCATAGTACCAAAGCATAGAGGAGTGCTAGTACTTGCAACTTCAAAGGACAAGGGGTCCTTCCTGGGTAAAGACCAGAGACCAGAGCAAGAAAACCATGACCACACTACTCATAGGATCACATGACCTTGGAAAGACCCTAAACTTGCAGACTCCCCAAACCTTCTCTGAAAATAGAAGCATAAAACCGTCCAAGGCTTGACACAGTGCCTCCCCACCCCAAGATGAGCAGAGCCTAATTAAAATAAACTTCAAAGTTAAAAAAAAAATAGGCTGGAAAAATGAGCAAAAATAAATTTTCCAAAGGCATTTGACCCCAAAAATGTCACTGTGGTGGCAGGGAAGACCAAGACATAAACTCAGAAGAAGACAACAATGTGAAAACAGCTACAAAGTATCAAAGAAAAATGCAACTGGAACCAAGGCCAGAAAAATTCCTGGAAGATTTAAAGAAAAAGATGAGAGTGGGAAAGGACAAATTAGAAAAAGTAATGAAAGTTATGTAAGAAAATTATGAAATAATAATTCACAGCTTGGTAAAAGATGAGCAAAAATGCTAAAGAAAATAACAACTAAAAGTAACATCATCAGCAACAACAAAATTGGCCTAATGATAAGAGGCACAAAAATTCACTGAAGAAATTCATTCCTCAAGAATTAGAATTGGACAGTTGGAAGCTAATGACTCCATGAGACATCAGAAAACATCAAAAAAGAGTAAAATCAAGTAAAAAAAAATAGAAATGTGAAATATCATAAAAAAACAACTGACTTGGAAAATAGATGGAGGAGAGATAGTTTAAAAAAAAAAAAATTGGCCTACCTACCTGAAAACCATGATCCAGGAAAGAAATTCAAAGGATAAAATAGATATTGAAAGAATTTAATCACTCTCTGAAAGAGATCCCCAAGTGAAAACCATTAGGAATATCATAGCCAAATTTAATAGTCCTCAGGTTGAAGAGAAAATACTTCCGAAAGTCAAAAAGAAAAAAAATCAAATATGATAGAGTCACAGTCAGGATCACAGAAGATTTAACAGCTACCATATTGAGGGGCTTGGGATACAATATTCTGGAAGGCAAAGAAAAAAAATCTAAAATTCTCACCAAAAATAATCTATCCAACAAAAATGAGTCTAATCCTTCAAGAAAAAAAAAATGGGTATTTGATGAAATAGAGGACTTTCAAGCATTCCTGATGAAAAGACTAGAGCTGAATAAAAAAATTTGACTTTCAAACAAAAGACTCAAGAGAAGCATTAGAAAATAAACATGCAAGAATAATCATGAAGGACTCAATAAAGTTAACCTGTTTATATTACTATATGAGAAGATATCTAATTCCTAAGAACTTTATCATTATTAGGGCAGTTAAAAATAGTTTACCTAAACAGAGAGTTGATTATTTGAATAATCTCCAAAAAAAAAAAAAATGAAAGAGTGAAAAAGGGGGGGGGGTGGATTGAAAGAAGGGGGAAGGGAGAGGTAGAATGGAAAAAAAAATTTCTCACATAAAAGAGATGTGCAAGGAAGATTTTTTACAATGGAATAGAAAATGGGGGTGGGTGTTGAGCAATATTTGAACCTCACTTTCATCAAAATTAGTTCAAAGAGGAGAAATATATATATATATATATATATATATATATATATATATATGTCTGTGTATATACATACATACATACACACACATACACACACACAATTGTGTATAGAAATGTAGCTTAACCACCAGGGAAATGGAAGGATAAAAAGAAGAGAGGGCATAATAAAAGGGAAGACAGATTCTGGGATAGAGTGGTTAGAAGCAAAATAGACTTTTGAGGAGAGACAAGAGAGAAAGAGAGAGAGAGAGAGAGAGAGAGAGAGAGAGAGAGAGAGAGAGAGGAAGAAATAGAAAAAAATGGAATGGAAGGAAATACACAGTTAGTAATCATAACTGTAAATGTCAATGAGATGGGCTCACCCATAAAAAAGAAATGGATAGTAGAATGCATTAGAAACTAGAATCCAACAATAGGTTGTTCACAGAAAACATATTTAAAATAGAAGGATACATATTGATTTTTTAAAAAAAGGCCTGGGGCAGAATCTAATATTTTTCAGCTGAGGTAAGTAAGGCAGGGGTAGCCATCATGATCTTAGACAAAGACTAAATTAAAAGTGATAATCAGGGAAATTACATTTTTTTAAAAAGATATCATAGATATGAAGTAATATTAAAAAAATACAGCAATTTTCTCCAATAAAGGCTTCACTTCTCAAACATATACTGAGTATAGAACTGAGGCAAATTTATAAAAATAAGAGCCATTCACCAACTAATAAATGGTTGAAGGATATAAACAAGCAGTTTTTAGAAGAAGCAATCAAAGCTATTTATAGTCATAAGAAAATAATTCTCTAAATCACTACTAAATAGGGAAAGGCAAAGTAAAACAACTCTGACCTATCACCTCACACCTATCAGAAGTGACAAATACTGGAGAGGTTGAGGAAAAATAGGTAAACTATTAAACTTTAGAATTGTGAACTGATCTAACCATTCTGGAGAACAATTTGGAACTAGACCCAAAGGGCTATAAAACTGCAAAACTAGCTATTCCACTACTAGCTCTGCATCCTAAGAAGATGAAAGAAAAAGGAGAAAAGGCCACAACAATATGCACAGCAGCTCTTTTTGTAGTGGTAAATAATTGGAAATTGAGACGATGCTCATCAATTGCAAAATGACTGAGCGAGTTATGACATGATTGTGGTGGAATACTATTTAGCTATAAGAAACAATGAGGGAGGTACTTTCAAAAATAGGAAAAAAAAATGGCAAGACATATATGATTTTCAAATCCTGAAATCATGATAATCTGAAAACATGTTGATACTCATCTTATAGTAAGATAGAACAGTAGACTGAGAATCAGGATGCCTAAATTCTGGACAGGGGTTCTCCACCTGTGGGTCACGACCCCTTTGGGGGTCGAACAACCCTTTCGCAGGGGTTGCATAAGACCAAACTGAGACACTGCTCCTTTATCCGTCTCCAGGTGGGTCCACACACATGCAGATACACCGACATACGAGTATTAAAAGATCGTGTCATTAGGAAGGTTGAGAACCACTGTTCTACTAGAAAATTCACAATTCCCCTTCCATCCATCTATTCATTTGTTCATCCATTCATCATTCAACAAATATTTATTGAGCATCTACTCTGAACAATATACCATATTAGGTACTTGAAGATGATTTGAAAGTGTTAATTATACATTTCCGCCATTAGATTATAAATACCTTTAGAGTGGAAACCAAAAGATATGTCTATCAGCAACTCTAATGGAAGAAAGAGCTCATTCATTCATTCATTCATTCATTTAACATTTACTAAATGTGTATTGTGTATAATGTATCCATCCTAGAGTCCAACCCAAAATCACCTGACCCAGTCAAAACTATATCATCTAGATTCCCCTGAAAAATGCACCCACTGAGTTTTCCTCTGAGTAGATGTCTGTGTAGTAAGCCATCTTATCCTAGGCCAGTCTGGCACCTCATGTTTAAGAATGGAACAAAATGGTAAACTTGTAGAATATCTTAATAGAATGAAGCTCACTTAGTGATCTCAAGAAAAGAATATTCAGAAGAGGGAAGACACATCCTACAAAGATAGAGTTTTCATTCAGTCAGTTTCCCTGCCTCTTTGCTGTACACGATGGTGTAACACCATGCACCAACTGATTCCCAAAAGAATGCTACTGTGAACAGCTTTTAAGTTTCGGATTACACAGTATAGTGAACACTCTGTTTATTCCATTATAAATCAAGGCAAACATTCACAACAAATCACAATATAATATTCACAACTTTACATCTTATCACAGAAATTCACGACATAGTGTTGACAATACCTTAACATTAAAATGGCCACACAGTTTTCACTACAGTGGCCACAATATTTAGAACAAGGAACAAAAGAATAATCATCTGGTTTCCCTAAGGGGGAAACCCTCATTACTTAATCATTCAGTCAATTCACAATTCTATAATCAATACTTAACCATTCAATCAATTGACAATACAATAATCAATCTTTCACTCATGGGGGCAGCCATTAACTTAATCACTCTTCTAGCAGTCACTAAGTTTCATTAATCACTAAACACAATCATTAGAAAATAACACAAATCCTCCACCCCTTGGTGTCTAGCAAAC
>CM053585.1:197655565-197672073 GCA_028646515.1 Pseudochirops corinnae | reverse complement strand
GCAAGGTATGCTAGATTGCGAAACTAAGGGGGCCAGTAACAAGGGCTTATCAAACAGAAGACTGCTTTGCAAAACTAAGGGGGCTAGTAATAAGGGCTTAACTAACAGAAAACTGCTTGTTAGACTGTTCAAAACCAACATTCAAATCTTTTTGTATGTTTGTTTCTGTAGTGTAGAACTTTAGAGTTGGACCTTCATTTTGTAAATGAATGAGTATCCCTGCTCGAACATCCATAACAAATCCCTAACCATCCTCAATGTAAAGACTTCGAGTGAAGAGAGGTTGAGAGATGATTCATTCCAATTTTTAGACAACTATGGTTGTCATGAACTTTTTTGCTTCATATCAGGCTTAAATCTGTCTTTTTCTCACTTCTGTCCATTTTTGTCCTATTGGCTTCTATAGCCCAAGGAAAATAAATCTCTTTTGTGCATGATAGCCCTTCAAATGCTAAGCACAATAGTCATATTCTCCACTTTCTTCTCCTTTTCATAGCCATTATCTTCTAAATATTCCTTCATATATCCAATGCTAGAAGAGTCAGTAGAAGCCTTTTATTTAAACTCTCTCATTTAGAGTTTTAAAAAGTTTGCCCAAGGTTATGAACGTAGAGAATATTGGAGGCAGGACTCGGATCAAGAACCTCTGACATTAGATATAGTACTTTCTTCTTCTGTACTAGGGAGCCTCCACCCCTCATCTATACTCCTTTGATAACATCTAGCTTGTCAATAATAATGGCTTGACATGGTCCAACAATCCTAATTTTCATTCTGCACAGGTTCAAATCTTTTCTTCCTTCTTTCCTTCAAACAGGAATTAGTCGGCAGGAAGTCTGGTTTCTGATTTCCACAAAACTTCCCTAACGGGTCAGAAATGGGTGTTCTTGAGGTAACCTAATGGGTTATCCCCTACTGTGGCTCTGACCCATTTTCCTTGCAGTTCCTAAGCTGATCTACCTAGTCCCAAGAGTGGGGGAGTTTCTCTGAACTAGCAAGAAGATACAAGCACAACAACCCTGTTCCCTCCATTTGCAGTCATGGGCATGGTGAAAGAAATACATTGTTCACTTACCTTTTTAATAAAGGGGCCACCTGCTGACTCTCAGGATGGAGTATATTCTTATACCAATGACATATTCAAAGATGAAACCAAATACATACGGATTAAGTACTTCAATGAAACAGAAATTACAATTATAACTTTTTTTAAATAGAAGTGAACAGGTGGTGCTTTAAATCTATCCAAGATTAACCATTCAATACTTTAAGCACTCAGACAATGTTTATTATAGGCAGCATAATTATATATTCTTGGGAGGTTGTGTAATGTTGGATTTTCAAATTAGAATTTGGATCCAACTGCAGTTATCTACACTGTGCAGTTTGAATATACTTTATACTTTGAGTCTCTACTTTATTAGAGACTAAAAGCAACTTCATTTTTGAATCTAATGAGGGTGGCCCCTCAGAATGTGGTTCAAACATTTAAGAAGTCACCAATTAAAATTGGCTACCATTATCTTTGCATAAACTACTCTTAGAAAAAACAACAATAGTGATGATGACAAAAACAGAATTCTTATTGGGCTGAGGCATGAAGGAAACTGAAGTGGAAGCAGCTGAATTTTAACTCTAACTTTTGTTTTCCTTTGGATTTGGGTTATCAGTAGTGCTCAGTGGGTTTAGAAGGAATTATAACAACATCAGACAGTTCTGCTGGAAGAGTTATGGCTTTACATTTATTTTTTCTGAGAAATACAAGACATTTGGCTGTGAACTCCCTAATTTCCCTCTGAAATTATTGGTGAATCTTACATACCATGTCATTTTCTTCTTCTTTAAAAAAAAATGTTAATATCTTTTGTTTCTGCCTCACTTACATTTCTAATTATGTAGTTTCACCTTTTCTTACTTGAGAAACAACCTTAAGCACAAAGAATTTTAAAAAAAACACTTAGGGAAAACTAACCAAAATGTCAACCAAATCTGTCAATCTATGCAGTGTTCTAAATCATCCTTCATCTTTTCAAAGAAGGGAAGAAAGTGCATATTCTCATCTTTTCTCTGCAGCTAAGCTTGGTCATTATAATCGCACAACATTCACTTGTATTTGTTCATTCTTTTCCATTTCCCTTGTTGTAGTCTTTATATTATTTTCTTCATTCAGCTTACTTTGCTCTGCCTCAGTTAGTATGTCTTGTTATCTTATGTTTTGCCAATATTTATAATTTCTTACTATGCAGCAATGTATCATTCATTCTTACCTAATAATTTATTTGCCATCCTTTGGCATATAGTATCTATTTTGTTTCTAGGTCTTTCCCACCACACATTAACATACATACACGTATACGAATGATGGCATGAATATTTGTGTTTATGTCTATCTTCGACCTCCTATGTTGTGGTTACTTTTCTAGAAAAATCCCCAATTACTTTCTCTTATGAAAGTGGTAATTCTTGACTCCACCTACAACTATATAATGCACTATTGGTTTGTTAGAGTGCTTGTCTTTTTATAATCCCTCCAAAACTGACTATTCCCATCTTTTGGCTTTGTGGCATGTGAGTTGCAACTTATAATTATTTTTATTTGCATTTCTCTTATTATTAGGGATTTGGAACAATTTTTCATATTGCCTTCAATAGATTCCTTTGACAAATATTATTCATACGCTTTTGACCACTTAGCCATTGGGTGAATCTTGGTCTTGTGGAAGTAACACTTTATTTTCACACTCTTAAATGTATTTATTGTGAGCTATTATTAATTATTGTTAAGCACATTTGTATCTTATTATCCTACTGGTCTATAAATGCTGAAACAGGGCAGAGACTCTGGAACTCATAAATTGTATATTTACTTCAGTTTCTAGACCTCTGTCCTGCATGCAGCAAGTGTTTAATATATATTTAATGAATTTAATTGTTGCTTATGACAATCATAACATAAATTTTGAAAAATAAACCTTATATAATCTAGTCCATTCTTCCAACTAATGAATGCTCTTAACATCTTCTGTAACCTGTGGCCATCTAGTCACTCTAAGACGATATTCTGTCAAAGGGCAGTGATCTATGAAGAGTAAAATAGAAAAATTCCCATGCTTCCAAAAATATCTGCAATCAACTTTGGATCTGTTCTTAATATTATAACACAATATGCCTTTTTTTTTAACTTAGGTATATGGTAAATTTAATTATAAATTTTTCACCTATATGCCTCATAATGTTGCATATGCATTTGTTCTGTTTCTTGGAGATCAAAAGTATAACAGGAATAAAGTGATAATTAATATCTTAGTACTATATAAATGTGTTCAGTTTTGAAAGTCACGTTTCAGTAAATCAATGAATCAGCCAAAAAATCAGTGTTTCTTATAAAAATATTTTATTTTTCCCAATTACATGTAAAAACAATTTTTCATGTTTCTTTTTTTAAATTTTGTGTTCCAAATTCTCTCCCTGCCTTTTCCCCCTTTCTCCCTCTTTGAGAAGGCAAGCACAAAAAGAATTGTGATAAATATTTTTGTACATATGGAGCTCTATTCTTCTTTATCTCTTTGATATAAAGACCTGTTAGTGCTATTGTTAAATGAAAGGGTGTGCACATTTGATAGCCCTTTGTGCATAGTTCCAAATTATTCTCCAGAATGGTTGGATCAGTTCACGACTCTACCAATAGTGCATTAGTGTCCCAGCTTTTCCTCATTCCTTCCAACATTTATCATTTTCCTTTTCTGTCATATTGCCCAAAATGTGTGAGCTGGTACTTCAGAGTTGATTTAATTTCATTTTTCGAATTAATAGTGATTTAGAAAACTTTTTGATGTGACTATTGATAGCTTGCTTTGATTTCTTCTTCTGAAAACTGTTCATAACCTTTTTACCATTTTTCAATTGAGAAATGACTCATATTCTTATAAATTTGATTCAGTTTTCTGTATATTTGACAAATGATGCCTTTATCACAGAAACTTGCTATAAAAAGTTTCCCCAGTTTTCTGCTTTTCTTCTAATCTTGGCTGCATTAATTTCCTTTGTGAGGAAAAAAAAACTTTTTTAATTTAATGCAATCAAAATTAATTATTTTACATCCCATAATGCTCTCTATCTTTATTTTGGTCATAAATTATTCCCGTGTTCATAGATGTGACAGATAAACTGTTACATGCTTCTCCAATTTGGTTATGGTATGACCATTTCTGTATAAATCATGTATTCATTTTGACCTTATATTGATCTCTCTCTCTCTCTCTCTCTCTCTCTCTCTCTCTCTCTCTCTCTCTCTCTCTCTGTTTCTCTTTCTCTGTATCTTTCCACCCTGTCCCTTGTCAAAAGTGTTTTGCTTCTGACTACCACCTTTCCAATCCACCATCCCTTCTATCAACCCCCCTTCTTTTATTCACTTTCCCTCCTACTTTCCATAGAGTAAGAGAAATTTCTATTTCCAACTGAATATACATATTATTATTACCTCTTTGAGTCAATTATGATGAGAAGTGTTGCCTACCACCCTCCTGTCTTTCCCTCTACTATAAAAGTTATTTTACACATCTTTGTTATGAAAGAATTTAAACCCTTTTACCTCTCCTTTTCCACTTCTCTCAGTGCACCCTACTTTCTTACCACTTTTTTTTTTTGTATATCATTCTATCATATTAAACTCACACCTTTGCCCCTTGCCCTCTGTCTATGTATACTCCTTCTAACTGCCCTAATAATAAGAAAGTTCTTAGGAGTAGCAAGTATCATCTTTTCATGTAGGAATGTAAACAATTTAATCTTATTGAATCCCTTACAGTTTCTCTTTTCCTGTTTACCTTTTCATGCTTCTCTTGATTTTGTATTTGAAAGTTAAATTTTTTATTCAGATTTGATCTTTCCATCAAGAATAATTAAAGTCCTCTAATTAAATGTCCATTTCCCCCCTGAAGGATTATACTCAGTTTTGCTGGGTAGGTAATTCTTAGTTGTAATACTAGTTCCTTTACCGTCTTGAATGTCATATTCCAAGCCCCACAATCCTTTAACTTTGAAGCTGCTAAATCTTGTGTTATCCTAACTGTCTCTCCACAATATTTTAATTGTTTCTTTCTGGTTGCTTGCAATATTTTCTCCTTGACCATGGAGGTCTGGAATTTGGCTATACTATTTCTGGGAGTTTTCATTTTTGGATCTCTTTCAGGAAATCATTGTTGGATTCTTTTAATTTCTATTTTACCCTCATATTCTAGGATATCAGGGCAGTTTTTCTAGATAATTTCTTCAAAAAATGATGTCTAGGCTTTTTTTTTTGTTGATGTCTTTCAGGTAGTCCAATAATTCTTAAATTATCCCTTCTTGATCTATTTTCTAGGTCAGTTGTTTTTCCAAAGAGATATTTTACATTTTCTTCTATTTTTTCATTCTTTTGATTTTGTTTGATTGTTTCTTGATGTCTCATAGAGTCATCAGCTTCTACTTACCAAAATATATTTTTAAGGAATTCTTTAGTGAATTTTTGCACATCTTTCCCCATGTGGTCAGTTCTGCTTTTTAAGGAGTTCTTCTCTTCAATGATGTTTTATGATTCTTTAACCATTTGACTTATTCTGTTTTATTATGGTGTTATTTTCAGTATTTTTTGTGTCTCCATTACTGAGCTATTGACTCTCTTTTCATGGTTTTCTTACATCCTTCTCATTTCTTTCCATATTTTTTCCTCTATCTCTCCTATTTGATCTTAAAAATCTTTTTAGAACTCTTTCAGGATGTTTTTTTTTTTTTTTTGCTTAAGGCCAGTTCACCTTTTTCTTTGAGGTTTTGCATATGACTCTGTGACATTCTTTGAGTTTGTATTTTAATCTTCCCTTTCATCATAGCAATTTTCTATAGTCAGGTCACTTTTTGCTTCTGTTCATTTTTTCATTCTATTTCTCAACTTATAAGTTGATGTTAAATCTGGGCATCCCCTCCTGCGGTGGAAGCTTCCAAGCTTGAGTTTTTTTCATACTCCTTTGTTTCAGAGCTAGTCCTTGAACTCTGCTTGTCATCATTGCTTTTAGATTGCAATCTGGAACCACATATGAGCAATGCAACAGAGTCCTGAACTTAGTGCCAGCAAAGGGTCCCCAAAATCTTTTTCTGACCAATTGTCTGACCCTGTTACCAACATGTGGTCTGAAAACTCCAGAAAAAAAAAAAAGCTACTCCTGCTGCTGATTCAGTTACTTTCACAGCCTGCTGCTGGTTTGCTGGTACATGGCCTGCTCACTCTTATGCCACTGAGACAGACATTTCTTGCCAATCTTCTAATTTGTCTTGGGATGGAAAATTGTTCCACCCCATCCTTTTGTTGGTTCTGCCATTTCATAATTCACTTTGAGGCATTATTTTAAATTTGTTTGATGTGGAATTTGAGAGAATTCAGTTGAGAGTCTGCCTTTATTCTACCATCTTGATTCCACTGAAAATGAGCATTTATTAGGCACGTACACTGTGTGATTAAATGTACTAAAGACTTGAGATACAAAGACAAAAATGAAATAATTTCTTCTCACAAGGAATTCAGAGCTATAGAGACAGTATGTATATACATACAAATATATACACACTAATACAATATAATATAACATCACAATATGATATAATACAATATGAGACAATGTGTGTGTATACATCAAAAAAATATCATGTAGACAATTCCAAAGGATCCATGATAAAAAATGCTATCCACCTCCAGATAGAGAACTGATGAACTCTGGGGTGCAGATTGAATATTGTTTTCACTTTCGTGTATGTGTGTATGTGTGTGTGTGTGTGTGTGTATGTGTGTGTGTGTATTCTTTTACAACATTGCTAATATGGAAAAAAAAATTATACAATTGGCATGTTGAGGATATTTGAGACCACACCAAAAAACTTAGAGCATTGCAAATATTGAAACTGAAGAATACTTTTAGAGCACACAATTACTATTTTCAAATTATTTTAAGGGATTTCATGTGGAAGATGTATCAGATTTATTTTGCTTTGCCCCGTAGAATACAACTATTCTAGTATAAATGGGAGGAAGTTGTAGAGAGGTGGGTTAAACTTGGTATAAGTGAAAGCAAAGAAACAAGCAAACAACACTTATTAAGGCTTAAAACTACACAAAAGTGGGATTGGATTCCAGAGGTAGCAAGTTCTACATCAATAGAGGACTTCATGTAGAGGGTGGATTAATCACTTGGAAAGGATGTTGTAGACTTGGGAGCTTTTGTTCACATCAGGGTTAGACAGAGTTAACCCTAAGATTTCTTCCAATTCAGATTCTGCTTCTGTGGTTTGAAGTCCATGTTCAAAGAGCCTTAAGTTTTATAATATTTTTCTTCATTTTTTTCCAATTTAAGCAAAATGACCTTCCTAATTAGACTGGTCATCACTCACTATTTGACCACCTCACTTTACTTCACAGCATCACTAGAAACCTGCTTCCATTTCTCAAGGAAAATAAAAAGCTTCAGGAAATGAAATATCTTTTAATGCAAAGGAAGTGAATAGGCAGCAGTGTCAAACATATATTCATTTATTGCTTGTTTTAGTTTTTTAATCCACACAAAAATTAAATAATGGTTAAGGGGAAATTGATTGGTGCTATAAATGAGTGAATGGATGAGAAAACATTTATTTATTAAGTGTCTACTCTAAGCCAGGCATTGTGGTAAGTGTTAGGGACACACATGTTAACAATTGAGATAATGCAGAAGTATCAGGGCACAAAGAGAGACAAAAACATTATGTCCTCCCTTGGAAGTTCACATCCTAATGGAGGAGACAGCATATCTACACACATAGAAGATACAGTATATACAGTGTAAATGGAAGATTATCTGAAAAAGAAGATACTAGCTAACAATAAGGGTGGAATGAGGGTAGGTGGAGAAGACCTCTTGCAAAAAGGTGAGATGTAGGCTGAATTTTTAAAGGAATCCAGAAGGAAGAGAAGAAAAGGAAGAGCATTTCAGGCACAGTGGACAGCTATTAAAAAGCCACTGAGTCAGGAGAGTAGCCAAGTTTGAGGAATAAGCAAGCAGGTCAAGGTTATTGGAATATAAAGTATGAAGAGGACAAAATATGAAAAAAAATAAGGTATGAAAGAATCATACTGTGAAGGGCTTCAAATGCTAACCAGATTTTATACTTGAGTCTGGAGGTAATATGAAACCATTGGACTTTAATGAGTTTGGGGTTCACATGATTGAATTTGAAGTCTTAAATTGGCATGGGAAGAGAATTGAGGCATGGAGACTAACCAGAAAGCTATTACACTAGTCTTGATATGATGTGATGAGGGCTTTCACTAGAGTGGTGGTGGTATGAGCATGGAGAAGGCATATACAACAAATGTGAAGGGAAAAGTGATATGATCTGACAACAGATTGTACATGTGGCATAAAGGTAAATAAAGAGTAAAGGACACCAGAGTTGTAAGACTGGAGGACTGGGAAATCAGATGTGCCCTCAACAAAAATACAAAAGAGAAAAGAAAAATTTTGGATAAAGATGAGTTCTGATTTGGACATTTTGTATTCTATGTGGTAGTTAATTCATGATATAAAAATGACAGCAATGGGAGACTGAGAGCAATTAGGACTAAATATGGATCTGGGAATCATTTACATAGGTATAATAATTGAACCTTTGGTGCTAATGAGAAGACCAATGATAAAGTATAAAGGGAGAAGAGAAGAAATAACAAGACAGAGCCTTGGGAGAAAGGTGTGACTACTAGGGAGGACTTGGATGAAGATCCAGGAAAGAAAATTGAGGCGTATTCACAAAGTAGGAGGAGAAGCAGGAGAGATAAGCAGCATTTAAACATAGAGACGAGAGAGACTTCTGGATAGGAGGGTGATCAACAGTGTCAGATTTACAGAGAGGTCAATAAGGATGAGGACTGACAAAAGGCAGTTCCATTTGGGTATTAAGAGGCCGTTGGGAACTTTTGAGTGAGCAGCTGAGGTCAAATGATGAGGTCGGTAGTCAGGTTGCAGAGGGTTTAGAAATGAATGAGAGGAGAGGAAGTTAAGGTACCTAGTGTAGAAGTGAAAAGGAAGGAGAGATATAGTGCAATAGCTAGTGTGTGTGTGTGTGTGTGTGTGTGTGTGTGTGTGTATGTGGTCAGATAAAGGGAGGGAATTTTAAGGAGTCTCTTCCTTTTAAGTGCTCACATTCTAATAAAAGGACACAACACATCTAAAAGACTGGAGGTGATGACGGTCATTTTAGTCTAGTAGGCTGTCAGAGATTGTGAGTGGAGCCACGTCCTTTTTGGTGTAGTGTTAGGACTGATTTGATTACCCTTTCCAGAGCAAGAGAAAGGGCTGAGGTCTTTGTCTTTGTGAGCAGGGTACATAGCAAGATGCCAAGTAGTGCTTGAGGGATGGCTGGAGCATGGTCTGCAATTATATATAATGAATTAAGTGATTTTGCATTTACTCATTCACTCAGAAAACAAACATTTATTTTGTACAATATAGCATTCCCTATATAACATTTTAAATTACCATCAAATCCATAACCATATTTTAGGTTAACTACTCACCTTTTTATTCACCACACTCACATTTATTTTTTCCTCCACCCACAAGAACTTGTTGATTTTTTTTTTTTGGTGTTTCCCCCAATATATTTCTAGTGTTCAAAGACTGGACAGGAGATGATTTCAAGAAAGGAGTTGATTATACTTTCCTCTCTGCAGACTGTAGGGGGAAAAAAGGGTTTGTTGTTTATTTTTTTTGCTTTTGGAGGGCAATTGGGGTTAAGTAACTTACCCAAAGTCAAATGGCTAGTAAGTGTGTCAAGTGTCTGAGGCCACATTTGAACTCAGGTCCTCCTGACTCCAGAGCCAGTGCTCTATTTACTGCACCACCTAGCCGCCCCAGATTCTGTAATAGATACTTGTGCACATGCCTAAGACTCCAAGAATAGCCCCTCCTGTACCATCACCATCCCTACCGTTTCTGTGGCAATTATTTCCTTCCATTTTTCGTTTGAGGGAGCAGAAGAGAATGTGTTCTTTCCTATGTGCATAAAATTCTGTTACCCTAAGAGGATCTTTCTGTAACTCTGTGCTTTAATGGTAATGGAAATTTGATCCTGACGGGGCACAGATTTATTTGTAATCATATAAGTTGGATTCATCAGCAAAAGAACAATTGCTCCTAATTAATATGTCAAAATCTGAATCATTTCCATGGTTCCAGTAGTGCAGATTCCGAGCTGCTGGTCATTTCTTCTAGAAGATAATTACTGAAAACATTACACGTCTGTATTTCTACAAGTCTCTATTTCTCCTGCCTTTCTACCCTGCAGTTCTGAAACATGCAACTACTTGGGGAATTGAAGAAGACCTCTAGCACCAGCAGGTTGGCAGGAAAGATTTGGGCACTTCTGAAATAAATGGTCATAATTTTCTCACAGAAATCCTAGTGGAAAAATACTCTTTGAGGGCTGAGTTTTGCTCCAGAAAAGACAATAGGCAATGTGCTTATGTTCCTTTCATGGCTCAGCATTTACAGGACAGGCTCAACTCTTCTTCATTTTGAAGTAAACTGAGTTTTCACTATTGTAGTTTTATTCTACAATGTTAAAAAGTTAGTACAGAAAACAAAGTTTCACATTTTTTCTTAGGGATTTTGATATATGATGAAAAATTTCTAGCTTCGAGAGGAATCAGCTGGTTCATGGGCAAATAATAGCTTAATGCTGACAACATTTCTACCATTTTATCCACGTTGGTTTCTATCGATGTCAAAATGTTCGTTCATACCTTATGGATGGGAATCTCTATCAAAGGTCTCCAGAATGACTTACGAGAATATATTCCCACTGTGTCTTTCTTTTATTGCCTTCTAAAGTCTTTCTGACTAGAAGATTTTACCATACCTTTTTAAAAGACAATATTTATAGAATTTCAGAGTTGGAACTGAACTCAAAGGTCATCTACTCCACTCGTCCCTCCCCCCCCCCCTCATTAAAATATACCAGACAAGGGTGAATCCAAGATGGGGGAGCACAAGCTAGAACCCAGCTGAACTCTCCTAACATTATCATTCAAAAAACTTTAAAATAATGTCTCAAATCAAATTTTGGACTGGCAGAGCCAACAAAAGGTTAGCAGGAAATATTTATATAGAGCAAGACCACTTAGGAGAGTCACAGGAGAGGTCTTAGACACCAGGGTGGGTTCAGGCCTGGAGTGTGGTAGAAGAACCAGAAGTAGGGCTTGGAGGCAACCATGACAGCATTGGTAGCAGTGTCAACTTCAGTAGCTTTTAGCCCGGAATCAGTAAGGGATTTGAACAAATGGTCAGAAAGAGATTACAGGGGACCCTTTGCTGGCATTGGGTGTAGCTAGCACTGATTGTCTATATTGGCCATCTGCAATTCTGAGTTATAGTACAGAGGGGAAAGGAGAACTTGTGATCAGTCATAAGGGAGCAGGGACCCCAGTCTTAGTTCTAGGGCAGGGGTGGGGAGCTTGCGGCCTTGAGGCCACATGTATCCTTCTAGGTCCTCAAGTGCTACCCTTTGTATCCAAGTTTGACAGAACATATACTTTTATTAAGGGGATTTGTTTTGTGAGGTTTGGATTCAGTAAAAGGGCTACTCCACATGTGACTTGGAGGCCACAGGTTCCCTTCTCCCACTCTAGGGCCAAGAGGAATACTCATACTTGTGGCTGCAAGTAAACAGAGATCCTTCCTCGGTAAAGACCAGAGTACTGACCAGAAGAGCAGTGGCCATACTCCTGCCCAGGTCATACCATCTTGGAAGCACTGAAAACTTGAATGTACCCAGAACTAGCTTTGAAAACAGCAGAACAAAAAATCCTGAAGCCTGAGACAGTGTCTCCTCACCCCTAGGTGAGAAGAACCCAACTTTAACATAAATTTCAAAGTCAAGAAATAGACTGGGAAAATGCGCAAACAATATGTTTCTAAAATTGTTATCGGTAATTGGGAAGTTCATGAGAAAGATTGGGGTAAACCTGAGTAGATATGGCTTTAAAAAGTAAAACTGTTTAGGAACAGCTAAAAAAAAAGTAATTATACAAATGAGCTGTGAGAGGAAGAACTGACACAGAGGAATTAGATAGTGGAGGAGGGCTGTTAGTTCTGGAAACCTACTCTCATCAGGAATGGGTTCAAGAGGGAACAATATATACATATGTGTGTGTGTATGTGTGTGTCAATATGTATATGTATGTATGTATATATATTTATATATACATATATATAATAGTATGAAAATCTTCTAAATGCAGAAAGAAATAAAATGCTAATGGGATGAGGAGAACAGAGAGGATAAGGGAGGGATCTCTAGAGGGCAGAATGGGGGAATAGGTCAAAGAGGAAGACAGAATAGTGTTTACCTTTAAGGGAATGGGAGGATAAGGGAGGGATCTTTGGAGGGGGATTAGGTTAAGTAATAATAGGGCAACATAGGAGCAGCTAGGTGGCATAGTAAATAAAGCACTGGCCCTGTAGTCAGGAGGACCTGAGTTCAAATCCAGCCTCAGACATTTAACACTTACTAGCCATGTGACCTTGAGCAAGTCACTTAACCCCAATTGCCCCTCCAAAAAAAAGGCAAAAAAAAAAAATAATAGGGCAATATAACAGGTAGAAGTAAAGTAGAGGAGTCAAGAGGTATAGGAAGTAAGAAATATGCACAAACATAAAAAAAAAGATCAGGAGTAGAATTTGTTAGGGAAAGTATATGTCTATATATGTATGCATGTGTATATATGTATATGTGTATATACATATCTGTATCTGTACACAAATATATCTGTGCTTAATTGTAGCCTTCTGATGGAATGAAGAAAGGGAGAAAGAACAAAGTGAAAAAGTGCTCAGCAGAGAACAAAAGAAAACTTACAAGGAAGCAAGGAAAAGATGGACAGCTCTCAATATAATATATATTATTTGTTATATAGGATTACTTGAAATGGAAATTTATTCCTACATATTTTGAATCCTCTCATGTTCTGTTATGCACATGGGATGCTTTTTTTCTTTTCATATTTTGTGCTTAAGTTTCAATATTTAAGTTTATAATATATTTCTTTGTCTTTTCTCTACTATGTACTAAGGTTTTAGTATTTAAGTCTATAATAAAAAGCTGAGAGGTTCCCCTTGGAGTTTTGTTGATGTTTTACTTTGAAAGGATCTGAATCTACTTTTTGTATCTGGTTCTTTTCTCAGTATGTGAAGTATTGTTGTCTCTAGTTTTGGCCTCCTTGCTTAACTTTTACAGGTTAAGACCAAGGGTGTGGCTTATATCTACATCACCTATGATTTAATCAATCATTCTCAAATTAGTATCAGTCAGTGCTGGGCCATCTCCAGTTGTTCTGATCTATATCTGGGCACTGGATCCAGATGATTCCTGGAGGAGAAAATGAGGCTGGTAGTCACCACTTTGTACAGCCCCCCTTAACTTAAATCTAGTTCATTTGCAAATCATGGCATCATCTTCCTGATTTTGTGATCGTTTTTGAAAATGAAGGACAAGTCACCACCACAAAAAAATAAACACATAAATTTTAAAAACCCTCACACCTCTCATAAATGACAACTGTTGGAAGGGATGAGGAAAAATAGACACATTAATAAACTGTTGGAGTAGTGAACTAGTCCAACTATTCTGGAGAATAATCTGGAAATCTGTTCAAAAGGCTATCTAACTATGCATACTCTTTGATCCTGTAATACCACTACTAGGTCTGGATCCCAAAGAGATCAAATAAAAAGGGAAAAGACACAGATGTATAAAAATAACAGCTCTTTTTGTGATGGCAAAGAATTAAAAAGGTGGGGGATGCTCAGTCGTTTGAGGAATGGCTGAACAAGCTGTGGCACATGATCATGATGGAGGACTATTACACCGTAAGATATGACAAGGGAGGTAGTTTCAGGAGGGAAAAGAAAAAGTATGACAAGACCTACATCAACTGATGCAAAGTGAAGTTAAAAGAATCAGGAAATAATTGTGCACAATAACAGCAACATAAAGGCTTGGCTACTCTTATCAATACAATGATCCAAGACAATTCCAAAGGATCGATGATGAAAAAAGGTTAATTTTTAACAAAATTTTATAACTGTTACCTCCAGAGAAAGAACTGAACTCTAAGTGCAAATTGAATTATAATTTTGTCACTTTTTTTACTTTAAAAATGTGATTAATATGGAAATATGACCTGAATGATTTCACATGTATAATTGATAATATTTTCTTGCTTTTTCAGCAAGTCTAGGAGTGATAGGAGGGAGGGAAAGAATTTTGAACTCAAAATTTAAAAAGAAAAGACTATTAAAATAAATTAAAAAAAGAAAAAGAAAACATGCTAGACAAGGAGTCATCCAGAATCTGCTTGAAGCCTTCCAGTGTATGGCTATCCTTTAGTTTTTGAGGCAGTTTAGTCTACCTCCAACTCATCTCCAAACCTGTAAAAATTTTTTCTGAATTTTCTTATTTGTGTTGTAGTTACCACCATTCTTTTAGTCGCCTAAGTTTATAACTTCAGTCTTATCATTAACTCCTCCCTCTCTCTTATCCCACAGAGTCAAACAGTTTCCAAATCTTGTAATTTCTACCTCACATCTCTCACATTTGCCCCTTCTCTCCACTGGCTTAGGCACTACCATAGTTTGCCTCATCAGCACTTACCTGGACAATTCAATACCCTCTCTGTTTTATAATTACTCACCCTTAGGCTAATTTCATTGTTCTTATACAAAGTCCCCAAACCCACACATATGACTTCCAAACTCAGTAATCACACTCACCAACTCTTTTTTTATTGGTGTTGTACAAAATCATTCTCAGAACACACTACTCTTTCTAATCTCATTTGAACACACATATTATTCAGTAAAAACAGAAGCTCACTGTAGTCACCAACTCCTTCCACACTCTTAGTTCCTAGGCCAATTGCCATTCCATGTACTCTAGCCCAGAAAATCCTTACTATTACTCCTAAATAATCCTCACAGAATTGTCATCCAACTCTTTCCTGCAGCTTTCCTCTTCCATGTCTTTCTTATTTCCTCCAACTTCATTTCTAATACTCTTAATCCATGCCAAGATAAGGTATTATAGTAGAACTTTAACAAAAGTGATATTTAAGAGTTTCAATGGCAGATTGGTGCTAATCTGCATTAGTAGGGGGGTGTTTCATCACCTTGAGCTACTTGCATCAATGAAGTCACAGGTATAGTCTTTAAAAAAAAAATCAAAGGCTGTGTAACATCGATAGTCTGGCATCTGAATCATATTAACTTATCATTGCCTCCAGGCATTTCTCTATGACTATGCAAGTTCCTGGTCTCTTCATTTTTTTTTCTTTATATTTTTAGCATTCAGGACAGTTCCTGGCACATAGAAAGTATATAATGAGGCCTATTCAAAGTAAGACAGTATCACAGATGATAAAATAGAAAAATTTTGATTATATGGAATTGAGAAGGTTTTTTTTTTCCCAAATGGGTGAGAGAAAAAATCTTTGCAGTAAGTGTCTCTGATAATGGGTTCATTTCTTAGCTACATAAGGAACTGATTCAAATGTGCAAGAAAAAGAGCCATTCTCCAATTGATAAATGATCAAAAGAGGTGAACAGGCTATTTTGGGATTAAAGAATCCAAGTCACCAACAGTCAGGTAAATATGCTTCAGATAGTTAATAATTAGAGAAATGGAAATTAAGCAGCTCTGAGGATCCAACTCATACTGATGAGATTTGCAAAGATGGCAGAAAGGGAAATTGATAGATGTTGGAGGGATTGTGGGAAAAGGCACACTAATGCACTTTCTTGAATAACTGGAAGGAGTTTCCATAGCAAGAATTCCCTCACACAGATGAAATCACAGGTATGGACCAAAAAGCAAACAATAAAATAAACCCTCAAATAATCACATATGTAGAGAAGCTTTTACTTTTGTAGAGACTTTAGAGATTACAAACCTAAAGTTTTGTTGAGATCCTGAAATTAATTTAACTATTTGAAGCAGATTTTCAAAAAATCTCTGTTTCAGTGCAGGCTTGATGAATAAAACTTCCTGAAGCACAAAGATTATGGAATTATCCTTTTAGGTGGTGAAGTCCTTCACAACACAGATTATCTTTTGCCTTTCTTTCATTCCCTAGTGTTTAATACTGTGAATGATGCATAATAGGCACTTAATAAGTATTTATTGATTGCTACTTGAATTGATTAATTTAAACTGGGCTGAGAGCTCTTTTTTTAAAAAATAAATTAATTTATTTATTTTCTTGTTTACATCATTCATTTCCATGAGATTTTGAGTTACAAATTTTCTCCTCATCTTTCCCCTACCCAGCACCTCAAAACAGCTATCCCATGCATAACCCCTCCCCCAATCTGCTCTCTCCTATATCCTCTCCCATCGCCCCTCTGACTTTCCGGTAGGGCAGGATGGACCTCCCTACCACAGTGCCTGTGTATCTT
>CM053585.1:197630497-197655065 GCA_028646515.1 Pseudochirops corinnae | reverse complement strand
AGATCCAGGACAGACAATTTAAAAATTATTGGACTACCTGAAAGCCATGATCAGAAAAAGAACCTAGAAATCATCCTTCAAGAAATTCTCAAGGAAAATTGCCCTGATATTTTAGAACCAGAGGGCAAAATAGAACTTGAAAGAATTCACCAATCACCTCTTGAAAAAGATCCCCAAAAGAAAACTCCTAGGAATGTTATAGCCAGGTTCCAGAGTCCTCAGATCAAGGAGAAAATATTACAGGCTACCAAGAGGAAGCAATTTGAATACTGTGGAAACACAATCAGGACAACCCAGTTTCTAGCAGCTTCTACTTTAAGGGATTGGAGGGCCTGGAATATGAGATTCCAGAAATCAAGGAAGCTAAGATTAAAACCAAGAATCACCTACCCAGCAAAATTGAGTATAATGTTCTAGGGGAAAATATGGTCATTCAGTGAGGTGGAGGACTTCCAAGCATTCTTGATAAAAAAAACCAGAACTGAATAGAAAATTTGACATTCAAATAGAAGAAGCATGAGGACATAAACATGGAAAAGAATTCATAAGGAACTTATCAAAGTTGAACTATTTACATGCCAACATGGAAAAATGATAATTGTAACTTATGAAACTTTTCTCAGTATGAGGCTAAGTGAAGGGAATATAAATGTATGTATATGTATACATACACATATGTCTATTTAGGAGGGTACATATATGTTTATGAATACATATTTGAGTGTATGTATATATGTGTACATAGACAGAGGCACAGGATCAATTGAATAGGAATGGATGATATTTTAAAAGGTAAAATTGAGAGGTAGGAGAGGAATAGGAGAGGAGACAGGAAGAGACAGAATGGGGTTAATCATCTCATATAGAAGAGGCAGGGGATGACTGTTACAATGGAGGGGAAGAACAGGAAAGCAAAAGGGAATGGGTCATCCTTACTCTCATTGAATTTGGCTTAGGGAAGGAATGACGTACACTCTAAATGGGGTATCTTGGCCTAAAGGAGAGTAGGGGGAAGGGCATGAGAGGGGGGAGGATAGAGGGGAGGGCAGGTTGGGATGAAGGGTTGTTAGAAGCACACATTTCTGTAAAGAGACAGGGACAAAGTAGAGAATAGAGCAAGTGGGGGGCGGGATAGGAAGGAGGGAAATATTGTCAGTCTTTCACAATATGTCCATTGTAGAGATGCTCTGCATAACTACATATGTACAGCCTATATTGAATTGCATGTCTTATCAGTGGGGGTGGGTGATGAGGGAGGAAGCAAAAGAATCTAGAATTTAAAGTTCTATAATCAAATGTTATAATATATATATGTATATATGTATATATCATTATTATTATTAATTACATGCAACTGGGAATTAAGATATACAGGCACTGAGGTAGGGAGATACATCTTGCCCTACTGAAAAGTCAGAGGGATGATTGGAGAAGACATAGGAGAGAACAAATTGGGGGAGAGGGTATACAGTGGGTTCGCTGTTTTGGGGTGGTGGGTAGGGGAAAGATGAGGAGAAAATTTGTAACTCAAAATCTTGTATAAATGAATGATGTAAACTAAAAATAAACAAAAGTTAATTTAAAAATATTTCAGGGAAAATTCGTTGCTCAGAAATGGAGATTAGCGGAGAGGATTCTGGAAAGATTGCAGAGTAGTTCAGAAAATTCTAAGCTCTCAAGATCCTCCCTCACAAAAGAATTAAAATATCACTTTAGGATGAACAAAATGTGAGTGGAGATAAATAAGAACAGGGGCATAACCAAGGTCTTCCTGTGACAGTTTGAGAAATTCAAGAGAAAAATCCCAGAAGAGGTTTGGTCCCTGTGAAGAGTAAACAGTTCCAAGTAGGTTCTGTTTTAACAGCAAGTGACCTCTTAAACAACAAAGGGCAAGCCTTGGGGTTAGTTGATTTGAGAGGTTGCCCCAGCCCCAGCCACCAGAGCTTTTATCCTGATAGTGAGGGGAGTTGGGTGTCTGAGCACAGACAGATTGAGGGAACTTCTGTGGACCAGGAACACCAGAGCCAGCTGTACTTTGAAGAAAAGGGGGGAGGGAGTGGAGAAAGTAGGGGGAGAAGGAACCAGCACACAACTGCTGAGTGCAGAAGCAGTGGGGTAGAAAGTCCCTGACTGTGGGCACTTATAAGAGGCTGGAGGTTTGGCTTTGGTTGCGGTCTAGAGGGGAGAACTGAAGATCTGGGGCAAGATTCACCATTTGCCATATCCCAGAGGTAGAGGTGACTACAAATAACTAAGCTATCGCCACATACACACACACACACACACACACACACACACACACACACACACATGATCCACTGGCAAAGGAGAAAGACTGCAACTACAGAAACCTATTATGGGAATAGAGATCACAGGGGTATAAAAATCCATCTTCTTCTACAAAAAAGTAAGGGAGGAGGTTTGTAGAAGGATATAAAAGAGAATAGATTGGGGGTATTCAGTGTGCTTGCTATCTTGGGGGGGGGTAGGGGAGAGATGGGGAGAAAATTTTTAACTCAAAATCTTGTGGAAATGAATGTTGAAAACTAAAAAATAAATAAACTTCCCTGTCTTCCCTTTGGGTTACATATGTAGAGGGGAATACATGAAACAATAACAACAAAAAAAAATAACCAACTTTCTTTTTCTACTCATGCCACTGAGAATAAAATAAAAATTATTCCTTAGAAAAAACAAAAACAAAAAAAAAACCATGATTAAACGAAATACGAATCATGAAAAAAAAGAGAAGAGAAAGTGAAACATCTTATAAGAAAAACGACAGATTTGGAGAATAGATCAAGAAGAGAAAATATAAAAACAATTGGACTAACTGAAAATTTGGATAAAAAAAGAATCTTGATACAATAAAAGAAGAAATAATTACAGAAAATTGTCATGAAGCATTAGAACAAAGAGGGGAAGTAGAAATAGAAAAAATCCATTGTTTACCCACTTACAAGTGATCCTATGAGGAAGACTCATAGGAATATCATAGGCAAATTACTGAAATCCACAACTCAAACTATTACAAGCATCAAGATTAAAACAATTTAAATATGATGGTGCCACAATTAGAATTACACGAGACCTAGCAACAGAAACATTAAAGGACAACAGGTCTTGAACACAACATATAGAAGAGCAGAAGAACTGGGACTCTCGCCAAAAAATATCATACCCTACAAGGTTAACTATTATCTTGAATGAAAAAAAAGGACATTTGATAAATTATCAAATTTTCAAGACTTTGTTAAAAATAATCCTGAATTTAATAAATGATTCAACATACAAGAACCAATATAAATATAAAGTACCTACAAAAATGGATTATAAGGGATCCATAAGGACAGACTATTTACTTTTTATATATGTAAACTGTAAAATTTATGTCTAAGATTCTTATTAATAATTGGGTAGTTTATAAGAAAGATTGGGGAAAACTTGTACATGATATAAATTTAAAAAGTAAAACCCTTTAGGAATAATTAAGAAGAGTAATTATTTTATACAAGTGAGGTACAAGAGGAAGAACTGATACATAAGAATTATATGGGGAGGAGGGCTGGTAGTTCTGGTAACCTACTTTCGTTGGGAATGGGTGTACGAGGGAACAATATGTATATATTGAAAAGAGTAGAGAAGTTTTCTAAATTCAGAAGAAATAAAATAGTAGAGGCATAGGAAGGGGGGGAAAGACAAGGGAGGGATCTTTAAAGGGGAGGATGAGATAATAGTTACCTATTACCTATATACCTATAGCAAT
The DNA here is from genome assembly GCA_028646515.1 of Pseudochirops corinnae. Taxonomy (NCBI): domain Eukaryota; kingdom Metazoa; phylum Chordata; class Mammalia; order Diprotodontia; family Pseudocheiridae; genus Pseudochirops; species Pseudochirops corinnae. The sequence continues at coordinate 197,651,299 of CM053585.1, read as the reverse complement.
ATAGAAGGGTATTTAGATTTATAGGAATGGGAGGGTAGGAGAGGGATCCTTGAGATGAGGTCAGACTCCAGTTTATAGTGCCTTTCATTGTGGCTCTGCCCAAACCTTTGTTACTAGCTTGGCTTTCCATTTCCCATCTATTTCCCACCCTTGAGCCTATCAAAATATCTATGCCCAAATCAACTGTTACCTGACCTCATTAAGTCCTTCTGAAGACACTCCCCAGACTCATTACTGGAGTCTCACTTCATCTCTTGGAGGGCAATAGGCAAGTCATAGGAGGGCAAGGTAGTGGATCAAAATAAAGTACAGGAGGCAGGCAGAAAAGGAAACAAGATATACATATATATAAGATCAGGATCAGGAGTAGAGAAATGGAGATTAATTTGGTAATAATATATAAAGATATTTCATGACATCTAAAAAAGGATAAAATAGAAAAATGATCATTTTAATTAGGTAATTAGAACAATTGTATCTGTTTTTGTTAATCTACAAAGAGAAATAAGTTTAATGAGAACCCTAGAACACTATTATTTTTTAACTTCTGAAAAGCATACTAGTAATGTTTAAAACTGAAAAAAAGTTCTGACCAACCGTTACTATAGGAACCCAAATCTCTCTTTTATTTTGTTAATAGTGAATTATCATGTATTCTTTTAAACCAAAAATGTTAACCTTTAAAACTATATTCAGAAAACAGAATTAACACAATGAAAATACATGGAAATCAATTTGACTAATAGTGTCTATAGTTTTCTAAATCAAACTTTCTTTTAAGTAACTAAATCAACTGATTCTTGCATGGGCCTCACAAAGAGTTGAATAGAAGTTTGGTAAAACTGACACTTGGGGTAGTCATTGATTCCTTGCCCTTGGAAATAAAATAACGGAATAGCTCTGACCTTCCTATTATAAAAATCCCCAATATCTATTCTAGTGCTTGAACACCATAGGCCCTTAATAAATATTGGTTGATTGAATAATGAGGAGAAAATTGAAAACTCAAAAAGCTTTTGACACTCACCAATGCGTTTCCCTTTCAGACATAGGCTACATATATGCAAAAACAAAACAGCTAGATGCACTCATTGCTTTGCTTCACTCAATTAACTGGTTTGTGGAAGCAAAATGGAAATGGTAGCAACCTTAAATAGTTGTGGCAAATAGAAATCTGAAAATTTATGGAAATAAGCTTCCTTCTGTGAAGGATCTTCCTTCATTGTTGTCTATTACTAAGCACAGTGGTGGTGATGTTAATGGTGATAAGGAAGAGGAGAAAGAGAAAAGGAAAGAAAAAAAGGAGGAGGAGGCAGATGACAATGACAAAGAATATGGTTATTAGACTGAATGTTCTCTAAAATAAAATTTCCAGAATCTATCACATAACCTGTAAGACAGTAGGGGCTTAAATGCATGTGTATTGATTAATCAAATGATTGTAATAATAAGGAAGAAGCCAAAAATTTGATCTTGACTGTAAAATAAAAACTATGCACTCTATTGTATTATGTCTTTCTTTTTCCTGATGAGATTTGCTTCCAGAGAAAAGAATATTGTGTTATGTTAATTCTAGTCTTGATTGATCATCACCCTCAGCCTTTCTTTTTCCCTCTGATTTGAAAGATAAGAGGGTGGAGTACTGAACTTCTCCTGATGCCTTCCCTTTTAGGGGGCAAAAATTGACTTCTTAGCGTGCTCTACTTTGCATTTGCTGCTCTTCCTCATTTCAACTCCATTGAACAAGATGCCCTCATACTGGGTACCACCTGGTATCCTGCTTTTTGCTTCCTGCCTTCTTTTGTGTGCTGTCTACCCTTTTTTATTGTAAGCTCCTTGAAGGCAGGAACTGTCTTTCATTTGTATCATGGCTAATTTGAAATCTAGTAATATCTCTTAACAAATAACTGTTATCAACATCCTAACTCTTCCACTTAAAAGATACTCAAACATGGACAATTCACTTCATCTTCTTGGGCCTTAGTTTCCTCATCTGTCAAATCATGACAATACCATGACTAGATTATGAAAAATCAGGTTAGGAAATGTACAGGAAGTGATTTTTGACTAAAAATAGCTGTATAAATATAAAATATAATTATCATTAGATGACTATTGCCACTGATGTCTTGTGTATGAAAAATGGCTTGAAAGACATCATCAGGGACATGTATGTCAAGTTAGTGATATGGCAGGAATGAGGGACAACAGGTGGACAACATATATTGTTATAAAAAGGAAAGAATGAAGACAGGGGAAGGCCTCCAGCCTTGATGCTTTATGGAGAATTTGTGGAAATGTTATTGTTGAATTGTTTCAGTTGTGTATGACTCTTTGTGACCCCATTTGAGGTTTTCTTGGCAAAGATACTGGAGTACTTTGCCATCTCCTTTTCTTATTTTGCAGATGAGGAAACTGAGGGAAAAAGATTTAAGTGATTTGCCCGGAGTCACCTAGCTGGTAAGTGTCTGAGACCAGATTTGAACTCAGGAAGATGAGTCTTCCTAACTCCAGGACCAGCACCACCTAGGTGCCTCTTTATGGAAACATTATTTATGGAAATACATGGACACAATTGGATGTATGGTTGTACACCATGCAATCTAAACTGGTCAAGATATATGATTAATGAAATTATCAAAAGGTAATCTTGAAGATAAAAGAAGGGGAAAGGAAAGAGAGGAGTAAAGTGGAAGAAGAGAAAGAGAAGGGGGAAGGGGAGGAGGAGGAGGAGGAGGAAGGAGAAGGATGAGACAGAGATGGAGATGGAGATAGAGAAGAAGGAGATGGAAGAAAGGAAGAAGGGAAGGAAGGAAAGAAGGAAATAAAAAAGGGAAAAAAGGAAATGAAAGGAAAGAAAAAAGAAGATATGAGGAAAGAGTGAGGGAAAGGGAGAAAGAGAAGGAGGAGGACAGAGGAAAAAAAGAAGGAGAATTTTAGTGTTCACTAGGATATATATTAAAAGTTTAAACTATACTGGACCTTCGAAATGGAATAGTGAATGCAAACACACACAATAGCAACAAAAATATATTGAGAACTTATAACAACAGTCTTTCAATACAGCTTATATTCTCTAAACAAGAAAACTTTTATGTGACGCAGGTGGAATTTATGAACTTACTAAATGGAGTTAGACAAAGCTGTTCAAGTTCTGTCACTGACTTACAGTGTGATTATAGAAAATTTCACCGATTTCTTGGGCCTTACCTTCTTGACTTAACCTTTCTGGTAAATTTTGGAGATTCACCAATGAAAATAACTCACATTTATATAGCATATTGAGATTTACAAAGCTTTTTCTGTAAAATAATAATTAGATTTATAGAACAAATATTATTATGCCTAGTTTTTCTTTTCTTTTTTTTACTTTTTTTTTATTTTTAGTTTACATCATTCACTTCCATGAGATTTTGAGTTACAAATTTTCTCCCCATCTTTCCCCTACCCACCACCCTAAAACAGTGATCCCACTATATACCCTCCCCCCCCAATCTGTTCTCTCCTATATCCTCCCCCATCACCCCTCTGACTTTCCAGTAAGGCAAAATGGATTTCCCTACCCCAGTGCCTGTATATCTTATTTCCCGGGTGCATGTAAATAATAATAATGATTATAAATTCTAGATTTTTTTTCCCTTCCTCCCTCATCACCCACCCCCACTGGAAAGACAAGCAATGTAATACAGACCATATATGTGTAGTTACGCAGACTATCTCCACAATAGACATATTATGAAAGGCTGACTGTATTTCCCTCCTTCCTATTCTGCCCCCACACTTGTTCTATTCTATGTTTTGTCCCTGTCCCTTTAGAGAAGTGTGTGCTTCTAGACCTCCTTCCCAACCTGCCCTCCCCTCCATCCTCCCCCCTCTTATCCCCTTCCCCCCTACTCTCCTTTAGGCCAAGATACCCCATTTAGAGTGTACATCATTCCTTCCCTAAGCCAAATTCAATGAGAGTAAGGTTGACCCATTCCCTTTTGCCTTCCTGTTCGTCGCCTCCATTGTAAACAGTTATCCCTTGCCTCTTTTATATGAGATGATTAACCCCATTCTGTCTCTCCCTGTCTCCTCTCATTCTATTCCTCTCCCACTTCTCAATTTCACCTTTTAAAAGATTATCCCATCCTATTCAATTGATCCTGTGCCCTCTGTCTTTGTACACATATATACCACGCTCACATATGCATTCATATGCATATATACCCTCTTATATAGACATATGTGTATGTATGCATAAATATACATTTATGTTCCCTTCACCTATCCTCATACTGAGAAAAGTTTCATAAGTTACAATTGTTGCTTTTCCATGTTGGCATGTAAATAGTTCAACTTTGGTAAGTTTCTTATGAATTCTTTTCCATGTTTGCCTCCTCATTCTTCTTGTGTTTGAATGTCAAATTTTCTATTCAGTTCTGGTTTTTTTCATCAAGAATACTTGGAAGTCTTCCACTTGATTGAATGACCATATTTTCTGCTGGAACATTATACTCAATTTTGCTGGGTAGGTGATTCTTGGTTTTAATCCTAGATTCCTTGATCTCTGGAATATCATATTCCAGGCCCTTTAATCCCTTAATGTAGAAGCTGCTAGATCCTGGGTTATCCTGATTGTGTTTCCATAGTATTCAAATTGTTTCTTCTTGGCAGCTTGTAATATTTTTTCCTTGATCTGGGAACTCCAGAACCTGGCTGTAATATTCCTAGGAGTTTTGTTTGGGTTTTTTTTTTGGGTCTTTTTCAAGAGGTGATTGGTGAATTCTTTCAAGTTCTATTTTGCCCTCTGGTTCTAAAATATCTGGACAATTTTCCTTCAGAAGTTCTTGAAAGATGCTTTCTAGGTTCTTTTTTTGATCATTGTTTTCAGGTAGTACAGTAATTTTTAAATTGTCTGTCCTGGATCTATTTTTTAGGTCAGTGGTTTTTTCAAGGAAATATTTCACATTGCCTTCTATTTTTTCACTTGTTTGGATCTGTTTAATAGTATCTTGATTTCTCATAAAGTCATTTCCTTCCATTTGCTCCACTCTAATTCTCAAGGAATTATTGTCTTCAGCAAGCTTTTGAGATTCTTTTTCCCTCTGGCAAATTTGACTTTTTAAGACATTTTTCTGCTCATTGGCTTTTTGGGCCTCTTTTGCCATTTGAGTTAGTCTCTTTTTTAGGGTGTTAATTTCTTCAGTCAGATTGCTGATTCTCTTTTCATGATTTTCTTGCATCACTCTCATTTCTCTTCCCAATTTTTCCTCCACTTCTCTTATTTGGTTTTCAAAATCCTTCTGAAGCTCCTCTGCGGCTTGTAACCAGTTTAGATTTTTCTTGGAAGCTTTTGGTGTAGGAGTTCTATGCTGTCTTCCTCCTGTTCCATGCTTTGATACTTTTTGTCCCCAAAAAAGGAATCTAAAGTTGGATTGCTGTTCCTACTTTGCTTCCTTTGCCTGCTCATGTTGCCAATCAATTATTTGACTTTTTAGCTCTGTGGAACTCTGCTTCCAGAGGGAAGAGCTCTGTCCCAAATCACTGGGTTTTTGCAGCTGCTGGAGCTATTAGGAGGCTGCCATCTTTGCAGCTCCCACCAACTTTGGCTCACTAGTCACACACCTCTGGACCACTGCCCAAGACCATGATCCTGATGAAGGCAGCTTAAGGCAAGAGCACTTAGCCTCTGAATGATTGCTTGCCCTCCCCCACCTCCCCGCAATCTGCAGGCCAAGAGCTCTGAAGCAGCCACGTGGAGGCAGCTGCAGGGCTGCTGCTTCTTCTGCTTTCTTACCCTGGGGGCAGGTGGCCAACCTGCTTTTCTCTCCCAAATTTAGCTGAGTTACCCTGACCCTTCACTTTGTCTTTATTTCTTATGGGTTGATAATTCTGGAAACTGGCACAGCTGCCAGTGATCCACTCTTCTGAAAGCTCCAGCTGCAGCTTGCCCTGGTGTCCCTGGGACCAAGCCTTTGTTTCAGGCCAGGCTGCTTTCAGGTCCCAGCACAGTGAGATGAGCCCTTCCTGTCTGCCTGCTGGGCTGCTTTCAGTGGGAGCTTTGTTGCTCTGTACTTCTGTGGGTTTTGGAGCTCCAAAATTTGTTTACAGTCATATTTTATAGTTATTTGAGGTGGATATCTATGCCTAGTTTTTCAATAAAAAAACTGAAGCTCAGAAAGTTTAAGTAACATTCCAAGTCACAATTAAAATGTTTCAAACTTGGGGCCAAATCCGTGTCTTCTAACTCTAAAATCCGTGCTTTTACCATTCCCTGAAGAGCACTAAACCAAAGTATAAGCTTCTTGATGTTCCTGCTTTGAGAGTTGATATAAAAATAGAAAATTTTAATAGAAGGTGTTATTATCTTCCACTGCCTCATAGACCTATGTTAATTTTCTTATAACTTCTTATTATGTATTTGTGATTATTGTTCAAGAAGAATCAAACGTATAGGAAACATGATACTAACCCTTTATGCAAGAGTTAATTATACTATGCCCTATGTCTACTTGATAGCATTTTTAGGTAAATAGAAATAAGTCTAAACCATTCATTAGTATGCGAAATGAAAAAATGAAAAAAATGAAAAAAATGAAAATGAAAAAAAAGTTTAGTTGGATGAGCTTGCAAAAGGTTAGGATTCATTCCTGAGATCTTATGCAAACCTTTGAAACCTATAATATTGAACTAGAAATCTTATGAAAATATGCTTTCTCATAGGATTTCTGACATTACTGCTTCTGTTCGAAGATATAAGAAAATAGGTAGGAGGTAGTTTAATGTCTTCCTCTTTAGTATATGAACTAGCAGTAGAGAGGCAATTTTAAGTGACTTGTCCAAAGTCACACAGCTACCTTTTGTGTTGTGTCTGAAGCCGGATTTGAACTCAGGTCCTCCTGACTCCAGAGCTGGTGCTCTATTCACTGCGCCACCTAGCTGACCCAAGAGGCAAATTTTTAAACAGAAACAAAACCAGCTTAAGTATTTCTGTGATGGGAATGATCTTCACTTAGTAATAATTCTAGATCTAGTGTGCCACCATCAATGTCAAGTCATGCTAATAAGGGCTGACTAGTCATAGATTGGAAATGACTTCAGATGCTAAGTCAAACTCCTCATTTTACAGATAAGGAAACTGAGGACCCGAGAGTTAAAGTGACTTGTTTATCATTACATAGGTGTTGAGGTTTAGGGTTTTTGGATTCTTGTGACCTCAAAATATCAACACACTTGGTCCTGCTGAATGAATTTGACTCAAGTCTTTTCTCAGCCAAAGTAAAGCAAAGATTATTAGAGATTCACCTTAATGGGTAGACTATTAAGAAGCTTAAGTATATGTGAAGCTCATATTGACAAGCAGGCCAGAATAATCTGACACAAAATGAGTCTGAATTAGTTTGAATTTTCAGCACCTTCATGGAGGCAAGATGCATCTTATATACAGAGTGTGGGAGGATTTAGGGGTGGTCTAGAGAAAGAGTTTGGGGAGGGTCTTTAGGAGAAGTCTAAGGAGGATCTTGAAGGGACTGAGGTCAGATTCCAGTAATGAGATTAAGGGTGGGAAACAGATGAAGGTATATCAGCAAGCACCCTAGCATAACCAGGGTGGCTGCTAGCACAGGTTCTTAGATCTGCTTTTCTAAAGGAAAGCAACTCAAAATGGGTTAACAATCTTACTTTAATCAATCAAACGTATATCATTTAACTAGTTCAGGGAAAAAAGTCAGCACCTGAACTTCAGAGAATACAAATAGAATAAAAACAGAAGTTACAAGCAAACAAAGAAAGAAATCAGCAAGATGGGCTTCCAACCATCTGATCATTACATCAGTTACCTATTCAGTTACCAGAGAGGGAAGCACCAATATCTGGGTTTTTTCAAAGCCGGGGAGCTCAACAGCTTCCCAGAGTCTCATCTGGCCAAATCACACAACTTTTCTCAAAGTGAACCCCAAAGCAAAACCTCACATCAGAGCATATATATATATAGCCTTCTCCTGGCTCAGAGAATGTCACAGCCCTCTTGACCCACTGCCCAATCACAAAGCTACAAGGCGCTGGCATTCCCGAAGAACAAGCCTCCCACCACAGGCTCCATGTGACCACATTCAGCCTATTAAGGGGCAGAGTATACTTCCAAATAGGGGAAGGTTCTCAGAGTCACATAGCCCCTTTAGCAAAGGGCCTAGGGGCAGGGAAGATCTTCAGACTCCCATTACAGAAGGCTACCTGGAGATGACAGACAGAGGAAGGCTAGGCTAGTTTAAGGGTAACAGATTTGGCTATAGATATTTTGATATGATCAAGGATGTAAAGTAGCTGGAGAGTGGAGGGCTGGGATGGGTTAAGAGTAACAAAAATTTGGGCTTAGCTATAATGAAAGGCTTATGGCCTCAGGCAAATGCCTCATCAAGTGGGAAGATTCAATCAGAGTTAAAGGGGTTTCCCAGAGCCTGTACCCCATAAATAGGTAGGAAGGGAAAAGACACTTTTTAGACCAGTTCTTAACTTCACATTGAGACCCCAAAATACCAACATGCTGACTCAAGTCTTCTCTCTCAGTCAAAGGAAAGCAAAGTTTATTAAAAGTTCACCATATTGGGTAGACTCTTAAGGAGCCTGGGTATCCATGATGCTTTCATTGGACAAGCAAGCCAGAGCAAGTCTGTGCTAGAAAACTCTATGACGCTCTTACCCCACACGGAGGTAAGATGGGATCTTATATACAGAAAGAACTATTCTAGGGGTGGTCTAGAGGAGGAGTTTGGGGAGGGTCTTCAGGAGGAGTCAATGAAGTCAGACTCCAGTATATGAGTGATTAATGGTGGGAACTTGCTGGTGGCTACCTGGAGGTGATAGATAATAGTGGGCTAGGCCAATTCAAGGATGGAACAGGTTTGAGTATTGATATTTTTGGAGAATCAAGAGTGGGAAGTTGCTGGACAAAGGAGGGATAGAAATTTGGGCAGAGACACAATGAAAGGCATATGGACTCAGGCAAATGCCTCATGTGGGAAGATTCACGGAGGGCTCAAAGGGGTTCCCAGAGCCTGCACCTCATCAAAACCAAGTGGGAAAATTGGTTCTTTATACTGTTTTTGTTTGTTTTGTTTTTGCCATATTGCTAGTGTCTTTACAACAGTAAGAAGAGTAATTCCAAATTATCACCATTACTATCATCCAAAATCCTTTAATATGTGTTTCTTGGGATGTACTATACTTAGTACATGAAAATGCTGCTGATGTAGGAAGGTTTGCACCCTTGAGCTGTTGTAAGAGTGATTTTTTTTTTCAGTGAACAAATCATACTCTTGGAGATCTCTTCAACGACCCTAATCACTTACCCTGTGACCAATAGTACAGTGTTTTCTGTTTTTTTTAAACAAAATTTTATTGGGAGGTTTTATTTCTACATTACAGGCATTTACATATTGTTTACACTCTATGAGAGGTTTTATGTAACAAAGTAAAACAATTAAGACTATTGTAATAATAGAGTTGAGAGAAATGATTATTTCTCTCTCATATTAATAATTAATTATTAAGATTAGGGAGACTGCAGCTTTTTTTTTTTTGACTTGTCCTATTTCCTCATTCAATTTCTCAAGGACAATCTCTCAAGGGCTGATGGAAGATAAGATAAACATGATTGTCATTTAGGGTATTGTTTCTCCACACAACTAGATCAGACTTCTCATCTGTGTTGACTCCCTACCCATTGTCTTCTGCTCAGATTTAGGTAGAGGAAAGAGGTTCTTCTTTTAGATTGCTGAAGAGTATTCTGGGAAGATGACTGAGTAGGTTAGAAAATTCCAAGCTCTTAAGATTCCCCCCCACAAAAAAGTTAAAATAGCATTTCAGGGCAAACAGATTGTGGTTGGAATTAAATAAGAATAAGGGCACAACCAGGGTCTTCCTTGGACTATTTGAGAAGATCTGGAGAAAAATCCCAGGACAAGGTTTGTTTTCTGCAAAGAGTAAACACTTCCAGGTTAGGTTCTGTTTTAACTACTAGCTGCAAGTCCTGGGGTAAGCTGGTTTTGATGAGGTGCAGGCCCTGGGAACCCCCTTGAGCTCTCCTTGAATCTTTGAGGTGTAGGCTCTGGGAATCCCCTTGAACTCTGATTGAATGTTGCCACTTGATGAAGCATTTGCAGAGGCCATAAGCTTTTCACTGTGGCTCTGCCCAGACCTCTGTTACTAGCCTAGCCCTCCATTGTCCATCTACTTCCCACTCTTGAGCCTTTCAAAATATCAATCCACTCTTGAACTGGCCTAGCCCACAATTGTCTGTTGGCTACAGGTAGCCTCCAGCAACTGCCCACCCTTAATCACTTGTTGACCTCAATAACTCCTCCTGAAGACCCTGCCCAAATACATTACTAGAGTCTGATCTCATTGACTCCTCCTGAAGACCCTTACCAAACTACAGACCACCGCTGGATTCCTCCCACAACCTTTCTGTATATAAGACCCCATCTTCCCCCCATGTGTGTGAGAGCACCATAGAATTTTCTAGTACAGACTTGTTCTGTGTCCAATACAGGTGAACTCTCACTAAACTTTGCTTTTCTTTGGCTGAGAGAAGACTTGAGTCAAATTCATTCAGCAGGACTCAGAGTACTTTAGTGTTTTGGGGTCTTGAGCACTCCTAACCCTAACCACATCATTTTTATGTTTCCCTGATACTGGAAAACACTGCTAATATCAAGCTCTTCTCTAGTGGGGACTGGAAGGTACATAAGCCTTTCTCTTTCCCTATTGCTTTGCCTTCTTGTTCTCCAAGTACATTGGAGGTGTGTGTGTGTATGTGTGTGTGTGCGCACGCGCGGGTATGTGTTTTGGTATTTTTTTGAGGGGCCTGATCTCTCAGGGCACCTTAGCCTGAAACTCTGAGGTTCTCAGTCCTGTTTGGTTATGTTGGAGTACATGGACCGGGATGCAGCTTCTGAAGAATGGAGGAGAAGGACAGACACCCCATCTGGAAGTGTAAGGCAGAATCTTTCAATTCTCTGGGTGCTAGGAAACTGAGAAAACTTCAGATACTTTTTTGTGGCTTTTTTTTGTTGTTGTTGTTTATTTTTTACAGGCTTACTCTCAAACCTTCCTTTATGGAGGAAGGGACTTCCAGGCCCTATGCCTGTAGTGCCCAAAAGTTCACCTTTGGGTTTTCTTTTACACCATTGGAAAAAATTTAGTTTCTCTAGAGATCTTAAAAAGGAAAAGTTGGTGTATTTTTGCAACACTGTTTGGCCTAGGTATCACCTAGAGGACCATGAATTATGGCCTGTTTTGGGGGACTTTAAAAGATAATACTCTCTTGCAGTTAGAATTATACTGTCACAGAGAAGGAAGATGGATAGAAGCTGCCTAATTAATGACCTTCTTCGAACTTTCTTGGAACACAGTTCTCAGGAAAGATTTTGAAATGCTTGAAGCTAAAGCCTCTCCACAAAGAGGAAATGGGGACCAATTAAATGACCCCCTTCCTATGGCTTTGGTGTCAGCCCCTGCCCCCTCAGCAACTCCTGCTCTGGTCCCAGTAAATGGTCTCACTGAGACAGCTCCCCCAGACCCTTCTGCTTCACCCCAACCCTTTTCCCCATGGTTTCACTTTCCTTTTCCTCTAGCCCAACACCACTCATTTCCTGCATCCTACACCATCCATATCTACTCCTTTGCATCTCCCAGAATGGTCCCTCCCCACTCAGGGACCTTTGCTCAGGTCCCAGCCACTGGTCTTGCTGAAGTACCTCCCTCTGTGGCCCCTCCCCCTGAGGCAACACCCACTCAGGCCTCAGACCCTATCCCCAAGGCATAGAGGTATCTACTGTTCTGACCCCTTCCCCTCCTCAGGTGCCAGCTGATCTTCCCCCTTGCCAGAAGGACCCCCAGTCTTGCAGTCTGATCCAGTTCAGCCAGCACCCTCCAGTCACTCTCTCACAGAAAGTGCTACTTACAATCTCCCTTCATAAGCTCCTGTCCCCACAGCACCTTCAGGACTTTTTCCCTTATGGGAAGTGGTTGTCTCAGGTGGTACAACTAGAGTGCATGCCCCATTCTCCATTTTGGATCTCGATCAAATTAAAGAAAAGTTGGGGAAATTCTCAGAAAATCCAACAAAGTATACTGAAGGCTTTCAGGACATGTCCAAATTTGAGCTTTCTTGGGGCGATTTGCATATCCTCTTCTCTACCTGTTGTTCAGCTGAGGAGAAGAGGAGAATCTGGGAAGAAGCCCCAAAATTTGGGGATCATTTGGCTAGCAATGACCCCAGAAAATACCCCTAAGGAGCAGCTGCTGTTCCCACTAGTGACCCTAGATAAGATTATTAGATCTGGGAGGATAGAGAGAAGAGAGACCATATGGTACTTTGCCTGTTAGAAGGCCTAAGGACTGCATTTCAAAAGCAAGTAAATTATGAGAAAGTCAGGGAAGTTACTCAGACAGATGAAGAAAACCCCACCCTTTTCCTAAATAGACTTGTAGAAGCTATTAAAAGGTATACAAATTTAGATCCTGACTCTGTAGAAGGAGCAGCAATCCTTAACATGTATTTCATTAGTCAGTCTGCCCCAGATATTAGGAGGAAACTACAGAAATTGGCAATGGGACCCCAAACACCTCAGGCCCAATTACTGGAGATGGCCTTTACAATCTTTAATAGCAGAGACCTAGTTGCAGCAGAGGAGTAAGAATGAAGGGGATGAACCAGAGACAGAGAACATGCTCAATTCTTGGCTGCTGCCATGGCCAGGGAAAGCCCCTCCAGGGGACCCCCTGGGAGGAAGCCCAGTCACTTAGGCAGGGGGAAAACCTGCTTTCAATGCCACAAGGAGGGTCACTGGTCCAAGGAGTGCCCCTCCAGAGCACCTCTCTCCCTGAGGGAGCCCCAGGAACCAACACCTCTAAAACTGTACCCATCTGACCAGGAGGGACATTGGAGGAAGGATGGTCACTGAGGTAAAAGTGGTAGAGTCACCTCCCAATTCCCCGCTCCTCCAGTCTTTTCAAGACTCAGAATGATGGGGAAGCCTGGGGCTTGGCAGTGCTCCCTCCTTCTCCATTTCCCTTGCTGAGCCCTGGGCAAGCATCAAGGTTGAAGGTAAGGTAACCTGATTTCTGATGGATACAGTTATGTTCTCTGTTTTAATTAGTTACTTTGGCCCTATTCAGCCCTATTTGGGTCATGGACATAGAAGGGAAAACTAAGGGATGTCAGGAAACATACCTCCTCCCCTCCCTATTTGAGGATCTGTTGTTTGAACACTCCTTTTCTATTATCTCCTCTTGCCCTGCCCCCTTGTTGTGAAGAGATCTGATGGTGAAATTGGGGAGTCAATTTTCTCTAGTTAAACCTCCCATGTCCCTTTGCCCTCTGTTCACCAGACCCCCCCCCCCCCCCCCGCCATGTTCTCCCAGAAGTGTGGGAGACAGATGAACCAATTGTCTGGGATCAGGGAATTGCTGGGAGAGCTACTCATTCCACCCTAGTTACTATTCACCTCCAACATCCTAATGTGTTCTGCCATCACTGTCCATATCCAATCAAACCGGAGGCCTGGGACAGCCTACAGCCATTAATTGAAAAATTCCTGAAATACAAAATCCTTTTCCCTTGCCAGTCTCCATGTAACACCCCAATTCTTCCTGTAAAAAAGACTAATGGAGAATACCTGATGGTTCAAGATCTCACGGTTGATAACAAAGCTGTCATCCATATACATTCCATAGTCCCCAATCCATATACAATACTTACTCAGATCTCTGGGAGCATCCAATGGTTTTACACCCTAGATCTCAAAGATGCTTTTTTCTGTATGCTTCTACACACAGACTTGGAATTTATTTTTGTGTTTGAATGGATACTTCCTGGGGAAACAAGTCCAGGTCAGCTAACATGGACAGTCTTGTCCCACAGTTTTGGGATAGCCTGCATTTATTTGGTAAAGCTTTGGGAAGAGATTTAAGGGACCTGAAATTAACTGATAGCAGTTTAATCCAGTATGTGGATGATATCCTTATTTGTAGCCCCACCTGGGAGGCATCTTTGGCTGCTGCTGCAGAAGCCCTTAATTTCTTGGGTAGTTGAAGTTGTAGGGTCTCTTTGGATAAAGTCCAGATAGCATGCCAGCCTGTAAAGTATCTGGGCCATGAACTGACTCCTTCCTCTTGCTCCTTAACCTCTGAGAGGAAAAGGACAATCTTGTCTATACCTATTCCAGCCACTAAAAAAATCTTTGAACTTTTCTAGGTATGGTTTGGTTTTGTAGGCTCTGGATCCCAAATTTCAGCCTTATTGCTAAGCTTCTCTATGCTTCCACTCAGGGCATTGATTTACTCCCTCTAGAGTGGGGTCATGATCAGACTAAAGCTTTTGAGACTCTGAAAGCTAAATTGACTACCATGCAAGAATTAGCCCTACCTTATCTAGGAAAACTTTTCACTTTGTATGTAGATAAAAGGAGAGGACAAGCTCTGGGAGTCCTAATGCAGTCTTTAGGTCCTGACCTCAGGCTAGTTGCCTATTTTTCAAAACAATTAGTCTCTGTGGCTGCAGGATGGCAGTAGCTGCTACAGCCATTCTAACTGAAGCCTCTAAACTTATACTTGGTCAGCCCCAACAAGTTTAGAGCATCCTAGAAGCAAAGTGCCACCAGTGACTGGATATTGGCAGCCTTGCTCTTAGATACCCCTGACCTAACCCTTCAGGTGTGCAACACACTTAACCTGGCAACCCTTGTCCCAGACAGGGCCCAATCAGGTGTCCTGGTTCATGATTGTGAGGATACCTGGGACTGTGTTTATGCCAATTGAGCTGATTTGAAAGATTCTCCTCTCTCAAAACCCGTAGCAGTCTGGTACACACATGGTTTAAGCTGTATTGAACAAGGGGTCAGGAAAAGTAGATATTCAGTGGTCAGCCTTTACCAAACCATAGAGGCCAAACCCTTCCCCCCTAGGACCTCTGCCCAGAAGGCAGAATTGATAGCACTCACCAGAGCCCTAGAGTTAGGGGAAAATAAACGAGTAAACATTTTCATTGACTCAAAATATGCTTTCCATGTTCTACATGCCCATGGAGCAATTTGGAAAGAAAGGGGATATCTGACAGGCAAAAAATTCCCCTATTAAACATGCACAGGAGATTTCACATCTCTTCCAAGCTGTTAAAAAAAACCCTCAGAGGTAGCTGTTATCTTTTACAAAGGCCAACAGAAAGAGGAAACTGAACGCACAGTGGGAACTGCAGCAAAGAATGCTCCCTTCCAGTTGACTATACTGGCTCCTTTACTCCCACAGCTCCCTAACACCTTTACACCTTCATACAGCCCTTGAGAACAGGCCTTTGCTAAGGAAAGGGGATATTCTCTTTCTTCCTCTGGGTGGTTTCAAATGCCCTCAGGACAATTTCTTATCCCAGAGGAAAGTCAGTGGAAGCTTCTTTTTGGCTTACATCAGGTCACACACCTAGGGAAGAATGCCTTTCAGTCTCTGATAAAGCCAATTTTTACTGGCAGTAATCTAAGAGAAACCATCAGACAAGTCTGTTGGGCCTGCCCAATCTGTGCTCAGGTAAACCCAGAAGGGGCAGTCAAACCTACTCCCCTGTTCAGAGAAGGGGTACCTACCCAGGTGAAGACTGGCAGATAGACTTTACACATATGCCCCCATGTAGGGGTTACAAATTTCTTTTGGTTTTTGTTTACACCTTTACTAATTGGGTAGAAGCTTCTCCTTACAGAACTGAAAAGGCTGAGGAGGTATCAAAGTTCCTGTTAAAGGAAATGATACCTTGTTTTGGTTTGCTTGTCTCCTTGCAGAGTGACAATGGCCCAGCTTTTATTTCAGATAACCCAGGCAGTGGCAAAGACACTTAAAATCACTTACCACCTCCACTCAGCCTGGAATCCAAAATCCTCTGGTAAAGTAGAGAAAATTAATCATACTCTTAAGTGGGTCCTTACTAAACTATGCATAGAAACCCGAGAAGATTGGGTTAAGAATCTCCCAGTTGGGCTGCTCAGAGTCTGACTCACACCTCGGGAAAATATCAAGCTTAGCCCCTTTGAACTCCTGTATGAGAGGCCCTTCCTAACCTCTGACATCCTGGTGGACCCAGAACAGCATTTAATTACCCAATTTGCAACTCAGTTAGGAGCTGTCAGGAATGCTCTGACTGAATATGCCAATAAGTATCTCCCCAAACCTCTTGGCAATGAGGACTGTCCTGCTACAGTACAACCTGGAGAATAGGTCTACTTAAGGTCATGGAAAACCCAAAAGGGAGAACAGTTAGATGTCATATGGAAGGGACTCTACCAAGTCATACTCACCCCTCCCACTCGAAGGTCTCAGCAGCTGGGCTCATAATTCTAGGATTAAACCAGTACTACCTCTTTCTTCCCACCCAGAGATTCTAGAATATACCTGCAAGCCACTGGAGGACTTCAAGCTACTGTTTAGAAAGGCCCCAGGGACCCCTCCAGCAAAAAGGATAAAAAGAGGTGAAATTATACCTGTCCTTTTCCTTTTGGCCTTGCCATAGTCATCTTTAATTTCAACCAGAAAAATTGTCTTTTGTACCAGGGAAGTTGTCCTTTCTCTATTTTTTTTTTTGGTGCCTATTGGGTCTTCATTTGTTTAACCTTCTTGACAGGTTTGTCTTGGGCTTGGCATCTTCCATGCTCTGGAGTCTGACCTGTTGAATGTGAAGTCTAACCCCCTTGAACAGGACCCGGAGAGGCAGGGATAGCTGTACATCCCTTGCCAACAGGAAGCACTTTCAGAAGCTGAGACCTTTACTCTTTATCCCAAAGGAATTTGGGTCCTATTTGTTTGAGGGGAGAATTATGAGGTGCAGGCTCTGGGAACCCCCTTTAACACTGTTTGAATTTTCCCACTTGATGAGGCATTTGTATGAGGCCATAAGCTTCTCATTGTGGTTCTGCCCAGACCTCTGTTTCTAGCCTAGCCATCCATTGTCCACCCTTCCCATCCTATCAAAATATCAATCCTCCCTTGAACTGGCCTAGCCCTCTATTGTCTGTTGGCTCCAGGTAGCCTCCAGCAACTGCCCGCCTTTATCACTCCTTGACCTCATTAACTCCTCCTGAAGACCATTCCCAGACTCCTCCTCCAGACCACCCCTAGATTCCTCCCACAACCTTTCTGTATATAGGATCCCATCTTCCCCCCACGTGTGTGACAGCACCATAGAATTTTCTAGCACAGATTTGCTTTGTGTCCAATAGAGGTGGACTTTTAATAAACTTTGCTTTTCTTTGGCTGAGAGAAGACTTGAGTCAAATTCATTTGACAGGACCCAGTGTGTTGGTATTTTGGGGTCTCAAGCAACCCTAACCCTAACCACATTAGTGTCACAATTAGAATTACAGGGGCTGCTAGCTGGCTCAGTGAATAGAGTACCTGGAATCAAGAGAACCTGAGTTCAAATGTGACCTCAGACACTTGACACTTAACTAGATATGTGACCTTGGGCAAGTCACTTAACCCTAATTGTTTTGCCTTCCCCCCTCTAAGCCAAAAAGAAATTTCTGGTTGTCTCCAATTTTTTTTTTTTTAATTTTTGGAATCCAGGAATTAGAGGTGAAGTGGTAAGGAGAGACACTGCCATCCCATCACCTAATTTTGGAACCTCTTTCCTAGTCAAACTTTTTCCCATTCCTACTTACAAAAAGAAGAGAGGAGATAAGTAAAATAATGCTGAAAGGATCTTGCAGTTCAGAGTCACCAAAGTACTCTCCCACTCACAAAAACACTTGGAAGTTCAAGATTGCTTTTTCTCCCTTCATTTTCTAGGGTTATCAATGAAGTCCAGGGTTGCTCTTCTCTTGAACATGACTTCTTTTCCATTTCATAAGTCAATGCAAATGCTAATGAATGTTCATTTATCATTAGGTTCTTGTAAGCATGACAATAGTTTTACTAATACAGCAGGCAAATCAATCTATGAAAAATGCAAATAATCATTACATATAACTAAATTTATCTTCTAAGTCCTATATCAAATTTCATCAATGCCATCAGTCATGGAGTAGATGGCATAAATGTGATCTCATACTCATGCCCTTTAAAATACTTCACTAATGTAATTGGTAGATTAAAAAAAATGAGATAATCATATTAAGATCTATATCTGTCCAATCTAGGACATATGAATCATCAACTTATAATGGTTAAAAAGAATTCTGATGTAATACATTATTTTGAATATTTATATACACAAAAAGCTTAACATTGCAATTTGGCAATGCTCTGTGGCCCTTTCGCTTTACTGGTTAAATGACATTTGTCACACTCAAACAGAAACAATTATTAATAATTTTCATTTCATTAGGAGCACTACAATAAAATGTCAACAACCCTAAAAGTGTATCAGGAGTGTACAAATTAATTTTGATTTTCTGAAGTGTAATTACTTTTGTAAGTACTAGACTGTGTAATCACTTTTGGCATTATTTCTTGTGCAATCAATTATACTTAAATGAACTTATCTGTTTTCAAACATGATTTTCTGAGATCACCTGTTGGCATTTTTGCTATTGTTAAAAAACATATATCTTAGACTTACAGTAGACAAGAAGTAGGCAAGGTAATGATAAGATGAAATGAAGAAAGACAGTAGTGAAACCTCATTTAGAAGAGAAATAATGAAACCTGAACCTGCTCCTATTTGGTATAGGAGGGGTATTGTTTTCAAGGATTACAAGACCTGAATTCCTGTGTGGTGACCTACTTGGTAGGATTGTTAATTTCATAAAAATGAAAATGCTTTGTAAGCTGATACAATTATTCTTTTTTAAAACAAAATAAGTGTTTTATTTTTCCCCAGTTACACATAAAAACAATTTTTAATGTTTTTTTTTTAAACTTTAAATTCTAAATTCTTTCCCTTCCTCTTTCTTCCCTCTACTTCCTATTGAGAAGGCAAGCAATTTGATATAGGTTATATATGTGTATTCATGCAAAACATTTCCATGATAGTCATGTTGTGAAATAAAACATGGACCAAAAACACCTCAAGAAAAACAAAGTATTCAATCTATATTCAGACTATCAGTTCTTTCTCTGGGAATGGATAGCATTTTTCATCATAAGTCCTTCATAGTTGTCTTGGATCATTGTATTACTGAGAAAAGCTAAGTTGTTCATAGCTGATCATCTTACAACATTGCTATTACTTTGTACACAGTACACTGCACTTTACATCAGCTCATGTAAGCCTTGCCAGAGTTTGTTTTTGAGAGTATCTGACTGATCGTATTCTATCATAATCACCTATCTCAATTTCTTTAGCCATTCCCCAATTGATGCACTTCTCCTCAACTTTCAATTCTTTGCCACCAGAGTAGAGCTGCTGTAAATATTTTTGTACATATAGGTCTATTTCCTTTTTGTTTTTTTTTTTAATCTCTTTTAGGATACACACCAAATAGTGGTATTGCAAGGTCAAAGGGTATGCATATTTTTATAGTGCTTTGAGCATAGTTCCATAATTCCAAATTGCTCTACAAAGTGATTGAATCAGTTCACAACTCTACCAATATTATATTAATATATTATTTTTCCCACATCCTACAATTTGTCCTTTTCTTTTTTTTGCCCTATTACCCAATCTAATAGGTATGCAGTAGTACCTCAGAATTGTTTTAATTTGCATTACCCCAATCAATATTGAGTTAGAATATTTCTTCATATTGCTATAGACAGTATTGATTGCTTCATCTGAAAACTGTTCATCTTTTAATCTTTACTCTTTTGGCAAATGACTCTTATTTTAATAAATTTGATTTAGTTCTCCATATGTTTGTGAAATGAGCCCTTTATCAAGAAACTTGATTCAATTTTTTTCAGAGTTACTACTACTAATTATATTTCCCTCCATTCTATTCCCCCCCTATTTTGCTTCTGACTACCCCCTCCCCTAATCTGTCCTCCCTTCTATGACTACCCCCCAACTCCTCTTATTTCCTTCCCCTCCTATTTTCATGTAGGGTAACATAAATTTCTTTTTTTTTTCCTGTTTTTTAAAATTAAATTTATTTATTTATTTTCTTGTTTACATTATTCATTTCCACGATATTTTGAATTACAAATTTTCTCCCCATCATTCCTCTGCCCACTACCCCAAAACAGTGATCCCATTGTATACCCCCTCCACCAATATGTTCTCTCATATGTCCTCCCCCATCACCCCTCTGACTTTCTGGTAGGGCAAAATGGATCTCCCTTCCCCAGTGCATGTACATCTTAATTCCCAGTTGCATGTAGTTAATAATAATAATAATAATAATATATGCATATATATTTAACATTTGATTATAGAACTTTAAATTCTAGATTCTTTCATTTCCTCCCTCATCACTCACCCCCACTAGAAAGACAAGCAATTCAATACAAGCTGTACATGTGTAGTTATGCAGAACATCTCCACAATGGACATATTGTGAGACTGATTATATGTCCTTCCTTCCTATTCCCCCCCCCCGTTCTATTCTCTACACTGTCCCTGTCACTTTACAGAAGTGTGTGCTTCCAGCATCCCTCCCCCACCCATTGCTCTCCCCTCCATTATCCTACCTCTCATTTTCATCCCCTCTACTCTTCTGTGTGGCAAGATACCCAGTTTAGAGTTTATGTCATTCTTTCCCTAAGCCAGTTTCAGTGAGAATAAGGTTGACCCTTTCCCTTTTGCCTTCCTGTTCTTCCCCTCCATTGTAACAATTATCCTTTGCCTATTCTATGAGATGATTAACCCCATTCTGTCTCTCCCTGTCTCTTCTCATTCTATTC
>CM053585.1:197607115-197629997 GCA_028646515.1 Pseudochirops corinnae | reverse complement strand
GGGAGATGATATAGGTGAGGGCAGGTTCGGAGGGGAAGGGTTTTTAGAAGCACACACTTCTGTAAAGGAACAGGGACAGCGAGAAAGTAGAGAACAGAGCAAGCAGGGGGTGGGATAGGAAGGAGGGAAATACAGTCAGTCATTCACAACATGCCTGTTGTGGAGATATTCTATGTAACTACACATGTACAGCCTGTATTGAATTGTTTGTCCTTCCAGTGGGTGTGGGTGACGAGGGAGGTAGGAAAAGAATCTAGAATTTTAAATTCTAAAATCAAATGTTAAAATATATATATATATATATATATATATATATACATATGTGTGTATACATACATTCATTATTATTATTATTGTTATTATTATTATCATGTAACTGGAAATTAATGTATATAGGCACTGGGTTAAGGAGATCCATCTTGCCCTACCAAAAAGTCAGAAGGATTATGGGGGAGGATATAGGAAAGAGCAGATTGGGAGAGGGGGTAAACATGGGATTGCTGTTTTGGGGTGGTGGGTAGGGGAAAGACAGGGAGAAAATTTGCAACTCAAAATGTCTTGGAAATGAACGATGTAAACTAAAAATAAACAAAAGTTAATTAAGAATTAAAAAAAGAAAACTAAGTAATATAATCCTAAAGAATGTGTGAACTGAGAATAAATCACAAAAACAATCAATTTTTGTATAAAAATCATTTTGTATTTTTCTACACACACAGAAAAACTTGAGTTCCAATTCTCTCTTTCACTTCTGCCCCTCACCCACTTACTTGAAGGCAATACATGTGAAATCATGGAAAACTTTTCCATATTATTCATATTGCAAAAAAAGAAAGAAAATTTAAGAAAATGGAAATAAAATATGCTTCAGTCTACACTCAGACTCTATCAGTTCTTTCTCTGGAAGTAGATGAGATGTTTTATCATGGGTCCTTTGGAACTTTCTTGTATCATTGTATTCTAAGAATAGCTTAGTCATTCACAGTTATCATCATAAAATATTGCTGTTATTGTGCCAGTGCTTTCCTGGTTCTGCTCAATTCATTTGGCATCAGTTCATAAAAGTTTTCCCAAGGTATTTCTGAAGCCATCCTTCTCATCATTTCTTAGAATACGGTAGCATTCCATCACAATCATATACCACATACATTACAACTTTTCAGTCATTTCCCAATTGATGGGCATCGCTTCAATTTCCAATTCTTAACCATCACAAAAAAAAGAGCAGCTATAAATATTTTTGTACACATAGGCTTTTTTTTAATGTGTGATCTCTTTGGGATGCAGACTTGCTACTAGCATCACTGTGTCAAAATATATGCAGTTTTATAAACCCCAGGACATAGTTCCACATTGTTCTCCAGAAAGGTTAGATCAGTTCACAATTGCACCAACAGTATATTAAGGTCCCAGTTTTTTCACATGCCCTCTAATATTTGTCTTCTCTTCTCCTGCCATGTTAGCCAATCTGATAGGTGGGAGGTGGTACCTTGGAATTACTTTAATTTGCATTTCTCTAATCAATAGTTGTTTAAAACATTTTTATATGGCTTTATAGCTTTGATTTCTTTGGCTGAAAACTGCCTGTTTAAATCATTTGACCATTTATCTACTGGGGAAAAACTGATATTTTCATAAATTTAACTCAGTTCTATTTATATATTTGAGAAATTAACCTTTATTAGAGAAAATTACTGTAAATTTTCCCCCAGTTTCCTGCTTTCCTTCTAATATTCACTGCATTAGTATTGTTTCATTTCATTTAATCCTGATTAATAATTACACTTCCCTTGATCCTCTATATCCCTTGTTTGGTCATTAATTATTTATCCTTAGAAGTGACAGGAAAAATTTTCCATGCTCCCCAAATTTGCCAAAGTTATAACCCTTTTTTTGTCTAAATTATGTATCATTTTGACCTTTTCTTCCTATACAGCATGAGATATTGGTTTAATCTACACAAATTTTTTGCCAAACTCTTTTCTAGGTTTCCCAACCATCTCTGTCAAATTGTGAATTAATGTCCCAAAAGCTTGGTCATTTACTACCGTGTATTATATATCTAACAGTTTTGAAAGATTTAAGTACATTGACCTACTTAGTGATCAGTTATAATTCTAGATGATAAAGAATGCTACTTGCTGTTGCTCTCTTCAAAAAGAGGTGACTGACACAATATTTTTGGACATGACCAACATAAGGCTTTGTTTTACTTCACTATGAATATTTGACATAAGAGGGTTTTTCCCCCCTTTTTACAGACAAATAGAAAATGGAAGGAGGAAAAAGCAAAAGCTTGATAATTGAAAAAAACTATTTAAAAAAATTCTCTAAAGTAGACCCATTCCCCAGATAATTGAACAGTTAAGACCAATAACTTGGCAGTGGTTGTTCTCAGAAGCATTTATACCTCAGAGAAAGGACCAATTCTTTAGACATATATCCACACATATATTACACACAATGTATATATTCATGCACATAGATGCACAATCCATGCAACATGTAAATAATATAGAGATATAGATATCATATATGTACATATATATGTGTATGTAAGTGTAGTATGTGAGAGTCTACTTAATCACTATCATTGTGTATGCTTGTGTAATATAAATTTACATATATCTTTATACACCTACTGATGGATCAATTTATGGAATGCTCACCTAACTACACATCATAATAGAAACAACATATATTTTTTATCCATTCAGTGTTTTTCTGTGTGAATAGTTGGTCTAAAATTCTTAAAGTTATCATGGATCTCATTTAGGCAGTTTTGCGCTATTGTAGATCGAATTGGTGCAATTAGTCATCTGCAAATAAGGACATCTAGAAAATTCTACCATCTATAGTGCCTTTCTTTTCTATTTGCATGCTGAATGAATGAATGAATGAACTTTTATTAGTGCTCATTCTGTGCCAAGTCATGTGGGAAAGAAATACAAACAAGAATCATTACCAACCTTTAAGAAGTTGTAATACCAATAGAATTCACAGGACATCCTCCATTATGGTAGAAAACATAGTTAGGTTTTTTCATTGTTTGTTTGGTGTTTTTTTATTGTTTCTTTGTTTTAATGTGTTGCTTGATGTTAACAATCTGAATGTTGTCTTTTTCACTAAACTTTTCAAAGAATTTTGGATGATTTTAAGATATACATGGAAGGTGTCTTGTTAAAAGAGAAATGTTTAAGGTAACATTTTACCCTACTAAATCAGATGCTTTTTAAAATGAACAAAAAGTAATCACATTAGGATCATATTTGTCACACCTTACAGTCAACTGTGTGACTATAAAGGTGTGGTCTAAATAATATGATCTAAATTCTAGCAGTCTAGTAATCCTATCAAATAAGAAAATGAGGTACTCTGAAATAATCTATTATGAAATCATGCTGGGTCTTTGTGATTATGACTTCCCTTTCTAAGTGCACACAGAAGTTTCTTTTAATAATTAAATTTAGAATGTGCCTGGTAATTGAAATAAATCTCCTCAGGGAAATAGTCTTCCAATTAACATTTTATTGGAAAAATAGTGGTTTTTGTTTGTTTTAGATTTTGCTGGGGAGGTAGTAAGGATTCTGTGATTTAATGTTGTAGGAACCTTTTTTTTGACCAATATAGACAGAAAATTTATCTGTAAATTACCATCCTAGATAATTGACTAGGGCAGTAGGAAGTTAAATTACTTATCCAAGGTCACAAAACTAGTATTTACCAGATGCAGGGCACAAACTAGTTATTTCTCAATCCATGACTAGCCCTCTATGTGCCTTTCTGCTTTCTTCCATGGCTATACTTGAAAAAAATTATGCATACCTGATGCCTCCATTTCTTTTTTTCTTCCTTCCTTCTTTCTTTCCTTCCTTCCTCCCTCCCTTCCTTCCTTCCTTTTATCTTTCCTTCTTTCCTTCATTTCACTTTAGTTTTCAACATTTACTTCTATGAGATTTTGAGTTCTGAATGTTTCCCCCTTCCATTTCTACCCGTTCTTCAAGACAACATGCAATCTGATATAGGTTAGACATACACATTCATATTAAACATATTTTCCACATAAGTCATGTTGTGAAAGAAGAACCAGAACAAAGGGGGAAAACTATGAGAAAGGTGAAACAAAAAAAGAAAGGAAAAGAAAGAGGAGGGAGGGAAGGAAAGAAAGAGACAGAAGGAGGGAGGGAGAGAGAAAGAGAGAGAATGAATAGGAGGCTTTGATCTGACTCCATAGTAATTTCTCTGGATGTGGATACCATTTTCCATCATGAGTCTTTTGAAGTCGTCTAAGATCCTTGAATTGCTGAAAAGAGTCAAGACTATTAAAGCTGGTCATCAAACAATGTTGCTGTTACTGTGTACAATATTCTCCTGGCTCTGCTCACTTCACTCAGCATCAGTTCATATAAGTCTTTCCAGGTTTTATTGAAGTCTGCCTGCTCATCATTTCTTATGAAATAATAGTATTCCATTACATTCATGTATCATCTGTTCAGTCATTCCCCAATTAATGGACATCCCGTCAATTTCCATGGCTTATCCACCACAGAAAAAAAATAAAAAACCTGCTGTGAATGTTTTTGTACTTGTGGGTCCTTTTCACTTTTTTATGATCTCTTTGGTATACAGACATAGAAGTGGTATTGCTGGATCAAAGGGTATGCACAGTTTTATCACCCTTTGGGCATGGTTCCAAATTGTTCCCCAGAATAATTGGATCAGTTCACAACACCACAATTAGTGTTCCAATTATTGCATATATTCCCCAACATTTATCATTTTCCTGTTTTGTCATGCTAAACAATATGATAGTTGTGTTGTGATACCTCAGAGTTATTTTAATTTGCATTTCTCTAATCAATAGTGAGCAAAAGAGCATTTTATCATATGATTATAGATAACTTTAATTTCTTCACTTGAAAACTGTATGTTTATATCCTTTGACCATTTACCAATTGGGGAATGACTAGTATTCATATAAATTTGTCTCGGTTCTTTATATATTTTAGAAATGATATAGTTTCATTCCTTATCTTAGTTAGATCTATTTTTGCTTTTGCTTTGTCTGAGATCAGGACTGCTAACCCCATTTTTTTTTAAATTTCAGTTGAAGCATAATATATCTTGTTCCAACCTTTTACCTTTACTCTGTGTGCATCTCTGCTTCAAATGTGTTTCTGGTAAACAACATATTGTAGGTTTAAGTATTTTAATGCATTCTGCTATCTGCTTCTGTTTTATGGAAGAGTTCATCCCATTCACATTCACAGTCATGATTACCAATTGTGTTTTTCTCTCCATCCTACTCTTTCTCCCCACCCACTCCTTATACATTTCTCTCTCCTTTTTCCCTTTTTTCTTCACAAGTGTTTTGCCTACCTCAATCTGTTCTCCTTTCTATCAGTCCCCCTCCCTTTTCTTTTCCCTTTCCCTTGCTACTTCTTCCCTCTCTTCTGCCCTCTTTTCTATCCACGCCCTCTCTTTTCTTTCCCCTTTGCCCTCCTACTTCCCATATGGTAAGACAGATTTCTTTACCCAAGTGAGTATGTATGTTATTCCCTCTTTAAGCCAAATCCAATGCAAATAAAGCTCAAAGAAACAATGCTCACCTTCCTCCCATCTTTCCCTCTAGTGTAATAGATCTCTGTGCCTCCTCATGTGATGTAATTTACCCTTGTTGGTCTCCTCCTTTCCTCTTCTCCCAGTACAATCCTTTTTTCACCCCTTAATTAATTACTTTTTTGTCATCATCTCAAACTCAACTTATACCTACACCCTCTCTCTATGCATAACGCTTCTATATGTCATAATAAAATACAGTTCTCAAGAGTTACAAGCATCATCTTCCCATGCAAGGATGTAAAAAGTTTACCCTTATTGAATAATATGGCTTTTTTTTTTCTTTCCTGCTTACCTTTTTATGTCTCTCTTGCGTCAAATTTGAAGATCAAATTTTCTGGTGAGAACTGATCTTTTCATCAGGAAGGTTTGGAAGTCCCCTATTTCATCAAATATCCATCTACTGCCCTGGAAAATTATGTTCAGTTTTGGTGGATAGTTGATCCTCAGTTGCAATCCAAGCTCCTCTGCCTTCTGAAATATCATATTACAAGCCCTCTGTTCCTTTGACGTAGAAGATGCTAGGTCCCGTGTAATTCGGACTGTGGTTCATGATATTTAAATTGTTTTGTTTTAGCTGCTTACAGTATTTTCTCCTTGACCTGATAATTCTGGAATTTGGCTAAAATATTCCTTGGAGTTTTCATTTTGAGATCTTTTTCAGGAGATGATTGGTGGATTCTTTCAATGATTATTTTACCCTCTGGTTCAAGAACCACAGGGAAGTTTTCCTTGATAATTTCTTGAAAGATGCTGTTCTTTGGCTTTCTTGTAGACTAATAATTTTTAAATTATCTCTCCTGGATCTATTTTCCAGGTCAGTTGTTTTTTCAATAAGGTATTTTACATTTTCTTCTATTTTTTTTTATTGGTTACCTTTTATTTGACTGATTCTTGATGTGTCATAGAGTCATTAACTTCTATTTGTCCAATTATAATTTTTAATTAATTGTTTTCTTCAGTTAGTTTTTGTACCTCCTTTTCCATTTGGTCAATTCTATTTTTTAAGGAGTTCTTCTCCTCAGTGGATTTTTGTACCTTCTTTTACTTTTGACCAATTGTATTTTTAAGGAGTTATTTCCTTCAGTCAATTTTTGTCTTTCCTTTTCTAAGTTGTTGATCCTTGTTTACCTCTCATTTCTTTTCCCAATTTTTCTTCCATTTCTCTAATTTGACTTTTGAAATTCTTCTTGAGCTCTTCCAAGAAGACTTTTTGGGCTGAGAACCAATTCATATTTCCCTTTGAGGTTTTATATATAGATATAGTAACAATGTTATCCTTTTCTGAGTTTGTGTTTTGATCTTCCCTGTCACTCTAACAATTTTCTATGGTCAATGTTCTTTTCTGATTCTTTCTCATGATTTTTGCCTATATTTTGGCTTTTAAAGTTGAGCTCTCTTGATGGAGCATAGGGGGCACAGTCCCAAGCTTCTTGTACTGAGGGCAAGGTGCCTTGTCAACTTGCTTTGTGTGCTGGGACCTCAAGTACTGGAAGCTAGGGACCTTAGGGGTCTGGCAGCTTACCTAGTGCTGAGTTGGCACCCTAGTGGTGCTGTCTGGTGTTTGCTGAAGCCAGGTGGGGTTTTCTACATTTCCCTGGGATTACGAAGAAGCATGGGGGGGGAGGGGCTCACTGATGGAGAATTCTTACCCACCTGGGGCTGAGCTGAATTGCATCAAGGTCTGGTAGTGGGGGAAAGTTGTCTGCCTAGGGCTACACTAGCACATGTTTTGGTTCTCTGAGTTGGAGTCTACTGATTCCCCTTGCTATGCTAAGGCACATGGCGGGGGGGGGGGGGGGTCAACACCAGTACTACTGGTGTTGACATCTGCCTACTCCACCCCCCTCCCTGGAGCTCAGGACATCCTGCTGGTTTGTTGATGTAGAGCTTGCTGCTGGCTTGTTGGAACACTTCCTGTCCTGGAATGTACTCCCCTTTTACCTGAGTGAAACGGACCTTTCTTGCTAATATTCCAAATCTCCCAGGTTTAACAGCCTGCTTCACTTTGTGTTTCTACTGGCAAGAGGTCAAAAAGGAGAGTGATAGTGATTTACTATTTACTCTGCCATCTTGGTTCCTGAAAGTGCCTAATGCCTCCATTTCTTCAACTTATTGCTGAAGGTAGTTATGTTTAACAAAAATAAATATACCTTCAATGAACAGACACATACAAACAGACGTGTGTGTGTGTGTGCGTGTGTGTGTGGCATATAGCATCTATGCATGTTTTTAATGGTAGGTTTTTCACATGCCCTTAATATATAATTTGGCCCACAAAATTTTAATTCTAACATTGATTGAATATAAAAAATTGGCCATATCATTCTGCAAAAAGGTAATGTCAAAAATGAAAATAGGTCTCCCAGAAAATATATCTAATGATCCTTTCTTTTTCTATTTTCATTTTCTTTGAGTCTGTTGTCTATGTAAAGTGAATCATCCCTGAGTCAGCTTCTATGCATAT
The DNA here is from genome assembly GCA_028646515.1 of Pseudochirops corinnae. Lineage (NCBI taxonomy): Eukaryota > Metazoa > Chordata > Mammalia > Diprotodontia > Pseudocheiridae > Pseudochirops > Pseudochirops corinnae. The sequence continues at coordinate 197,621,911 of CM053585.1, read as the reverse complement.
TCAAGTCAAATATGCATACATTTTCAAGTACCTACTATTTATCAGGCATTGCCCTAAGTACTATGGATACAAAGACAGTCCCTAGCCTCAAGGAACTCACAATCTAATGGGGGAGATAATATGCAAACCATGATGTAGAAATAAAATATACCATATACATTGGACATAACCTGAGAGGGTAGGCATGGAAAGGCAGGAGTACAAGGAAAGTCTTCTTCTAGAATATGGGATTTTGTCTGAGACTTTAAAAAGTCAAGGAAGCCAAGAGGTGAAGGTGAGGAGAAAGAAAATTCCAAACGTGGGGGACAACTAATAAAAATTCATGGAGCTTGGAGATGTGACTTCTGTGAGAAATATCAAGGGGTGATGCTATCAAATCTTCACTTGAAGAAATCACTGATAGATGAGTCGGGTAGGGACTGGAATGGGGAGAGACTTAAAGTAGGGAAACCAACCATCAGGCTATTGAAATAATACAGGCATGAAGTGATAAGGACCTGTCTCATCTTCATGGTAGTGTCAGAAAAGACAAGAGCTCACATGTGAGGAATCTTACAAAGGTACAATTGACAGAACCAGACAACAGATTGAATAAGGGAGATAAGAGAGAATAAAGAAGTCAAAGATAAGATCATAGTTGTAAGCTTAGGTGACTAGGAGGATAGTGGTACAGTTAATAGTAACAGAGAAGTTAGGAAGACGGGAGAGTACTAGCAGAAAGAAATTTAATTAGTTCAGTTTGGGATATGTTCAGTTTAAGATATCATACAAGACACCCAACTGCAGATATGCAAATGGCATTTGGAGATGCAATTCTGGAGGTCTCAGGAAAGAGGTTAGGGATGGATCAATAGATTTGAGAATCACCTGGACTGAGAAGATAATTGAATTCACAAGAGTTTATACTACATAGAGAGAGAAGTGAAGAAGAGAAGAAAAGCTGAGCTTTGGGGGACACCCATGGTCAACAGCTATGACTTGGATAATTATCCAGTAAAGAAGGCTACAATGGAGCAGTCAGATAGCTAAGTGGAGAACAAGGAAAATGTAACATCACAAAAAGCTAGAGAAAGGAGAAGAATAGGAATAATTTAAAAAGCTGTGGTAAGGTGAAGAAGGATGAGAATTGAGAAAAGGTCATAAGATTTGGAAATTAAGAGACCATTGGTTACTTTGGAGAGAGAAATGATGAGGTCAAAAACCATGCTACAAAAAGTTAAGAATAGAACAAAAAGATCATTATTAATTCTGGTAAGAAAATGATTAAAACAATTGTAGCTAATTACCATTAGCTAACTTCATTAATTTAATCCTAACTGCACAGCCACACTAAACTTTCAGTTCTAAAGAAATCTCCTTTGCAGATCACCAATTCAATCTACCCACATATCTACTCTTTCAATTTACTTTACCCTCTAATTGTTTCCTTTCTTTTATTTCTTTCCTTACAACTATTTGGTTTTTTCTTGTCTTTCATGATTCTAACTTCTCAGATTCTAATCTGTAAGCCTCTTTTGTCTTCCTTAATTTTTTTAAATCCCTTTGTATCCCCTTTAATTGTTATCTGTCCTGGTATTCTTTGAACCTAGAGTAAGACTCTGAGCTTGTATCTGATTGTTTTCCTTCATATTTCCCTTAATTTCTCTCAAATTTCTCTTCTCCAAATTCCACTTCTGCCCTACATCACTTGTCTAACTTTCCGCAAATTATCTTTCCATTTTTCAGGCACTGCAGAGTCACCAAAGCCAGTTTTCTGGATCCACTCTTGCAATGGATGAGTCAGTCCCTACTGATATTTTCTCTCACCACCTATTTCTTTAGAGGATGTTGAAATGTGATTGGAGGCCCCTAAGCTTTCCTGGGATGTATGCTCAAACAAGTAGAATTCGCTTATCGCATTGCTTTTAAAGAAGAACTTTGGTCCCCAGGACCTGCTGTTCTGATGACTACTGCTGAGCATGCAGTTTCTGCTTGTTTTTTTTTTTTCTGGTGGCTGCTAGTTACATCATCTCTTCTGTGAATTGCTCTTTGCTTCTGGTTGCTGGGCCCATCTCTTCAGGCCAATTAATTCATCTCGGCTTCAGCCTTCTAGGTTAATAGCTAGACCTTTTCCCTGATGAATTCAGGATGACATCCCTTTACATACAGCTACCACATCTAACTAACAAAAAGCAGACAGAGTGTCCTTAAACTAAGGTAAATTATTTTCCATATCTTTGTCTGGTCAGAGATCAAAGTACTTTGTTATAGAAAACTATATAATTCAAGTCTAGCTTTTTCCAAGATAATTTCTAGCTTAGCATAAAAAGGAATCTGAACTAGATCAAAAGTTAATGTAAAGATGTAATGCTTCATTCTGCATCCACCTATAACTCATTTCTGATTTTATTACAGATGATAGATACATAGATACATAGACAGATACATAGATACATAGATAGATAAAAGATAAAGACAGAGGTAGAGATAGAGAAAGATGGAAAGAGAGAACTATAAATAGATTTTCTATATCTAGATAGGTAAATGGATAGATAAGATAGATGGATAAATGAAAGATAGCTAGATAGATGATAGCAACAAAGCTGTATTATTTCAAACAACTTGAAAAACCTCATTTTGAATATAAACACATATGTATACACAATACATGCATATAAATGTAATATATATAATACAGTATATACACATTGTATATGTATATGTGCATATACATACACATATTTACATATACATATATACCCATATATATGTATATGCTACATATATATGTGTATATATATATATATGTATATATACACACACATATATATTTAATAGGTATACGTGTGTGTATACACTTACATAGTGGGCAGCTAGGTGGTACAATGAATAAGAGCACCGGACCAGGAGTCAGGAAGACTCTTCTTCCTGAGTTCAAGTCCAGTCTCAGATACTTACTAGCAATGTGATGCTGGGCAAGTCACTTAACCCTGTTTGCCTCAGTTTCCTCACCTATGAAAGGAGCTGAAGAAGAAAATGACAAAGCTCTCCAGTGTCTTTGCCAAGAAAACTTCAAGTAGGATCACAAAGAATTGGACACAACTAATAAATGACACAATAACATACCTACACAGACAGATACACAAGACACTGTGCTAGCTGCTGTGAACAAAGACAAAAATGAATCAGTTCCTGGCCTACAGGACTGTCTTTTACTGCAGTGTTAGGGTTGCAACATGAAAATAATAAACAACTATATTGCAAGAAGGACTGAGAAGGGAAAAAGCTCTAACTATGGTGAGAAACATGTAAGACTTTGCAGAGAAGATTTAAAAAGTTGAGCTTTGTGGGAAGACAAGAAATCAGAAAAGCAGAGAAAATGAATGAACCAGGCATTTAAAAAAATACTTTTACAAATGCACAGAGACCATAAAAATGGAACTATCACTTGGAAAAGTGATTACAAAGTAAATGATCAGTGAAAAAGCCATATCCCAGTGGAAGGCTAGGCCAGGGGCCATGCTATACAAGCTGCATTTTTAGGACTGTGACATAAAATTCTAAGAACTAGCATACAATGTTTACGGGACATCCCCAGGTCCCACCAGTCTTTGTGTTCTTGGACAGAATCCCTCTGACATTGCTTGTCTTCTATATTCATCAAAAAGAAAATTGGAGCTGTTTCAGAAATGGTACTCAAAGTCATTTTCTTTCATGACATACCCAGACAGACTTGTAGGGGTCATCAGGCTGAAATTGATGACTCAATAAATGAGTAAGCAAAGAAAGTTGATAGAATGGATAGCTCAGCATAAGCCTGCTAATAAACATCTCCAAATGTACAAGGACATATCTACTTCTGTCATCTACATGTCTCCTGGTGCACAAGATGAGTTTATCTCATTAATGTCAGACTCCACATTGGTTTTTGTTTACTTAAATAAGTGAGGTTAGAGTACACTGCCACATGTGTTACACACGTTAATAGCTTTTCATCTTCTCTTTCCAACTAGTCTATAAGCTGCCTACATTAGCTCACCTTTTCTACTTTTTTGTTTCCTTTTGTGTTCTGACACTAAGAATTGCATTCAGAATGAAGTTATAGGAGTGAAAAAAGAAAATTCAAAGTCTAAGTCTGGTCCTCTGACAAAGTGTGCCTGAGAATAAAATCAATTAGCCTCATTATGCCTGGTCACTGCCTTGCCACTATACTCGGTCGTTATGCCTGGTCACTATGTCTGAATTTGGTGAGGTAATAAAGAACAATGGACTTGGAATAAAACAAACTAGGGTCAGAACCCTAGCTCTGGTGCTTACTAAATGTGTTTGTATGACCTTGGGAAGATGATGCCACCTTCGTGGGCTTCATTTCCATCATCTGTAAAATAAGAATATTGAACCAGATGATTTCCATTGGATCTTCTGGTTCTGAATATATATTCTTACGAGCTCATGATTTAAAAAAAAAAAATCTTCACTCTTCTCACAGAAGTATTTTTACAGTAAAATATTTAATAGCCACAATCAAGTGATCTATGATTAAAATAGGTTTATGTTGATGAATGACTATTCACAAAGAACATAGAAGATATTGATAGTAATTCAACAACAAGAAGAGGAACATAATAGAGTTGGAATAACACTCAGCTAGGAGTCTCAAAACCATTATTCTGGTGTTGTATCTGCAACTTGATCACTGTGTGACATTTGGCAAGTGAATCAATTTGGTATTTAAAATCCTTCACAATCTGACTCCAGCCTGCCTTTGTATACTTCATACACATGTTTCCACTAAACTGCTCTCCTTGCTATTCCCCAGACTCAACATGCCTTCTCTCTCTGTCCATCTTCACACTGCCCCTTGTACCCCAAATGTCCTATCCTGTTGTTCTCCTTCCTGTCTGACTATTCCTTTCCAAACTCCTTTCAAATTTGTTTTCTTCAAATCATCTCCATCATGCTTTCATCAAGGCTCACCTCAGGTGCTGACTTTCCTACTTCCCCTTAGTAATAGGGCTCTCATTTTGCTCAACTTATCTTCTATCTAACTATCTCTTTTCACATTGCATCCCCCACAAGAAGAGAAGCTTTTAAGATAAAGTGTCTTTTTATATTTTTGTTTTTGTATCCTCTTGCACATAGTAAGTGTTAAATAAATATTTGTTGAATTGCATTGAATTTAATCAATAAACAAATCCTCACTGAGCACTTCTTCTATGGTAAGCTTTGTAACGAACACTATATGGGAAATAATAAAAGAATCAGATGTATTAGAGGGCAGAGCCAAGATGGTTGGAGTAAAAGAGCAGGAACTTGCATGAGCTTCCACATCAACCAACTCCAATACCTGTAAAATATGACTCTAAACAAATTTTAGAGTTTCAGAACCCACAAAGTGACAGAGAGAAACAAATCTCCTGCTGAAGGCAGCCTAGCAGGCCAACAAGAAGTATCTATCTCACCAAGGTGGGAGCTGAGCACAGTCCCATGAGAGTTGTGTGGTCCCGCCCTGTCCGCTTGCACTGACTAGCCAGAGCAGATTTCAGGGGAGTGAATCACCAGCAGCTGTGGTGGTTTCCAGACTTCTCAACTCATAAACACCAAAGAGAAAGTAAAAGGTCAGTAGGGAACTCTGATGGAACCAGGTGTCTGAAGAGCACCATCCAGCCCCTGCCCCTAGCAGGAGGTGGCATGGACATGGTGGCTGCAGCTGCTGCCACTTGAGCTCCTGGCCTACAGATTGTAGGGGGACCAAGCAACCATTCAGAGGGTAATTGCTCTTGCTTTGACCTGCTTAGATCAGGGTCATAGTCTTGGGCAGTGGTCCTGGGATGTGTGACCAGTGTTTCCAGGTCAAGGAGAAAATATTACAAGCTGTCAGGAAGAAACAATTTGAATCTTGTGGAAACACAATCAGGATAACACAAGATCTAGCAGCTTCTATGTTAAGGAGTCAGAGGTCTTGGAATATGATATGTTGGAGGTCAAAGGAACTAGGATTAAAACCAAGAATCACCTACCCAGCAAAACTGAATATAGTGCTTCAAGGGGAAATATAGTCATTGAATGAAGTAGAGAACTTTCAAGCATTCTTGATGAAAAAAACAGAACTGAACAAAATTTGACTTTTAAATATGAGAAGCAAGAGAAGCATGAGAAGGTAAAAAGGAAAAATAAATCATAAAGAACTTGTTAAAGTTGAAATATTTACATTCCTACATGGAAAAACAATAATTACAACTCATGAGACTTTTTCTCAGTTTGAAGGGAATATATATGTATATATGTATACATGTATACATACACATATATGTATGTATAGGAGAGTATATATATGTATAAATACATATGTGAGTATTTGTATGTGTGTATGTGTGCGTGTATATATTATACATAGAGGGCACAGGATCAGTTGAATAGGAAGGGATGATATCGAAAAAAATAAAATTAAGAGGTGAGAGAGGAATATAATGAGAGAAGGAGAAAGGGAGAGACAGAATAGGGTAAATTAACTCATATAAAAAAGAGGCAAGAGAAAACTGTTACAATGGAGTGGAAGAGCAGGAAGGTGAAAGGGAATGGGTCAACCTTACTCTCATTGAATTTGGCTTAGGGAGGGAATAATACACACAGCCAATTAGGTGTCTTACTCTAAAGGAGAATAGAGGAGAAGAGGATAAAGGGAGATGATAGAAGGGAGGGCAGATTCAGGGAGAGAGTAGTTAGAAGCAAACACTTTTGAAAAGGGACAGGGTCAAAGGAGAAAATAGAATAAGTGGGGGGTGGGATAGGATGGAGGGAAATATAGTCTTTCACAATATAACTACTGTGGAAACATTTTGCATAACTAAACAGGTATGACCTATATTGAATTGTTTGTCTTCCCAGTGGGGGGTGGGTGAGGAGAGAAGAAGGAAAAACATCTGGACATCAAAATTTTAAAAACAAATGTTAAAAAAATATTGTCTTTTACATGCAACTGGGAAATAAGATATACAGGCACTGGGGTATAGAAATCCATCTTGCCCTACTAGAAAATTAGGGGGGCAAAGGGGAAGGATATAAGAGAGAGCAGATTGGGGGCATGGGTATTCAATAGGCTTGATATCTTGGGGTAGAGGGTAGGGGAAAGATGGGGAAAAAATTTGTAACTCAAAATTTTGTGGAACTGAATGTTGAAAACTAAAAATAAATAAATAAATGATTAATCAATAGGGAAAAAAAGAATCAGATGTATCCACTATCCCCTGTATCTTTTTCCTTCCATCTTTTTCTCATTCCTGCCTTTTTTTCGGATAGCTAGAAAAAAGCATGGAGATGGAAGAAGAAAAATAATACAAGATAGGCATAAGTTTTGTGACTTCATTGATATAATGAACTCTCCCAATGCAGATCAGCACCTTCCCTGAACTTTAAAGTTTATTGACATGGAGTCATGACTGAAGTTTAAGAATCACTAGAAAAAAAAAAAAAAGAATCTCTTGACTCTAGAGCATTGGGAAGTTATGTGACTTGCCCAGGATTACACAATCAGTCTATGTCAGAGGAAAGACTTGAACCCAAGTTGTTCTGACTGTGACGGCAATTCTTTACCTATTCTACCACACTATCTCCTATATATAAAAGTACACAGAAAATTTTAAAATATTATATGTTAATCCAATATTCTGGTCAAGCACCTTACCCTGCTCATGAATGATAGTCAGGAGTTGGTAGTCCAGTGCTCAGACCAGCATTTATGTATTCCATCCAAAAAAATGGTATACTTGGGGGGGAATAACAAGTAAGCTATATTTGCAGGAAGCTGGTGGGCTCATTCTTTCTCTCTCTGCCATCCTTTGGCATGGCAATATTGTTCTTATTAGTAAAGGTAGGGATGTGATCTCTATAAATTTTTCTGGTCTCTTAGCTCAACTGCCAGGTACAATGGGGTGGGCAGAGGGGTCTCCTCCCTTCTGTTTTCTCTGCTATATTTCTGTGAATCTTAACCCCATGAGCACATCGTAGTAGTAGTAGTAGTAGTAGTAGTAGTAGTAGTAGTAGTAGTAGTAGTAGTTGTTGTTGTTGTTGTTTGTCCTTAGTTCTTGAGGAGGATCAATGACATTATGAGAGTGATTGGAATTCTCAATTCTTGAAGTCACAGAGCCTGGTCACACTATTTCCCCATCACCCAAAGCAGAACAGAGAGGTTCACTAACTGTCCCCTAATCCTGTGTCCCAAGGCAGGAGTACTTGTCCCTCTTCAATGTAATAAGCACTCATTAAGCACCTAGTACTCTCAAAGCATGCTGTGACTGGGTTATCAAGATGTAAGGACAAAACAAAAGACAGTCTCTACCCTCATTCTTCCTCCTTTGAGGGACCATCACCAGTTGTCTTGACTTTTGTCTTGCTACTGGTCTCCAATGCCTCTAGAAGATAGAGTGAAGCGGATGACTTTGTGCAGTTCTGCCTCACTGAAATCCAATTCATTCACAAATCAAGACATCACCCTTGGGATATAATTGGTCCTCTTTGAGAATGAAGGTTGAACAACAGCTGCCCTCTGGAGAACCAACCAGCCAGTTCAAGTTGGGAAATGCTGCTATGGCATAGCACAATCACAATCACTATTGGATTGTAAATTCATGACTAATAAAATAAAAGCAATAAAATCCAAAATACCAAATATCTACCACAAGAGCAATGGACTGTCAGCTCTTCCCAAGCTCAAGCAGCCAAAGAGAACTTGTTATCTTTATCCAAAAACCCTCCCTCTTTTAACTCCCACTGTTACTGTCAAGGACAGCATTGTCCTTTCAGGAACCCAGGCCCAAAACCTCAGTGTCATTCTCAACTCCTTATACTCATTCACACTACCAATCCAATCTTTTGCCAAATATTGGTCCAATTTCCATGTCTTTAGCACATATCCCCTTCATTCTACTCCCACAGCCACAGTCCTAATTCAGGCCTGTATCACTTCTCCCCTAGTCTATGAAAAAGCCTCCTATTTTCTCTCTTTGTCTTATTTCTCCCTATTCCAATCTATCCTCCATACTTGCCAAAATAGTTTCCTTAAAACATAGATTTATTCATGTAACTCTATTGCTCAATAGACTCTTGTGGCTCTCTACTACCTTTGGGATCCAATATAATCATCTGTTTGACATTCAAAGCTGTTCATAAGCTGACTCCTTCTTATCTTTAGACTTTTATTAACCATTATTCTTTATGCAACCTAGAACTGGCCAGTCTCCTTGCTGTACTCACTCATGATGTTCCCTCTTCTGTTTCTGTACCTTTTACTGGCTATCCCTATGACGGGAATCCCCTTTTTGCTTACATCTGCCTCTGAGAATCTCCTGTCTCCTTTAAGGCTCAACTCAATCATCAACTTTTTCAGGAAGCTTTCCCTATGTACTGGTGTCTTCCTCTCTAAGGTTAAGATGCAAAACATGACGTCCAGTCAACAAATGGAAGAATAAGAATGTGTCTAATATCCCCCAATCAAATGGCTTCTTCTCAAAATGTTTTTCCCCCAGTGGAAAGTGCTCTAGATATGGAATGTGGACATCATGGAATAGTGTATAGGGAAAGGAATGTCAATTAATTAAGTATTCACAATATTCCAGGAACTGTGCTAACCATGTTACTAATATCACATTTGATCCTCACAACAACCCTTGGAGGTAGGTGCTAATGTTGTACCCATTTTACAGTTGAAGAAACTAAAGCAGAAAGAGGTTAAAGTGTTTCACTCAGGGCCCAACAGCTGTGAATGTAGCTGGATTTGAACTCAGGTTTTCCTGATCCCAAGCCCAGTGTTCTCTATTCTACATCTTAGCTGCCTAGACTTGGAGTATAGAAGCACCATAGTTTAAACCCTGCTTTGGACACTTAGTAGCAAAAACTCTATCCTCTCAGTGTCCACATCTATAAAATAGGAGAGTTGGATTCCTTGGCCCCTAATATTTTTTCCAATTCTAAATCTATGTTCCTATGACCCCTTAGAGCTCTAAACCTGTGATGCTACAGACGATAGCTGGCAGAGTCAATAAAAAACTGTGACTAGGAGATGGGGCTCACAGTACTCATAGGAATAGAGGAAAGTGAAGTAAACAAAGGGCAATGTGGAAAGAATAATGGTGGCAGGAGTCAACACGGTGTGTGAGGACAGACCGTAAAATCAATCTGACTCTAGTAGAGAATTTGAGATGAACCATAATGGAAGTAATATTTTTAAAAGCCACATAATCACTCTGTTTCTGCTTTTTCATCTATAAATTGATACTTTCCTACCCAGTGGATAAGATCACTTTGAGGAGCAAATGAGCAAACTTATATGAAAGAGCTTTGAAAAGTATCAAGGAAGCATCTTACAAATACAAGATGTTATTAGTAGCGCCGTTAACTCAATTACGATGGCTTCCTGATGTGAGTCACAGTTGGAAGGAAAAAAGAGAAAAGGGCAAAAACAAGTTCCAGCACACGTCACCATTCCCAAGTTTTGATATACTGTGAGTTGAACATGGCCCCTGGTTGCTTAGCAATTCACAGCATCTCTTTTTTCACTCTCACATGGAAATCTGAGACAGCACGTGCTTTCCTTGATACCTGCTAGAACAATAATCCTACAGTTGGAAGGGATCTTTGAGATCACATAGTTTTACCCATGCAAAGCATGAATCCCACACAATATGTTAGCTATATCATACCCACCCCCACATCACACTCCTTCTTTTGTCAGTAGCTGGCTCACCACTTTTTTCTCTTCCCCAACACCCGACTGCACACTAGAAGGCTTTAATAACCATGAAGATGTTGTTCTCTCAGGCTCTCATCTCCCATTTCTTCGATTCTTTAAGTTTCCCAACCTAATGCTTCATTCCTTTTCTGCCACATATAGAGATGATGACATACTATCTCATAACATTATTCACAAGCATTCCACTTCCCTAATTAAAAAGACTGATATTCTCTTAAATGATCATAACCTATCTTGCCTCCTATCCCTATGTTCTATCCCTCCTGCAAGTGCCCTCATTAGGACTTTCATTACCTCTACCTCTCAGTACTTTCTCATGTCATTATGACCCCATTCTGACTTCATTTTCCTCCCTCTATAAATCAATCAAATGATTAGCCAATTCCACTTTTTATTGTCTTTTGCCCCTGAATTTCTTGCCCCCTTTTCCTATTGCTGATCTTCTCTTTCCAAATGTCAGCCTTGGATTACTTTGGCCATCTGCCTTTTCTATTCCTACTCACAAGTAGGTGAATAAAAGGAGGGCAAGTCTCACAACTGTGCTGACTGTATACTTAAATTTTTTTTTTTTACTTTTAATTTATGTAACAAAACAAGAATTTCCATAACAGTATGACAAAAAAATGAAGCTTCAAATCTATTATGTACAACTTCCTTTTCTTTTAACATATATAATAAAGTCATCATGTAAACGTCTTTTTTCCCTTTTTTCTTCTCTCCTCTGCCTCACCCTAAAATGGCTACTGTTAGACACAAATAGGCGTATATACACACAAACATATATGTGTATGTATGTATATGTAAAATTATTCTATACAAACTTCTCTTTATTAGTTCTTTCTCTGGATGCAGATAACTTTTTAATTTTTAATATGTGCATTTATCATAGTCAAAAATAACTGTATTCCTTACGAATTTATGTTATTCAACTTTAACTGAACCCTTGCTTCAGTAAAAAAAAAATAATTGTATTCCTCCCTAATTGACTTCTCATCTCCATTCACTCAGATTCTATTCCAAATCATCTCTTCCATTTTCACATTGCCCACTCTCCATTTGCTCTCAGTTGAGGAGCTTGAGCTTTACTTTCTTGAGAAAACTGAGATCATTAAAATAAGTTCCCTCTTCTCCTATTATCTTATCTCAAAAGCCCTTGGCTTCACCTCCCATTCTATCCTCATTTCCTTCATTTGTTGACAAAAAAGCAGCCCTTCTCTTTGCTAAGGCCAACAAACTCAACATGTATACTTTATTCCATCTTTTTCTATCTTCTCTGGAATATTCCATCTTTAATACCCCAACCACCACACAAACCTTCAACATCTCTCAAATGCTTTCTTCACTACTCCATTCAAACATGTCTGTCTCCTCCATCCAAAACAAAGCAGAATAAAACAAGCAAACAAACAAAAATCCTTCCCTGGACTATGCCGTCCCTTTAAGGTGTTGTCTTATTTCTTTGCTCCCTTTCTCAGACAAACTCTTTCAAATGTTGTCTAAAATATATTCTTATCCTTCATCTCTCTCACTTCTTCCTCAGACTTGACCATCTGACTTCCAACCTCAGCACTGAACTGTAATTATTCTCTCCAAAGTTATCAATGATTTCTTAATTGTCAAACTTGATGAAACAGACTTTTCTCAGTCCTAAAGCTTCTGAGATATTTTATACATTTAATGCTGTTGACCACTCTGTCTTGATGAATTCACTCTCCTCCAGATTTTTGTGACTCTATTTTCTCCTGATTTACTTCCTACCTGCCTTCCTACTGCTTCTCAGTCTCTTTTGCTGGTTTATAATCCAGCTCTCTAGTTGGAAAAGGTTCCTCAAGGTTTGGTGGTTATCTCTCTACTCTTCTTCCTCACTCTCTTTCATTAATCTCATCAGTTCCTATGGATTTAATTTTCACCTCTGCACAGATGAACCCCTGATCTATACCTCCATGCAGGAATTTGTTTACTCTCTGCCATGAGCTTCAATCTCATATCATCAATTGCCTGTTGGATATTTCAAAATGGATGTGCTCAACACATCTTAAACTGAACATGTCCAAAACTGAATTCATTTTCTTTTCCCTTAACTCTACTTCTAAACTTCCCTATTTCTTTTGAAAGCACCATCATTCATAGAATATCTGCTCTCCTCCTCCTCCTTTTTCTCCTCTTCTTTCTTCTCCTCCTCTTCTTTCTTGTCTTCCTCCTCTCCCTCCTACTTCTGCTCCTCCTCTTTCCCTCTTATTTTTTTGTTAAGACTGCAAGTTCAGTAGTCATTCATAGACCTGACCCCACTGCTGATCAGCACAAAAACTTTGACCCACACTGTTTCTTATCTATGTCACATTGTCCCCTTTTTAGATGTCCTAGTGGTCCCTGTTACTCACTCAGTGCAAAATTAGTACAGCCATCTGATCAACTTAGGTCTACTAAAGCTCAGAACTCCCAAGCTCAAGTGATCCACCAGCCTAAGACTCCCCAGTATGAGGATATATAGATATGTGCCACCTAGGAATGTACCACTAAACTAACTCAGGAGAACTGATGGCTAAATTTTCAGTGAAATATTACATATTGACAAATGTCACAAATATGACTCAATTTATTGTTTTATGGATTGTTTAGATTTAAGAAAGTGGTGGAGAAAATGTTAAAAATGCAGATTACACTTAAAGGCACCTGCATACATCACCCCCCTCACCCCCCTGAGAGCCAGCTGTTAAAATTTCTGAGCACATGCCTAATGCCACAATACCTGGCTTTAAAAATCTTTTATAAAATAACTACCACCTAGCCATGCATCTCTCATTCTCTAACTGTGACAATAGTTATTTTTTAATCTAGCACAACACTTTACATTTATATAGATTTCATCTATTGTTTTAGCCATTTGAGATCTTCCCTTTTTCATGCCTTCTTTAGCCTATGAAATCCAAGAAATTCAAATTGCTATTGCATTGTATTAGAGAGGAATACAATCTCCAACTCCCCAAGTGACACCTTTATTAAGCTTGCAAACAGTATCTAGCTTTAGTTATGTTGAATTTCTCTGGAGAAGAACACTGGATTGAATGCTTTACTTGTAAAATAGAGTTCAGCTTGAACAGATAATTTTCCTTGTGAAAACTGTCTTGCTGCTTATATCCACACATCCATGGCTGCCCTCATTGTTTGGACTTGGATTCAATAGATACTTGTAAGGCAGTAGAAGTGAGGGATTTTTTTTTCTCTCCTGGCAGAATCAATGTATGTTTTCTTTTCAGTATTTGTAGTTGTTATAGTGTGCTTGGAAGTGTGGGCAAAGAACTGCCGTGAGGAGAAAGCTAGAGTATCATGGAACCATTATTGATATGTGAGATACACTGGGTCCCAGCTGAATGCTCTTCCTTGCCTGCCTGTCACTAAAGGTGCCATATTGATACAGGGATTCCTCTAGTAAATACAAGCACATCTAGGCAGGCCTCAGTCTTTTTTTTTCCTTTAATTTTTTTATTTTGGTCAGGCTTGGAATGGTTACAGTTTGCATAAAACATTCTGAACTCTTTAGGAATTGGAATTCCGTGACAATTTGTGGCTTTGCACAAATAGCACAACTCTAAAAATGTTCATCATATTTGAATATGAGATGATAAGATCATAAGAGTTATACTAGGAAAGTATAGTATATATATATAAAGGAGATTGACTTTTTTATATATATAAAACTTTTTTTATATTGACTTTTTTATATATATAAAGGAGATTGATAAAAGGAGATAATATATATATATATATATATATTATATATATAGTATATATATATAAAGGAGATTGACTCAGTCAATCCTCTTATCGTACAGAAGAAGAAATTGGGCCCCAGAGCGTATCAGCAAGCACCCTAGCATACCCAGGATGTCTGCTAGCACAGGTTCTTAGATCTGCTTTTCTAAAGGAAAGCAACTCAAAATGGGTTAATAATCTTACTTTAATCAATCAAATATGTATCATTTACTTAATTCAGGGGGAAAAGTCAGCACCCTGAAATTCAGAGAATACAAACAGAAGTTACAAGCAGACAAAGAAACAGATCAGCAGAC
>CM053585.1:197573183-197607015 GCA_028646515.1 Pseudochirops corinnae | reverse complement strand
CCAGAGAGGGAAGCACCAACATCTGGGTTTTCAAAGCTAGGGGGCTCAATGCCTGCCCAGAGTCTCATCTGACCAAATCACACAACTCTTTCCAAAGTGAGCCCCAAAGCAAAAACTCATGTCCGGGTATACATAGCCTTCTCCTGGATCAGAGAATGTCACAACCCTCTTGACCAACTGCTCAATCACAAAGTGATAAGGCATGGGCATTCCTGAAGAACGAGCTTCCCACCATAGGCTCCATGTGA
Organism: Pseudochirops corinnae; assembly: GCA_028646515.1. Lineage (NCBI taxonomy): Eukaryota > Metazoa > Chordata > Mammalia > Diprotodontia > Pseudocheiridae > Pseudochirops > Pseudochirops corinnae. The sequence continues at coordinate 197,606,767 of CM053585.1, read as the reverse complement.
CCACATTCAGCCTATCATGGGGCAGAGTATATTTTCAAATCAGGGAAGGTTCTCTGAGTCACTTAAACCACTTAAGCAAAGGGCCTAGGGATAGGGAAGATCTTCAGATTCCCATTACACAGAGAGAGGAAGTTATTTAGACAATGTATTATGCTATCTTTCGACTATATTTTCATTCCCCTGAATTCACAAAAGCTTTAGGAAAAAAAAGCACATTCAAGTGTGAGCTTTCTGTTATTACTTAAAAGCATTTCTAGTCTCCCCTAATTATTTATGATGGTTAAAGTCAAATTTCAAGACTGGATTTAGAAGGCTCTCACTGGTTACCAAGTTATAAGGATAGTCTGGGGAGGGGGGGAGAACCTTGAAAAACATATAGATCTTTTCCTTTAAAATAAATAAAGAAGGCAGTTGTGCTTTTCAATGTATGCATTAATCTAGATTCTCCTTCTAAAAATAAACAGTTTCCACAAATTGACCTTTTCCTTCAGAACTTACCTGCTTAGCTTTCAGTTTTCCAATTTGCGCCCCCCATGCCCATTGTTATTGTTCTTTCCTACTCATAAGAATATTATCTGTCCCCCTACCCTCAAACAGTCTGACTGACATGCAATGGGCTACAACCTGTAATTTTTTTTGTTCATTTCTGAATTCTTTGGATCATCAATCCTGTCTCCTCCTTCCACGTTGGAATTCAGTGTTTCAGTAATCACCATTTGGCCTTCCCTGAAGACCTACCACTTAATTATGCATCAAAAAATCATAAGTTTAACAAACATTTTCTCCACTCTGTCCAAATCTTGTTGCTGTCATGTATGGACGTCAGGCTACTCTCTTCTCCTCAGTGAATGCAGTACCTGTGTAGCAGTCTATTTCTCCAAGCCAACCTCTTCCCTTTTCCAAAGTTCTTGTTGTCTGATTGATATTGTTCCAATTTCCCAGCTTTTCTAAAAGCAAATTTCCCATTTTCCTGGTCTATTTGCTTATTAGTGTTGGAAAAGCCAACTATGAAAAGCAAAGCACAATTGATATCAAAAATCTGGATATCAAAAGAATTTTATTAAGGAGAAATCCTAGAGTAATTGAATACCCATGGCCAGAAGTGGATTCTGCCCTTCTTTTGGAAGGAAGAGTGGAGGATACAAAAGCCAAGCAAGTTTTATGCATTAGTTTGGTGTAGACACTCCCTTCAGCAGATTGATTGGTTCATTCTTTTTAGGTACACCTGTCTCATTATCATACATTGTCATACATTATTGCTAATGAGGCTCTAATTCTAGGCTAGATGTATTAGATAACATAGATAATACATGAGTTTCATTAAGCAAGCACAGTAATAACCCTGGAATACTGATCCCTCACCAGTTTAACCTAAATCTGTCTTTTTCTGGGACTGAGAGTCCCAAGACTGTTGTCTTTTTTTCTAATTGGTCGAACCTACCTGCTGTTGCCAGCTTCTTTTTATTTTACTTTAGTATTTTCTAGGAGTTCTATGGGAACCAGAAATTTGACTTCTCCCCAAGGCTATCTGGTCTCTAACCTTACTCTTATCAGTAGCTTTCTTTCAGCAGTTTTTGCAGTCCCGTGGAAACCTTACCCTTTGCTACCTCTCACATTAGTGTTTCCACATTCCACAAATTATCTGGCTTCTTATTTGATGAACAAAGCTGGAACTAGCACAAGATAGATATCTAAGTCTCTTCTTTTATAGGAAAGCAGAAGGGTACACTACAATTCCTGACCCTACCCTCACATCAAGGGCATAGTCTTCCCCTCTCTCCAGCCTGTATTTTCCTCAGTGTCATCACTAGACCTTGATCCATGGCTGTAAGACCACTATCTTGAGACACCCTTTCAACAGAATGGGTCAGACTTCTCTGTCTCCAGTGAAAGGGCTGCATGGGCTGATTGTCCCTTGTTCTGCTCCCATAGTATACTCAGCCCTATCTATCCATTTCTTTTACATACTTTAGAACTGTCCTTTGTTTCAGTGAAAAAACCTATTGTTTAAGAATCAGAAATGAAACAGACCCATTTCCCAGTTGGTAACTGTAGGTAAGTCTCTTCCTTTCTTAGCCTTTTTTTCTTAGCCGTAGGTAGCATAGGGGTTGAACCACAAGGAGTATGTTTAGGGACAGGCCTTCAGGTACAATGTCATAACATCATAAAATGCCTGAGCTACTCAAGTAATTTTCTGGGATATAGACATAGATGTAGATAATCTATACATATGTGTGTATGTATGTATATGTATGTATATATGTAAGTATGTGTATATCTTCCAATGTATATCTATATATTATCTATAGGTCTATGTGTGCATTAAAAAGGAAAGAAAACTTCCTGTCTCAATATGTTCCTGGGGCATTTTGTAAGTCTAGGATATCACATGGCGGGGGGGGGCAGCATGGTAACTATATGACACTTAAAGCCAAGATTTAGATAAACAAAATGGCATCCTGGATGTTTTTCCATTTTATGTTTACTTCCCTGAACACAGGTAGGGAAAAAAAGTAGCAATCCTGAGATGGTTGTGTATAGACTTTGAGGCAACCTTCTCAAGAGATTGAGGCAGCTCTAACAGGAGTCAGCTGTCAAGGAAGCATACAGCTTCTTGACAGGAGGAATAGTTTTTGAAAAGTGGAATAAGTAGGGATTTCACTCTCCTTCTAATGTCCCATGATCATGTTCCTTTAAAATCGAACTACCTGATCATTAGAAAATACCATATCCAGCAAGGAGGAGAGACACACATATACAGAGGCAATATGCAAGCAGCTTCAAGGAGTGGGATATCTGTCAGCAGAGAAAAGAGTTGGCTATGGACACAAGAGAGTTAATCCTAGAAATTAAGAGTTGAACTGCAGAGAAGCTCAGACCAGGGGAATGCAGATGAATGACCCTCCCATCAAAGGCTCTATGCATTGGGAAGCTTCATAGAGAATTAAAAAGGAGAGATAGACCATCAGGTTTCTACAGTATTAGGATTTTATTTGAAGGCTTGACTCCCTTCCCAGAAAATGTCAGTTGCACAAAAGACTATCACAAGTAGTCAATATTATGATCATGAATCATTATCACAATATAATGAATAAACTCATCCAAACAAAGAGAAATTAGAGAAGTTATACTGATTAAAATACACTAAGCAAGTCAATAAATGAATAAGCTCTCCTTCTGAGAGTGAGATACATTAGCTAAACCAAGAGAGAGTTTCCAGTCTCCTCCAAGGGTAAATTCTCAAAAGTGTCTAGGGAAAAAAGATGGAAATCAAGGATATACAAAGTTGTCAGTCTCTCTATTTGCCTTCCTGAGTCTGTCTGTCTGTTGATAGATAGATAGATAGATAGATAGATAGATAGATGTAGACGTAGATGTAGACATAGACGTAGACATAGATGTAGACGTAGATGTAGACATAGATGTAGACATAGATGTAAATGTAGATGTAGATATAAATATATATCCAGATTTTTCCCTGAGGAGGATCTGGAACTATATGTTTGCTCTCTCAAAGTTGAAAACAAGAAGTTCTCTCCTCTCTCAGACTCTTGCCAACTCTACCCTTTACACAGGCATGAATCTTTGAGTAATCATTTTGTTGACCAATGAAGAGAATCTTATGTAAATATACCAGGTTTAACCAGGTTTAAAAACTGAGATACACGTCCTTACCTTGTTGCTGTTATATCTAGGGTACACAGGTCACCTCCATCTCCATGAAATTCATTATCTGATTCTCAGTCTTTTTCTCCAATCCAGCTTCTTGCTTGGCCTCTGAGTCACTCAGTCTCCTAATTTTTCATAACCTCTGTTTTCGTTTTTTCTTAATCATGCACAATATTCACAATTTATATCCAAATATCCAAATCTCTACTACTCACTAAATTTTTCCTGTTTCTGGAATTCCTAGCTCTATTTCTCCTCTTTATAGCCTGTATCCCTTAGTAGAATATACACTCCTTGGGAACAGGGGTTGATTTACATTTTGTCTTTGAATCTTCAGCACCTAACATAGCATCTTTCCCATAGTAAGCGCCTAATTGATGCCTGTTGAATTGCATTCTGAGGAAGCCTTTTTTGACAAACATTTTCTCCAAGCTTTTGCTGGTTCCCCTACTGGCTAACCATCAAAGTCTACAAAAAATACAAACATTTGTGCTAACAAAGCTGAAGTTTGTGCAAAGAAGAAGAACAAATTCAGGGGGAGAAGGAATAATTCAGTGAAATGCTGCATTTGGCTGAAATCCATTGCTATTTTTTCCAGGAGGACCATACCCTTAGTAAACTGGTACATATGGGCAATGTACAGGCAACTCCACTTCTTATATCACGAGCTCCCCAAGAGCATTTAAAATATGATTTGGCCTACAGAATGTCAGTTTTAAAACACTGATTCAATATGACATACACACATGGACTTCACTTTAGGCAGTAAATGTGTTTCAGAAAAACCTTTGTATAAATCATATTTTTGTAAGTCAAATCACATTTTAAATACACTTAGGGGAACTCACCATTTAAGGAAACCTGTAGTGAATTCATTCCTGAAATGAAGAATTATTTCATAAAGTGATTTATAAAGGATTAATTTATCTGTCTTGTAAAGCCAGATTTTATAAGGGTATGCACTTTCCATTTATTTGAAGAGTGAGAATTTGTTCAAGTAGGACATACCTTCATGTTACATGGCCCATGTACACACATGTGCATGCACACCCATATACCATCCTCATCAGATCATCACCTTCAGTTAGTGAAAAAGAGAAAAGAAGAGAGGTTTTTCTCTATTTTTCCTTCTACAAGATAACATCATTCTTCAGGGCTATTTCCAAGTTGGGACTCCAGGATCAGGAGCAGCTAGATGGAGAACAGAGTGCCAGGCCTAGAGTCAGGAAGACTCCTTTTTCTGAGTTCAAATCTGGTCTCAGACACTAGCTAGGTGACCCTGGGCATGTCACTTTACCCTGTTTGCTTTAGTTTCCTCATTTGTAAAATGAGCTGGAGAAGGAAATGGCAAACCACTCCAGTATCTCTGCCCAGAAAAACCCAAATGGGGTCACCAAGAGTCTGACAGGACTGAAATGAGCAGCAACAACTCCAGCCATCTTTTCCATCCCCTTAGCCCTATAGCTTGGCCTATGTAATGCCTAGGTTCTGAAAGGTGAGCCTTATTACTTTATTGTGCACACAACTAGGCCACTTCCTGACCATTACAAACCTTATACATCCAGGATAAGAGAAGGGCATGGAACTTGCTGTAATGACAAGCAAAGTGTACTTTGCTCCTTGTTTCAGTTATTATAATGGTGATTAAAGTAGTACTTAAGCTCCTTGTTTCAGCTGTTCAGGTGCCTTTGAGCCCTGCCTGTGATTTTATGAAGTATTTACTGAAAACTGTATACATTGTATTGCCCTTAATAGGCCTAAGGGAGTTTGGAGAACTTCCCTGCCCTTAATAGTTATCACATGGAGCCCAAGGTGGAAGGAACTTGCTAAAAGAGTGGAATAGGAAAGACACAACAGGAAAGGTGGAACAGGAAAGAAAAAGGCAGATAAAAGCTCAAGCATGAGCTAGGACCAAGCAGAACTGAGATCAAGAATGCTTGTGATTTTGGCACTCTGTAGCACTGTGTCTGTTGGTCTGTCAGACAAAAGCCTTGTCTCTTGTTTTCAGACAGAAGTTCAAAAAGAGTACTTTACTACTGATCCAGAATCCCTGGAAAAGGACTTTACTGCTGATACAGAAGCCTTGAGAGAGGACTTTATTGCTGTTTATGGAGGTCCTGAAAGAGGACTTTTACTGCTGTTTGCAGAAGTCCTGAGACTTTACTGCCGATTTGTGTTTGATTTCTCAGACAGAAGCTTTGTCTGTTTGTCTGTGTTACTTTGTCAGACAGAAAGTGAACTGAGATGTTAGTGCCAGCAATGTTCATGAATATTGTTGTGGCTAAGCTTTGCCTTCCCATAAACAGCAACTGCAAAGGGCTTGGAGTGGACTAATCACTGTGAGCTGTGATCAGAGAGCTGCCTACCTGTGAATCCAGGCAACAGTGGGGTGAATCCAGGCAAGGGCTGGGAGAGTGGAAGAGGAGCCAGGGAGTTTGGATGTCAGCCTCCAGTTAGGATGAAAAGACCTTTACTTGAGTACTCAATGCAGACTAATGAGATTGTAACTTACTTATGACTTATGGGTGGATGGCCTTTGTACTTTCCACTACCCCTTAAGAATGATTAGCTTAAGGATGATTACTCCTTAAGGATGATTAGCTTAAGCATGACTGGAAGCCAGCCTCTACTTAAGGATGAAAGGAGACTTCACTTGTGCACTCAATACTGATTAATGAGATTGTGACTTACTGAATGATATATTTTGCTTAAGATTATGTGACCACCTTAGTAATAAGTTGTTATGTTATATTGTTGTGAATGTTTTGCTGTAGTTTATTGCTGAATAAATAGAGAGCTCACTATATAATCTTTAAGTTACTCACAGTAGCAGTGCTCAGGAGAGCTGTTGTGATTAGCTTTACACTTGCCCACAGTCACATAGCTAACAAAATGAGAGTCAGTATTTGAGTCCAGGTCTTCTGACACCAAGTAAGTGGTCATTCCATGTTTCTTATAGTTTCAAAAAAGAAATAAAATGTCTAAGTTTCTCCAGAATTCAAGAGGAAGATTATGTAAATATAAACAATTTTAATCAGCTATCACTTTAAAAGTATCTTCTATAAATATGCCAGGACATGATATTCTATTCAAATAGCATGGATTTTTCTATAAATTGTTGAGTTTATTAATGGTGGACCTATAAACAATAAAGACTACTGATGCATGAAATTCATTTATGAGAACATGCTCATTACTAACACATTAAAGGAAGGGAAGTGTGTTGGCATTTGAGTGATATAGTATTGCAGATTATAAGAAAGTATTCTCTTCACAAGAACAAACAGAAACAGAGGGGAAAAAAAGCTTAAGTCACATGCAAAGCCACAAGATGTGTAAAGGATTTAAAAGGAATCATTTTCTCTAGACCTTTTCTATTTTCAAGTGTGGGAAAGAGAATGAATGCCTACCATTTATAACCAGCAAAAAATGTAATTTGGAGTTCACATAGACCACATAGTGACCAAAGGAATGACCTTTGGAAAAATCTGACTGAGAGGCAGTATAGTTTAGCAAAACATGTTCCTGCCCTAGAGTCCATACATGTGGGTTTGAACCTGGCTTAGCTAACATTTATCTTCTGTGTGAAACTGGGCAAATTATTTTATTTTTCTTGAGCTTGATTTCTTCATCCATAAGAAGGATAAAATATTATGTCCATCTACCTAATTAGCCCATAGCGTATGTGTTGTAAAAAAAGTACTTTGTATAACTTTAAAATCTATAGAAAGGAGGGAGAGGGGATTAGAAAGAAAGCCATATAGGGAACAGATAGAATGCTTACTCTGAGTTAGAAAGCCCTGGGCCCTAATTCTGCATCATACATTTTCCAGCTATGTGATCCTGGACAAGTCATGTGGTCTGTCAGTGTCAGCTTACCATCTCTAAAATGGGGCCATTAGTAGTATCAACCTCATAAGATTATTGGGAGTGAATAAAATAATAATTGGAAAGTACTTTACAAACTTTAAAGCACTCAATTAGCTATTGTTATCATTAATAATAACATCTTATATTATTTTACTATTAATATTTATTGTTGTTGCTATTATTGTTATTATAGAAATGTGAGTTGTTGTTGATGTTTAAATCTGATTTGTGTAAATGGAGGCAGATATTTGGATAGAATCCTTCAATTGACCACTTATATTTATCCTATCGAGGGACAACATGACAAAATCTCTATTTCTTTGACGTTTTGAAACACAGACATATTTTCTTTAGTTGTTATATATGGAACTCAAAACATACCTGCAGAGCTATCTTTGTTTTAGATGTTCCTTTCTTTTCTTTCTAGAATCAAAGTTTGGTGTGTTCCTCAGAAGACTGAGTAGTCACAGTGCTGAGCTTTTGAAATGCAACTTCTGAGATTCGAGGAGAATTTGAAACACAGAACTTTAACTACTCAGATGCTACTTTTACTTCCATCAAGGTTTCTGAGCTCTTCGAAGCTGGCCAACCTTTTCTTTAAAAATATAAAAATAAAAATCCCCAAGGCCTCTTTGCAAAGCGTTTGTGATACTCTTTGTATAATTTTTATGTGCATAGTTTAAGGTGATCTTTTTTTCCCAAAAAACAAAGAAGCAATGAGTCTCACATTCCTCCTCCTCTTGAAAAATTAAAAAGAAAACATATGCAGAGATAATAAAGCATATCACCAAAGCACAGTAAATAATGCCAAACATTTTATAATACTTTTTGCCCACTGAAGGCAAGATTCACACATTTTGGACATCTCAGTTCAAGGTTGTCTATTATGACACCAACAAAAGAGAGAGATTGGATGGAAAGAAATATTTTTATGCATGATTTGCAAGTCACTTTCATTGTTTAATTCCAAAAAGAAACTCACTTAAAACTGAATATGCAGTGATGTATTCAACTTTTAAAATATAATAAACTTTCAAAGGTTACTTTTCAAACAAGTAATGGAATAGATTTGGGATCCAGAGAGGCATCTTAGATATAACAATGTCAGTACTGGGTAAGAGAGAAGAGAAGAAGGTGAAAAAATGTGTTAATTCTCTTCCTCTTCAGAATTGTGCCAACTATACTATATATAGATAAATATAGATGATATAGTTAAAAGTATAGCTAAAGTATCTTATGGTACTCATGTGGTGGATAATTAGGAATGGCTAATAATATAGTTGGGTAGAATTAGAACAAACCGAATGGCCAGACCAAAAAATTGAAATAAACTTAGAAGGGGTTCTTTAGTGGAATGTTCCAGGGATTCTTTCCATCATGATCTTTTGTTCATCATTTACATCGATGATTTAAGTTAAGGCACTGATATCATGTTAACCAAAACTGAAGATAGCACAAAGCTAGGAAGGATCATTATACACCAAATGATAGAATCAAAATAAAAAGCATATGTCAAGAGACTATAAAATGGGCCAAATATAGTGAGATAAAAATTAATAGGAATAAATGTAAAATTCAACAATCAAGTAAAAATTTCACTTATAAAATATAGAATTGAGGAGATATGGCTAGATATTTGAATTTGTAGCAACAACCACACTGGCATACCCAGGATGGCTGCTAACACAGGTTCTTAGATCTGCTTTACTAAGAAAGATAACTGTTCAAGGGATCAACAATCTTTTTAATGTCATTCACTATTTCTGGGGGAAAGTCAGTACCCTGAACTTCAGAGGAAATACAAACAGGGAAAATACAAGCAGAGAAATAAATACCAACAGACAGGGCTCTGACTGCCTGAATCAACTATATACTTTACATACATCTCTGGATCAAGAGAGTCTTTCAAACTGAGCAGGTGGGGAACTCTGAACATATGGCCACTCAGAATCTCAACTAGGGAATCATAAGGTCCTTTTCATAAGTGAACCCCCAAAGCAAAATACCAACTCAGATAATATATATACTTCTCAGAGCCAGAAGGTATCACAATCCATGTGATTTAGTGCCTAATTAGAAGTTAGCAAAAGGTGTGAAAGCTTTCCTACAAGCAGGCCTCCCCTAAGCAAGCTTCCCTTAAAGGGCTCCACGTGAGGCCAGGGAAGATCTTATTTCCCCATTAACATTACAGAAGTATAATATACTTCAAGGCTTTGGCAGACTTCAGGATCAATAAGAGACAACTGTATAAAATGGCAGCCCAACTCTTCCTTCCTACTCCCCCACCCCTGTCCAAAAAAGAAAAAAAAAACTACCTATATTGTCTTTAGTTACATTAGCAAAAGAATAGTGTCCACAGAAATGTAATAGCCCTATCATATTCTGTCTTGATTAGAACAATTATGGAGTATTATTTTCAGTTCTGGGTACCATCATTTAGGAGGGACCCTGACAATGCAAGTCAAAGGGAAGATGACCAAGACAGTGGGTGTATTGGAGTGTGCATACATGCTATTTGAGGGAACTTGTGGGTGTTCAGAAAAGAGAAGATTGGGGGTGGAAAGGTTACATAATGACTGCTGTCTTTAAATATTTGATGGGTTGACATGTAAATTTTCTCTACTTAGCTTCAAAGGGCAAAACTAGGAAGGGGTGAAAGCCTTTATCAAGTACTATTATGTGCTAGGCATTTTGCTAGCTGTTATATGGATATGAAGAAAAAAGGAAGAAAAGTTCAGCCTCCGCTTTCAAGGGAATTTACTTTCTACCACGGAGACTATGGCACATGAAGAGATAAATAAAGTATAAGGAAGTCTGTGATAAGGCAAAGGAGAAATCTAGAAAAATCTGCATCCAGAAAATTTAAGGAGAAAGGAAATACCTTTAGTTTAAGGAATCTGAGAAGGCTTCACAAAGGCAGTGGTATGTCAAAGGAAGCTGTACTTGGAAGGAATAGAAGGATTCTGTGAGGAAAAGATGGGAAAGAAATGCATAATAGATATGGGGGATAGGTCACATGAACACAAAAAATCAGGAGAAAGCAGGTTAGTTCAGTGTAGACCTTGCATAGGGATATGGGGAGGTGGGGGGGAGGATGGGAAGGCATACCAGAGAAAGCCTTTATTGCCAATCTAAGCAGTATCTGTTTTCTTCTGTAGGCTACAGAGAGCAATTCAAAGGTTTTGAACAAAGGAACTAAAATAATTATTCCAATAATTGTTTGAAGGGCTGTTTGGGTAGGGGAAAGATGGAAGTAGAGAGACAAATTCATAAGCTTTATAATTGTCCACATGAGATGATGAGGGCTAACCTACTATCTCTGTGTAAATGACAGGGAAATCAGAAAATCTGAAAATGCATTAATAGTGAAACTATAGTATTAACAGCTTATTATTATAGTTTACTATTAATAGCTTATTAACCAGTACTTACTATGTGCCAGGCACTGTGTACTTTACAATTATACTCTCATTTGATTTTCACAACTACCCTAGGAGGAAGAAGTTATTATTATTCCTATTTTACCGGTTGGGAAACTAGGGCAAATGGAGGTTAAGTGACTTGCCCAAGGGCTCATAGCCTGAGGTTGGATTTGAACTCAGGGCTTCTGGACTCTAGACCTCAAGTTCTATCCACTGAGCTACCTAGCTGCCTCATTGGTTGACAAATGCTTGGACATGGCCAGGACCTTAGATATTATCTTGCCTGCATCCTTTACCATATAGATACACTTTTCTATATGGCACTCAGGAAACAGAAAGAGAGGAAATGAATTGATAAAGGTTACACAACTGAGAAAGGAGAGGGAGGAACAGGAAGCCGGACCAATGTCCTTGTCATTCCATGCTGGCTCGGCCAAGTCCAAGTCCTGAGACAGAAGGGCCTGCTCTCTCCCTCCCTACCACTCTCATTGTTGTCCAACCTTCGCTTCTTGGCTTGTGCAATTTCACATGCCTAGGTTGTTCTTTCTCTTCACCTTTACCTGTCGATTTCTTTCCTATTCTTTTTTAAAAATTATTTATTTTAAACTTAAATACTAAAACTTGAATACACAATAAGAGAAGAAAAAGAAACATATCAACTTAAACACTTAAATTTAAATACAAAATAAGAAAAGAAAAAAAGCATCACCATGTGCACAGCAGAAGGTGAAAGAAGATTCAAAACATAACAATAAATTTCAATTTCAAGAAAGCACATTGTGTTAAGAACTGTCTATCTTTGCTTCCTTGTTAAGTTTTCTTGTTTTCTGCTGTGCACTTTTTACTTTATTCTTTTTCTTCCTTCTTGCCACACCCCTCCTCCCCCAAGAAGGTTGCAATTAAATACAGATATAAATATGTATGTATGCATGCATGCATGTGTACCCACACACATAAACATGGATGTATACAATGATACATGCAAACTTATATGTATGCATACACACATACATGGACACATAATTATATACACTTACATATACTTAGATATCTATAACCATACTCATATGTAAACATATACTTTCATATGCATCCATGTAAGACCATGCTATACTTGTTTGTCCTCTCTTTCTCTGAGGGTAGATGACATTTTTTATAAGTCCAAGTCTTTCCATGTTTTTCTAAGTTTACCAACTCATCATTTCCTACATCATAGCAATATTCCAACATTTACTGTCTGGTTATGATAATTAGTCTAAAACGATATTGATTAATTTGACTGACATATAGTATAGTTTCCCTATTTTTTCTTTTGATTAAATCTGTTTTAGCTTTAACTTTATCCAAGATCATGATTACTATCCCTACATTTTTTTCTTAATAAATTCTACTCCTGATCTTTATTTTATGTTTGTGTGTATCTCTTATTTCCTATCCCTTCTGACTCCTCTACTTCACTTCTGCCTGCTACCTTATCCTACTATTACTTAACCTACCCCCTCCAAAGATCCCTCCCTTATCCTCTCTGCACCCAGCCTTTCCCTTTATACTCTTGTTTCTACCTGAATTTAGATTTTTTATAGCCCTCCAAATATATATGTTATTCCTTCTTTATCTCATGTCTATTAATCTAGACACCCTTCTATACCCCCTATTATACTCACTTGCCTATTTCTTGAGAAAGAATTTCTTTTTTTTTTTTTTTTGAAGGGGGGAAGGTAGGGCAGTTGGGGTGAAGTGACTTGCCCAAGGTCACGTGGCTAGTAAGTGTTAAGTGTCTGTGGTTAGATTTGAACTCAGGTCCTCCTGACTGCAGGGCTGATGCTCTATTCACTACACCACCTAGCCGCCCCATTCCCTTCTAAATGTATATATTGTTCTCTCTTCAACCCAAATATGATGTGAGTGGGGTTCCCTCTAAAAATTCCCCTCTTATCCTCTCACTCCTCTCTCTCTCTTTAGCTTTTTATTTTGTTCTGAGTTTAGAAGACTTGTGTACTCTTTTAGATATGCAACTTCAGTTCTTTTGCTCTTTGATACATAGTGTTCCAAAACCTGAGACCTTTAAGTGTCACTTCTGTGATTCCAATTATGGCTCCGCCATATTTTAATTGCTTTTTTTCTTGTCAATCATAACATTTTTTCCTTGAGTTAAGGTTTCAGAATTTGACTATAGTATTCCTACAGGTTTTCCTCATAGGATTTCTTTTAGGCATTCATCAGTGGATTTTTTTTTTTTATTTCTACTTTCCTCTCTCATCCTAATTCTTCAGGACATTTTTTTTAGTTATTTCTTGTATTATTGTATCAAGATTTTTTTTATCATTTCTTTTAGATAGTCCTATTGTCTTTGTTTTCTCTTCTTGATCTGTTCTCTAGAGTTGTTGTTTTTCCTATGAGATGTTTCACATTCCATTCTATTTTTTCATTCTTTAAATTTTGTTTTATTATTTCTTGGTCTCTTATAATTTCTCTTGCTTTCACTTGCCCAATTCTGATTTTCATGGACTTGTTTTCTTCCTTAAGATTCTGGATCTCCTTTTCCTGTTAGTTGACTTTCTTTCATAATCTTCTTGTTCTTGGATTGTTCTTTTTTTTTTTTTTTACCTTTCCTCAATCTCTCTCATTTGATTTTCAAAGACTTTTTAAAAGTTCTTTTATTAATTCTTTAATTAATAAAATAAAATAAATTATTTAATTAATTAGACATTACTCCTTGGGGTAGGAGAGGATTTTTGTTTTTTTGCTTCAGTATTGTCCTCTGAAGATGAACCCCAGCCTTCTCTAGTCCCATATTAATTTTCTATAGTTGGGTTCTTTCTCCTTTGACTGCTTATTTTTTTTTTTTGAGAAGTTTGTTACTGTAATGATTTTTCGTCCCAGGGTATGTGGGATGTTGCCTCTGGCCTGAGATCCTCCTTCAGTTCTCTCCTGTGGTCTGGAACTACACCCAGAACTCCACCCTCCTGTAAGTACCCATAGCCAGAGGTCCCCCGACCCCACTGCTTCTGCTCTTACTGGAGAAGGTACTGGTTCCTTCTTGCTGAGGGCCATGTCTCAGCAGCATAGCTGTACCTGTCATCCTTTATCACCACAGGTTCCCTCAATTTTCTCCCACTTAGACACTTGTCTCCCCACACCATCTAGGAGGTGAAAATCCCTGTGACTGGGACTGAGGTTACCCCCCCAACTCAGTTAGCCCCAGGGTTCTCCATTTGCTATTTGAGAGGAACTAGCTTACAGTTATTTACACTTCACAGGGACCAAACCTCAGCCCTGGAATTTTTCTTTGGATCTTCTCCAGGTTGTCCCAGGAGGACCACTGTTCTGCCCAATTCTTATTTATTTTTATCACTCTATGTTTGCCCCAAGGCACCATTTTATCTTATTTGTGGGGGAAATCTGGAGAGCTTGGAATTTTCTGACCTAATTTGTCATCTTCCCAGAATCCTCTCCCTTCCTATTCTTTAAAACCCAACTGAAATACAACATTCTCCTTGAAGTCTTTGTTGATCTCCCCAGGCAATTCCACCCTTCCTTCTTAGAACTAAGATATACTTTGATTTTTTCCAATACACTTATCATAAATATTGTTTATTTTAGTGATTTTTTGGGACTTTCCCCTCTACTAGAATGTGTACTCTATAAAGGCCAGGATAGTAGGTGGGAGAGAGGCTAGAGGAATTGAGAAAATCTGGATATCAAAATTAAAAAAAACATTAAAATAAAGACTACATATACATACATATACACATATATGAATCTGTACATATACCTATATACACATATTTCTATATGTGTCCATAGATGTACATCTACATCCATACATCCATCTATCTATTATTTGTTTTCCTTTAAAATGTGATTCCTCATGATAACTTTGTGAAGTAGGAAGTAAACCATTACAGTATTAGGTTAGTTTTTAGGTATGCAAACAAGTTCAGAGACATTAATTTATTTTTCCAAAGTCACACAGCTAAGAAGCCCAGGACTAGGTCTTAGATCTTCTGAATGTAAGCCCAATGCTCTTTTCATTTTAACAATCTAGGATGAGACTCTGTAGGGTTTGGGCGGGAACAAGCATAATCTAAGAACACTTGAAGACATACAGCTTCTCAGAGAGTTACTTGTAGAATTGGAATCAATAATAGCCCAAGTTCACACATTCTGACTAACTGATTAATAAAAAGCCCACATTATGTTATTTGAAAGAAATGTAATTTTATTACTTTCAAATGCATATAATAATTCAAACTAAGTGGTAACAAATTGCTTCTAATTAGAGGTCCTGCTCAACCTGCTTTAATGAGTAAATGACTCATTTGTAATTATCATTATTCATATCCATACAGTTAATTTACACCTCGATATTAGATCTGTTTTAATCAATGTAAATATCCCCTCAAATACTACAGTTTTCATTATTATTTTGTAATGTCTGTGACAGAAAATAAGTGATACAACCCACTATACATGTGAATTCATGTAAAATGTATTTCTATATTAGCCATGCTGCAAGAAAATCAAGAAAAATAAAGTAAAAAAAAAAATGTCATCACTCTGAACTCAGCATATAGTCTTTGTATCATATATGACTGTTTGTATTATATATGCATCTGTATACAAATATATGTGATACTTGTATATGTATTTGTATGACCAATATCCAATGAACATTCATTACGTACCCACTATATCCCAAGCTCTATGCTAAACACTGCAGATACAATTAATAAAAAGAAAAATAGTCCCTGACACCAAGGAGCTTAAGATCTAAAAGTAGGGAGACAACACACAAAAGGAGGCAGAAAAAACAAGTAGGGGGGTGTGAAGGGGTACCTGGCATAGGGGCATCTTGTTCCATGGAGATGAAACCAAGCAGAACATCAGTTGTAGAGTAGAGGAGTGATCTGAGAGCCCAGTTTCTGCCCTTTATTAAGGAAAGCATTGGGAATAATTTGGTACATAAAGCTCTATCCCTCCAATCAGAGGGGAGATAAGGCTAAGGGAGGTGAGTTAGCATAGTGGTGATTAAAATATATGAGCTTATCCTGAGATAAGTGTGTGTGTGTGTGTGTGTGTGTGTGTGTGTATTCTTGAAAACACAAGCAAGGTGGGATTTTTGTTGTTTTCTTTTTGGAGTTCAGTTCCCCTGGCTCAGGCTAAATTGTGAACATCTGAAGGATTGCTCTCCTTTGAACCCTGATAGTTCGTAGCTGTGCTGAGTCACATAGGTTTTATGCTTTCTGACTCTGAGCTAATTAGGGGTCGAGTCTTTGTTATATATTCTGGGAGGTTAGTATTTTGTTTTGAGTTTTCCCTCATGAGAAGGATCTTCTGATTTTCTGGTTGAGACTGTAAATAGCCATATGTTCAGAGCCCCCTGACTGCTTGGATATCTGTGCTCCCAGTAATGGGATCCAGTAGTGTATATAAAGTGTATAGCAATATTGCTTTTACTCAGATAGCTGGAGCCCTGTCTGTTGATTTTGTGCTAATTTCTCTGCTTGTATTTTCTCTGCTCTTATTTTCTCCATGTTCAGGGTGCTGACCTTTCCCTGAATTAGTGCAGGTAATTAAAGTAGATTGCTGAGTCATTTAAAAGTTGCCTTTCCTTTAAGAAAAGCAGAACAAAGAACCTGTGCTAGCAGGCCATCCTGGGTATGCTAGGGTGCTTGCTAATATAATTCCATATGTATATGTATCAGTTATTACCCCTACTTCTTTGAAAAAAAGGTGCTGTGAGGGATACCAATGAGAATTTCAGCCTTTAATCAGTCAACTAGCATTTATTAATCATTTGTTATCTGCTAGGTACCGTGCTAAGCACTTGAGACACAAGGAGGGGTAAAAAAAGAAAGAAAAGAAAAGAAAAGAAAGAGGAGGCATATATCAAGAATTGAAAGATAAAAAATAAATGATGGTTGGGAAAAAGACTTCCCACTTCCAAATGTGGACTGCCCACATGGAGCATGTATTCATTCAAGAACCAGTCATTGACCATCCTACAAAAGGTAACTTTAGCATCTCTACTATTTCCTTCCAGTGTAGGACAGATTTATCCTCAGTTCATTGGACTTCAGGTCTCTGACCATAGGAAGTCAGGGTCTCCTTCAGGACACCAGCCCCAGGAAGTGACCTAGAAACAGACCAACATGAATAATTTAAGAAAAAAAAGAAACCTTCTCTTGTATCACCCCAGTACAGTCAAAGTGACATTTTCAAATGAGAATACACAGTGTGGGCTGTTTTGTCTTGCTCTTTCATTCCAGCTTTGTTAGATCTTTTGTTTCTTTGATGCTCAGAATATTGCACCATTTGGCTCTAAAATCTACATTAGAAGAGCATTAATTAAAGGCAGGCACAGTGCAATGGAGACACTGTTAAAATTATGCTTGAAGGTACAATGTAATTAATTTTGTACAAGAGAAACATAAAAGAGAGGGAATGAAACTAGAGAAAATAGCACCACATCTTCACAAAACGATAATGAGAAATACAATTGCAGATTAGACAAAATATAAAAGGACATATGGAATAATTAGACTTCAAGAAGAGAAATCAAAACAAAGGGTAACCTGCTAAGTGCTCATGAAAATTAAATGAAGAATACAGAACTGGTGTGAAAATAGTATTTTCTCTTCTGGTGGTGATGACTTGCATGAAGCACCTGCCATTTAAATGGAGAAGGAAGAAACAAATTGTTCTAAATTAGAATCCCCAACTCCCCTTAGGAATAATCCAGTTTGATGGAGGTCCCCTTAGAATCTATGAATTACAGGATTAAGGTATTTCATAATCCTGTCTAATTACATCAAGCAAGTAACATATTGAGCACATAATATGTGCAAAGATCTACGTTAGGTGATAGGCATATAAAGATAGGCAAAAAATAGTTCCTTACCCCAAGGAGTTTACATTCAACTGGGGAGATAGAGCATGTAAATAACTAATTAATTCTGTATGATAATTTGAGTAGCAGGGAGAGAACATTAACAACTCAGAGAATCTGAAAAGATTTCCCACAGAAAAAGGTGCATAAGGGGAGCCTTAAGACAAGTTAGGATTCTCAGAAGTAGGGGTAAAGAAGGGAATGCACTCCATCTGGTCTTGGAGACAGTTTGTGCAAAGCAGTCAAGGCTTAGAGTGACAAGTTTGAAGAAAAACAAATAAGCCTGTTTTGCTAGAAAGCAGAACATATGAAGGGAGTAATGTATGACAGGCCTGGGAAGGTAAGCTGAAGGAAGAGTCTGTAGTTTATCCTAGAGACAACAGGGTACCACCAGGGGTTTTTGAGGAAGGGGATGGCATAGCCAGACTTGAATTGTAGGAGGATTATTTTGGCAACTGTGTGGAGGATAGAGCAGGAAGAGACTAGAAGCTGGAGTGCAATCTAGAAAGTATCAGAGTAATTTATAATCAAAGGAGATAACTATAGAACTGGAATGAAACTTAGAAGACAGAATGTTCATGTTTTCATTTGAGAAATGAGAAGCTTCAATGTATGGTCACCAAGTTATGTTATCCCTCCTAAGAATCAGGAAAATGTACACCTAACACAGGCTGCTTACATATAGTGGGCATTTAATAAGTATTTATTAATTTAAACTGAATAATCCTTAATCAAGTTCTCTCATCTCCAACAAGACTCATGTGGAATTATTTTATTTTTAGTTTATGACCAAAATTCTGTACTTTAATTCACTAAATATTTTTTCATATTGTAATTCATTTAATCTGCATTTCAGATTTAGGTCAGCTTGATTCTTAAAAAAAAAAAAACTACAATATTCTCATCAGCAAAAAAATCTCCTTAAACATGCAAGAATTTACATCCTAAGGTGACTAATCCATAGAATCAGAAATGTACCAAATCACTTATCCTCTCTGGAGAGCATTACAAATGACAGAGCTAAACTTGAGGGAATGGTCACAGATTTGGATTTCACCATTCTCTCTGTGTGTTCTCATTTCCCGGATGCTATTATGAATGAAAATAGATTCTCCCATATAATTTCTTGTGACAGCCCAGCAAACTGAGAGGGCAAATAGTTGAAGAATCAATTCAGAAATCAAAATCTGGATGTTAGGTATCGCTATCTTGGCACAACATCAAAGGTTCCTTTCTCCTGCTATGATTTTTCTTGAACTCAACCACAAGTTTCACAGCACTTGGGAAAGAGCTTTAGCTTTCACCTTTCACATAAAACAGAATAAAACATTATCATACATTTAATTTTATTTTGCTAGTGCTTCTGATAAATTCTCATGTTTAACCAAGAGTTGGAATTGGCAAGCCTATTGGCTGCTCTTTTATCTATAGGCTCATGGGATTATAGATTCAGATCTCAAAGACCCCTCAGAAGTTATCAACTCTAACCCCTTTATTTTACATGTAAAGAAATTTAGACTAAGTGAGGTTAAGTGATTTGTGCAGGGTCACTCAACAAAAAGTGTCTGAGATAGAATTAAAACTCAGGTTTTCCTGATGCTCAGTCTAGTACTCTATTATTGGGCTATAGTGCCTCATAGAATCTTTTTTTCCCCTAATTTTGAGAAAGAGGAATTTAAAAAGAAACATGTTTTTAAGCTTTAAAAATACAATAATATGTACCTTTGAGAGGTAATATCATCTAATGTAGAGAGAGCTGGTCTTGGAGTTAGTAAGAATTTAGTTCGAAGTCTGACTCTGACAGATACTGGCTGTGTGATCCTGGGCAAGTCACTTGACTTCTGTGTCCCCAGGCAGCTCTCTGAGAGAGTAAACTGACAAATGACTACTGATTTATATCAGTAAAAGAAGTTTCTTCACCAGGCATTGCCTACACTAGTGAAACCACTGGTATAGGCAAAAAGACAGGACTACGAGTGAAACTGAGAAAATACCGTCATTTGCTGTTACTCCCTTAGAGAAAGTTTCAATGAGGACCACAATGGGGCTTTAGGCTAAGAATTAGTCATATAACTTAAGAAAATAAATCCTTCTATATTCTATTATGACTTTGAATCACACCAATAATGCTTTCTGTTACCTTCTAGTGTCTCCAATTAGGCAAAGATCTCAAGAATGGGGGAATAAGTTTTATCTGCCTAGACAGATATATAATTCTGGGCTGAATTTGGAAGGCAAACTCATCATCATCAAACTCTCCCCATGGTGTAGTGTGACCAGACTCAAAAATAGCCCCAAAATATAGTCATGGAATTACACAGACTCCCCTAGAAACCAGTACATGACTAATGCTGGTGGACACCTCTCCAGAAGAGTGATATCCAACTACACACAGAGATACAGCAGGAAATGACAATGTCCAAGACCCCCAGACAACTGCAGAAACATCACTGCATGACTACTCTCTTCTAAGCACTATCTGTCATAGGAATAACGAATTGGTCAGTTTGAGGTATACCGGTACCACTGCCAGCTGGGAATTTGAAGAAATGCTTTGCTCTAGGAACTTGTTCCTATCCTGGTGATGTGCAAACAATTTCTGGGTCACAGTCCCACTTGAATTCTCTTTTCTCTTATCCTTGCTCTTCTGTTTTCCTTGTTATGCCAACATGTTGCAATTCTGAGATGACACTAACATTGATTGATCTGTGCATCTGTGTGTGGCTGTGGATATGGCTGGCACTGTCCAACACCAAACCCAAATGAATATTTGCAGCTGCAGCAGCTGCTTGCCAAGTCTATTATGGTTTACACTTCTACCAGCTGTCTAAGTCAATGGGCTACATTGTCTGTCCCATTGCTGAGTAGTGCATTAACTCTTCAAAGGCACTAGGGGATCACTGAGTACTTTTATAGTGGACCATTGAACTGAGAAGTGCAGGGGGCTAAAATGCAGAATGGGGCCCTAGTGGCCAAAATGAATCATTGCATCTCTCAATATATTCCTTACTCTCAGGGAGGGACTAAGGAATTGTAAAGAATTTGACTGAACCAGCTACTCATTTAATACCACAAAAGAAAGATTTGATTTTTTTTTCCCAAGAAACTATAGTGTCACATTTATCCCACATTCTGTAACTTATTAAATTTTCTGCTACAGTAATTATAGCCATGTATTGTTAGGGAGGTATAAACACTGAAAGAACTTATTACTGTTGGAGATGATTATTAAACCTACAACATTTGCCTACAGCCTACCAGAGAAACACAAGCAAAACAAAAAAGTCATTAAAACTCATTTTTTGAAGTCTACTAGTGTCCTTGGGCTGAGTCCTAAAACAGAAAATTGATACTCTGATAATTTTCGTTTACAGGACTTTTATTAACAGCATATCTTGTCTCTGCCAATTAATCTTTGCAAATTTTTACTCATCTTTCTGAATGCTGCCTGAATTCTGATAGTCTGGTGCTTGCTATACCTGCAATGCATGAAAATGCTTCTTAATCTGTTCTGCTCTATGGCTTTCCCTGAAGAAGCCAAGTGAATTCAAAAGCAGTCAAAATATTTCACCCCCACAAGGTAATGTTGGGAAGGGCAAATCCATTATTGCCATATTAATCAAATGGCAGCATCTCTTTTTAATGAGGCCATAGCCAAAGGAGCAGGTTATATATCTGGAAACCTCTTTGCAGGCCATTAGCAACTAGGCCTATATATTCTCTGCTCTGTTTATCCAAAGGAGGGGAAAGGATTGACTTCTACACATAAATGAAGTTTCAATGGGGTCAAACTGGCCGGTGAGGAATAAAAGACTTCTAGGAAATCAAAGCATATTTAAATTGAAATACCCAGCATATACATTTCTCTCAAGGAAATCCAGGAAAAGGACTAAACGGGCATGGCCTTTATCTAATGAAGTTCTTTGGTCAAGTGAGAAGAGTTGTGAATTTCCCTTAAAAAGAAAAAGAACGTTTTCAATGAGTCAGACAAAAGTGTAGAGGCTCACTGGCAGAAAAGCATGGAGAATACCATGAAATGGTCCTAGGGTATGATGAACACCCAGGGCCAGACCCTTAACTAGGACAGGGTGATTTAGATATTGCCTCAGGGCACTGAAATTTAGAAAGCCGCACTGCCTAATTCACAAACTCGTCACAGCCTGTGACCTTTGTAGCCCAGACACTCCTATTCTCTCACCTAGGCCAGAAGCCCCAGTCCCTGAAGGTCCTTTTGCTGGTCTGACTTCACCTTCTACAGGACACTTTTCCTGATCCTCACAGCTGCTAGTGTTTTCCCCTTTGAGATTACTTGAAACTGCTTCCTATGTATCTTACATATCTACCTGTATATTTACATGTTTCATCCCTTAGAATGGTAGTTCTTTGAGGGCAGGAATTATTCTTTTTCTTTTTTCTTCCTATCCCAAGCTCTTACCACAATGCTTGGCATGTAGTAAATAATGATTGACTGCTATCTTCTTCAGCCCAGGACCCACTACTATGTCTGTAGCATGTTCTTATCATCCTGGGAAGGAAAGAAATCGCCTATACATCCTGTGCTCAAGAGAGGCAAACAGTGCAACTTCTGCCATCACAGTCCCTCCCAGCCATCAAAACCCACCACACCTCCTCCTAGGGATTAGGTGGTACAGGGATCACTGGCTTCAGCACGATAAGTACATGAGCCAGAATCTCAGGAAATGGATTACCCTCCCTTTCACTAGTACAACTATCTGGAGAACATAGTCTTCCCATTTTACCTCAACCATGTCACACCTCAGTGGTCCTAGGTATTTTGTCCAGGCCTTTTATATAATAGCTATGTCAGCAGTAATGTCTACTATCCATCTGACCTGCTTTTAAACAGGGACCATAGAGTTAGGCAGGCAAGTAATTCAGTGGCTCCCACAAAAGCCAAAGAGGATTTTTTTTAATCTATAGTAAAGATGAAAGCCATCAAACTATGGATCAGGTGGGATCCTGAAGCATTTTTATAACTTCTTTTTCTAAAGTTATCAATAATCTTCTCATGGCCAAATCTAATATTCTTTTTCAATCTTCATCCTTCCTGACCTCACTTTAGCTTTGAAAACTGTCAATCACCATCTCTTCTTGGGCAATTTCTTTTCTCTGAGCTTTTATGACTCAGATTTCTCCTGTTTCTCCTACCTGTCTGACTGTTCTTTAGTCACCTTTGTTGTACCTCCATCTAGGTCATGCTCATTACCTCTGTGTGCCCCCAGAACTCTGGTCTAAGTACAAATATCTTTTTACTTTATACTAGCTAATGTCAACTCCCTGGTTCCTGAATGTATGTATGTATGTGTGTGTGTGTGTGTGTGTGTACACAGTCCTAACCTCTCTCTTGAGCTTCAGTTTCAAAATGCAAACTTCCTTTTAGATACCTCAAACTGAATAACATAAGCATATTAAACTCAACATGTTGAAAGAAAACTTATGATGTTTTCCTCCAAAATCCTCTCCTATTCTCAATATCCTGTGACTGTTAAGGGCATCACCATCCTGTATATAACTAGGCTCACACCTTTGGTATCATCCTGAACTCCTAATTTGCACTTATACTACATATCTAATCTGTTGAGAAATCATGTTCTTTCTACATTCACATTTTATGAATTCTTCTCATTAGTCTTGTTAGTTTTTCTTTTTTTTTTCTTTTTAGAGGGGGAAAAGCAGGGCAGTTGGGTTTAATTGACTTGCCCAAAGTCACACGGTTAGTAAATGTTAAGTATCTGAGGCCAGATTTGAACTGTCCTCCTGACTCCAGGGCTTGTGCTCTATTCACTGTGCCACCTAGCTAGCCACCTAGCTGCCCACTTATTAATTTTCTTACCTCAAGTCTCTTCCCACTCTAATCCATCCTCCTTTCAGTTGACAAATTGATTTTCCTAAAGCACAGAAGTGACTGGGTTAATCCTCTATTCAAACTTCAATGACTCCATTTTGGCATAAGGATCAAATATGAAATCCTCTTTTCACAACCTGACCCTCTCTCCACCTTTACAGTCTTCTTGCAACTTATTCCCTTCCATGCTCTCTACAAATTGCTAGTCTTCACATCCAACTATATCTCTTGTCTGCATGGTTGTCCACTGATTGTACACTGGGCCTAAAATGTTCTCCCTCCTCCCTTTTGCCTTCAGGCTTCCCTGACTTCCTTCAAACTTCAGCTCAAATTCTAGCTTCTGCAAGAGACATCCCTTCCCCTATCCCTATTAATTGTTATTCACTTATCTTTGAGTTTACCTTCTATCTACACATTGTGTATCTCTTCTGTGTACATAGTTATTTGCATAGTGACTCCACTAAAATGGGAGTTTCTTGAGTTCAGGGAAAATTTTTTTTTCCTTTGTATCCTTGGAAATTAGCATATTGCCCGGCATATAGTAAGTGCTTAATAAATGCTTATTGAATGACTGACTTCATTGGATTAAAGTGATGGCTTCCTAATTCTTCTCACTGCTTTAATTTTTATCTTCTGCAATTCACTGTTTACAAAGTAAATATGAAAAATGAAAAATTGAAACCCAAATAACTCCTTCATTTACTACTCTGGCCATGTGACTCCTACCTCTAGGTCCTTCCACAAATCATTCTGTATGATGAATATAGTTCCTTCTCATCTCTGTGAGTCAAAATTCTTCTCTTCTTTTAAAGTTCAGCTTAGGTGATATCTTAACCAAGAAGTTTTCCTTGATTTTCCTAGTTATTAGTGTTATCTCCCTTTTCAAAGATCCCTAAAGTATTTCAATCTCTCTTTAGCATCTCTACTCCCTAACTTGTATTATATATGTACGTGTATGATGTGTATATGTTCAATCATATATATATATAAACATATATATATAGCTATATGTATATATAGGTATATATTATATAGTGCAATATATATTACGCAAACACATCTATATCCCTTCCCCTACTACGCCACCACACCTCACCTCCTATAAAAAAACCAACCTCCTTGATGACAGGAATTATATTGTTTTTTATCTTTTTATATCTACTGCCTAGCACAAGGCTTTGCACATACTAGGCAACCAACAAAAGTTTATTAAATTTTAATTTTACTCCAAGATATAGAATTCATGGTAGTTACTAAAATGGATGAGTTTTCCTCTCTTACATCAAAGTTATTCTGAGCTTAGAAAGATGGGAATAATGAATTTTAAACGCCCATGGACATTTAAAACAGCATTGACATTGGCCAAACCAATTTTCTTTTCTCGGCCTCTTCAGTTTTCCTCTTCAGTGAATTGAGAGGATTGGAATATGAAGAGGTCTCTGAGGTCCCTATTTCTTGGACATGCTGTGAGTATAAGTCCTTTTCAGTCTCTAGGATTTCTCTTCTGTATAAGTTATAGACTGTGCTTGGCCCAGACCAAATTTTGTGCTGCTTGCAACATTTGAATTATCCTCAAATCTCCACTCTCCCTTACACCACATATCTTAGTTGTTAGCCAAATAGAATCTTATTGAGAGAGTCTTATTGAGAAAATTACAATACATTCCTAATTAGTCTTCCTTCCTCAAGTCTCTGCCCCCTGCAAATCATATTCCTAAGTCACAGGTCTGACCCTGTCACTCACTTGTTCAATATACCCAAATGGCTCCCAATGATTTTAGGATCTTACAAACTCTCCTATTTGACATTTAAAGCTTGAATCTCACTTTTCTTTCCAGGTTTTCATTATTGTTATTATTATTATTATTATTATTATTATTATTATCTTTCAAACTCACTAGGGTCAAGGCAAACTATATGACTTGCCATTCTAAACAATGCTGTAGTAGGGATCCCCAGTGTTCCTCATTTTACTGTCATCCAGAAAAAAAGAGAGACAAGACAAAGAAAGCAAAGTTAGAAAATCTCTGCTCTACTATCAATGAAGCAACAAAAGAAGCAAATGAACATCAGAAGACCATTGTCTTCAACTCCTAACTCCAGTCCTCAGGTCAAATAGGTCTATTTAGCTCAGCCCTCTTGAGAAGTAAAGGTAAGTTTTTAATTTTCTCATTTCCAAGGTCTGCTAGATCTGAAGATCAATAGGAGTGACCTTCATTTCAAGACAAGGCATTAGTTTCTCATTCAATTTCATTCATAAAGCATCTATTAAGCACCTACTATATTCAAGGTCCCATTCCAGATACTTGAGATAAATAACATAAAGCAAATAAAAACTAATTGCTGCCTTCGGATTGCTTCCATTTTGTTGGAGGATACAACATGAAAATATGTATATAAATAAATAATAATTTAAGAAGAGAAAAAAGAGAATACCAAGATATAGGGAAATAAAGAAAGGTTTTCCAAAAGAGATGAAAACTGAGCTGAGCCTTGGAAGAAAATAAAGCTTCTAAGATGTGATGGATAGAAAAGGGAACATTTTTCACATTTGGGACGTAGTTTGTGCAGTGGTGTGTTGGCAAGAGATGGGATGTTGCATTCAGAAAACTGTAAATAGCTAATTTTGACTGACATACAGATTGCATGAATGAGAATAATATCAAACATGTCTGAAAAGGTCTACATTGGAGCTATAATCAAGGTAGTTCTTGCCTGTTCACTAGCAGAAAGATCTCTCTTCTTTAGAGTTAACTTGATTCATAGGGGACCTTAATGATTTCTCTAGCTAGAACCCAATGCAGGAAAGATGAGACATGGGTTGTGCCTCCACATTCTAAATAACTAGAAAACAATTAGGCATTAGATGTTAAATATGATGTGACCAAAGATTTATAAATGATCAGATTTCTAGCAGTGTATTTAGAGGGGACCTCCATAGGGAATTGGATTATTATATCAATGATGAAATTTGCCTATATGTGGAACTTAATAAATCATTGTGGAAAGAGATGGCAGGCACAGAGGAGAAAGAAATTATAGATGTAGTTAGATGGCACAAAACATCAGAAACAGATATGGCTTTATAAATAGAAATGATATTAAAGAAGAGGCACACCAACTGCTCTGCTGCTGGACCCTAAAGACCACTTGTCTTTTCTATTGCTTTTACCCTGAAGTCTTCTACAAAATCTCCTGAAATCTCCCCCATTAGAATGTGAGCTCCATGAAAGCAAAATCTTTATGCTTTTCTCTTTCTATTGCTAATATTTATAAGTGCTTTGCACACAGAAGGTCCTTAATAATTTCTGTTTTAGCCACTGTTTTGTTCATGTCTTCCTTATTATAACTATCCTATGAAGTTCTTACTATAAAGATTGCTATTCCTGTGTTACAGATGAGGACATTTAAACACTGAGGGTTTAGATAAGCTAGGAAGTTCCAGAGGCAGAGTTCAATGCCAGGTTTTTCCTGAATGCAAATCTCATACACTTTTTCACTGTACACTCTGCTGCCTCTTGGCAAGCTCTGAAGTTTATAGTGTGCTGTAAGCTCAATATGAGTCAGTAGTATGGCATGGAAAACAAAAAAGGTAATGAACTCTTTGGGGTGAATGAAGAAAGGTTTTAGTGTTCAGAATGAGAAAGGAGATGATCCTACTATGCTCTGCCAGACGTCATCTGTGCTGTGGTCAGACCATATCTGGAATATCATATTCCTTCCTGGCATCACATTTTAGGAACTGTTTGAATATATTTTGATAAACTATCTAGAGGAAAATGACAAATGCTGGAGAGGATGCAGGAAAATCAGGACACTAATTCATTGCTGGTGGAATTGTAAATTGATCTAACCATTTTGGAGAGCTATCTGGAATTATGTCCAAACCAGCAATACCTCTACTTGTTTTGTTTCCAAAGATGATTAGGGGAAAAGGAAAAGAATCTATGTGTTCTAAAATGTTTATGGCAGATTGCTTTGTGGTGGCAAAGGACTGGTAATTGAAGAAATGTTCATCAATTGGGGAATGGCTTAACAAGTTGTGGTGTATGATTGTGATGGAATACGACTGTGATATAAGAAATAATGATGAGCTCCATGATTTTAGAAAAACATGGAAAGATTTGCAAAATAAGCTGAAGAACCAAGAGAACATCACTTACAATAACAGCGTATTTTTAAAGAAAGGTTTTGAGTGAATAAATTTTTTTCTATTATAAATACCCAAATTAAGTATAAAGAACATATGAAGAAAGATGCTATCTGCATCCAGAGAAGGAACTAATAGGCAGAGCTATGTGTAGAATAATTTTACACATACATATGCCTATTTTTGCCTAATGGTAGCCATTTCTGTGGAAATAAGGTAGAAAAAAGAAATGCACATGATAATTGTGTTATATAATTGAAAGGAATGTCAAGTTGTGCACAGTAGATTTGTAGTTTCATGTACAATCATGTTTTTATTGTACCATATATGTCCTAGAAATGTTTTTTAATTCCATAAATTAAAAGTAAAATTTTAAAAATTTAAAAAGGAAAATATCTAGAGAAGAGCAGACAAAATGAGGATAGCACCAGAGACATTGGTATATGAAAATTAATTTTTAAAACTGGTCCTATTTGGCCTGGAAAAGAGATGACTCAGGGAAAATATGGTAGCTATATTCAAGTATTTTTAGTGGTGTTGTGTGGGCATGACTGAGACCAATGTGTCAAGATTTCCAAGAAGCAGATTTCAAGTCAATGGAAAGAAAAACAATCCAGTAAAACAATTAGTGATGTCTGAAAATAGAATGGGCTGTCTTATTTGGCAGTTGGTTGCTCATCACTGGAGGTCATTGAGCAGAGACTGGACGATCACTTGTTAGGGACTTTTAGAGAAGATCCAGCCTCAAATACATATTGGAAGTCCCTTTACACCTCTGAGATTTTGCATTATATGTAAAAACTTTGCGTACTTCCTGTTTCAAACAGTAATTCACTGATTCAATTAAACAATTATCTATTAAGTACCTGTGGTGCTAGGCACTGAGTAAAATATAAACATTAAGTACCTACTAAGTGCAAAATTCTATGCTAGGTGAAGTATAAAGTTAAGATAAGACACAGCAATTCGACATTTGTTCAGCATTTATTGACTACCTACTATGTGACAGGCTTTATAGTAGGTGCTGGGGATAGACTACCCTCAAGGCACTTAACATTCTTCTAATGGGAACAACATGAATACATACAAATAAATTGCACATAGTAAATCTAAAGCACTAACAACCGGGGAGGAGGAAGTGGATCAGTAAAGTAAAGGTAGGACCTAAGCCAGGCTTTGAAGAAAGATAGGGCTTCTGTGAAGGAAAGGTGAGGAAGGATAATATTCCAGGCATGGGGATAAGCCTGTGCAAAGCACAGAAAGCATGAGTTGGGATGTCTTGTACAGGATATAGTAGCTGGGCCTATTTTGCTTGAATATAGAGGGCATTAGGAGAGTTTGTGTTATGCCTAAAAGATAGGTTGGAAAAAAAATTGCGAAGGACTTTAAATGAGAGAGTACATTTTATCATAGGGGCAATAAGGAACAGAGGAGTCATATAGTCAGATCTATTCTCTAGAGATACGAATATTTGAAATCTATATGGAGGATGGACTAGAAAGGGGAGTGAGTGGAAGCAATTACAATAAACTAAGTGAGAGATGATATGTGACAGAATTATGCTCGTGGCTATATTCCTGAAGAGAAGGGACTGGATATTAGAGATGGTGTTCAAGGAGGATTTGGATGTAGATTTGGCATCTGATTGGAAGCGTGTGAGTTGGGGGTCAGGGAGGAGGATAAGTTCACGGATCTTATAGTCTGGGAGATTTTTATCTAGTATTTTGCCATACATAACACGCTTTCTAATTTCATATGATCCAAGAATATTAAATCTGGGAGGGACTCCATAATCATCTAGCCAAACTGAACTCCAAAAAGATATAATAATTTAAAGTCATACTAAGAGTAATTAAAAAGTTTAAGGTTTAGATCTGAAATCCATCAGGTTCCATGTCTATCATGTTTTCCATGATACCACAGCAACCATTCCAACAGGCAATGCAGTTGTTACTATTCCTAAATTATAAACAATGAAGCTGAGTCTCAGAGAGGTTAAGTAACTTGTTCTAGGTCACATGACCAATAAGAAGCATCCTCACTAGTGATCATTACTTTTTAAATCTTTGGTGGGAAATCAGATATCCTCTAGCACATCAGGTGTGTTTAGTAGGTCGAACATATTTTGGAGTCTAGTTTTAGCAAGTATTTTCAACAAGAACCAAGAACCACTCTTCCAGTTGCTTCTGGCAGATAAATGAGCTGACCTCCTCAGGCCCATTTATTCTGTGGGTTTGAAAAGGCAGATAAGCAGTACTAGCTTCAAATCGAGAAACTGTGTTATTACTGGATATAACTGGCTAGAACCTTCACCTAGGTTATTTACATAATATATTTTTATGTAATATTTTCACTCTTTCTAGGAAATTGCCTCTGCTCCTGGAATTATATTTCCTAGTTCAAGATATTATTTTTGTTCATATGTAGCTTATTGCTCTATAACTTGAATAAATGTAAAAGATGGTTAATTGTGCCATTGAATTTAGAGCCCTGGTGACATCTCCATTTTTGCTACTTCATTGACATTTTAAACACTATACCATATTAATAAACAATGAATTACAATGTACTAAAAATTGACTGATGCCATGAAGTCAGCTATTGCCAGTTGATGTTAGAAGCAATGTTGGCTTCAAAAACCAAAATAGATTTTAGATACCACTGAAAATATGTGGTTACCTTAACTGAAGAAATTCCCAGACCTTCTTCATTATTCTATTCACAATTGAAATATTAATAAATACTTAAATATGGGGAGTTCAATAATATATTCATAATTTTGTTTCAAATTCACTGAAGAGGGAGAGGTGTTCAAAAATTATAAAAAATGAATATAACCTTTCAATTGAATCTTTTGATCTGTGTTCCTTTTAAGGAAAATTTAAACTGCAAATATTAAATTGAATGCCTCATCAAGATATGGCATAAGGACTAATTCTGATTAGTGACGTAGTAGTGCACCAATCAGACCAGATTTGTTAGAGGATGGACTGTGAGCTAGCAGGGTGGGTGTCTGAAGCAGAGTGAATCTGTGTATCAGGATAGTGTAGAGAGTTGACGATATTGGAGTAAGAGTGTTTGATGGATATGAGTATTTATACTGATCTAAAATATGAAATCAGAGGTTGAAGTGGAGAGGAAGATTAAAATGCAAGCTCTGAACTCCTTAAAAAAGGAAAGAAAATGACCTGAGATTGGTGGAGACCAGCAACAACAATTTGCCCTGAAGGAATTACTCAGAAACAATGTCCAAAGAGTGATAATGGTTACCAAGTAATAATGGTAGAGGAGAAGATCTGGAGTGCTAGTGGGTAGCAAAGAGTATGACAAGTCCTTGTGCTGGCCCAGAGCCTAGGAAGCTGAAAGAGAAATAACAAATAGCATAGTTGAATGAGTCAAAGATGTGTCTTCTGGATAGAGACATGTTTTAGTGTGCACAAAAAGTTGTACCATGTGATGAATGGAAGGAAAAAAAAAATTAATAATAGAAAAGGGATTCCTAAGGGTACAATGGAAAGTGATGGCAGAGTAAAGTAGAATCAGGGAAATAGCAAGATTGAGCCATATGGAGATGAGATTACAAGGAAAAGGTGTTTTGATTCTGGGGCAGAGGGAGGATGGGGGAGGCAGGAAGGAATGAAGACGCTTAAGAAGAGTATCAGGAGGTACAGATTCATTAGCCATTGGCATCAGTTGGTTGTGCTTTTACCTTTCAGGGCCCTGCTGTGATGGAAATCAACATTAATGCCATGCTCCTGCTCTAAATATAATGGAGATGGGGTGGTTTTGACGATTCAGGCTGAAGGTCTGTTTTCTGAGGGGTTGAAATGAATTGGCACCATCTGAGTAATCATGTATCAAGATGATGGAGACAAGGTACAATTAAAAGACATCTCTTATATTGAGCATGTAATCAGCTCCATATCAGGTTTGTTAGCTGAGATCTTCATCCTTTTGTCATTCAGACTATTCAGACTAGACCTTAATATTGGGCACTAGGCCTTTGGGATTATTATTCAAGGCAGATTATTTTATTCAAATCAAATAAATGGCTTACTGTAAATGTAAAGAAAAAGAGCTAAAAAAAATTAAAAATTTAAGCTAAACAATTAAGACCAAGCTTGCCTTGAAGAAGAAATATAATGTATATATTCCTCCCTTCTTTGAAGAGGAGGGGAAATATAGATTTAGAATACTACATATACATAATGCTAAAGTTGGTTTCTGTGTTGATTGGTTTTGATAAATTGGTTTTTTTTCTCTCCCTTTTCAATTTTGTTGTTGTTGTTCTTGTTGTTATAAGGGAATGGATCCCTGGGTGGGGGCTGGAAAAGAATTATGTTGATATGAAGAAAATCAATACAATTTGGAGAAAAATGAAAAATAATCACGTGCTTTCCCTTACACATTTCTTGTCTTCCTTAGTAACTTATTCTAGCCTCAGGGCTAACACAGATTTGGAGATACTGGGACAGTGCTTGAGCTTGCTCAAGTACAAGATGCTGGCTATGAAAACTGGTCACTGGCATCATCAGAGCTTGTAACCTGAACCTTTGTTAAAAACAAAAAATCATTTTCCTGTCTTAGATTTTTCACCTTTGTTTTTTTGTTATTGTGCTCTCTGTATTACCCCATTGGGACCCACCATAACCCAGCTACCTTCATTATATCATAACTTTCTTGTGGGCAGGCACCATGTCTTTGCCTTTCCTTCTATCCCAGTACCTGACATATATCTGGTGCTTAGTAAATACTTAATGACTTGACTTCTTGACAAAGATTCTGGTAGCCAATCTTCTGATTATGACACTCTCCTCAATTAGCTATCATGTGATATTTATCCTTGGACAGCTGACAAATTGTTCAATAGCAGGTCCAAACTCAAACCATTACCACCTGAGAGCATCTGTAAGCGTGTTTGTGATGCTGCAGTAGCCTTTGAACACCCCAGGTCACCTCCATATCACAGCAAAACATCCAAAGAGTCCTTCGGATATGGAAAATAAGACTTAGTAGACTTACATAAGCTAATCCTCATCTCGTATTTACAGTAAAACAAATATATATGTAAGCTATGTCTCATCACTCTAAGATTTATGCATCCAGGAGCCAGATTTAATCTTAGGGAGCTACTCCAAAGACCATTTCCCTTTAGTCATTTTAGTTCCCACATAAAATTTTCTCCAGATGTCTCTGAATATAAAACATGTTTAAGACTCTACAAATGTGGTTAAATAGGTCCCCAGTTTCTATATGATTCTGAACTCCTGCAGATCATCATCCAAACCCTATTCTACACATTCTGTCACCTAATTCCTCATTTCCATCCCCCTAAATATCCTTCCACTCCAAAATTTCATCCTAATTCTATGCAGTCCTTACATTGTGTGCTCTACAATGTTGGTTCTATAGATAACAAACTTCCCTTAAGCTTAAATATATTCTTTTTTTTTCTTCTCTGTCATGTTCTTTATTTTTTTAAAAATTGATTTGTTTATTTACTTTTACTTTACAAGATTCGGTTCTGGAGTCCCTTGAGTTTCAAATTTTCTCCCCTCCCTCTCCTGCTCCTTCCACCCCTGGTGGCATGTAGTCAAGTATAGAATCTGCAAATACTTTCACGTTGGACATTAGTCTGGTTGTATAGAAGGGTTGTAACCAATGGAGTGAACAATGGGAAAAAGGAAACAAAACCAAACATGAAAAAGAGCGATA
>CM053585.1:197557457-197572683 GCA_028646515.1 Pseudochirops corinnae | reverse complement strand
GAGCCTATTATAATCTTAAGCTGCATTCATAGAAATCCAGTGTCCAGAGTCAAGAAAGTGATGGCCTCATTGTGCTTTACCATGATTAGGCCATTTATGGAGTATGACGTTAATTTCTAGTTGCCAGGTTATTTGAAAGTGTATTTTTCTACTGAGGCATGTCTAGAAATGGTTGACTTGGATGATGAGAGGACTTGGAACCATACCATAGGTGGATTGATTGAATTATTTGGGGATGTTTAGACTTAGAGAACAATTGTGGCAAGAGGACTGGATATGTGTTAGTGATAGCTTTATTTAAGTCTATTCTTTTTGTCCCCAAAGGGCAGACCTAGACCAATAAGTTGTAATTACAGAAAAGGATATTTTATGTTGAAATAAAGAATATTTTCCTTACAATAAAACTATTAAAATGAGATGGATTATTTCAAAGGGAAGTGAGTTTCTTATAATTGAATATTTCTATCACTATATATCTATCTAAAGAGGCAAAAGCTTCATGATTATTTTAGAGAAATGGTTTAGAGGGGATTTGTGCTTCATCTAGGGACTGGATGGAATGACCTCTAAGATATTTCTAAACTCTAAGCTGTTATTCCATTTGTAATAGAAATAATATCTTTTATGACATATAGTCTAGGCTAACTTTCCCTTAGATATCTGGAAAATTGTCCCTGAAACTTGGGACAAGAGTCTAGGACTCAAATTGTTCATGCATCCTATTCACCTAGGGGATAACCAAAAGAGAACAGCTCACAAGAAGTTGGTGCCTTTTGGATTATATCTCCACTGTGTGAGTTAATACACCTTCTAATTCAACCCATCCTTCTGACCAGATTCATTTCCTTATTTTTTAAATCTTATTTAAAATATTATTTTTCCCAATTACATATAAAAACAATTTTAACATTCTTTTTTTCTTCAAATTTTGAGTTCCAAATTCTCTCACTCTAGTCTCCTTCATTGAGAAGGCAAGCAGTTTGACATGTTATACATATGTAGTTATGTAAAACACATTTCCATGTAAACCGTTCTGTGACAGAAAACATCGATAAAAAAAAAACTGTGAAGAAAAATAAAGAAAGTAAAGAAAAAATATTATTGATCTGCATTCAGGCTCTACCAGTTCTTCTTGTGGAGATAGACAGAACCTTTCATAATAAGTCCTATGGAATTGTATTAGATCATTGTATTGCTGAGAGTAACTAAGTTGTTTGTAGTAGATCATCATATCAGACTGCTTTTAAAGCGTACAGTGTGTTCCTGGTTATTTTACTTTGCATCAGTTCATGTAAATCTTTCCATGTTTTTTGAGAGTATTCTGCTTATCATTTCTTTAAGAATAATAGTATTCCATCATAATCTTATAAAACAACTTATTCAGTCACTCCCCAATTAATGGAAGTACATTCAATTTCCAGTTCTTTGCCACCACTAAAAGAGCTGGTATAAATATTTTTGTATGCATCTTCCTTTTTTTTTTTTAAATCTCTTTGGGATACAGACCTAACAGTGGTATTGATGAGGTGCAGGCTCTGGGAGCCCCCTTGGGCTCTCCTTGAATCTTCCAAGTAAGGCATTTGCCTGAGGTCATGGGCCATGTGTTGTGGCTCTGCCCAAGTCTTTAGCCCTCCTTTGTTCCAACAGTTTCCCACCTTCGATGCTCCTCTTCCCACCCTTGAACTGGCCTGGCCCACCATTGTCTATAGTCTCCAGATAGCCTCCAGCAAGTCCTCACCCTTAATCACTCATTACTGGAGTCTGACCTCATCTGATTCCTGAAGACTCTCCCCAAACTCCTCCTCTAGACCACCCCTAGATTCCTCCCACAACCTTTCTGTATATAAGATCCCATCTTCCCTTCGTGTGGTGTGAGAGCACCATAGAATGGCTTAGCACAGACTTCCTCTGTCCTGCTTGCCCAATGCAAGCATCACAGATACCCAGGCTCCTTAAGAGTCTACCCCATAGGGCAAACTTTCAATAAACTTTACTTTTCTTTGGCTGAGAGAAGACTTGAGCTGAATTCATTTGGCAGGACCTGAGGTGTTGGTATTTTGGGGTCTCCAGAGCAACCCTAACCCTCTTTATGGGTAACCACATCAGTAACGCTTGGTCACACATATTTTGTTTTCCAGGATGGTTGAATCAGCACACAACTTCATCAGCAGCACCTTAGCGTTTTAATTTTCCCACATCTCCTTCAGCATTTGTCATTTTCCTTTTCTGTCACATTGACCGATCTGACAGATGTTAGGTAATAGCTCAGAGTTGTTTTAATTCACATTTCCCTCATCAGTAGTGAGTTAGAGCATTTTTTTTCACATGACTATAGATAGCTTTGATTATTTCATCTGAAAACAGCCTGTTCATATCCTTTGACCATTTATCAGTTGAAGGACTTATTTCTATAAATTTGACTCAGTTTTTTATATATTTGAGAAACAAAGTCTTATTTCTATTTTTGTTAATTTATTTTTAGTTTTCAACATTCACTTCCACAAGATTTTGAGTTCCACATTTTCTCCCCTTCTCCCCCCCCATCCCAAGACAATGTGCATTTTGATTATGCCTTCCCCCAGTCTGCCCTTCCTTCTATCACATGCTCTTCTCTCATCCCTTTCCCTTCTATTTTCCTATAGGGCAAGATAGATTTCTTACCCCATTGTCTGTATATTTGATTTCTCAGTTGCATATAAAACAATTTTTAATATTCACTTTTTAAACCTTGAGTTCCACATTTTCTCCCTTTCTCCCTCCTCTCCCACCCTCATAGAGAAGGTAAACAATTTGATATAGATTATGCATGTGTAGTCATGCAAAACACTTCCATGACAGTCAGGTTGTGAAAGACTAACTATAATTTTCTCCATCCTATCATGTCCCCCATTTATTCTATTCTTTCCTTTGACTGGGTCCCTCCTCAAAAGTGTTTGCTTCTGATTACTACCCCCCTTTTTGCCCTCACTTCTATCATCTCCTCCCCTCTTATCCCTTCCCCCCTACTTTCTTATAGGGTAAGATAGATTTTCATACCCAACTGAGTGTGTTTGTTATTCCCTCCTCAAGCCAAATCCAATGAGGAGAATAAGGTTCACTCATTCACTGTCACCTCCCCGCTCTTCTCCTCTACTGTAAAAAGCTTTTTCTTGCCTCTTTTATATGAGATAATTTACTCCATTCTACCTTTCCCTTTCTCCTTCTCCCAGTACATTCCTCTCTCACCCCTTAATTTTGTTTTCTAGATATCATCCCTTCATATTTTTCTAGGTAGATGATTCTTGGTTGTAATCCTAGCTCTTTTGACCTCTGGAATATCATATTCCAAGCCCTCAGATCCTTAAAGGTAGAAGCTGCTCAATCTTTTGTTCCCTGACTGTGGCACCACAATACTCAAATTATTTCTTTCTGGTTGCTTGCAATATTCTCTCTTTGACCCAGGAGGTCTAGAATTTGGCTATGATATCAGTGTGGATTTTCATTTTGGTATCTGTTTCAGTGGAGTCTTCCAATTTCTATTTGACCATTTAATTTTATAATATCAGGGCAGGTTTCCTTGATGACTTCTTAAAAGATAATGTGTAGGCTCTTTTTTGATCATGACTTTCTTTGTTCCAACAGTTTCCCACCCTTGATGCTCCTGTTCCCACCCTTGAACTGGCCTGGCCCACTGTTGTCCAATAATTCTTAAATCATCTCTCTTGAATCTATTTACAGGTCACTTGTCTTTCCAATGAGATATTTCACATTTTCTCCTATTCTTTTCATTCTTTTGATTTTGTTTGATTGTTTCATGATATCTCATAAAGTCATTAGCTTTCACTTGCCCAATTCTAACTTTTAAGGAATTATTTTCTTCAGAGAATTTTTGCGTATCTTTTTCTCCATTTGGCCAATTCTTCTTTTTATTCTTCTCTTTATTGGATTTTTGTGTCTCTTTTACTGTTTTTTGAGGCTTTACTTTCTACAGTATTTTTTGTGCCTCTTTTACCAAGATGTCGACTCTTTTTTCATGATTTCTTTTACATCAATCTCATTTCCCTTGCCATTTTTTCCTCTACCTCTTTTACTTTATTTTTAAATTCCTTTTTGATCTCTTACATGGCCTGTGACCAATTTATATTTTTCTTTGAGACTTTGGATATAGTTGTCTTCTTCTGAATATGTTTTTTGGTCTTCCTTGTCACTGTAAGAACTTTCTATGGTCAGAATTTTTTCCTGTTGGTTGCTCAATTACTAGCCTATTTCTTGCTAAATTATGGCTCAGCTTACCAAGTGGAGGGGTACTTTTCCAAGTTTCAGTTTTCAGGGGTAATTCTGGGGCCCAGTAAGTTTTTTGCTCTTCCAAGATGCTATGATCTAGGGAAAGGTATGTTTACTACTCTTCCGTATTGTGCACTGCTTTGTGAGTCACCATAAGCGCGCTTTTCTACCCTGCTACTGTGACCAGGGTCCCTGCTCTCCAGCAACCACAAACTCTACTGTATTAGTACTCCTCCTCACATTGGGACTAAGATTCAGGATTGTAACAGAAAGTCAATTATAGGCAATGCAATAGAGTACTGCTCCTGGTGCCAGCAAAGGGACCTATATAAATCTTCTGATCTGTTTTCTGATCCTTTTATTGTCTGTTGGCTGAGAGGTTGGAAATTGCCACTGTGCCACTGATTCAGTTGCATAGAGGCCTGCGCCTGGTTTGCTGGGGCACAGTCAGTTGTGGTGCAGCCTGCACTAGAATGAATTCCTCTCTCACCTTGGAGCAACAGAGCTTTCTTGTCAACCTTCTAAACTGTCTTGCCTGGAAAATTGTTTCACTCCATTTTTTATGGGTTCTGCAGCTCTGGAATTTGTTTAGAGTCATTATTTAAAGGCATTTGGACGGATTTGTGGGAGAATTCAGCAGAGTCCCTGTCTTTACTCTGCCGTGTTGGCTCCATTCCTCCTCCACAGTATTATTAAGTAAACTATTTTTTTAATTAATAACTAATACTAGCTAGCATTTATATAGTGTTTTAAGGTTTAAACTCCTGTCCAACTCCTGTCTCATTTTGTCCTTATGACAACTCCCAGAAGTAGCTGTTAAATTGGTTTCAAGTCTCTCATTTCTTTCTAATAAGTCTAAACCACCAGATTTGTCTAAGTCATGCCCGATCCATGGCATCATTCTAGTAAGTTCTTGCAAATAACTTATATCTTGTATATTATATTATGTTATATTATACTACATTATATTATATTGTATTATGTTGTATTGTTTTGTATCATATCATATTATATCATATCATATGATATCATATCACATCACATCACATCAATCTTGTAAATAAGTAAAATAATTGAACCAGACAGGAGCCTTACTGAAAAAAAGTAACTTTTGAATTGGGTTATAATGCAGGAGAATGTCAGGAATGAGCATAGAAAGAGAAGAACAAAAACGAAGTTGTCTAGATTGGGGAAAAATACATGAATAAAGAGTAGAGAGGTGGAATAAGTAAATTTCTCAAGGAGCTAAATTCTCTATGCATGTGTGCATGTATATATGTATATATTTCTCAGAGATATTAAGGATCTTTTGCTCAGGTATGGGATGTACTAGATAAGCTCTGAGGTTCCTTCTGAGTCTTGAGACTTTGTTATACTATGATTTTTAAAACTTGGAATGTGATATCATTAAGTAAATTTTCCTGTATAACTAACAGAGAGAGATCACATCAGTAAAGGATACAGAGTTGACCTTTTAAGTCAGTAGTACTTGAGTTCAAGTCCTGCCTTTGATACATGTTGACTGTTGGGCAAATCATTTAACCTCTCATGCTAGAGGCAACTCTCTGAGATTTTAAGTTTCAGAGAGGGCATCAATCTGCACTGATAGAGCTCCTTACAGGGAGTGCCCCAAATCTGATGAAATTGAATGTTGGATTAAAAACAACACAATAACAATAAATCCCGATTCCAACATAAGCTAGATCTATGATTCTCTTAAAGTTGTTTAATTTCTTGAGTTTTTCTTTCCTATGCCTTTCTTAACACTTTACATAATTCCATCATCTAACATAACAAGCCCTTGAAATCTATCAGTAGATACATCTATCTCTCCATCTAGCTATCATCTCTGTCATCTATCATATCTACCCATCCATCTAATATCAATGTACCTATCTATGTATCTATTGTAAGAAGGCTGGATTTTGAATGACAGCATCTGGATATAATATCAGTTTGGTCATTTATATGTATGACCTTTGGATGTCATTTCATCTCTCTGGGCCCCAGTTTCCTTATTTATAAAATAAAGGTGCTAGCCTGTACCTCTCATGTCCCTTTAAATTCTAACCTGATGATCCTCTCATCTACACAAGTAAAGTCATTGTAAGAATCAGTATGGAGTAACAGAAAACTTGGAATCAGGAAAACTTGGGTTCAGGTACTGAGTTGGACACATTCAAATCACATATAAAGCTGGATAAGACATGTAACTTTTCAGTGTTTTAGATAATTCTCTAAGACTCTAAGTTGAAAAGAAGGTGCTAATCTGCATTGGTAGAAGGAGTTTATTCACCAAGTATTTCTCTCTATGAATGAATTCACAGGTGTAGTTCCTATCTTGAAGAGAAATCACAGTTCATATGTACTTTGCTCATACAAATAATTTAAGCAGAATAATTTTAAAGTAAAATATTAAATTTCCTTTCTTTTTATATTCGTAAACACCCTGGTCAATCTTACTTCACACACTTCCTCATTCACTCAATGAGACTGTAGCTTTAACTCAATTTTGTGCTAAAATTTATTTCTTTTTTCCTTCCAGCTTGGGTCTGTTTTGTAAAAGTAGATTTTTACAAACAACAGCAACATTGTAATCTACATATGTATTGTGTTTGCTTCAAGTTTTCTA
This sequence comes from Pseudochirops corinnae, assembly GCA_028646515.1. NCBI lineage: Eukaryota > Metazoa > Chordata > Mammalia > Diprotodontia > Pseudocheiridae > Pseudochirops > Pseudochirops corinnae. The sequence continues at coordinate 197,565,788 of CM053585.1, read as the reverse complement.
ACCTTATTACTTAACTGGCTTTAGGCTAAACACTTCAGAGCCAAGTTGCCTCTTACATATCTCATGACTTGCAGTTGAGTTTGTATCATCAGAAAACAGAAAAGTGGAATCTGTTTTTAAAAAAAGGAATTATAAGGCTATGGGCAAAACTTCATCCTTGAAAGTGATAATGTACAAGGATAAGGCTGCATTGATGAGCTCTGTGTAACACTGTAAACAGCTGCATGAATATTTAATTTGCAAAATGGATAAATGACTAGCTTCTTCTATGCTAATATGCATTTCCCTCCTGAAGAAGGTCAGAAAGATGTATCCTGGTTCTGTCCTCCCCTCTTGCTTACTGGCTCTTGGGGACCATTGAATGGAAGCCACTGGCACAACTGAACTGCACCAATGAATGAATGCTAGGGAGGTGGAATTGCATCCAGTCTGACTAAAGAGTTTCTGTGAATGAATATAATAGGTCAGAAGATTAATGCTCATTGGTTATCATTGAACATGGAGAGTACTATGCTTTTACAAGACCAAAGAATCACATACATATAAATAAATAATTTGCATCAATTTTACTCCCTTTTGTCTTTTTCTACATTATGAAATTTTAAAGTCTAAGTTGACTGAATAACCTAAACAGCTCCCTTGTTAAAAAGGTTTATTCATTCTTTCCATTTAGTTCTGTGCCACATTTGTGAATCTAGCATGGCTACAAATTCCAGGGGAAAAGCAGGAGCTCTCTTATTGCTACAATATCTATTTCTTCTCTTCCTCTATCTTCTCTGTCTCTTTCACTCCTTTGTCCCATTGGTACCCAAACAACTGATGTCATTTGCCCCTTTGGGAATTACCACAAGTGAATAGGTTTGACAAACCTCGGGAGGTCACATATGGCTGCTTTGGTGACCCTCAGCCAAGAATAACCAAATACGTTCTTGTCTTCCTCTGTTCATTAGTAGTTTCACTTTTCTTCTTGTCGTAGCTGTAAGTCTATAAAGTGATTCCTTGGAGGGAAAATACCACGTCCTCCTTGTAGAATCTGGTTCCTCTCTCTATAGCAGGGATTTTTAACCTTTGTGGTATTGAGGATCTCTTTGGCAGTTTATGTAGACTATGAACCCCTTCTAAGTATAATGTTTTTAAATGCATAAAATAAGATACAGAGGATTACAAAGGAAATCAGTGAATATTACAAAAAAAGTTTACTGACCCCAGATTAAGAACCCCTATCATCAATCAAAATAGGTTCCTTAAGAATAAGAGCCATTCTCTTCCTGTATATCAAAAAGAACTGCCAGGCCAGGTATCATTGACAAAGGATGGGAATGAGGCCATAAACCCAGATCCTGCCTCAGATAAAGGGACTTTTATTATTGATATCATTGCCTAGAATCTTCAAACTCAACTTTTTTCAAATCTATCAGCAATTGAGGAGAAATCTTTCTTATACTATCTGATGCAGACAAATGGGAAGGAGAATAAAATTATTCTGGCTTGGCATTTCCTTTTATAATGAATAAAGTATATGAGTACGAGAAGGGAGGGGGGAATTGAAATGTGAAAATAAATAGATGTAATCAAGAGGTGGGATTTAGTGAACCCTAGAATGCTAACCAATGGAATTCGAGGCATGAAATTTGAATCTGGATGAATTATAAAAGGACTTTGTAATAAAGGCAGACAGCTAAAGTTTTGAAGAATAATAGATGAAGTAAAACAATTTTATTAGAAGAATTGATTTGTCACTTACTGGAGTATTACATGAAAGAATTAAATTCTTTAGCCTAGTTTTCATGGTCTTTTACTTTCTGGTATGACTTTCATTTTCCAACCTTGTTTTATACTAATTATGCTACCAATTTATACAAATACATACATATATAATATACACATATATACACACATACACAAATACACACACACATACATACATGCATACATACATACATACATACATACATACATACGTATTCTGTCTTCTGGTCAAACAGGACTTTCTGCCATCTCTCAATCCCATTTTACCCTATCTTCTTGCCTCTTTGTATACTGTTCACTCCTCCTGGAATTATCTTTCCTGGTGAATTCCTTCCCATAAGTTAAATGCTACCTCTTCCCTGAAGAAGGTTTCATTCCAAACCAAAGGAGAAATGCCATAGCACTTGACACTTTCTCCCCTTCAGTTAGGTAGTTGCTGTTACCTCCTTTGACTTCAAAGAACATGTTGTATTTTATTTTTCTATTATGCTTATTCCTGCCTTTACTTAATGTCTTCTCTAATAACTCGTAATGACTCTGGGTTCTTTAATGGATGTAGAGTGAAGATCTTGTAGGGTAGAATCTCGTAAGATGCTATCATCAGTTTATAACGGTGGTTCTCAACCTTCCTAATGCCACAACCCTTTAATACTCATACATTTGCGTATCTGCATGTGGGTGGACCCGCCTGGAGATGGATAGAGGAGTGGTGTCTGTTTTCCGATGGCCTTAGTTAACCCTTGTGAAAGGGTTGTTTGACCCCCAAAGGGGTCACGACCCACAGGTTGAGAACCGCTGGTCTAGAAAGTCTTTGAATACCAGAATGGTGACAGATTGTTTGCCTGCTACCCAACAATCTGCCCAGTAAAGTTCACAGAGACTTATTTACATCAACCTGGCACATAAATGTTCATTGACTATTATGATTATATACCAGATGATGGACTGCAGAGGAAGGGGATGGGGATAGAGCAACTTATGAATAAAGAGCTATGTGGATATAAAGGAAATATATCAGAAGAGCAGTGGATCCACCAATAAAATAATGGATTTTTTATTTTTTTTATTTTGTAAATTATTGTGTTTTTTGGGGGGTGGAGGGGGGAAGGTAGGGCAGTAGAAGCTAAGTAGAAGCTAAGCTAAGCCCAAAGTCACATGGCTAGTAAGTGTTAAGTGTCTGAGGTCGGATTTGAATTCAGGTCCTCCTGATTCCACCAGTGCTCTATTCACTGAGCCACCTAGCCACCCGCAAAAATAACGGATTCTTCAAAAGGGTGCCTAAAGTATTTGTCTGGTATGGTGAATAGAGTACAGGATATGGAATCAGGAAAATCTGAGTTCTAGTTCAACCTCAATCACTCTCTGTACAACCCTTAGACAAGTCATTTAAACTCTTTGTCTCAGTTTCTTCATTTGTAAAATAGGGAATTACAGGACCTTCATCTCAAGGTTGTTATGAGAACCAAATAAGAAAGTACATAGAAAACATTTTGTAACCTTTAAAACATTGTATAAAAGCTAGTTATGATGATGACAATGTTTATTATATTTCTCTTTACTAGCTCTTTACTAGATTAAGTAATGTACCTACGAAGGTACATTGGATTAGCTATTATGATTAACTCTATTAGATAAATCTTATATTTTCCCCTGCCTATGTCAATTGGTTCTGCATAAAGCTAGTGCTTAATAAATGTTTATTGAAATTATTTTTGTTGATATTATAGGAGAATTAGTTAAACTTAGGCTCTAGGCATGAATTTCGGATTAAATAAACCCCTAGAGACCATGTGGGCCATGTCTTACTTATTTTTGTATTTCTACCCAGTGTCTACAACAATATTATGTACATAGTATGTATTTTTAAAAAATGGTAACAATAAAAGAAAGGCAACTATTTCATTCTTTTTTTCATAGCATCTAGCACAGTAACGTGCACATGCACATACTTATTAAGTGTTTGTTGGATTAGATATCAATAGATGTAATAGTTATTTTAATAAATAGACTCCTATAATTGAGTCATGTCATTTCATCTTTGACCATGCTTCTTTGACTCATTCTTTCCACCTTCATTTCAATGCCATGACCCTAAACTGGATTTAAATTGAATGTAAAAATATTTCTTCAGTGTTTATTATGGCAGACACTTTTAGGCATGCTATATATAAGAAAGGAACTAGGCTTGTGATTTCATTGGCATAGGGAACTCTTGAATGAGAAAACTGTCTCTATTAATGCAACTCACCATCTTTTCTCCAACTTAGAGTTTAGAACCTTGAGAGGCTGAGTGACTTGCTCAGGGTCACACCACAATCAGAGACAGAATTATATTTTTCTTGCTCCAAGGTCAACTCTCTGTCAACTAAGACACGTTACCTTCCTTCTTACAGGGATAGAAATTTAAAATAAAGTTATCTCCAACTTCAAGGGGCTTACATTCTAACAGGGGGGACACACCATATATATAGATAACCAAATGCTGGGTACAGGAGGTGACTTTCAAGAGAAATGAAGTGAACCCTGGACATTATCTCCACAATCAAGAAACACTTTAAGTTCTGTCTGATCTCAAGATGAAAAGTAGGTGCCCTTCCAACTCTATACCCTCTGGGTACATTTGTTACACTTAAACTAATTGTCATTCATCCAGAGTTAGTACTGCAGCCCTCATCAAAGCAGCTAAAATGCAGCTTTGATACTTTAATAGTAACTGGCAGTATAATGGCAGGTGCTTCTGACCACCATCATTATTTGAAACAAGCTGCAATCTTGGTTAAAGACATTTACCTCTAGCTTTCTTTGAAGCATAATTCCTTGCCTGAACTGGGAATGTAGCAGTAACCAGACATACAATACATTTGAAGGCCTTTATCTCTATTGGAATGGGGCTCCTTAAGCAGCTTTATTATTCAACACTGGCTATCATGCTGTTTGCTCTGTTCGTCCATTTGATATTAGTTAAGATGAAAGAAAGCCATCCATTAATAAAAAGGTGACACACCAATAAAGCATCAGCAAGAAAATGAAAGCATTTCATATATTTGACAAGTCTGACAGAAACAGCCTCCTTGATCACACTAATACCCTCCAGATATAATAAAAAGGGAGAAAGGAAAGGTATCCTTGACTAGAAATATGTTAGAGATTTGACATGTATTTTCATCGTTATAGGAACCCTTAGATAAGGATTGAAACTCCCTTTACCAATGCAGATTGTCACCTTCTCTACACATTATGGTCTTAAGGAGTAACCTAGAGCCTTGAGAGGTTAAGTGGCTTTCCCAGGGCCACAGAGCAAGATGAGATGGACTTGAATGGAGACTTGGAGACTCCAAATCTTCCAGATCAGCTCTCCATGTTCAATGCTAAGCTTCCTCTGATGCTCCCAGGGTAAGTTTCTCCTGGTGATGATGTGGATGATGTTTAAAAAATAAAGACAGGTTCTCTTGAGCTTTTTGATCAAGTTTGTAAAGGGTAAGAGCTAACAATACAAGGATTAATAATTGTATTATGAAAGGAAAGAAATGACCACATTGAAAAAGAGAGAAACTGAAATGCCAATATTGTATGCCAAATAACAAAATTGTTGTCAGCTTCTTATTTCTTTGGTCGCCCTTTGAAGGGAACACATTTCCTGCTTTCATTTTCTGGGGGTTTTGTTATTAACCTTTCTGGAGTACTATGAACTGTCCGTCTAAGGGAATACTGCTGAGTGTTTTTCAGGACATGTAAATGCCTCATCCAATTCTGGAACAAGCTCTTTTATAGGGAAAGGATAATTTTACTCAAAGCCAATATAGATGGGTGTAGTAGTAGCTCATCTAATTGAGGGCATTGAACTTATCTGGGGGATTCTCTATTTAAGAAGCAGCTTAGTATAATGGATAGAACAATGGATTTGGAGTCAGGATAACCTAGGTTTCAATCCTACCTCAGACAAGTGACCTGGGAAAGTGACTTAATCGATGTTGGCCTCAGGGCTCCAGGAAGGGGGAGGACTGGATTCCAAAGTGGCTAAAGAGCTTAAATCTCACTAACCAATGACCATATGATTCAATTATAGAAAGTACAGATTTGCCTATTGGCATCTCCTTGAAAGGGTTGGGGACATTTCATAAGCCTAAAGTACTTCTCCCATTCATGTCTTATAGGATTATAGGTTTAGTATTAGAAGGGAAAGAAGCGAGAGGAGAGAAAGTGTAGGTATCTGTCCTAGCTGACCTTTTCAGAGTTTAGCTACAAAAGTGGAAGAGATACAGGATTATAATTGGGAATGAAAAGATCAGGTGAGGGTTTTTTCAGAATAGGGGAAACATGGGCAAGTGAAAAGAAAATGGGCCAGTAGAAAGGGAAAGATTGAAAATAAGTGAGAAAAGTAGGGATGTGGAGGTGGTACAAATTTTGGGTGATGGTAAGATCAAGAGTATGATCATCTTTGTGTATGTCTGAGATGGGGTGGAGGAGTTGCTTATGAACACTGATTAGATCAAGAAACTGAGTCATTAAGGTATTTGAGAGAGAATCAACAAGTATATTGAAATCTCTAGTATGAGGGCAGAAGTTAGGGAAGAGAGAAAAATTGTAAGCCAAGTAATGAGGAAGGAAAGTGGTATATATATCTGTAGACAATAACTACCAGGATTTTTAATAGGTGGTAGATATGAAGAGCATGACTCTAAAAGGAAAAGAGGTTACTCAGTGATAGAAGAAGGAGGAAAAACTGGAAATGGCAATGGAGAATGAGTAATATTCCTACGGACCAGTGTGATCTGGGGTAAATGAGTGAAGGTGTAGTCAGTACTGGAATGATTGGCAAGGAAAGTTGTGTCATTGGTAGAAACCAGATTTTAGTAAGACTTAGTAGATAGAAGGAGTGAGAGAAGAATATATTTAAGCTGCCAGAGCTCAATGGAAAATCCAACCTCCAACTACAAGACCCAGGAGAGACATAGAAAGGTAAATAAGGAAAAAAAAAACTTATACACATAACTTGTTATTTAACAAGAGCAAACTATTTACATCCCTATATGGGAAACTGATACCTGTTAATATCATGAACTCGATACCTATGGCAACATCTAACAGAGATATAGACAAACAGAAGATGTGGGTATAAACTATGCAAAATCGTTATTAAGGGACTGTAATGGAAGAAGAGGAAAGAATGAAGGAGAAAAGGGTAAATTATGGTACACAAAGAGACATAAAAACAATATAGTAGAGGGAAAGAAGGGAAGAAGATAGGAACTATATGAACTTTTCCCTAACTGGTTCTGGTGCAAGGAGGGAATAACACAACCAGCTAAAGATAAGATTCTATCAAGAAGAGATGTAAAACTTATCACAATAGAGGGAAAGAGGGAGGGAGAGGAGCATTGCATGAGGTCTATTCTCATCAATCTTGGTCTGAGGAAGAAATAACATACAACATTGAGTATAACAATCAATCATATCCTACAGGCAGCAGGAGAGGGGAAGGGCCAGGAAAGGGTGGGGGTTTAGAAGGGAGGGAAGAAGTTGTAAGGGAGAAGGGTAGGAAAAGGGAGTGGGGCAGATAAGAAGGGAATACTGAGGGAAAAGGAAAGGAAAACTCTTAAGAAGGGGAAGGGAGAAGGGGAAAAACAAAAGCATAAAAAGGGATGGAAATAGGATGGAGGGAAACACACAGATACTAATCATAACTGTGAATGTGAATGGGATGAACTCTCCATAAAATGGAGGCAGATAGCAGAATGGATTAAAAACCATAATCCTACTATATGCTGTTTACAAGAAACACATCTGAAACAGAAGGATACACACAGGGTAAAGGTAAAAGGCTGGAGTAAAATATATCATGCTGTAGCTAAAGTAAAAAAAGCAGGGGTAGCAATCCTTATCTCAGATAAAGCAAAAGCAAAAATAGATCTAATTAAAAGAGATAAGGGTGGAAACTATAGCCTGCTAAAAGGCACCATCGAAAATGAGGCAATATCATTACTAAACATTTATGCACCAAGTGGTACAGCATCTACATTCCTAAAGGAGAAATTAAGGATGCTAGAGGAAGAAATAGATAGAAAAACTATAGTAGTGGGGGACTTCAATCTCCCTCTCTCTGAGATTGATAAATCTAACCTCAAAATAAACAAGAAAGAAGTTAAGGAGGTAAATAGAATCATAAAGAAAATAAATATGGTAGACCTCTGGAGAAAATTGAATGGGGATAAAAAAGAATATACCTTCTTCTCAGCAGTACATGGCACATACACAAAAATTGACCATGTACTAGGGCATAAAAACATCAAAATTCAGTGCAGAAAGGTGGAAATATTAAATGCATCCTTCTCAGATCATGATATAATAAAAATTATATGTAATAAAGGGTCATGGAAGGATAGACAAAAAACTAGATGGAAACTAAATAACTTAATCCTAAAGAATGAGTGGGTCAAACAAGAAATTATAGAAACAATCAGTAACTTCATTCAAGAGAATGACAATAATGAGACAACATACCAAAACTTGTGGGATGCAGCAAAGGCAGTTCTTAGGGGAAGTTTTATATCCCTGAATGCATACATGAATAAATTAGAGAAA
>CM053585.1:197532108-197556957 GCA_028646515.1 Pseudochirops corinnae | reverse complement strand
GGCTAGTACATTCATTTAGTCAATCACAAAGTCTATCTTTTCAAATGGAGATTAGTTTCCAATCATAAACAAAATACATTCATTTGGTCAGTCACAGAGCACAAAAATCAAAGTGCTCCACCCCTGGATCACAACTGAATTACAATTATCATCAGCTACCCCCAAGCACTTTCTCAAAGGGGCAGTGGAAAGCACAAAGGCCATCTACCCCTAAGCCACAACAAAGTTATCATCACAGCATTCAATACCCAGGGAGTGGTCTTTTCTTCATCTTGACCTGAGGCAAGTACTCAGCAATCTCTGTTCCTGGGGAGACAAAGCTTATCAAAGCCACAATACACATTGCCAGTGTCTTCATCAATTCATTCTTTGCCTGCAGAACAGTCTCAGGACCCTGAAAACATCAGCAAGACCCTTATCCGGGATTTCTGTAAACATACAACAAGAAAATCCTGCTTCGGGGCCTCTGAACCAACAGCAAGGTTTCAGGACCTCTGCAACAACAGCACTGTCCTTTACCAGCAGACCAATCTGGCAAAACGGCATCAAAACAGACAGACAAAATATCAGCATCACAGTCATGCCTTCTCAGTTCTCAGCAACTCTGGGTATCACTGCTCAAAAGTCCTGGGCAGTTCCAACTGGCCCTCAGCAGTCTGGGCAGCTTGGGCTGTCATTTCTCTCTCTCTCTCTCTCTCTGCAAATCTGGCCCCCAGAAATTCTGTCTCTCAGCATCCTTGTTTTCAGCAGTTCTCTCTCTCTTTCTCTCTCTCTCTCTCTCTCTTTCTGTCTCCACAATGCTGTTCCCCCAAATTCTTCTGGTCTTTCTCTAAATCCACCACACCAGCTCTTCCCAATTCAGCCCTCTCTCTTCACGTCAACAAGTCCATCCCACAAGTGGGATTCACAAGCTCTGGGTTTCAACACTCAACCTGAAAACCAAGCCAGTACAGGGGGATCTTTAAATTCCATTACCATTACACTGTCCTATTCCAGAATTCAATTTTAGGCATTATTTTACACTTATTTGGAGGGGAATCTTGGGAGAACTCAAATGTTTCCTCTATTCTTACCATCTTGGCTCCCCTCCCAGAAGTCTGATAGCTTGCATTTCTATTAATTTCTATTAATCAATTGATTGATCAACAAAAATTTACTAATCATCCACTATATACCAGGTACTAAAAGATATAAATAAAAACCATTCTCAAGGTCAAGGTGCTTACAGTCTAATGAAATAAATTGAGACTATAGACTCAGTCTGATAATTAGCTTGGTTGACACTCTAAAAGCTTTATTCCACTGACATGGAACTTGAGAAAAGAGAGTTAACTTCATGTTGTAAGCAAACATACAAGGAAATTTTTTCTATTAAAAAATACACACGTAGGGCATAGGGCAGCTAAGTGGCACAGTGAATAGAACATTAGCCCCTGAGTCAGGAGGACCTGAGTTCAAATCCTCAGATACTTAACACAAAGGCTAGCTATGTGACCTTGGGTAAGTCACAACCCTAATTGCCCTACCTCCTCCTCTCCAAAAAAAAAAAAAAAAGCAAAAAAAATGAATAAAAAAACCACACACAGAGTTATGTATGGTTATATATACAAAACAGATACAAGGTAACCTTAGCTGGAGAGACACTATAACCTGGAGAGTGTACCAGGACAGGCCTCAGACCAACCCTTTTTTTCACTTTATCTCCCTTTTAAACAAGAAGAAGCTGAGATTTGGGCCCATTAAATGACTTCAGAGAGGAGGAGGAAGGAGGTCAGAGGAAATCACTATATGCCCTATTCAACCCCATGTCTTATGATAGGGTTCTAGGAAAAAAAGATGGGAAGAAAAGCAATTGGACCATGATAATAGGTTATATTGAAGTTTTGTTAACACCCAGATTTGGGGGAAGGTATAGACTCTATTAGGCCTAATATGACATTTTCTCAGTGTTCAGTCCTTTTGATCTTTTCAAGAGTAAGAATGGACTTAAAGTTATAATGATAGAATGGAAAAGAATATAGAAAAATGAAGAATAAGTAGCCTTTCCAACCTTATGAAGATGGTGTATCTAACAGGAAAAATGAATATCCTTCCCAGTGACTGACAAATACATATACATAGATTACAATGTTTACATCTATGGTCTAGCCTTGAGCTAAGCCGACTTTTTTCCTGATAGGCTGTTAGTTGGAAATATAGAACAATCCTTTTCCAGTAATTCATGAGAGTGTGCAGGTGAGCCTGGGTTATCAAAGGTTCAGCTGGTGAAGCAAATCATCTGGCAGATCATAGCAAGATAGAAACACTTCCAGAACAGACATACCAGCACACCTTAGAGCAAGCATTCACTTCAGGGTCAAAATGAAAGTACCCCACATGACACAGCTATGCCTAAACTTCTATCTATTCACGCCTGTGTCTTCAGATTTAGTCTGACAGGCTCTGTGGTCTATTGCCTAAAAATTCAGTCTAGTTGAGCTTGCAGAGGCTCATTGCCAGGTTGGATTCAGGGTGATGAATTTGGGCCTACAGCAACTCTGAAGCCCATCCACAAAGCAATATACTGGCAGGAACACACATGCCAGTGAAATTACAGATTCTGGATGTGTTGAAGCAAAGTTTGATCTTAGATAATAGCTCCCCATGCCTGTCCCTTTAAATTTTTATTTATTTTATTTTATTTTTTTACCCGAGTGCTCTCTGTCTGTGAGATGTGGGTTACAATTGCAGGGGCTACTCATGGCCCTTACTCTCTTTACTGATCAGAATGAGAGCTTTGACCTACACTGTTTCTGATGCAGGATATTTCTCCCATCCTTAGGGTTTTTACTACATTGGTGCTGGTGTTAATGAAGACACTTATTTGGTTTTGCACATGGCAGCTCAAAAATCTGGAATGCAAATGATTCACCAGCCTCAACTACCCCAGTAGCAGAGATTCTGGTATGTGCTGTCCTGCCTGTCCTCTGCCCCATTTTGTAGCAATATCATGAGTTTGGCTAGGATTAAGAAAGAATAAGACATTATCTTATTGGTACAAATATAGTAATCCACTCCCTGTTTTGGCCAAGTTCATAAAATGAATTGTCTATTAGTGGGAAAACTGTATATACACATATGATGATAATAAGACTAGTTATAGACTGTAGTCAGGTTTTATATAATTCAGATTTTGGGGGAAAGTGTGGATCAGTATAGTACTAATTATCTATACAGCTGTTGACCTTAACATTAGGAGTTAGGCCAGGTCTCAGCACACTAAGGGTTGGTTTTATTTTGCTGTTACTTTGAATTCAAGATAAGAAACCTTCATAGGAAAAAAAAGGGGGAGGTGAGGAAACACTCTGGGAAAATCTGAGCTTTGGTCTCCTGGCGAGCATTATGTTCAGTGAATTGTTTCCCCAACAAGAACTCTTCCTAACAGCAAAGCTGGAGGTGGGAATAGGAGATAGTCACAAAATCCCAAATAAGATGCCCATCTGTTCAGTAACAAGGGCGGAAAATAATAGGGAAAAGTTAACTTCTACATAAAACAAAATTTTAAAAATGAGAGAAAGAAAGGACGAAATAATTAAGAGATGAAAAGGATAAATCCACTAAGTAGAAAGCCTAATTTTTACCAGAAGAACGAAACTTAGCTGGTCCTAAGTATCTCTTAGAGGTGGCTAAATGACTCAGGGGATAGAAGGTGCCTGGAGTCAAGAAGAACTGAGTTCTTTGGCCTCAAACACTTATAAGCTGTGTGACCCTAGGTAAGTCATTTAACTTCTGTTTGCCTTAGAGGCAGCTAGGTGGCAAAGTGGATAGAGCATTGGGCCTGCAGTTAGGAAGACTTGAGATCGTATCTGACCTCAGACACTTATTAACTGTGTGGCCTTGGGCAAGTCACTTAACCTGTTTGTCTTATGGACAGCAGTGGTGTGCTGTGGTTCACAGGGTCATGAAGAGTTGACCACAACTGAACAACAATGATAAAAAAAAAAAGTATCTACCACACAAGTGGTCTTTTGGTAACTCTCCTAGTCCTACCGTGTGTTCATTTCAGAAAAGTCACAGACACTCAAAGGGTAGAGGGAGTCTAGACCTCTCTGGGGTTAATATTAGGAATCCACTGAAAAGTCATTGGTATTTACCATGTGGTATGTGTAGTAAACAGCACATTTTGTTCCTTTCCAGATCTGGGAGCAATATATGGGCTTCCCTTCCCCTTGCCCAATGGCCTAGTACCAGGGAGATATTCATAACTGATATTGGAGTAAGCACTACTACCTGTTAGGAGTAGATGCTCCCTTCTTAGTGACTTTTTGGTAATTCTGTCATACAATTTTAGGAGAGTTTAGGAATAAGGATGAGGGGGAAGAAATCAATACACTCATAAACATTTTTTTTTTGGAGGGCGAAGGCAGGGCAATTGAGGTTAAATGACTTGCCCAAGGTCACACAGCTAGTACATGTTAAGTGCCAAATTTGAACTCAGGTCCTCCTGACTCCAGGACTGGTGCTCTATTCACTGTGTCATGTAACCACTCCACTACCCCATCCATAAGCATTTTTTAAGTACCTACCATATGCCAAAGGTTGTCCTAGGCACTGGAAATAAAAAGACAAAAATGCAACATCCCTTGCTCTCTTCTATTGGAGGAGACAATTTATAATTATAATACAACCAACCATATATAAAATAATTAAAATGATTTTGGAGGGGGAAGGATGCTAGTGGATGGGAGGATCATCAGCAAGCATTTGTTAAGTATTTACTGCATGTCAGGGTTCTGCTAAGTAAATGCTGTTTATACAAAGAAAGGAAAAACATAAACCTGGATCTCAAGAAGTTCGCATTCTAATGGGACAAAGGATATACAAACAACTATGCATATGCATGATTTATACAAAGCAGAAGAAAGGAACTAGCAGTAAGCAGAAGGAACTAGCAGCAGGAAAGGCTAATTGAGCTAAGATCTGAATGAGATTAGAGATTCTAACAGACTTAGATGAGGAGGGAGAGCATTCCAGACTTGAGAGAAGATGCAGTAATATATTTGGGGAGCAGCAAGAAGACTGGACCATTTATATGTAAAAGCAAGTAATTTAGAATTAGTCTGGAAAGGTAGGTTGGAGCCACGTTACAAAGGATTTAACATGTAAAAAGACAAGTTTGCCTTTGATGTTAGATGTGATAGGAATTACAGAATTTATCGAGTATGGAAATGACATGGTCAGACCTGTGCTTTGGGATTATTATGAGAGTCATTCATTTCCACATGTCATAATTAAATACATAAATGACCTCTGATTTCATTAAGAAATCTGGGACTGCATAAGACTGTCCTTACTGGTAGAGAATGATTACTCAATGTGTCATGCCAACATAAGTATGGGCTTCCACAGGAATTCTCATCACCTAGGAACTTCTCCTTCATGGTGCTTCTTCTTTATGATGCATTGAGCATTCAACCTTCACCAATAAAGATCATCTAATGGAAATAACTTTAAGTCTCATATTACAGTTAGGTTGGGCACTCTCCCCAGAGACATCCTCCACAGTTCCTCGGTGATTGAGTAGAAGGTTTTCAAGAGTTGTTATGGCTCCAAAATTTTCCTTTCTTAGGGTAGGATGGTAATGAGTCTCTCTTCATTGAGTCAGATTTTTTCTTGGATGACAGATGTACAGTTTATCACCAAGTTCATGATCAAAAATCACAGAGTAATAGAATTATAGATCCAGAGCTGGAAAAGACCTTAGAAACCATCTAAACCAATCCTTATTTTATAGATGAAGAAATTAGTTCTTACCAAGATCACACAGATAGTGCCAGAAACAGTATTTAAATACAGATATTTAGAAGGTGCCTTCAGCTGGGAGAACTCAGCAACTCAGGGTTACTTCCTTACCACAATATGACATCAGACTACTACTTCCATGTGACATAAAATCATGGAAATTCCGAGTTGCAAAGGGTTTCAGAGTTCTTTTATTCTGACTCACACTAAATTAGGAATTGTTTTGGTATATCATGTACAAAAGTTCATTCTCTTGCAACTCCAGACTGCTAGAAACAAGGAGCTCATTATTTCCCAAGGTAGTTCAGATCACTTTGGGGCCTCTCTAATTGCTAGAAAGAATTGCCATCTTATTGAGTTAAAAAATCTGAATCTTTATAAAAGGGCAATGTGAGGCCCTTAATAGTCCAGGTTTGAGCAGCACAATTCAATAAGGTTTAGAACAACCTGTTATCTCAAAATGGGAAAAAAATAACCAAAAAGTGAGGAAGTAGACAAGAGGTACAGGAAACAACAAAGTTGGAACTAAACTGTTCTTGTATTGAATATTTTTCATGAGGCATCAGATGCTCTTTAAAGGTCACATATTACTATGGTTTATTTCCTCATCAGTTAGTTAATCAAGTATTGTACATTTTTGAAGGTCAAAAATGTTAGTAACCAATGTTATAAAAAAAAAAAACCAACATCTATTCGATTTTTTTTTAAAGGGAGAAATTATTTGAGCATACTCTTGTAAATACATTTCAATATCAGGGCAAACATGTTTTGAAAATAGTAGAATCTAGAAAAATGAAATTATTTAAGAAGGGGAAAAGAGCTATAAGGAACATGAATCTCCTCTGTTACAATCTCCAGTTTCTATAAACAGTTTATTTAGTCCAAAAATCTATTAAAAAAACAATGAAAAATTGCTTACTGGCTAAATGACAGTAACTATGCTAAATGTTTAATAATTATTTAGAAAAAGCATTAAATTCCTCTCTCAGAAAGTATGAGATAAGGGTGGGGGATGTCTGTCATCCCAGTCACCCATTATTGAAACCTCAGAGGGCTGTGGGTTAGGCCTGACTCCAGCTAATCCAGTTGTTCAATTTCAGCAGCGGAATGAAATGAGACACTCATAGACCATCTACAAAGAATAGGGAAGTATATTTAGCAATTTCATGGAAAGCATATTTTTCAAGAGCATACCATTGATTCAGTGGGACACAGTTTCCTCTCCTCTTCTGTAGCCATGGTGGTGTATTGGTCCATCCCATGTCTTATGCTGATTACTGATTCCTTGTGCCCTTAAATGACCAAGAAGTTGTTTCAAGTGTTTCAAGTCTTCATCCCCTAGATCAGTTAAGCCTTTTGCAGTTTCGCCGACTTTTTTGAGGAAGGGAAAACAACAAGCATACGCAACCTGGCCTTGCCCAAGTAGGGATGGATATTACTCTTGCAACACAGAGGCATCTTTGGATCTGCAGATTGGGAGAAAGGGAAGAGTCAGTCACTTGCCACATTTTAGAGATTCCATCTATGTGACAACTCCCTCCTCCCACTCCTAATGTCACTGCATTGATTCAGGCCCTTCTTGCTTCTTGCCTTAACTATTGTACTGCCTCTGAATAGAGTTTCCTGCCTTCAGTCTCTCTCCTTACTTGATCATCCTTCCCAGAACTGATGGGGTAATCATATATTTTGCATTATGAACCACATCATCCCCTCCCAAAACAAACTACCAAAATGAACAATTTGGTTATTCCCCATTATATGCAGTGATGCATAAACTATCTACCTTAATATTTAAGACTCTCTATAGTCTGACTTTAAGACATATTTTCAACTGTGCAACATACTAATCTCATAATAAATTTTTGTTTCCCTCCAACCTTCTTTCTATACCTACAAAAGGGAATTTTTCAATTGAATATTATGTAGTCATCCTCCATAACTCTGGTGAACCTTAAGCATTAGGCACAACCTTCGGCTTTGCTCATTCCTTTTTCTCTACCTCTATGCATAGAGGATTCCTACCCATTCTTTCAAATAGCCTCAAAACAATGTTTACATAATATTACAGCACTTAGAATTCACTTACCACAGAAAGGATATTGGTTGGTTTATTTCACCTACTTTGCCCTCAATATTTAGAGCCTGGACCTAAAGGATATTTCTAAAAGCACCATCCACAACCAGCAGGGAACCCAGTACTTAGTGAGTCAATTGATTATCCAGGCTCTTGTGCTCTATATAAATGACTTTAGTGGCTCCCATAAGGAGGCCTTGTCTATGAAGGCTACCTCTTTGTGCTTACTTCCACTCAGGGAATTTCCATTTTCCCACTCAGATGAACTCAATTTCTTTTTCCTTTCTGTTTGTTCATCCTTGAGCTAGAAACTTGTGAGAGATGCAGCATGGTATTTTGGGGGAAAAATAAAAGAACTAGATTTATGTTCTAGTCCTTTGCTGGGCCTTAAAGAGATCACTGTAGAAGAATAAAATGCATGTTAAAGCAGAGTTAAAGGCTTTTAGTATAGGTGCCCTTTAAATCACAAAGGAAGAATGGAATTTAACAGGAGACAACCAGTGGCAGTAGCAGTGGGAGAAAGAAATAAGGGACAAAAGTACATCCAGGTGATAAAGTGGATAGAGGGCTGGACTGAAGAAGACCTGAGTTCAAGAGTCTGCTGGTAAAATTTTAATAACAGTAATCTGGAAGAGAAATATATACATGACATACTTTTAAGATTAATGGGCATTATTAACATTTTCTCCATCACTTTCTTAAGTCTAGAAAATCAACAAAACAATAAATCAAACTCTGATTTATATATAGCCTTTGCTGATTTCTGAAGTGCAAATGCTCACACTGAATATTTAACAATTGGGCTCTCTAGAGCCGGTTCCAGCTGGCTTCAGTATGCTCCTCTGCCTGAGAGGGAATCCTGCTTTAAATATTTACTAACTATGTGACCCTGGCCACATACTTAACGCCTCAGACTCAGTTTCTTCTCCTATGAAGTGGGGGTAGTAATAGCACCTGCTTCACAGGGTTGTGAAGGCCAAGCAAGTCAACATATATTAGAGGGCTGTGCCAATCTAAAAGCACTATACAAATTCTAGCTTTTGTTTTTGTTATCACAGTCACAAGCAAGAAAAAGATAGAACTGAAATTTTAGAGTGAGATGGTACGTAAAGTGCGAGCCTTGCATATGACCATCTTGGATCATCCAACGAGAGGTAGCCACTTGATCTGATAGCGCAGTTGTTCAGGACCTTTGTTAATCCTTCTCAATTTGGTGTGAGTCTACCAGACTCAGTTCTTTAGGGTTACTCAATGATATCAAAATAGGCTAGGTTTGTTTGGTATCATTCAAGGGTATCTGATCAGTTTTCCCACCTCTTCTTTCACAGGCAGGGAGGCAGCAATCGAGGCAAGAAGTTTTTATTAATGATTTAGGGAAACTCTAGTGTTAGAGGCATAGCTAAAGCAGAGACTATGAGCACATAGATTGCAAGATTTTTAGTCCACTCCCCTCATTTTGCAGATCAGGAAACTAAGGTCACCAGAGATTAAATGACTTGCCCAAGGTTGCAAATCTTGTCCAAATAAAAGGCCAAACTTGGAAAATCAGAGATTTTTCTGGACTACCATGATTTGGGATTTAGGGTTCTGAAATTGAATTTTGCACTGCTGCCTCTTTGGCCTTGGGCAATCACTCTGAGTGTCATTTTCCTTACCTTTGGCTTTACTAAGGAGTTGAACTAAGATCTAAGCTAGCTCAGGTCCCTTCCAGATTTAAATTCTATAGGCCTGTCCTACAAAAATCTTTCCTTTTACTGAAACTCTTAAGTAAGGCCTTGTCTAAATAACTTATTTCTGATATGCTTCTTTATATTGTTAGCAATGGTTTTAAAATAGTACATGTAATGAAAATACCTCTTGAACACAGAAGCTGCTTGCTTACAAACACCCAAAGAAACCCCACCTCCACTCCCATACACAAAATGTATTTTCGGGGAGCAGGGGAATGCTTAACAAAACCACCTAGTAGGAAGTCTTCTTCCACTAAGAAACACCTTTTTTCTTGCATGCATGTGATACATAGTGATATCATACTAATTCATAATGATGTCTATTCATGTATCTATGGCTATTATAGTCAGCAGCAGTGGATAGAGCACTGGCTTTGGAATCAGGAAGATTCATCTTCCCAAGTTCAAATCTGGTCTCAGATACTTATTATCTCTGTGATTCTGGACAAATCACTTAACTCTGTTGGCCTCAGTTTCCTCATCTATAAAATGGGCTGGAGAAGGAAATGACAACTTTTTCTAGTATCTTTGCCAAGAAAACCCCAGATGGGGTTTTAGAGAGTCAGATACAACTGAAATGATTCATCAACAGCCAGAAGCAGCATGTGCCAGATCCTGTGTTAAATGACAAGGATACAAAAAAAAGCAAAAGCATGATCTTTGCCCTTAAGGAGTTTATATGCTAAGGGAAAGACAATATATGAATAATCACATACACATATGATATATGCAGAGGAGATCAAAGATAATCTGAGAAAGAAGGCACAGAAATATAAGGTTTCTACTTTGACTGAGGACCAATGTCGGAAGAATGTTGAGTTTAATTAGGAACCCATAATGTTCAATTGGAATCTCAGAAATCTGACAAGAATCATTCTTCAAATCTGACTCTCCCCAATTCCTTAGGTTGCTCTTGGTGCCATGATGTCAGCCCAATTTGAATATCCTGCCTTATAATGACTGGTTAGCCTATCAAATGCCCTGAGCTACCTCTGGGTCATTGCCTGAAAATATCTGGCTGTTGTCTGCTGATAATGATTATTTCTCTGAGATAATTAGTTGCTTTCCCTCAATTAAAATGGGAAAACACACAGAGCAGAACATTTGTCTCAGTTAACATCTAGTGAAACACAGCTTTTGAACAAAAACTACTCCCCAAAGGTGGAGTTGCTGATTTATAGTTATCTTTGACAAATCACTTCTGATTCAGGTGGTTCTCCTAAAACCCCATTTAGTTCTATTGTTCTCCCTTTCCATGAGCTAATTTTGATATATGGCTAGGATGGATCATGCTGACTTCATGCATATTGGAGGTATTTGTGTGTATCTATGTGGGGGAGGGAGGGACAGAGGATAGTTTTCTTAAAGATTTCCCTATGACTCTAACATGCACTTTTGTCATTCAGTCATTTTTCAGTCAAATTGCTCATTTGGGGTTTTCTTGGCAAAGATACTGGCGTGGTTTGCCACTTCCTTCTCTAGCTTATTTTACAGATGAGGAACTGAGGCAAACAGGGTTAAGTGACTTGCCCAGGGTCATACAACAAGTGAGTGTCAGAGTCTGGATTTGAATTTAGGATGAGTCTTCCTGACTCTAGGTCTGGCGCTTTATTTATCTCTTTAGGTTGCACCACCTAGCTGCACATTCTGTGCTTCAGAGCTTCATGTCTTCAATGACCAGAACTGATCAGCTTGATTCCTGAACATTCCCCAACATTCAACTTATTATTCAGACATATGTTTCTGTTTGTTTTAGCTTCTTATTCCAGCAAGATTTTAGCTTTTCTTTGTACCAGATGAAAAATGCAGTTTGGTTCACTGAAGATAGAAATCCCCCCAGTGAGTAATGATTGAGTGGAAGAGGTAGTAAGTCAGTGAAAGATGTCAGTGGGGGAGGAAGAATTGTCTTCAACAGAAGCCTAGTACCTGATTCCACAGGGTAGTTCCACAGGTAGAAAGAGTGCCAGATTTGGCATCAGGGAACTTGGTTCAAATCCTTGTTCTACTATTTTATAATAATGACAGCAAACATTTATGTTGTACTTTAAGCTTTGCAAGATACTGCACTTGTTATCTCTTTGATCCTCCCTATTATGGAAGCTCAGTATTATAAGTAGACCCATTTTACAGATGAGGAAACTAAGACATATAGAAATTACATGACTTGTCCAGGATTGCAAGACTAGGAAGTGTCTGAGGTAGGAAATGAACTCAGATCTTCATGTCTAGCACTCTTACTACTGCACTACCCAGCTACTTACTACTTGTGATACCTTAGGCAAGTAACCTAGCTTCTTTAGGCCATAGCTTACTCATCTATAAAATGATAGGGTTAGGTAAGATGACCTCTAGGGTATCTTCCAGCTCTAAATTTATGATCCTATAGCACTTGGCAGGCTCCTTTTAGGCAGCTAGCTGGTTCAGTGGTTAGAGTAAAGGGCTCAGAGTTAGGAGGACCTGAGTCCAAATTTGGCTTCAAGCACTTTCTAGTTATGTGAACTTGGTTAAGTCACTTAATTTCTATCTGTCTCAGTTTCTTTATTTGCCAAATGTGGATAATAATATCTGCCTTCCAGGATAGCTATGAAGATCAAATGAGATACCTATAAAGTTCTTAGGACTATGCCTGGAATATAGTAGGTACTTAAATTATTTCTCCTTTTGTCCTCCCCAGATCTTCCTACCTGTCATAAAAATAGATGCTCAAGCCCATTAGAACACTTCTTAGCATCATAACATTATATAGCTCTTTAAAGAAAAAAGCAGCCTTCGTGACCTGCTAAATTGATCTCAATTATTGAGCATTCTATGGTTCATTCTTTAAATACTTAGACAGTACTGGCCACAGTACAGGGCACAAAAAACCAAAATATCCTCTTTGAGGAGCTTATTCTAGGAAATATCCAGTGGCAGAGAAATTTATTTACAATCCCATTATCATCTTGTCCCACAAAAGTGGATTTCATAATAGCAATGGAAAAGACTTTTGTAGCATTGTCAGGCAGCTATGCTCCCATGGGTCAATATGCTCCTGTGATTACTGAAGATCCTGGATTAATCCCCTTGGATATGTGAGGCTGTCAGCAGCTATCTAATTTACACTTCTCCTTCCCATCAATATCAATCATGTATCCAGCTATTTGCTGGAAAAACACTAGGGCTGAGCAGCCTGCCGGTATGTGTGTAGTGAGATTAATAGAGCCTACCTCCACGATGCTCCCCCTTTGCCCAACTTCCAATCACTGTGGTCAGTGCCAAAGTTGTATATTGCTTTGGACTGTACCACTCAATCAACAAATATTTATTGAGTACCTCTTAAGAGATGCCATGCTAGCTGTCTTCAAACATTTCCAGGACAATCATGGAAATGAGGGAACAGAATTATTTGTTGCTTCAGAAGGCCAGGCAGAAATCAATGGGTCAGTAGATTTTTGGATTAATAAAAAGAATAATTTTTGATAAGAATCTTCTGTGGGGGGGTTCTGGTTGCCCATTAGATAGAAAGAGACTGCACCTTTGAGGTCCTTGGTTCTTCTTCATTGGAATCTTTCTCTTTTGGCATCCTGCGCACTCCTAGGATTGAGATAAAAGACCAAGCAAGGCAGAGGAGGCTTTTTGGTTTATTTATTCATTTGGTTCACATTTATTAATGGAAGGCTTTTATTTATATATTCACTTTTGGTCTGGACCTATGATTTCACTGATACAGAGAACACGTGGTTTACAGACTCCTTTCCTTAATCCAGAGCAGAAGCTTACAGTCAATGTATGTTCTCAGAGAGCTTCTTGGGGCAGGGGGATGTTAAGATAATTGCTTGTGGTCATATAGACAGAAAGTGACAGAATTGGAATTGAAATCCAGGTCCTCCTGACCAGCTCTCCAGGGCTCGCCCTTTCCCCACTATGCCATGTTGCCTCTCACCTGTAAGGTTAATGACTAAACTTGATTTGGGGCAGAAAATCCCGAGAATGACAAAGTTTGGTCATGCGTGTTGTTTTCTACTTTAAGATGCCTGAAAGGCATTTTTACATTAAAATACTCTGTAGCTTTCTTGTCGGTGATATATAACTCCATTTACTGCTGTAATCTGAGTAACAAAATGAATACTCAATCATTGTACTATGAATAGCAAATTAACCCAGATAAAAGTGTTCTACATCCAATCAAAACCATTAAGTAACTAGGAGACTAAGATTGGTGAGGACATATTGGAAGCAATTATAACTAATGAATACATTAACTCGAAGAAGTATAGTTTCAGTGGCATGTCAGGCTCTCCAAATAATGCTGGGGGTAGGGCAAAGAAGAGGTTTGAAATAAATTCATGAAATTAAATATGAATTGATGTGCTCAGGATTATTTGGAAGATAAAAATTATTTCCTAGCAAAAAGAATTAGACTGATGGGACAAAGTCATTATGTAAAAGGAGAGGAAAAAAAACCCTTTGTCACAATGCTTAAATGTAGACTAGATTAAATAGCTGAAAGAAAGAAGGCCTTTTGAGGCATCTGCCAATTTACATATTATGATATCAATAAAGAAGCTTTAAAATAACAACAACTAAGTCTTAGAAACCTCTGCAACCCAACAGATTCATCTGAAACCATGTCCTAATGGGAGAAGTTGGATTCTATTTTTTGTTCATTGTATTTGACCAACTTAACAGAGGAGCCGGGACCTTGGGAAAGATACCTCCCTTCCTGGCTGACACCACTGAGTCTAAGTAACAGGTCTTGAGAAAATTTAAAGAGAATTACTCTTATTATTATCCCCTCCCCAAAAAAATCCCATCTTTCCTCTGCTTTATAAAAATCGAGTTAGATTCTAAGGAAGTCTTATACATTTAAGTTGAGGTTACTTTATACACATCAAGGAAAGATTGATTCTACTTACCTGTAATAAACTGACAATCTCTTCTTTCTTACTGGTTAGCTGTCAGCTTCTAATGAGTTTTGTAATTACTCATTTTATCTTAAGGCAAACACAACTAACTAAATTTTGAGTGATAAAAAAGTGCTCCTTCAGAGCTATTATTTTTTCTGGTGGGCATGATATTCAAGTAATTAAGCCATAAAGTGGAGAAACAACGTGATACATTGGCTTATTTTGGTCTTGACAATATGATTAAAATGACTAGGTTTTCCCTAACAATTTACTGCAACAAATGTTGACATACTGTTTAATATCCTTTGGAATCTAAAGTTCAGTAGGAGAGGGAAAAAAATCAATTTTCAATATTCGAAGAAAATATTTTCAAGCCCCATTCTACCAATATTTGCTCTTTGGTTTCAATTCAGAAAGAGCATTAGTTCATTGAGCTTGCAAGATTGTTCCCTGGAGTTCAGTTTTCAGGATATTAAGCTTCTAGAAGACACACAGCAGACCTTGGCTATATTGTGTGGAAGGAAAGGTGAATGATGATTCCTCTAAACTTTTTAAGACTACCTCCTATGCAACTATAATTATGGAAGAGCCTTGTTCCATCAGCTTTGTGAACTTTTGGCTTGGGTACTCCCTCCATGAGGTATAGAGCTGCCTAAGTCAGTGAGAGCCTAAGCACTCTGCAGAAAATTATTAATTAGAGTCAAAATCAAATCGAGTTCTTGACTCCAAGTCCAACCCTCTAATTATTACACCAAAGGTGTTAAACTTGAGGCCTATGGGACCCCTATAAACTTCCAGGTGTGTTCAAATTGTATTAAAACGTAATTTGGAAAGGTTTAATAAAATAAATTAGATGTGACATGACATAGTTCATGATGATTTGTGATTTTCTAAGTGAATATGCAACCCATAGGAATCTGTTTCTATTTGTAATTGATACCATAGCACCCTAAAATATCATAACTTTCAGTAGGCCTGGACCTGTGATTTCATAGATGAAAACAAAATAAAACAAAACAAAAAACTCCTGGTGGGGAAACTCCCATCACTGATGAAAGATAGGGATTTGTGTGTATCTAACAGTCACAGAGTGATGCCTGAATCTCTAAGAGCTTAAGTGCTTTGCTTATGCTGACAAATTCAGTTTATGTCAGAAGCAGGCCTTGGACTCAGGTCTTTTAGAGCCCAAGTCCAGCACTGTGGCCACTCACTATTAAAGTTTAAAACTGCTCTCAGACTTTTGGGACACTCTGTATTAAAATACTGGAAAAAAACAAACAAACCATTATTGACTCTCAGGGAGGCAGCATAGTCAAGTAAATAGAGTAGTGGACTTAGAGTCAGGAAGATCCAGATTGACATCTTACCTCAAATGCTTACTTGTATACAACTCTGGGGAAAGTGACTAAGCCTTAGCTTCTACATATATAGTTTGGAGCTATACGTGGAGCTACACACGATTAATGTGTAGGTCAGACTAGTAATATATTATTCAACTTTGCAAACATTGAAACAATCTGTAATTATTCCACTAGATGCTTCCTATGGAAAGAAATAAATAAAATATAGCAATTTAATTGGCTCCTGATTTGTCATTTGTGGTACCACCATTGTTGCCTAGTTTGTTGAACAGACATTTAGAGCTCTGATTTTGGAGGTTTCAAGTCACTTAGCTGAAACGAGGAAAGAGTAATCAGGCCACATGCTGTTGGTAAACATAGTAAGAGTAGTCTCTTCTTACCTGGAACATCTGGTTCTCTGCCTTGTCAACTTGGGCATCTGAGCTACAGCTTGTTATTTGGGGGATTAAAGATAAAATCGGGTACCGGTTCTGTAAATACCCTAGAGAAGGACACACACAATAAAAAAAAAAATCAGGGAACTTTCTTTTTTTGGCCTCATGTGCTATTATCCAAGATACCAACAAAATTCTGACCCTCAAATCTTCATTCTAACCCAAAATGCAACTGAATTTTTCATTATGATTGAGCTAGCAGGGCTGTCACAAGAAGCTTGTTTTGTCTTGTAAGCAGTCCAAATTTGGTATGGAACTTACTGATAAAGAAGCAAGAGAGGGCACCAAGGTGCCACTTTTTCAGACCCCCTTTTGATCACGACCTCACTTTAAAATCAGCAGGCCATTGTTTTTTAATTCCCGGCTTGTGTCAGTCTTTCTTTTATCATTTATAGTCTCTCAAGCTCCTGTTTCCAAACTAATTGCCCAGTGTGTTGCTAGATTCCAGTCTTGGCAGGATTGTTTGAATATCCTGACCATTAGACAAACTCCTTCTTTTTAAATTTCTATTTTAGAAATCCTTTCATCGGTGTCTTCCTTGAGTTAAAAGAGCAAAATACCCCATAGGATCACTCACTATACAAAAAATGATCACATAGTACTTCATTTAGAAACCTCGTACTCATTAAGGACTTGTTGGTTCTCTCTAATGTTGATTATTCGGCTCTTGTATGTTAAATCAGCATAGCTGGATTCCTCCATTTGGAATCTCCAGTGGATTTCTCATTGAGATAGTTTTGAAGCTTTCTTAGCTGTATTTAAATATGGCTGCTCTCTCTACTAGAGAGACAACCTGGTTCAGAAGAAAGTACAAATCATACTATGGAAAGAGTACTGATCTTTCAGTCAGAGGACCTGGGTTCAAATTCTGATTCTGCCATTTGTGTAACCTTGGTTTAGGCCCTTAATTGCTCTGGGTTTCATTGTATACTGAGGGAGTTGGACTATGGAGC
The DNA here is from genome assembly GCA_028646515.1 of Pseudochirops corinnae. Classification (NCBI taxonomy): domain Eukaryota; kingdom Metazoa; phylum Chordata; class Mammalia; order Diprotodontia; family Pseudocheiridae; genus Pseudochirops; species Pseudochirops corinnae. Next base: position 197,539,738 of record CM053585.1, on the reverse strand, counting down.
CATTAAGATTATTTTCATCTCTAAACAAATTTATGTATAACAGATTCTATTAATCTGAACCTGAAGGGAGAAGTGACACTATTTATGTCTTCATTTTTTGTTATTAAGAGTTTAGAATTTCAATGTTGGGAGGGTCTGTTGTTACCGTGAAGGACTTTGCTATGTAATTCATCAGAGCATCATTCAAATTTTCCTTTAGCATTTCTAAATTTGATCCTCCTCCTCCCATCCTCAAACTTTTCAAAGACAAACAAATCTCTATTGAAAAAGGTCCTATTGATAAGAAGAAAACCAATTCCTTCCCTTGCAATCAAATTGACTTCATTCGATCCATGATAATTCATGAGGATGGGGATACTGGTGGCAGGTTTACAAAGTGCTGAGTTTCACAAATGCATAAAATGTGTTCTTAGTAAATATAGTGGCTATTAAACTTTCTGCCACAAAGTCAGCAAAATTACAACCATATACACATTGAGTATAACTATATTTTAAAGAAAAAGAGAAAGAACAAAGATGGAAGAAAAATGGTACAAGAGATAGCAGAACTTCTGGCAGGTGGGGAAAGGGGCACAGAACAACAGCAAAAAAACCCAAAACAAAACAAAAAGAATTTTCTTCAATTTCGTATTCTGAGTAGTTAATAGGATTTAAAAATTTTTGTTTTTAACTTGATACAAGTACCAAAAATCAAGCTCAGGACAACCATCACTAAGTTCAACTTCAGTCAGGGGAAAACAAATCTCTCTAATGTAAAATGGATTCATCTAGGGTCCAAAGTTGAAATTTCAGACCTATTTCAGTGTCAAATCTACTGAAGACATCAGCATAAGGATGCTTCTAGGGAGGCTGCATCTTAAGGGAAGAAGGTAGTACAGGCAGATTGGAGAAGGAGCTTGACTCAGTTAGGCCTCTCATGGCTTCCTGTTTTAACTAAATGCTCTTCATGGTTCCGTTATTTCTATGTTCCTGAAGGACTGTAGTGCTGCAGGTGACCCCTAAATTCAGCACACCATGGTCAAGCCCTAGTTGCCTTACCAGAGTGAAAGTACTCTGTTATTTATTAATTTGTTTGGTTCTTCCTTGCTAAACACTGAGATTCTTGGAGTATGACTTTAATTCTCAATTTGTATTTTGATTTGGATAATTGTTTTTGATGACAGGAACTAAAGTAGGTTAAAACTATCTATTGCTTTTATTTCAAATTATTTTCATTCCTTTCTTCTCTTTCCCTTTATCTCTTCTTGTCCTCTCTCCTCTTCCCCATTTCATGCCTGTGCTGGCAGTAAGTCTACCTTAAAGGTGTTTTGGAAGATGTCGCTGGAATCACAGAAAATCAAAAATTGGCAAAAGTCCATACCCAAAGAATATTACTCAGTGATCTAATCATAAGCTTCCAAATACTTATTTTATGAATGGTTTAAATCAGGTTCAAATATGTGTCATAAAATTACTGAGACACTGTTCCTATGCTGTTCCAGTATAGCACACTAGTATACCTACTGGCATTGGAAGACAGAAGTTATGAAATAAATAGTATTTCAAATTGAGTTTCAGAAGTATAGTTGAGCCTTATGCTGGGTTTGTAGATTCTATTGGCCTTTAAATAGAGTTATCCATGAATCTCTGGGTTTTCAGCCAGAAAGATTCAGGATGCTGTCCTCACTGGCTATCTTTGCTTGATAAGTGTTCAGATTATGGAGGATAGAAATAGAAAGACTGATCACAATTTTCCTCCATTACCTCAGAATCCACATAATTCAACCTGACAAAAAGGTAACCTCCAAAGATCACAAAGAATAAGCCCTTTCCTTATTGCTGCAGAAATAGCTTTTTGGGGAGCATCCTTTCTATCCCGCTCACACTGAATGAAATTGGAATATCCTATGCCTGATCTCCCCATTTAATCCCATTTACTTCACAAATAGTCAACCTTTTTTAAGGTTTTACCTACATTTCCTTGAGGACAGGGCTTTTACCAAGAAAGATGAAAAACAATGACTTCCTAGTCAGAGACTATGGGGTTGATTCTTGGCCTCTGCTACTTGCTGACTGTGTGACATTGGGCTAGAAATATTTAAGGCTTTAAGCCTCAGTTTTCTTAAATGTAAATTGGAAATAATAATATGTTAAATACTTAACCTCACAAGGTCTTTGTGAGGGAAGCGATTTGTAAGCCTTAAAACATCAGATAGATGCTTAATTATTATTCCACTTCATTTTTCTTGTGGAGACCTGGCTATTACCATCACTATTATATTTACCTTAACATAGGGAATAAGCTGTAGCTTGCTGCAAGACACCATGCAACCTCCCTTGCCTTTTGAGGCACTCATAACTTTGAGTCTATGGAAATTGTGGTATTCAAATATTTGCAACCATAAAGTATTATTGGAAAAACATTTATTTCTTACAGGGGTGGGGGCTTTTTGCAATGGAGAACAATTTGGGAATCTTGTAAGTTTGGTACAATTTATTTTAATGGAACCCAGCCTACACTCTTCCTTTTGTTTTACTCTGAGATAGGCTAATTAGTCACCTTTAGTGGCCATCCCAATTTTCTGTACTAATATAGTAATTAGAGGATGGTTAGATAGCATAGGGGATAGAAGGTTTGATGTGAGTTCATATCTGAGTTCATATCTGGTCTTGGAAATACAATAGCTGTGTGACCCTGGGCAACACACTTAACATCAGAGGGCTGTTTCAGTTTCCTTTCTGTAAAATAGCAATAACGATAATACTTATCTCTCAGGATTGTTCTAAGGAAAAAATGAGATAATACTTATAAAGAGCTTTGCAAACCTTAAGGCACTATAAATACTAGGTATTATTAATAATAATCATCATGCAGCTAGACAGTCTATTCAGTCATTTTTCATCTATTAGTTTTTCCTGTATGAATTGTTAGGTTAACTTCTTTGTAAGATCATGAATCTTATTGAGGAGATTTTGTAAGGGTCTGGGGCTTAGTGCAGTCAGCACAATGTCATACCTCCAAAAGGAAGCCTTTGAAAGGGTTTCATCATCTTTAGACCCCATACAAAATAATCTTCATGTTCATGAGAATTGCTTTGAGTATGTTTCTCTTTGTCTGATTCTTCTGTTGGACATTAACCTGCAATAAATACCAATGACATGACCAACAAGTAATTTCTTTTAGTAGCTCTCAATAATCCAGAATCTATACAAAAAGTAGTTATATATCACATATAAAACAAATAAAGCAGAATCCACAAGAAAGAAACATTGTACAAGGTTGAAAAATAAAACAAAACACTTTGTGAATAAAACAAAACACCTTACTCCATATTTAGGACTCCCAGCCAGTATCCCTAGCCTCTGACTCACCACGCATGTGAGGAACAGTGAGAATAAGCAAATTCTCATGTTTGTGAATCAATGTCTGCCTCGTATAGATCCCCCACCTGAACACTCCCTTCTGCCCCATGTCTGTGACTCAGCTTGAAATCACTTGATATCTTAAGAAGCGATTTTTTGCCTTATTTTGATAGAAATTAGATCTTTGTATTGCTTCCTAGCCTTCTCATCATGCTACCTACACTTTATTTATTATCCTCATCTTTTCTCTCCCAATCCCAAACTTGGAATCTGCCTCTAGTTCACCTGGCCTTGATAGCTTGGCTCCCATATCTACTTCCTGGACACGGTCACAGCATGCTCTCTCTCCCTACCCCTGCCCCACTTTCAAGCTACCTTTTATCTATTGTGATCATCTTTTAGAAACTAAGCTCTTTGAGGACAAAGACCATGTTACTTATATTTGAATCACCACATAGAAAATCCTTTAAAAATTTTTCTATCTATGATCTATCTGTCTTTCATTTATCCATCTATCTATTTTCTCTCTGTCTGTCTATTTGTCTATCTGTCTATCTAATTCAAATTCTAAAACCAAATGACCATACATAGCTTAGCCACATCAGCCATTTTTTCCCTCTGTTTCTGGCCTCTATCACTTCTCCTAAAAATTAACCTCTTGGTAATTATATCACCTAGATATGTGATATCTCTTATATAAGTGATACATATGAATTATATCAGCTAGAGCAGCATTTCTCGACCTGTGGGTTATGTTCAATTTGTAACAATGAAAATACATCCTACATATCAGATAGATTCATAACAGTAGCGAAATTACAATTATGAGGTAGCAATGAAAATAATATTATGGTTGGGGGTCACCACAACATGAGAAACTGTATTAAAGAGTTGTGGCATTAGGAAGGTTGAGAACCACTTATCTAGAGGGATGTCTCTAATAGAGGACAATAGGACTCCATCTTTGACTTGGTTCCACTTTTTTGAAAAAATCAAATTAAATCTCTAGACTTTGTCTATATATCCCAAAGGGCTAGGTATGATCTGAGCATATATAGCAAGAAAGTTCTATTCTGTTGTAAAATTGTTGGACAAAGAGCTTTTAGCCTTCCAAAAGTTAAGTCCTTAATGGTTTTATTATGATTGTGCTAATATATGCTTATAATAATGGGGATTTGAAGATCTTCCCTGCCCCTTGTAATGGTAAGCAAACAAGTACTTGGTGCCTTGTTTCAAGTTGAGCTTTGCCCTTGATTCTATGAAGCCTTTGTTAAGAAATAGAACTTGTGAATCCCACAGTGGGAAGAACTTGCTGATGTAACAGGAATGGGTAGAACAGGGAAGAGAAGCTAATGACCATATAAAAAGCTGAGTACAAGCTGAGAGAGCCAGAAATGCTGGGACCAAGCAGCATTGAGGCTGAGGAGCTACTATGAGTGAAAGAGGGGCATTCTTGCTTGAGGGAGTCTGTTTTGAAAGCCTGATGGAAGGGAGGTTTGAGAGGGCTTGGGAATGTTGGTGTTTGCTGCATTGGTTATGTGTTCCAACACATGGTTACTGTAATGAATTTGGCTTTCTGGTATTTGAATAAATACTTTGGTTCTGTCCTCCATGTGGAAAGTCTGTTATGTTTTGTGATTCACAACTACACCAGCATATTCATAGCCTCCATGGGCGTTGTGACTATCTCATTGGTGTTATAAGTAGTTAGTGAATTTTTTTTTTTGTGATATAGCCTAAGAGGCATCATTAATAGCTATACACAAGGCCCTGTGATATTTCCCAAAGATACAAAGGCAAAATGAAATACTCTTGGTCCTCAAGGAGGTTACATTCTTCTGAAAGAATATAAAATGTAAATGGGTATGAAAGGTAATTTGATGAGGAAGAGAAAAAATTAAAACAGTCTGTTTTTAGAAGAGGGCATCAGACATGAGCCATGAAAGAAATTGTACATTCTAAGAGGCTGAGATGGAGGGGGGATCCATTCTAGGCATATGGGAGCATCCTGTAAAAGTGGACAGTAATGGGGCATAGGATGCTGAGTCTGGATAAGAGAAAGTAGTTCAATTTTCCTGGCATGCAGAGTCCATAAAGGGAGCTATTACAAAATTAATTGTGGAGAGGCAGGAAGGCACCCCACTATGATTAGATTTAAATGCCTAAAGTCTACCCTCATAAGGAACTCAGTTTACATCACCCCTTTGACTGCCACCCAAATTGAAGATGACAGTACAATTCAGGAGCTAACTGGGGTCTCTCAATCCTTTTGAGGTTCTTTGATGACAATTTGAATTAGGCTGTCAGGTGTGATGAGGATTTTAACCATCATCTGTATGATGGGGTCATAGCATGTCATTATTACTGTTTTGATTAAAAGAAGGAGAATAATTCAAGTGCCTCCTTCAACTCCCTAATTACTAGGAGCAGCCTTCATTTGAGACTCAAATTAACCTCTGTCTTGCTAAAAACACAATATTATTCTGTTTGTGTTATTGTTAATTATTTACTGGCTTATCAGAATTTCCGAATTATGAAACCAGGTTTTAATCATTATTATTTATACCAAAGACATGAATCTCAGCACAGTTTCAGCTGCTTGCTCTGCCATTTATCTTGTTTTCCCTGCCCCTCCCCTTCTGGATATTTGCCCTTATGTTATTATCTCATATTAATTTTGTCAAAGCAATAACAGAAAGCCAGTCTGAGATAGCTTGGCTCATGGGAAGCCTAGTGAATTTCTAGCCCCTGAATAGTTCTCCTCAATTAGCTTGGTGAAAAACAGGTAGAATCTTCAAGATGTTTGTCTATCACATATATCCTATTAATATGAAGAGCAAGGAGAGCAGATAGTTATTGGAAGCCCAACAAAAGCATGCATGCTATAAATGACTAGGGGTTCCTTTGGTGCTGCTAGAGATTTCATCTACAAATACCTACATACCCACATCCCCCACCCCCACATTCACACATGCACATGTGAACGCAAAACACTCCTCCCCCTATCCAGAATGGACTATCCTATTCAAGGCTGAAAACTTGCTCATACAATTGGTTCAAGAAGGTCATACAGCCCACCTACCTGTCTGAATCCTATTCATTCTTCATGGCTCACTTCAAATCCCTTCTCCTCTTCAAAGCCTTTCAAAGTCACTTATTATTGTCTCAGATATTCATCTGATAATCATATGCTACCTTATGAAATCCCATATATTGAATTGTCATTTAGTTTATGTGTACATGTACAATCACTAAATAGACTGTAAGGTCCTTGAGGGTGAGAATTTTGTCATATACCTTTCTGTATTTTTTCCAAGTATATATCACAACTGCTTTGTTTTGTATATAGTAGGTGTTTAAACCTATATTTGGATCTGGCTGTGTAGCTATCTTTTTCTTGCTCTATCAAGCTATCATTGAACCTATCATATACCTCTCTCTCTCTCTCTCTCTCTCTCTCTCTCTCTTTCTCTGTCTCTCTATCTCTTTCTGTCTGCCTGATGTATGTGCATGAACAAGTGGTCAGAGCCAAGATGGCAGCGTAGGAGCAGCAACATATCACAGCTCTCACATAGCCACCCCAAAATACCCATAATATATGACTCTAAACTAATCCTAGAACTCCAAAACGCACACAAATACACTTTCCACTAAAGTCAGCTCGGCTACGAAGAACCATATCAGCACTGCGAACCAAAACCAGCCTGGTCTGAAGCCCTGGCTGAGCCCCAGGGGTGGCTGGATGGGAGGAGCCGAGGAGCCTCAGATTAGCGGCAGCTGCGAGCAGTGTTGTGAACTAGGTCAGTGGGAATTGCGAAATCAGGGATGAAAAGTGGTCCAGCAAAAAGGCCTCCAGGGCTGGAAAGCAAAAGGCAGAGGTTTTGTACCCACCTCCGCATTGCAGCTTCCACGCCTGGGGCGTGCAGACAGCAGGGGACTAAGCAATTGTTCAGAGGCCAAGCGCTCTCACGTTGAGCGGCCTGGATCCGGATTGTGGTCTTGGGCCTCGGTCCTGGAGTCTTCATTATCCAGTGAGCTGGAAGTAAGTAGAAAGGGACCCAGCACCTTCCTGAGAGCTATGGCAGCCAGGAAGACCCCAGCAATTTGGGACAGAGCTTTCCCTTCTGGAAGCAGAGCCCCACAGAGATTTAAAAAAAAAATCACAGACTGACCAATCATGAGTAAGAATAAGCATAAGAAGCAAAGTAAGAACAGCAACCAAACCCTAGATTCCTTCTTTGCGGAAAAGAAAGATCATGGCAAAGAGAGGGAGGAGGAGAGTGCAACC
>CM053585.1:197518611-197531608 GCA_028646515.1 Pseudochirops corinnae | reverse complement strand
TCTCTCCTCCCCCACCCTAGAGATGGCCACCATCAAAACAAATAAGTATATGTACAAATACATATGCATGTACATATATATATATATACATATATACATATAAACATATATATATACATATATACATATACACATATATATATACATATACACATATACACACGTATGTATGTATGTAAAATTATTCTACACATCTTTTTATCAGTTATTTTTCTGGATACAGATAGTATCTTTGTTCATATGTCCTTTATAATTAATTTGACGACTTATAATAGTCAAAGTAACTTATTTGCTCAAAGTTGTTCTTAAAACAATATTAGTGTTACTCTATATAGTGTTTGCTTGGTTCTGCTCATTTCACTCTTCATTATTTCATGTTAAGTATTTCCATGTTTTTCTAAGATCATTGAGTTCATCATTTCTGTAATGGTAATGTGGATTTGAAGATCTTCCCTGCCTCTTGTAATGGCAAGCAAACATGTACTTAGCACCTTGTTTTAGTCGAGTCTTGTTTGTGGTTACATAAAGTCTTTGTTAAGAAACAGAACTTGTGAAACCCACAGTGGGAGGAACTTGCTTATGCAATACGAAGGGGTGGAACAGGGATGAGCTAATGGCCAGATAAAAAGCTAAGCACAAGCTGAGAGCCAGAACTGCTGGGAGCAAGCAGTGTGGAGGCTGAGCAGCTAGTGTGAGTGAGAGAGGGGTATTCTTGCTTAACAGAGCCTGTTTTGTTTTAAGGCCTGATGGAGGGAAGGTTTGGGAATGTTAGTGTTTGCTGCATTGGTTATGTGTACCAACTTCATGGTCACTATGATGAATTTGGCTTTCTGGTTTTGGGATTTGGCTTTCTGGTATTTGAATAAATGCTTTGATTCTGTCCTCCATGTGGACAGCCTGTTACATTTTGTGATTCACAACTACACCAGCATAGTCATAGCTGCTATGGGTGCTGTGAATATCTCATTGGTATTATAACTTCTCATAGCACAGTAGTATTTCATCACAATCATATACCACAACTTGTTTGGTCATTTCCCAATTGATGGGTATCCCTGCAATTTCTAGTTTTTTGCCACCACAAAGAGAGCTGCTATAAGCATTTTAGAACATGTAGGTTCTTTTCCTTTTCCCTAATCATTTTTGGATACCCTGACTTTTGTTGACTCACTGGCTGAGTGTTGTGGGTCAGAGTACATATATGGGCCACAGAAAAACTACCCAGAATTAAAGGTTTTCTGTGGATAATTAGTGAGGGCAGCTTTTTAGGGGCTCATAAATGAATAAAGAATTCTGTTACTATGCTTGTTAGGCATAAAATATTAAGAAATTTTATTAATATTTTTGCCTTTCAGGTTCCTTATATAGTTATCCCACCACAACTTTAATATAGTGCAGGTTGGTATAAGAAATTAAATGGGAATTTTGAGGGAGTTTTGCAGAAACCACAGGATGACACATGAAGGCCAGCAGTCATCACAGAAAAAGTTTAGAAACTCAGAAATTCATAAAATATATGTATAGTATTGTATATCAACATATTTTATCTTTTAATGACATAATAATACAGACTTTTTCTCTGGTATGAAGTGAGGGTCAAAAAATTTTATGCAGATTTTTCAGATCATGGGGGTGCCCTGACTCTAACCCCCGTGATATGGAACTGTATATAAAATGGGTAAAGATAATTGGAAATTATTGTGAATACAGCACTTAATATACCTTGAAAAACTAATATTCATATTACAAGGTCCACTTCATATTTCCTTACCTGCTCGAAAATTCTTTACTTCCATATTTTACAGTCTGTTCCCCTATCTATAAGCCTGGGTGACACTGAACAATAGCACCCAAAAACTATTAAAAGGGATTTTGTGACTTCTTCCCTTTCTCTTATCCCCATCCATACCAGCAAGAAACCAGGCCAGAAAAAAAAGCCTTTTTTTTTTCTTTTCTCAGAATAATACAAAATTTTCATGAGGGGGCCAGGGAGGGAGGCCAGGAAGTAGAATTTCCATAGCCTGGTTTAAGTAAGCTGTGGGGCCTGCAAGAGCTTTGAGGAAGCAATAACAGCTTTGCCTTGTTTCAGAAGCCAGCAAGAGATTGAGTGCCATAGTCTCACTATTGTATTTTGCAGAAAAATAACACATTCAAGCCCTAGCTGAGGTTTTCAGTCACATTTAAATATAAATCTTTCCCCAAAGTCCACAGCTTATGAATTATGGAGTCACTGATGTTAAATTAAAAAATACATATTTTTTCAGCCACTTTGGAATAGAATGTTTATTGGCAAAACCCTAATATATCCTCTATTCTTGCTAAATGAGGTGTGTGTGTGTGTGTGTGTGTGTGTGTGTGTGTGTGTGTGTGAGTGTATTTTCTCCTTCAATTCAAATGCTACTACATCTCAAATCAAATCTATAAGCCACATTGTGAGAAGGAGATTCACTGGAAGGCCACTAAGTTCATCTCTTAAGGAAATGCTTTTGAAAATAGTGTGAAAGTTGTTAACATCATCAGGAGAAAGAAGCAACTTACAGAATTGCCTCTCTAATCATTTTTGGTATCTGTGTCCCTCTAGGCCTCCTGCATCACTCTGGGTGTGTGTGTGTGTGTGTGTGTGTGTGTGTGTGTGTGTGTGTGTGTGTGTGCGTGTGTGTGTGTGTGTGCTCGCGTGCACAAGCACGCGAGTGTATGCAGTGACATTCTGATCTATCAAAGATCAAGAAAGAGATATGATACAAAATCTATTTAAAGGGCCTTATTGTAAAACCCACACATGCTTACCCTCAGCTCCATGGTTGTTGTTTTGTGGAACCTTTACCAAGTCATCTAACTTCCCTGCATTTCTCCTGTTCTGAAGACAAGGCAGCTTCCACTCAGCCTGAAGGATGTCATCACTCCTCTGAACTTCTACATCATTCAGCATTGGGCAATCAATCTCATACTGCCTTGTGACATCTCCTCTTTTATAAAAAAGAATAGTATTGATAGCTTTGGTTTCCACATCACCTTGATTTCCCAACACATCTTTCCTCACTATCTTATCTTAGATATTAATACTTATCTTACTTATCTTAGATAGTAACTTTTTTAAGAAAGAATTTTTAGAAAGGGGGAAAAACTTTTCATCAAAACTAACCAATACATTAGCCAAGAATTATATTATAGAAGGTATTCCACACCCATATTCTCCCTCATCAATCAGCAAACATTTATTAAGGGTCTATTACGTGCCAGTCAGTGTGCTAATCTCTGGCATTACAATGCCAAAAGTGCGACAGTCCAGGCCTTCAAGAGGCTAACATAGTAACTGAGGGGACAAGTCCATATTAAGTATATGTAGAATACATACTAAATGAACACAAGGTGTTTGGGAGAAGTACCAGCAGGTGTGGAAACCAGGAAAGGAGCATAAGGAAGGTGGAGTGTAAGCTGAGCCTCGAAAGAAATCGGATTTGAAGTAAGGAAAGAAGATATTCCATGCATGGATTGCAAAAGAACAGAAGCCAGAAACTATTTTGTTTGCAGAATAGCAAGTGGGACACTATGGCTGGATCACAGAATGAGTGTAAGAGGAAGAGAGAATAGTGTGAGAAAATTAGAAAGGAAGACAGAGGAAAGGCTGAAAAGATCTTTACACATTCAACAAAGGAGTTTAAATTTGATCAGAGAGGTAACTGGAAACACTAGGAGTTTATGCAAGGGAGGAAAGGGGAATACGATCAAACTAACACTGTAACAAAATCATTTTGACAGCTACTTTAAGTAAAGAATGGATTGGAAGAGAGAGAAGGAACTGAGATATTCTCACCTCCTTTCTTTGGGACTAGGTTTGGTCATTATAATCCTGTAACATTCAATTTTGATTTTGTTGTTGTTTCCATTTACATTTTTGTTGTCCTTGCATACATTGTTTTCTTGATTCTATTGACCTCATTTTGTGTCAGCTCATATGTACTCTCCTAATTTTCCATATTCTTTATGTTGACTATTTCTCTCATATTTAATTATGTCATTTTTAATGTTATCCTGAAGTCTTATATAACTTTTTTTTTCTTTTTCTTTTCCTCTTTTGGCACTGTGGTGAAACAGAAAAGAGCAATTGATTTGGCATCAGATGACCTGTCCTCAAATCCCAATTCTGCTATTAACTACACGTATGACTTTAGGCAAGTCCCTTCATCTCTGAGTTTCAATTGTGGACTAAATGACTTTATTGTTCTTTTCTAGCTCTAAATATTAGAAATGTTCTTACCTCTTCAACTAGATTGGAAGATCATTGAATACAGGGAAGTTGTCATATTTATGAGTTTACAAGTTATCCTGTATTTATTATATTCTGGTCTACCTATATAGCATAGTAACGTGTACATATTAGGTGCCCCCCAAAATGTCCAGACTTGGTTTGCTAATATATCTTAATGCTTTAAGCTCTCCACTGTAGGGTAAAATTAAATTATTGATTGTTATTAGATTTATTTCGAGTTAAGCTTGATTCATTGAAAACAATTAAATTCAGGGGGAGAAGGGAGAGCACCAGCCCTCATTGAGCAGAATATCATTAAGATTCTACCTAGTTGGGAGTGGCTAGGTGGCACAGTAAATAGAGCACTGGCCTTGGAGTCAGGAGGATCTGAGTTCAAATCTGGCCTCAGACACTTAATACTTACTAGCTATGTGACCTTGGCAAGTCACTTAACCCCAATTGCCCTGCCCTCCTCCCTCCAAAAAGCCAATAAATAAATAAGATTCTACCTACTATTTTTTTTTCCATAGACCTACCCAACTCAAGGAGGCTTTAAATTTATTGGATAATTACTATGGAACTAAATAGCCTGGAATTTTGATAGCCAATAAGAAGACTGTTTCCATCAGAGCACGTTCTGCCTGTAGACTTCCAGGATTCTATCATCAAGAGTATGAAAACATCCTAGAATCTAAGGAAAAGTGGTACTTAATTCATCTCTTGTGTAAATTACCATCTGGAAAAATTGCCCTCCTGGCTGTGATACACTCAAATTAAATATATTTGCTTGTAAGCCCAGAAGATCAGAGTAAACCCAATCATGTCCATATTAAAAAGGGAATGAGCTATAGTATGGTATCCCTGTGGTGCTGAGAATGACTATTTGAGTACTAAATCACCCCTAATATACTACTAATCATGTTGAGTAACAAATACTGGTTTTGCTTTTATTCTGGCAGTCTAGCTTTTATATGGGTTTTTATAATCATTACATGATCATCACTTTCATGCTAAATTAGTAGAAAGATACTGCAGTCTGGTGGCGAGCCACTGAATGGATGGTTTGAGGGAGACACAAGATGGTGGGATGGGACTATCAATTCTGGTCTCTATCCCAGTGAAACGACATGGAACTGATCCATTTGAGAGGAGCCCTCTTTAAGCCAGGGGAAAGTTTCCAAGTATTATTTTTCATTTATTTTCCAATGCATAGACACCTTATAATAACAGAATAGCCATCTATTCTACCTAGTCACAAATAGAGAAAGAGCAGCTGTTAAGATTCTAGTTTTAATCTCCCTAGTTCAAGTCAGTCAAGCAACTTCAAAGGGCCTGGGGCTAAAGCAAAGCATATGAGTCAAGAAAAACTTGTAAATATTTTAAACTTTGAAACAAATCAGTTTGCTTTTGATATCTACCCTTGTGTGTGTGTGTGTGTGTATGTGTGTTTCCTTTTCTCAATTATCACAATATAAAGTCATCTGAAACACTTTACCTTCCATACAGTAGTGGAAAGAAGATGCATTCAGCCACCTTGATCTGTACTGTTAGACTAGAGAGATGTCCCAGACACCTGTCTATCTACCCAGATATTCCCTCATTTCTCACTCCTTGGGGCCATTGCATCCCTGAAGTTCCATTACTTTCCAAATGTTGACTGAGTAAAGAAACACACTGATCTCATATCTCAACTGGTGAGTCTTCTTATGTCATTTGAATTTGATCTGTGGTCTTATAGATGTATGTGTTACCTCTATCCTCCTAACTCACAACATTTCTATTGTTTCTTTTCTCTGTGGTGTTCAGTCATATATTTCCCTAAACCCTCCACTGAGCAGTCAGCCACAACATTGTAGAGCTTCCTCTATTTTTTTCTCAATATTCTGTGGATACCACTGGATGGTCAGGCTGTCCATCTTTTATCCCTCACGCTAAAAATTCAATGTAGCAGAGTGGAAAGTATGCAAAGTTTAGAATCTGGTAAAATTCCCACTTCCATCTTAAGGAGTACACCCTGATCAACCCTGTCTTTATTCCTATCTCACCTATCCTACTAATACTCAGGATTTCCTCTACCACAATTACGTGGATCTAAGTACATTCATCTCTTCTCTCCCTCTTTTTAGCCCTCTTTTAAGCATTATCTTCCCCCATTAGAATGCAAACTCTTTGAGGATGCAATGTATTCCTTTCTACTTGTATTTATATTCCCAGCCCTTAGGACATAGTAAGCTCTTATTAAGTTAGCTGATAAAGTTGTTGACTTATTATCTGGTTTGCTTTCTATGAGTGTTAGTGTTAAAAAGACAAATCTTTATGGAAGGAAGCAATTCCACAAGAATTTGTTAAGTATTTATGTTATGCCAGTCAGTCAACAATCAATAAGCACTTATTAAGCACCTATTATGTGCCAAGGTGCTAAGCACTGGGGATAAAAAGAAAGAGAACTACAGGGGAAAAAAAAAAAGCAGTCCCTGCTCTCAAGAAGCCCAGTCTAATGCAGTCCAAGGTAATACTATGCAATATAATAGAATATAATACTATACACATTTTTAAAGCACCTACTCTGTGTACTATGTACCAGGTACTGTGCCAAGCACTAGGGATTCAAATAACAAAAGGAAAGGAAGTCCTTGCCTTCAAAGAGTTTACAACCTAACATGGGGAAATAATACAGGAAAGCCCAAAAGGGAATGTGGGAGGTGAGGGGTGGGGGGTGGAAGAGGAATAATAGAGTCTAATGAAGGAACTCAAAGTGTAATGGTGCTAGGTGGGATGGGGGGAATATTCAAAGACAAGAATGAAATAGTTCCTGCTTTCAAAGAGTTTACATTTTGCTGGATGATAATATTTGATTTCATAGGAGATTATCTCACATAAGATAATTATAAAATGCTTAGCTCAATACCTGGAACACAGATGCTATGCAAATGTGTATTCCCTTCCTTTTCAACTTGCATGGCATAGTGGTTAGAGAGATGGCCTCCAGGTAAGGAATATCTGGATTAAAATCCTTCATCTGATGCATACCAGTTTTATGACCCTAGGTAAATCATTAAACCTCTCAGTGACTAACTTTAAGATTAAAAGTCCCAGAGAAATTGCTGATCTTCTTTGTAAGGCAAATTCCTTAATGGTAACTCACTTTACCAATAAAATCACAGTTCCAGTTCCACGCCCCATGAAAGAAGAAGGAGGGGGAGAGAGAGAGGGAGAGATGGAGAGAAAGAGAAGAAGGAGGAGGAGGAGGAAGAGGAGCAAAATGACAGACAGAGGGAAGGAAGGAAGGAAGGAGAAAATAGAAAATCAATACTAGTGATATAAAGATTAAGAAAATATTCTACTTTATAAATATGCATAAAAAACATTGAGGGAAGCTAAAAATTCTAAAAGGAGGGTATTCCAGGAATAGTGTACAATATGTTGGCTTAAAATGACACAAGTTGGCTAAACGGGTCCTGAACAGAAACTCTGAGAAAATGGGATGTAATCGTTCCCATCATCAAAGTTGAGACATACAAGAGCTTTTAAGGTTTGTAAAATTCTTTACATACATTCACAATAACCTTGTTAGTTATATACTATTACCCCCATTTTGTACCTGAAAAAACTGAGGCTAAGAGAAGTTAAGAGATTTTACCAGGTTCATACAGCTAATTTTTTTTTAATTTAGTTATTTTTTTTTGTTACATTTTAAATTGTCTTGCAAATTGTCTCCCTGACTCCCTACCCTGCACTAGAGAAGGCTACCATTAAACACAGACTTGTAAATATATGTAAATGCTGTGCATGCTTTTTTTTTTAATCAGTTCTTTCTCTGGAGTTAGATACCATCTTCCTTCATAAGTTCTTTGCAGTTGATTTAAGCATTTGTAATACTCAATAGCTTGGTTGTTCACAATTATTCTTTGAACAATATTTCTGTGACTGTATACAATGTTCTCTTGGTTCTGCTCATTCCACTTTTAATTTTCATGCAGTCTTTCCATAGATTTCTAAAATTAACAAGTTCATCTTTTCTTTTCTTTCTTTTTTTTTTTTTTTTTTTTTTGCTTTTTGGAGGGCAGGGCAATTGGGGTTAAGTGACTTGACCAAGGTCACATGGCTAGTAAGTGTTAAGTGTCTGAGGCCAGATTTAAACTCAGGTCCTCCTCACTCCAGGGCGGGTGTTCTATTCACTGCTCCACCTAGCCACCCCCAGTTCATCTTTTCTTACAGCACAGCAGTATTCCACCACAATCATGTACCACAACTTGTTTAGCCATTCTCCAATTCATGGGCATGCTCTCAATTTCCAGTTCTTTGAAACCACAAAGAAAACTGCTATAAATATTTTAAAACATAGCTTCTTTTCCTTTTTCTCTGACCACCTTGGATAACAGGACTAATAATGGTATTGCTGAGTCAAAGGGTATACACAGTTTTAGAACTCTTTGGGCAACATCCCACATCCCTTGCATCTGGTCACCTCTTTCTAAACATTCTCTACCTTCTTTCAGACCCTTATCTTTTCTCATATGGTCTCCCTACCTCTCTGATCTATCTATCATGCACCTATCATTGATTTTCCTGAAGTGCAACTCTGATCATGCCACATATATGCTCAATAAACTTCAGAGGCCCCTTATTGGCTCGGCTCCAGCATCAAGTATTATTTCATGATTACCTCAACCTTTTAAATTTTGACTTGTGTGTTTTTATAAGGTATATAATTTATTGCATATAATTACATGGATAGAACTTATGGAGTATACATCCACACAAATGAACAATGCATGCTCAGAAAATGTTTTAAAGATGGCAGCATTATTTTAAAAGTCTAGAGATGGGTCAAGGATATCAAGGGAATCAATGAAAATAATGTGAAGGAAGGTAATCTAGCCATGGCAGATTTCAAACTGTATTATAAAGTGATTATTATCAAAAAATCTGGTACTTAGAAATAGAGTAGTATAGTATGCAAGGACTGATTTTTGATAGACTTGTCCTTCTCAGCAATGCAAGGACCTAAAACAATTCTAAAGGACACATGATGGAAAATGCCAGCCAATCCAGAGAAAGAAGTATGGAGTCAGAATGCAGAATGAATCAGACTATTTTCTTTTTTGTTTTTTTTGTTTTTCTGCTTTTTCCCCCCCTTTCTCATGGTTTTTTCCATTCATTATAATTCACATGACTACTGTGAAAATGTAATTAATAGGAATGTGTGTTTAGAGTCCACATCAGATTGCAAGCCATGGGGAGGGAGGGGGGGAAGGAATAAAATTTAAAACTTATGCAAGTGAATATTGAAAACTAAAAATAAATAATTTAATAAAAAAATCACACACACATACTCAGAAATAGAGTGGTGGATCAGTAGAATAAGATTAGGCACACAAGATTTATTAGTAAATAACCAAAGTAACCTAGTATTTGATAAACTCAAAGATCCAAGCTTTTTGAACAAAAACTTATTTGATAAAATGGAAACCTGCTGAGAAAAGTAGAAAACAGAATGGTACAAACTAGGTATAGAGAAAAATCTCACACTGTATATCAAAATAAGGTCAAAATGGGTGCATTATTTACACATAAAGGATAATAACATAAGCATATTAGGAGAGCTCAGAAAAGTTTCTCTGTCAGATCTGTGGATAAGGGAATAATTTAGAACCAAAGAAAGAAACTATAGAGAGTATTACAAAATTTAAAAGGGATCATTTTTGTCCTATGAAATTTAAAAGGTTTTGAACAAACAAAAACAATTCAACCAAAATTAAAAGAAAAGCAGAAACCTGGGGGGGGAGGGGGTTTGCAGTAAGCATCTTGGATAAAGGCCTCATTTCTTGTAAATATATAAAGAAATGAATCAAATTTATAAAAAATACAGGTCATTCTCCAATTGATAAATGGTCAAATGATAAGAGCAGTTGATTTTCAAACAAAGAAACAAAACTACCTATAGTCATATAAAAAAATTATCTAAATCACTATTGATTAAAGAAACGCAAATAAAAATAACTGAGGTGCCACTTCACACCTATCACATTGGCTACAATGGCAACAAAAAGGGGTGGGGGTTGGAGAAATGATGGATGTTGGAGGGAATGTGGGAAAACTGGGAGACTAATGCAGTGTTGCTGGAGTTGTGAACTGATCCAACCATTCTGGAGAACAATTTGGAAACTATGCTCAAACAGCTATAAAACTATGCATACTCTTTGATCTAGCAATACCACTGCTAGGTCTATACCCCAAAGATATCAAAAGAAAAAAGAGAAAATGATCTATTTATACGAAAATATTTATACTAGCTCTTTTTGTGGTAGCTAAGAATTGGATATCAAAGGGTTACCCATCAACTGTGGAATGGCTAAATAAGTTGTAGTATTTGATTGTAATGGAATATTATTATGCTATAAGAAATGACAAACAGCATCACTTTAGAAAAACCTGAAAAGACTTACATGAACTGACGCAAAGTGAAGTGAACAGAACCGAGATAATAGTGTGGAAATAACAATATCAGACAACAAAGAACTGTGAACGACTTAGCTATTCTCGGCAATACAATGATCCAAGACAATACCAAAGGTCTAATGATGAAGTATACTATCTGCTTCCAGAGAAAGAACTGATATTGTTAGAATACAGACTGATTTTTTTATTTTTTTTTACTTTTTTTCTTTCATTCTTTTTCTTTTATTCAGCTCTTTTTGTACAAAATTACAAATACGGAAATATTTTATATGACTGTACTATTTATATGTATATATCATATGTGTGTGTTTGTGTGTATATATATGTATATTATATACACATGTATGTGTGTATATGTATGTATATATGCGTATGTATTTATGTATGATCATATGGAGGAGGAAGGGAAAAGAGAGAGAAAGGAATAGAATTGGGATCTCAAAACCTTAAAAAAAATCAAATGTTACAAAAACTTTAACATATAATTAGGAAAATATTTTTAAAAAGAGAAAAAATTAAAAGTTTAGACTACTACATACCATGTAGAAAGAGAAATATAAATAGGGATATAAGCAAAACTTTGGAGCACCACTGAATCTGAGGCCATATGGTAAGAAAGTATAGGGAGGAAATTTATAAGGAGTGAAAATTAGATAAGGAGCTCAGGAAGTAGCTCTCAGGAGATATGATGCAGTAATTATGGGGAAATTCAGGCACTGAACACCTGTATAGGTGGTATACCTAAGTGAGTAATAGGGGTAAAGAAAGGAGAAAAACAAGAAGAATGTATCCAAACTTCATCTACTCTACAATTTGATCCCATTTTTACCCTGCTTACATGCACTTCTGTGGCAGGTTTGGTCAGGTCTATAGTCTTACAAGGGAGGGAGCAGAACTTCAGGGGAAAGCTCCCAGGCTACAATGTAGATAAAATTTCAAGTTTCACCCATAGAACAGATATGATTACAAACCACTGGGATTTGGGGGGAGGTGGTGTCATACTGGCAGCTATAAAGAAAAAAAATGCATTTGGTCCATGAATAACAAAGTTTCATAGTGGTCATGGGGTAATTGTTATCTCCCTAACCCTATTAAAAAACACACTCACTAAGACAACATCCCACCTTCTCTACAGAATAACTGGTGTATTCTGTATTCTGGGTTGGCCATATTGAACACCATTCAACTCCTGTAACTCTGGAGAGAGAGGGACACCAGAACATCTTGATGCTCAACTCAACCCAACCAGTCAGAGCCAGAAATGCCAATATCCTCTGCCTGTGTTTGATCCTTATAAGCTAAGTGAAGCTATTCTTTTATAACTCCCTTGCTTGGGTTGGACCAATCACTTATATCATCTCCATTTCTGTGGTTAGGACAACTGCCAGCAGTCTGTCTCCTAGAATCTGCCATTTAAACATACATGACACTGCAATCTAGGAACTGATAAATGGAAAGAAAATGTTCAAAGATTAATGAATGCTCTACTTTCCTTATTGCTGCTTTCCTTATTGGTGACACATACTTAGGAAAGCTCAAAGTGCTAACTTAGTTGTCATTCTGAATAAGGTATATTTCACTTTCATCTAACTGATATATACTTACATATGCCTCCCTATACTGTGAGACAGGAAAATGTTGGGGGTGATCCTTGCTTGACATGACAGCTGTTACTTTTTCACGGCCACCAAAGGAGATAATTATGTAATTTGGTTCCATGGCTCTTAGGACATGTGAAGTATAATTGTGACCTAAGATTCAAAAGCAGAACACAGCAAATATTGCAAAAAGGGGAGACTGGTCATAATTTAACAAACACTGTGTGATGATGAAAAAAGCGTTTCAATCACTTAATAAGCATTATTAAACAACTGTTACTTTCCAGGTAGTGCTAGACACTAAAGACACAAAAACAAAACTGAAACAGCCCCTATTCTCTAGGAGCTTACATTCTACAAGGGTTTTGACATTTGCCTGTGTAGATTTATACAAAACATACAAAAGAGACACAAAGTTATTGGGTAGGGGGATCCACTAGCATCAAAAAAAAGTTCACAGAAGTTTAATGATTGACTCAACATATAAAAGAAAAAATGAATATAAAAGGAATGGGTATGTATGGAAAAATGAATTATAGCTACCTCAAAGTGTATTATATGTATGGCAAGATATTTGCTGGGGTCATCTACATTTAAAATGCCTCTTCTTGGTCATAAGTTGGGCCATTAATTTTCATGGAATCAGAGAATTTCAGAATTGGAAAGAACCCTAAAAGTTATAAACATA
>CM053585.1:197493919-197511675 GCA_028646515.1 Pseudochirops corinnae | reverse complement strand
CTGGTTCTTGGAAGTTCTGGACAAAAGTTGCAGAAGAAGGGTCTCAGCAAAAAGTTCCCAGAAGGAGGATCTTGGCAAAAGTTGCAGCCTCCAGGTGCTCACTGAGAGAAAATCTGACTGCCTTGCTGTTTCTCTTCCTTATATACAGTATAGTTCCTCCCCATTCTGCCCCTTCCCTGTTACATCAGAATCTTCCTCCCAAGGTGTTAACTACTTCCATGTTAATTAAATAGCTTAAACAAGGAGGTAACTTGAAACAAGGTGCTAAGAACTTACTTACTTGCCAATACAAAGGGGCATGGAAGATCTTCAGATTCCATTAACATTACACCCAGTGCCTGTATATCTTATTTCCCAGTTGTATGTAAAAGAAAGATTTTTTTAACATTTGTTTTTAAAACTTTGGTTTCCAGATTCTTTCCCTTCTTCCCTCCTCATCCACCCCCACTGGGAAGACAAACAAATCAATATAGGTTGTACATGTGTAGTTATGCAAAATGTTCCCATAGTAGTTATATTGTGAGACTAACTATATTTCTCTCCATCCTATCCCACCCCCCACTTATTCTATTTTATAGTTGACCATGTCCTTTTTCAGAAATGTTTGCTTTTAAGTACCCTCTCCCCCAACCAGCTATCCCTTCTATCATCCCTCTTCTTATCCCTTTCCTCCCTATTTTCCTGTAGGGTAAGATGCATATTTGAGTATGTATGTTATTCCCTCCTCAAGTCAAATCAATGTGAGTAAGTTTGACCCATTCCCTTTCACTTTCCTGCTCTTCCCCTCCATTGTAACAGTTTTCTCTTGCCTCTTTTATGTGAGATAATTTACCCTATTCTTTCTCTCCCTTTCTCCTTCTCCCAATATATTCCTCTCTCACCTCTTAATTTTATTTTTAGATATCATTCCTTCCTATTAGCTTGATCCTTGCCCTCTATCTATGTATACATGCACGTACATATACATGCTTACATATATATTTATACGCACATGCACCCTCCTATACATTCATATATTTATGTATAGACACACACACACACACACCCCCACACCCCCCCACACACATATACTCCCTTCAACTATCCTCATACTGACAGATGTCTCATGAGTTACAATTATCATTTTTTCTATGTAGGAATGTAAATAGTTCAACTTTAATAAGTTCCTTATGATTTCTTTTTCCTGTTTACCTCCTTATACTTCTTATATTTCAAAGTCAAATTTTCTGTTCAGTTCTGGTTTTTTCATCAAGAATGCTTGAAAGTGCTCTATTTTATTGAATGACCATATTTTCCCCTGAAACATTTTACTCTGTTTTGCTGGGTAGATGATTCTTGGTTTTAATCCTAGCCCCTTTGACCTCCAGAATATCATATTTCAAGCCTTGTGATCCCTTGATGTAGAAGCTGCTAGGTCTTATATTATCCTGATTGTGTTTCTACAATACTCATATTATTTCTTCCTGACTGCTTGCAGTATTTTCTCCTTGACCTAGAACTCTGGAATTTGGCCATAATATTCCTAGGAGTTTTCTTTTTGGGATCTTTTTCAAGAGACAATTGGTGAATTCTTTCCATTTCTATTTTGCCCTCTGGTTCTAGAATATCAGGGCAATTTTGCTTGATAATTTCTTGAAGGAGGATTTCTAGGTTCTTTTTTTTTTTTGATCATGGCTTTTAGGTAGTCCAATAATACTTAAATTATCTCTCCTGGATCTGTTTTCCAGGTCAGTGGTTTTTCCAAATAGATATTTCACATTGCCTTCTATTTTTTCATTTGTTTGGCTCCGTTTTATAGTATCTTGATTTATCATAAAGTTATTAGTTTCTATTTGCTCCAATCTAATTTTGAAGGAATTATTCTCTTCCCTGAGTTTTTGAAATTCCTTTTCCTTCTGGCCAGTTAGGCTTTTTAAGGCATTCTCCTCATTGGCTTTTGGGGCCTCTTTTGCCATTTGAGTTAATCTATTTTTTAAGGTGTTATTTTCTTCATCCAGGTTGTTGACTGTCTTTTCATGACTTTCTTGCATCATTCTCATTTCTCTTCCCAATTTATTCTCCATTTCTCTTTTTTGATTTTCAAAATTCTTCTTGAGCTCCTCCGTGTTCTGTAATCAATTCATATTTTTTTCTTGGAAGCTTTTGATGCAGGAGTTTTGCTTTTTTTGTCTTCTTCTGTTCCATGTTTTGATCCTTTTCGTCTCAAAAAAAAAAAAAAGATGCTATGGTCTGATTGGGCTTCCTCTGCTTGCTTGTCTTGCCAGCCAATTATTTGACTTTTGAACTCTTTGCCATGGTAAAATTCTGCTTCTATAGTGGAAAGAGCTGTTTCCCAAATTGCTGGGGTTTTCACAAATGTTTTCAGAGCTATGAGGATGGTGCCCTCTCTATAGTCACCACAAGCTCTGGCACAATGGCATTCCTCACTCCTGGACCACCACTGAAGACTGTGATCCAGATCTAACCAGGTCTGAATGGTCTCCTGGTGCCACTATGATCTGCAGGCCAGGAGCTCTGGAGGCAGCCACATGGCAGGAATTGTAGCTGCCTTGCCACTGGCAATTCTCACCCTAGGAGCAGGAGCTGGACTGTGCTCTTCCATCATCACATTCCAACAGAGTTCCCTCCTGATCTTTTACTTTTTCTTTGTTGTTTATGGATTGAGAAGTCTAGAAGCCTCCACAGTTGCTGGTGATTCAGTCTCCTGAAGTTTACTGTAGCAAGTCTGTGTTGCTAGTTGGTGCTGCCCTAGGTCTGGGTTGGTGCAGCTCATGCAGGACCATGCTTTGCTCCCATCCTGGTGCAATAGGACCTTCTTGTAAACCTGCCACCCTGCCTTCAGTGTGAGATTTATTTCTCTCTGTCACTTTGTGAGCTCTGTAGCTCTAAAATGTGTTTAGAGTCATTTTTTTTTTTTACAGGTGTTAGAGGTGGTTGAAGTGGGAGCTGAAAAAATTTCCTGCTTTTATTCTGCCATCTTGGCTCCACCCTCCCCGCTTTGCAATTTTACTTTCTGGGACTTATTTTCTCCAGTTAAGTTTTGAAACTTCTTCTCCATTTGGCTAATTGTACTTTTTAAGGAGTTGTTCTCTTCAGTGAATTTTTTTTTTATTTTGCCAATTGTACTTTTAAAATAATTGGTCAGTTTTTCTTCTACCTCTTTAATTTGGTTTTAAAAATCCTTCTTGAGTTCTTTGAAGAGTGCCTTTTGGGCTGGAGAGCTGTTCATATTCCCTTTTGTGGCTTGAGATGTGCATGTAGTGTCAATGCTGACCTCCTCTAAATGTATACCTTGCTCTTCCCTTTCACCATAATAGGATTCTAAAGTCTTTGTTTTTCCAGTTTGTTTTTGGTCATTGTGATTTCCTATTTCTTGACTTTTAAAGTGGATCTCTGCTTCTTGGGCACAGAGAACTCTGACTCACACTTCTCATGCTGGGAGTTAGGGGCCAGGTTATTGGATTTGTGTTCTGTGGCCTCTGAGTGTCTAGAGTTAGGCCAAGGCCAGGAATTTTGGTGTTTCTTGGGATTACACTGAAGCTCACAGTGTGTGGTATGGAGAAGGGGTGGTCTGGCCTCTTTGGGTTTCTACCACTATGCCCATGGGCTATAGAGCTCAACTGCTAGTAGCTTGGGCCATGCTGGTGTCTGCTGATTCCCCTGGTTGTGTGAAGGCACACCTGATGTGCTGGTGTTAGCCATTGCTGGCTCCACCCCTCTGAGATTCAGGATCTTCTACTGATTGGATGAGATTGGGCTTGTTTGCATGCCTCCTGCCCTGCACTTTAGTCTCAGCACAGTCACAACCATACCTTTCCCCTAAATCTCCCAAGCCTGCTGCTTGTTCCAGTATTTCAGGATTTTACATTGCGGCAATATTTTCTGTGTTTTTCAGGCTCAAAGTGGGGGATGAATGAGAGTAGCTAAGGTTTACTCCTCCATCTTGATTCCCAGAAGTTCAGGTAGGTGACTTTTAAACATGTGGACAATGGCCTGATACATTTAGGAATAGCTGTTGCCACTGTTGCAGTACCTGTGCTCATCCCTTACTCACCTCTGACAGACCTCTGCCCTGTAGTAAGAGGTTTCAGAATTGCCCCTGAAGTGGGTGAATCGGTTTGTCTGGGCTCACTCTGTGTCCACTATGGTTGGGTCTCTGCTGGTGCAGCCCACACACTCTGTGCTCTGCCCCACCCTGCCCCCACCTGACTCAACAAATCCTACCTGAGGATTTTCTATGTTGTTGACATGGGTTGGAAATCTGCCACACTCTGTTTCCTAGCGGATTCTGCCATTCTAAAATTTGTTCAGATTCACTTTTTGGAGCTACCTGAAGGAATTTATGGTTGAGCTCAGATAAGTCCTTGCTTTTACTTTGCCATCTTGGCACCCCCTCAAATCTATAATTGTTTTCCTCAACAACTTCAAAAAAGTTATTTTATTACTGGAAATATTTCTTCTACTAACACATTTAGTGAATAGAATTCCAGTTGTAGGAAGAGTCTAGATTTAGGAAGTACTGGATTAAAATCCAATTTATGACACTCACTGGAAACACTCAGAATTTCAGCTTTGTTATCTGTAAACTAGGGGTGATATCATTAATACTCATCTCACAAGTTAACACATTATTATAAGGCTTAGTTGAAATTATAATTTAAAGTGCTGTATTGTTCTTTTTTCTTTCATTTTTTTCCATCTGTCTATGTCTATTTGCCTCTCCTGCACAAGCACACGCACACAAGCACACGCACAGAAACCACACATATTCTGAAGATGACATCCAAATCCGTACTCTCACTGGCAATATACATGCCCAGAAGGTATCTGTAACTTCTATGCTTAGGATTCCAGAATACAATGAAGGTATGTGGAGTGTTTTCTAATGCTATAACATATGAACCCGAGGCTTAATTGATTTGAGAAAGGGGTATTTACTAAGGGGTTACATTAAGAATTATTAATACAGGAAAAAAGTGGTAGAAAGAAGATGGGAGAGTATAGAAGAGCTCTTCCAACTTCCCCTGAAAGGAACTTTAAAATAATACCTCAAATCAAATTCTGGAGCAACAGAACTCACAAAAGGTGGTGAAGAAATTTTCAAGTCCCAAGATAACTTAGGACATCAGCAGGAAAGGTCTGTCTCACCAGAGTGGTGGTTGGACTTGTAGCATAGCACAGGCCATGCAGTAGTACCAGCAACAGGCTTTAGAGGTGGCTGTATTGGTGGCAGTCATAGCTTTAGGAGCTCTCAGCCTATGGCCTGGGGTGGGAGAAGTGGAATTGGACAACTCGTCTGAAGGAAATTACAAGGGGCCCTTTTTTTTTTGGCACTAGGTTCAGGCCTCTTTTGCATTGCCCATGCACATTCCATATCTCAGATGAAAGGAGCTACAGCACTTGTGTCTGCAGGGGTTCAAGGGCTCTGGTTATGGTTCCAGGGCAGAGAGGAGTGTTTGTGGCTGCTCAAGGAGGAGTAGAGACTCTGGTCTCAATTCCAAGGCAGAGAGGAGCATTAGCAATTGTGGTTGAAGGAGAGTGGGGGACCTAGTCACAGTCCAATAGCCAGAAGGCCTACTTATGCTGGTGGCTATAGAGAAACAAGGTCCCTTGTTTCTAATTCATGGGCCAAGAAAGCAGTGACTACACCTCTCCCTAGATAATACCAACTTAGAAGCACCAAAAACCTGCATAACCCCAGTGCTAACTGGGCTGAAGATTAGGACAGTGCCCCTTTTACCCTGGGAGCTAAGTTCAACTGCAACATAAAGTTAAAAGTCATGAGATAGGAAGGAAAATCAGCAAAAAAAAATTATAACAAGTTACTATAGTGAAAGGGAAGATCAAAACACAAGCTCAAAAGGAGAGAATGGTGTCAAAGAAGCTAGAAGCAAAGCCTAAAAGAAAAATGTGAATTGGTTACAAGCCTAACAAGAATTCCTAGAAAAGCTCAAAAAAATTAAAAGTCAAATAGGAGAGGTAGAGGAAAAATTGGAAAAAGAAAATAGAGAAGTTAAAGAGATAAATAGAATTGTAGAAAATGTTGGTATGATAGACCTGTAGAGAAAATTGAATGGGGATAGACAGGAGTATAATCTTTTTCTAAACTATACATGACATCTTCAAAAAATGTATCTCAGGGAACAGAAACCTCACAACCAACTGCAGAAAAGCAGATAATTAGATGCATCCTTTTCAGACCATGCTGCAATAAAAAATTATATTCAGTAAAGGGCTGTGGAAACATAGATTGAAATTAATTGAAGAATAAATATTCTAATTCTGATCAATGAGCAAATCATATAAACAATAAATTGTTTCACTAAAGAGAATGACAATAATGAGACAACATACCAAAATTTATGGGATACAGCTAAAGTAGTACTTAGGGAAAAATTTATATTTCCAAACTCTTACATCAATTAAATGGACAAAGAGGAGATCAATAAATTGGACTTGCAACTGAAAAAAGAAAACCTAGAAAAAAGAACTTACCCAGGGTGGCATAGCTAGTAAGTATCCGAAGCCAGATTTGAACTCATGAAGATGAGTCTTCTTGATTCCAGGACCAGCACACTATTCTCTCTGTCACCTAGATGCTTAAGTCATGAGAGGGAGGAATAAATGATGGATAGCTTGCATGCCCCTCTGGTAACTAGGAAATATCAAGAGGAATATAAGTAGTTACTCTGAAAATCAGGTAGGACAATCCTTCCCCAACCCTGCCACTGGAGAATTTATGGGAGGACATGGACAAGAGAGACATAGAGTGATAGGGTTTGGATCTACATTGTTGATGTAAATATACATGATCAGTGTGAACAAAGGGTCATTGAAATATTCCTCTGCCATGCAAATGATGTTTTCTAGTATAAGTTTGTTTTCAGATGTCATAAAGACATACTGAAATGTCATATATACACTGAGTATGTTTCCAAAGCAAGACCAAAAGTGTTCATCAAAATGAAGGCTATCAAAATTTATATGCCTCAATAAAAGTTTTGATATTTTCAGTTGTTTGATATTTAGAATATGATTTTAGGTTTCTCTTCACTGTTGTGCTATCAAAGGAAAACACTGAATTTACCATTCATTGCTCATACACATACATACACACACATACATATACATGCATACATACATACAGAGAGCATATGTTTATTTATGTATGTGTTGTCTCCTCTAAAAATAAAAACTCCTGAAGGACAAAACTGATTTATTCTTTTGTCTTTATATACTTGTAATAAACACAGTGCCTGGCATATAGTTATCATGGCTGATGTCTCTCCATTTTTCAACTGGGCTTGTGATTTCATCAGTGTAAGGAACTCTCTTAATAAATAATGATCAATTCTCTGCAACATTCAGTTTGATTGTATAACCTGGGAAACTACGAAGTTAAATGACTTGTCCAAATTCACACAACTGGGATAGAATATAGCAGCTGGAACTCAAATCAGGTTTTCCCAACTCTGAGGTCATATACCTTGTAACTATGCCAAGTTACCATAGATGCTATTATTCAGGCTATAGCACGTATGTTTGCTTTTTCTTTATACTAGGTTAAGTCATGTTTTGGTGTAGCTAAATAAAAATCAAAATAGCTATGATGATCTGAGCATAAAATATCCAGGTATTTAAAAACTGAAGGGGTTTTCACTTTTCAATTGAATTTTGGTGCTGTATAGTAACAGCCACTTTCAGCAGCCTCAAAAAAGGAAAAGGAAAGGAGAGATTTGGAATGAGAAAATATTCAGGCATAAAATGGTGCCCAAACCATCAAAATTACATCCTGAGTGGTTTTGTTTTACTGAAAAATAGATGCTGTCATATACAAAGTACACTCCATTGAACTTGTTGATGAAAGTTGAAACATGTAAATTGGATAATGCCTTGGTAGAAGAATTCGTTAGGTAACACTACAGACTACAGTGAATATATCTTATATTTTGAAGATAGTAGTTTATTGTTGTACAGATCAAAGAACTAAGACTCTGTGGGGATTAAAATTGTCCAAACTGGAATAAAAGAGATTGAGACAGTGCTCTGAGCCAGTGGTCCCCTCCAATGAAGTGGACCTCAGATCCTCCTCATGATGTGAGATGCCCCCTCCTTCCAGGCCCCTTTTTTTTTATAAGGCCAAAAATCTAGACAGTCAAGAATAGCTATATTAAATACAGAATAATTCCATTGGTTGACACAAGATACATAGGCTAAAATAAGCAAAATATCAGCAGGGTCATGGGTTGGGCAAAGCATGGAACATCTCCACTGACTAAGTAGTCATAAGATGGTCATAAAATGGTCTCCTCCTTGTGTTGGACAAGAGAGAATGATTCAGAGGTACAAAAATAAATTGGAGGGCTTTCCATGTAGTTGAGTCACCTCTGCCACATTGGATTTGGTCACCATGTCAAGGAAAAACAAATGTTGAGGGCCTCTAGCTTTCTTCCTATGTCTGTACAAGTAACATTACAATCTATAGCTCCCAGATCTGGGACCTAATATACAGAACTTATAATCACTATCCCTATGGAATCATATCAAATTGGTTGATACTGATTGGATTAGAGTAGGGGTCCTCAGTGAATCAACTTTCTCAGCTCTCAGTCATTCTATCCTGCTGTTTTGGACTCTCCCTGTTTTACTGAAGGTTGGACATCAAAGAAGAAAACTCAATTTCTATTTCATTATAATTGTTATTTAAGACTATACAAACCATGGCACCATCTAATAAATCCCTTACATCCGAATTGACTCATGTTTTCAGGGTCTACTGGTAATTTTGTGTTCCTTGAGAATTCTAAAGTTCACTATATATCTTTTTTTAAAAATTCAAAATGAATAAGGAAAATGTTTTTGTTACCTTAACTGCTTTTGGAGAACCTGGTTTCTCAAGTGTTTAGTCATACAAACTCTGCTCAGTTTCCTAATTATTTGTTCATTAACTTGCCAAATACCTAAATTTTGCCATCATGGTAGACAAAGATTATACTACTCTCAAATGACCTTTGAGAGCACAGTATCATTTCCATGACATTGTGTAGCATCAGAATAAGACTTACTGGAGATTGATTTATCATTATAAATATCAGTTATTATCATCATATTTATGCATATTAGTTATTGTACTGAAGTGTAACATGGTTTGTCATTACAGGGACTATTGCAATCTAAAAGATTAAGTTTGGTGTAAAGGAAGGAGTATCACGATTGGAGCGAGAGATCCTGGGCTCAAATTCTGACTCAGCTACATATCACTTAAGTGACTTTGGACAAGTTACCTTACTTCTCTGGGTCTCATTTCCTCATCTGAAAACTGGAGGACTAGATTTCCCCTTAAATGACCTATAAGGTTCTCTTCCAGCTCAAGGTCAATGATACTTTGAAACCTGAATGTTTAGCCACTGTGACTGAGTTGATTAATAAGTAAAAAAGAATTTATGTACTTACTATGTGCTAGACACTAATAAACACCAGTGATACTGAGAAAGACAAAAACATGATATCTTTCCCCTAGGATGTTACCTTCTCCTGGGGGAGATGCACGTATAAGATATACACAGTCTAAATGAAAGGAAATTTCAAAGGGAAGGTATTAGAGATGGGTGGGATGGGGAGGGGTGGAGAAGGAATTGAGAAAGATCCCTTATAGAAGTTAGGAATTGAGCTATATCTTGAAGGAAGTCAGGGGAGCCAGGAGATAGAGGTGAGATGGAAAAACAATTTAGCCCAGGGAAAAAGCCAGTGGGAAAAAAAAATGTGGATTTGAGATGTGGAGTAGAAAGTAGAAGTCTCTAAGGGTTCAAGAAGGATACTAACATATGAAAAGACTAGAAAGATAGGAATGAGTGAGATTATGAAAAGCTCTGTGCCAGGCCCTATGATAGATGTGGGAATATGAAAACAAAGTGATTCTAGCCTTCAGGAAGCCTATATCTATGTAAACAGATACATGTTATATAATAATATGGACACCTAGTAATTTTGGAAGAGGGACTTCTTGGGTGTGGGAAAAATATCATGAAAGATTTCAGATAGAAAGTGGTACTAAAGTAGAGCTTTGAAGGAAGCAAAGGGTTCTACGCAGAGGAGGTATGAAGAATGTCCATTAATAAGATATGCAAGATAGCCAGTGCAAAGTAACAAAACAAGACATGAAATATCATGTATGAGAAACAGTAAGAAATGTAGTTTGGCTACCAGGGCTGGGGAACCTGTGGCCTTGAGGCCACAAGTGATCATCTAGGTCCTTAGAGCAGCCTTTGACTGAATTCGGAGATTTGGAGATTTATTCTGTGAAGTTTGGTAAGGTATTTGAAGGTGAGGAATGAGTAATAAGGCTTGAAAGGTAAATTGGCATTGGATTATAAAGTGCTTTAAATACCATGAGAAAGTTATATTTTATCCTAATGGCAACAGGGAGCCACTGAAGTTCATTAAAGAGTAACATGATCAGATCCATGCTTTAAGGGAATGGCTTGTTCCAGTTTGTGTTTTAGTAAAATCACTTTGGTAGATATGCAAAGGATGGATTGATGAACGGAGGGACTTGAGATAGGGAGGCCAATTAGGAGTGTACTATAATAGTTCAGATAGACGGTGAATGAGGCCTTAGGTAATGTGAGTGGAACAAAGGTGAAGGATATGAGAGATGTTCTACAGGCAGAATTGAAAAGATTTGACAACTGATTAGATATTAGAGTGAGAAGTGATGGATAATGCTGAGATTGTGAAGCTGGATGACTGGAAAGATCATGTAACTCTTGATAGAAATAGGGAAGTACAGAATATGGAGTGTATTTTTGGGAAAAGATAATGAGTTCTGTCTTGGACATATTGAGTTTGAAATGTCTATGGGAATTTCAATTTCAAATGTTCAATAAGTAGTTGGTGATGTGGGACTGGAGTTCAGACTAGATACTTTGATGGAGAGAGAGAGAGAGAGAGAGAGAGAGAGAGAGAGAGAGAGAGAGAGAGAAACTCAAAATAGAACATTAATAATTGTGGGCTCATGAACTCTAGGTAGGTTTTTAAAACATCCGTTTCTCTGTTCTTTAAAGTAGTTAACAAACAGATGTCTGGACTAGTGTGGAGCATGTATGTAGGACTAATAAAACATTTTGTTACTATAATATGTTCTACTGAGAATCATTTATATTGCCCTTTCTGGCTTTCCATGTCATGCTATGACTGTGATAAATAAGAAAGAGAGAGAGACAGACAGACAGACAAACAGACACTGACTCAGAATAGAACATTAATGTATACCCACAGTGAAGGGCTGTGACATGGATGAAGACCAGAAAAAGATGACAGGCACAGGTCAGGCAGGTGGCAAATTTGTGTTTGTAGACAATAGGAAAAGAACTAGTAGATAGATAAGTATCAAAGCTTAAAGAGAATGAGAATAATTGTGGGAGCAATATGCTGTATGAGAGAAAAGAGAATGAGATCAAGGGTATTTATAAAGGGTTTCGTCTTGATGAGAAGGGCCACTTCTCCTTCATGAAGAGAGGCAAAAGTAAAGGAAAAGAGGGTCAAGTGGTATAATGTAGAGAAATGTGCTTTGTAAACTTTAAAGTACTAAATAAGTGTTAGCTCCCCAATTGAGAAACGGTCAAAGAATATGAACAGGGAGTTTTCAGATGAAGAAATTAAAGCTATCTGTAGTCATATAAAAATGCTCTAAATTACTATTGATTAGAAAAGTGCAAATTGAAACAAATTGAGGTACCACCTCACACATATCAGATTGTCTGATACAGTGGTTCTCAACCTTCCTAATGCCGTGACCCTTTAATACTGATATGTGGGTGTATCTGCATGTGGACAGACCTCCTCTATTTTTTTATAGAGGAGCCGTGTCTCATTTCCTAAGATCATCAGAAATATGTGTTTTGCGATGGTCTTAGGCGGCCCCTGTGACTCTTGAGAAAGGATCGTTCAATCCCCAAAGGGGTCGCAACCCACAGATTGAGAACCACTGGTCTAATATGACAAAAAGAAAATGATAAATGTTGGAGAAGATGTGGGAAAATTGGAATGTTAATGTATTGTTGGTGGAGTTGTGAACTGATCCAAACATTCTGGAGAGCAATTTGGAACTGTGCCCAAAGGGCTATAAAACTGTGCATACCCTTTTGACCAAGTAATACCACTTCTAGGTCTATATCTAAAGGAGATTATTAAAAGGTAAAAGGACACACATGTACAAAATTTTTTACAGCAGTTCTTTTTTGTGGTATCAAAGAATTGGAAATTATGGGGGGTGACCATCAATTGGGGAGTGGCTGAACAAGCTGTATTATATGAATGTAATAGAATACTATTGCACTATTAGAAACAACAAACAGGCAGATTTCAGAAAAACTTGGAAAGACTTCTATGAACTGATGCTGAGTAAAGTAAGCAGAACCAGGAGAACGTTGTACAGAGTAACAACACTGTGCAATGATCAACTCTGATAGGCTTAGCTCTTTTCAGCAATACAATGATGTAGGACAATTCCAAAAGACTCAAGATGAAATATGCTATCCACATCCAGAGAAAGAATTATGGACTGTGAATGCAGATTGAAGTACACTACTTTTATTTTCCCCCATTTTTCATGTTTTTTCCCTTCAGTTTTGATTCTTCTTTCACACCATGATTAATAAGGAAATATGTTTAATATGATCATACATGTATAGCCTATATCAGATTGCATGCTGTCTTGGGGAAGGAGAGATAGAGAGAAAAAAAATTTGAACTCAAAATCTTATGGAAGTTAATGTTGAAGACTAAAGAAAATTAAAATGAAAAATTAAAATAAAAAGGAAAAATGAAAAATAAATTGATGTTATTTGTTATGCTACTGTTATCAAAATCACCATCATCATCATCATCATTATCATCATCATTGTCATCTCCATATATGGTCCTGGGAGTGGGCTTTCCCAGTGGTCTGGGAGAATAAAAAGCTTTTAACAGGGACTCACTGTTAGGAAGTAAAACTAGTTTTTTCTTCTTTCATGGAGAAATTGTTCTAGACTAAGCAGAGATCCACAAAATCTCTCTGCCTGTCAATGACGGCACCAGACTTCCTATAGGGAAAAAATACAGACTGTAGGGAGCAGGCAGATGGGCTATGTCCATAGTTACTAAGTAGGAAACTGCCTAGATTATGGATGGAGCTCATGAATCTCTTTTTTTCCCTTTAGAATATGCAAATGAAATCAAATCCCTGGTAAATGATTCCTATTCACAGACAGAGGCAATATTTGAACTTTCATAGGCAGTGTTACTTCTAGAAATGATTCTAATATTTCAATTCTTCTTTAACTGATCATCTTTCCCTAATTCTCCCTTCCTCATAGATTTCCATTTTTGTTTGTCTGTCTTTGCAGGGATGTCAGCAAAAAGAGCTCTTTTCCTATGTCATACTGATAACAGACCAAGCTAGTCTCTGTAAACTGGGACATTGTGTTCCTTCTTTTGGACTATCAGCAATAAAGAAAGGGCATCTTTTAAAAATCTTCTAAGAGAGGTTAAGTTAACCAGAGAGAAGAAAAATGGGCATTGACTGTTCTAAGAACAGAGTGAAACACAGAAGGAGGCTCAATTATTATAAAATTACAAAACATCATTGTATCTTGAACTCACTTAATCTTTTCTGTTCCTTTTAATTTCTTCCACTGGCACATCTTGACATTCAAGTGGAGGCATTTCATGCTATAGAAATTGTGGGTTTTTCAAGCTTTTGCACACGAGCTCTCTCCCCCACACTGCATTATCTGGTCTTCAGATGAGGTGTTTAGTGAATAAAGGGGCTGATTAAGTGTAATTAGATCCTGCCTCTTCTTACTAGCTCAGCCTTGAAAACAGAACCATGGGGTGTAAGCATTTCTATTGTGCTACATTTCAAGTGCTGAGAAAGATAAATGAAAGTATCCAGGAGATGTTCTCCAATGAGGGCTGTACTCCTGCTTTTTACTTTCACTTTAAGGAAGATGGCAACTGATTTGTGGGGCTGGCAAGTAGCACCTATGGGCAATTTCTTGGAAGACTGCATCAGCTTTTCCTACATTGTGATTAAGGACAGAAGGGAGAAGAGGGAAAAAAAAACAATTTGCACTTATGTTTTAACCTGGTCCATTATATTACTACTTCTCTATGAAGGAGGGAATGAGAGAGAGAGAGAGAGAGAGAGAGAGAGAGAGAAGGATAAGCTTTGGGTCCTGGTGTTCTAATCGACAATATCCATGCCCATATTTATGATCCCTTGAGTTGCATCCTATGTCACTATACTTGTGTACTAGGTCATGCTATAAAAAGCTGTGTACAAAGACTTGGGCACAGAGGTTTGGATAATGATGATTTTATATAACAAGGTCTTTAATAGCTTTATTTTCAACAACACCTTCTGAACTTTTACATTTTTCTTCAGCCAAGTATAAAAGCATGCATAGGATTCTGGCAGTCAGAGGTAGTGGGATTCTCGAAAGTTTTTGGATTGAAAGTTGAGGGGAACAGAGCCAAGATGGTAGAGTAAAAGCAGGAACTTACTTGAATTCATCCCCAATTACCTCAAATACCTGTAAAAATTACTCTAGACAAGTTTTAGAGCTATAGAACCCACAAAATGACAGAGTGAAATACAACTCCAGCTGAGGACAGCCTGGCAGGCTGAAAGGAAGGGTCTATTGCACCAGACTGGAAATGGAGCACAGTCCTGCATGGGCCATGCTGGCACAGACCAGAGGCACAGACCAAGTTGGAGCCAATCTCAGGGGACTGAACCACTGGCAGTTGTGGTGGTGTCCAGACTTCTCAACCCATAAATTCCAAAGAGAAAGTAAAAGTTCAGTGGGGAAACTCTGTTGGACCTGGGTGAGAGAAGAGCTTGGTTTAGTCCCTGACCCCAGGACAGTAAAGATGGGTGGCAACTGCAGCAGAAGTGATATGGCTGCTTCCAGAGCTCCAGGTCTACACATGGTGGGGGAAAGAAGTGACTGACAAGAGGACAATTGTAGGGACCTCTTTGTTGGAATTGAGGTAGGATTGTTTTGCTTTACTTTGCTCAGATCTGGGTTGCAGTCCTGGGTGGTTGTCCTGGGGTAAGGAGTGCTAGCGTGGCAGTTTGTTGAAGCTGTAGAGAGGCAGTCCTCCTGATAGTTCTGAGGCAGGTACCTAGAAGAAGCTTTGACAACAGCTGCTCAAAACCCCAGAAATTTGGGACATAGCAATCTCTGCTCTGGAAGCAGAGTTCTACTGTGGCAAAGAGCTCAAAAGTCAAGTAATTGACTAGCAAAATGAGCAAACAGAGGAAGAGAAATAAAGATATAGAATCATTCTTTGTCAACAAAGAAGATTGAAACATAGACAAGAAGAAGACAACAAAGTCAAAACTCCTGCATCAAAAGCCTCCAAGAAAAATATGAATTGGACACAGGCCACAGAGGAACTCAAAAAGGATCTTGAAAATCAAGTAAGAGAAGTAGAGGGAAAATTGGGAAGAGAAATGGGGGTGATGCAAGAAAATAATGAAAAATGAGTCAACAGCTTGCTAAAGGAGACCTAAAAAATACTGAAGAAAATAACATCTTAAAAAATAGACTAACTCAAATGACAGAAGAGGTCCAAAAAGCCAATGAGGAGAGGGATGCCTTAAAAAGCAGAATTGATCAGATTGAAAAGGAACTTCAAAAGCTCACTGAAGAAAATAATTCCTTCAAAATCAGATTGGAGCAAATAGAAACTAATGACTTTATGAGAAATCAAGATATTATAAAACAGATCCAAAAGAATGAAAAAAACAGAAGGCAATGTGAAATATTTCATTGGAAAAACCACTGATCTGGAAACTAGATCTAGAAGAGATAATTTAAAAATTATTGGACTACCTGAAAGACTTGATTAAAGAAAAAGGGCCGAGACATCATCTTTCAAGAAATTATCAAAGAAAACTGCCCTAATATTCTAGAACCAGAGGGCAAAATAGAATTTGAAAGAATTCACTGATCACCTCTTGAAAAAGATCCTAAAAAGAAAACTCCTAGGAATATTATAGCCAAATTCCAGAGTTCCCAGGTCAAGGAGAAAATATTACAAGTAGTCAGGAAGAAACAATTTGAGTATTGTGGAAACACAATCAGGATGACCCAAGATCTAAAAACTTCTACATTAAGGGATCGCAGGCCTTGGAATACGATGTTCTGGAGTTCAAAGGAGTTAGGATTAACACCAAGAATCACCAATCCAGCAAAACTGAGTATAGTACATAAGGGGAAAATTAAATATTCGATGAAATAGAGGACTTTCAAGCATTCTTGATGAAAAGAACAGAGCTGAACAGAAAATTTGACTTTCAAATACAAGAAGCAAGAGGAGCATTAAAAGGTGAACAGGAAAGAGACATCATAAAGAACTTATTACATTGAACTGTTTACATTCCTACAGGGAAAGATGATATTTGTAACTCATGGGACTTTTCTCAGTATTAGGATAGTGTATGTGTGTGTATATGTATACATAGACAGAGGGCACAGGGTAAGTTGAATATGAAAAGATGATATCTGAAAAATAAAATTAAGAGGTGAGAGGAATATATTGGGAGAAGGTGAAAGGGAAAGATAGAATAGGGTAAATTATCTCACATAAAAGAGGCAAGAGAAAGCTATTGCAATGGAGGGGAAGAGCAGGGAGGTGAAAGGAAATGAGTCCACCTTACTCTCGTTGGATTTGGTTTAAAGAGGGAATAATATACAAACTCAATTGGGTTTCTTACCCTACAGGAAAATAGGGGGGAAGGGGATAAGAGGGGGGATGATAAAAGTGAGAGGAGATTGGGGAAGGGGCAGTCAGAAGGAAATACTTTTGGAAAGGGACAGGGTCAAAGGAAAAAATAGAATAAATGGGAGACAGGATAGGATGGATGGAAATATAGTTAGTCTTTCACAATATGACTGCTATGCAAATGTTTTGCATTACTACACATGTATAGCCTATATTGAATTGCTTGTGTTCCCAGTGGGGGTGGGTGAAGAGGGAAGAAGGGAGAGAATCTGGAACTCAAAGTTTTAAAAAAAAAGATGTTAAAAATTGTTTTTACATGCAACTGGGAAATAAGATTTACAGGCAATGGGGAATAGAAATCCATCTTGCCTTATAAGAAAGTAAGGGTGAAGATGGTAAGGGGAGGGATGGGGGGATATAAGAAAAGGTAGACTGGGGGAAGGGGTAAACAGTATGCTTGCTATATTGGGTTGGGGAGTAAGTGAGAGATGGGAAGAAAATTTGAAACTTAAAATCTTGAGGAAATGAATGTTGAAAACTAAAAATAAATAAATAAATTTTGAACAATTAAAAACAAAGAAATTTGAAACCAATTTGAAATCCAAAGATACATACTAAAATAATAGAAAGACTTTATTGTATTTGTGATATATTGTCTGTTCAGTATAACTCAATGTTTCCTGAAAGGATGGGAAAAGAAAACAAACCCTTTCTTTGATTTGGTGTTATATTAAAAACAACAACACATTTTTCTGTTTCTTTGGACATATTCTTTATTTTGTCAGGTTGTCCTGGTACCTCCTTTCCCTTTCTTATATCTTTTTGACTTGAAAACTTTTATGCCAACAATGCAGTGTTGATAATTGCAGACACCCTGTCTGTGACATTAGAAATGGGAAACCAGTCATACACTTAAGTGAGAATCTGCCCCTATTTATAAAACCTGTGGTTTTGACCTTTTTACAAGTTGCCCTAATAGT
>CM053585.1:197471173-197493419 GCA_028646515.1 Pseudochirops corinnae | reverse complement strand
TCAAGAGGTGATGGGTGAATTCTTTCAAGTTCTATTTTGCCCTCTTGTTCTAAAATATCTGGGCACTTTTCCTTGAGAATTTCTTGAAGGGTGCTTTCTAGGTTCTTTTTTTGATCATGGCTTTCAGGTAGTCCAATAGTTTTTAAATTGTCTCTCCTGGATCTATTTTCCAGGTCAGTGGTTTTTTTCAAGGAGATATTTCACATTGTCTTCTATTTTTTCATTTGTTTGGATCTGTTTCATAGTATCCTGATTTCTCAAAAAGTCATTGGCTTCCATTTACTCCACTCTATTTCTGAAGGAATTATTCTCTTCAGACAGCTTTTGAGATTCTTTGTCCATCTGGAAAATTTGACTTTTTAAGGCAATCTTCTCCTCATTGGCTTTTTGGGCCTCTTTTGGCATTTGAGTTAGTCTATTTTTTAAGGTGTTATTTTCTTCAGTCAGGTTGTTGGCTCTCTTATCGTGATTTTCTTGCATCATTCTCATTTCTCTTCCCAATTTTTCCTCTACTTCTCTTATTTGCTTTTCAAAATCCTTCTTAAGCTCCTGTATGGCTTGGAACCAGTCTACATTTTTCTTGGAAGCTTTTGATGTGGAAGTTCTGACTGTGTTGTCTTCCTCCCATTCCATGCTTTGATCTTTTTTTGTCCCCAAAAAAGGAATCTAAAGTTGGATTGCTGAGCTTTCTTTGCTTCCTCTGCCTGCTCATGTTGCCAGTCAATTACTTGACTTTTGGGCTCAGTAGAACTCTGCTTTCAGAGGGGAGAGCTGTATCCCAAATCACTGGGGTTTTCACAGCTATTGGAGCCATTAGGAGGCCACCACCATGTCTGCAGCCCCCTCCAGCTTTGGTTCACTGAAAATGCACCTTAGGACCACCATCCAAGACCATGATCCCAATCCAGGCAGCTCAAGGCAAGAGCACTTAGCTTCTGAATGACCTCTTCGCCCCCCTGCAATCTGCAAGCCAGGAGCTTCTGAAGCAACCACGTGGCAGCAGCTGCTGGGCCGCTGCTTCAGACTGCTAGCTCTGGAGGCAGTTGGCAGGACCCTCTCCCCCAAATTTAGCTGTGTTCCACTGACCTTTTCCCTTTGTCCTTGGCTCTTATGGGTTGGTAATTCTGGAAACCGCCACAGCTGATCCACTTTCCTGAAAGGTCCAGCCACAGCTTCTCCCGAAACCACATGGGGCTGGGCTCTGCTCCTTGCTGCTGTGATGAGTCCTTTCTGTCCATCTGCCAGGCTGCCTTCAGCAGGAGCTTTGTTTCTCTGTCATTTTATGAGTTATGGAGCTCTAAAATTTGTTTAGAGTTATATTTTATAGATATTTGAGGTAGTTATGGTAGGAGCCACAGTTTCTACACTGCCATCTTGACTCTGCCCTGTCCTTTAGTTCTTAGTACCACAGGAAATTCTAAGATTGTTAAATTGTAGAGAGTGTGGTAATTTGCATAGGTAGAAGGAATTTTCTTCATTGGAACTTCCTATGCTCATGAAATCACTGGCCTAATGATACCATAAATTAATACACACTTAATTAAAAATATTATTTATGTGTAACATTCTTTTCTTTTTAAATTTTTGAATTCCAAATTCTTTCCCTCTTTGCATTCACTGAGAAGACAAGCAATATAATCAGTTATACATGTGAAGTTGCATACTTCCATATTAGCCATATTGCAGAAAAATGTGAGAAAATTATACTTCAATACTTCAATTCTCTCTCTGGAGGTGGATATCATTTTTTCATCATGAGTTCTTTGGAATCATCTTAAGTTATTATATTGATGATTAGCCAAGTGTTTAACTTTTGACCAACATTAAAACATAATAGTTATTGTGTGCAATGGTTTACCAATTCCTCTTACTTTATATCAGTTTAGATCTTTTTTTTTTCTGTTTGTCCCTCTTTATTTCTTATGACACAATAATACCCCATCACAATCATACATTACTACTTGTTCTGCCATTCCCCAATTGATAGGTATCTCCTCAATTTCCAATTCTGTGTTGCCACAAAAGAGTTGCTATAAATGTTTTGTACATATACGTTCTTTTCCTTTTTCTTTGTTCTCTTTTGGGATACAGGCCTAGCAGTGATATTGCTGGCTCAAAGGGTATGCACAGGAGCCATTTGGGCATAATGCCAAAGTGATCTCCAGAATATTTGGACAAGTTAACTTCTCTACTTGTATTTCATCAGTATACCTATTTTCCCCTTATTCCCTCTAGCAATTGCAATTTCTGATAGGTGTGAGATATACCTCAGAATTGTTTTAGTTTGCATTTCTCTAATTAATAGTGAATTAGAAAATTTTTTTCTCCATATAAATATAGATAACTTTGATTTCTTCTGAAAATTGCCTGCTTATACACTTGCACTATTTATCTATTGGTGAATAGCTTTTCTTTTTATAAATTTAACTCAGTTCTATATTCAGTATATATTTAAGAAATGAGGGCTTTATCAGAGAAATTTGCTGTAAAATTTTTTGGATAGTACTTCATTTTCTATGGTACCTTTTAACATAATGTAGTTTCCCTGATTATCTGTTTTAATGAGGTCTATTTTTGCATTTGCTTTGTCCATGATCATGATTGCTACCCTTGCCTTTTTTGCTTCAGATGAAGGATATTAGATTCTGCTTCAGCACTCTATTTTAATTTTGTATATGTCTATTTGTTTCCAGTGTGTCAAGTCCTATTCAACCTATTGTTGGATTCTGGTTTCTAATCTATTCTGCTATCAGCTTCCATTTTATGAGTGAACTCATCCTGTTCACATTCATAGTTATGATTATTGTGTATTTCCCTCCATCTCATTTTCTTCTGTTTTTTTTCCCCCTTATCCTGTTCCTCCTCAAAAATCTATTTTGCTTCTAAGCTCTGCCTCTTTTTGTCTGCCCCCCTTTTTTTATCATCCCCCTTTCTCTTATCTCCTTCTCCTATTTCCTCATTAAACAAGTTATATATCTATATACATTTGAGTGTATATATAGTATTCTTCCCTCTTTGAACCAATTCTAATGAAAATTATGTTCAAGCATTGTCCACCACTCCCCTTATTTTCCTCTCCATTGTACAAAGCTCTTCCCTGAGTGCCTCTTTTATGAGAAAGATTTCTGTATTCTGCCTCTTCCTTCCCCCTTCTTCCAGTGCATCTCTTTCTCACCCCTTCATTTTTTGGAGAGCAACATAATCAACTTATACCCATGACCTCTGTCTATGTAAATTCCTTTTAACTTTTAATAATGATAATGTTCATAAGAGGGTACATGTATCATCTTCCCATATAGGAATGTAAACATTTTAACCTTATTGATTATGATTTCTCTTTCATATTTAGCTTTTTTATGCTTCTTTTGAGTCTTGTATTTGACAATAAAATTTTCTATTCAGCTCTGGTCTTTTCATCAGGAATGCTTGAAAAACCTCTATTTTTAAAAAAAATTCAGGTTTTTTTCCCTGAAAGATCACACTCATCTTACTCAGGCTGTTTTATTGTTTCTTGATGTGTCATGGTTTCATTAGCTTCCACTTACCCAATTCTGATTTTTAAGGAATTATCTTCTTTGAAGAAATTTCATACCTCATCTCCCATTTAACCAATTCTACTTTTTAAGGAATTATTTTCTTCAATGAGATTTTGTACCACATTTCCCATTTGGTTAATTCTGTGTTTTGAGGAGCTTTTCTCTTTAATAGATTCTTGTGCTTCTTTTACTATTTGACCAATTTAGTTTTTAAAGTGTTATTTTCTTCAGTATTTTGGTGCATCTTTTACCAAGCTGTTAATTCTCTTTTCTTATTTTTTTTTTCTGCATCACATTTATTTTTTAAAAATTTTCTTTATTTTCTTTCTTTAGCTCTTTCAGGAATTTTTGCTGGTTTTGGGTTTAATTAGCATTTTTTTTCCTTGAGGGTTTTTTTAATGCTGTTTTCACATTATTGTCTTCTTTGAAGTTTATGTCTGTGTCTTCCTGCCATCCTGGAGGTTTTTTACAGTCAATTTGTGTTGTTGTTCCTTCTGATTTTCCCATCCTATTACTTGACTTTGAACGTTGGGCTCTGCTCATCTGTGGGTAGGGAAATACTGTTCTAAGCTTTTGTGCTGATGTTTCCAGAACTAGTTCTGGGGGGGTCTGAAAGCTTTTAGTGCCTCTAAAGGGATGTGATCCTGAGTAGAGGTATGTTCACTGCTCTCTTGCTCTGTGCTCTGGTCCTTACTTAGGAAAGGCCCCTGTTCCCCTCTAGCCACAAATGCTAGGGCTCTTCTTTGCTCTAAAACCAATACCAGAGTTCCTTCTCCCCTGCAATTGATCACCAGAGTTCCTCTCTGCCCTACAACTGTGACCAAGAACTGTGTATACGCAATAGCGTCAACTGTACCCAGTGCCAGCAAAGGGTCCCTTGTAATCTGTTTTTGATCAGTTGTCTGACCTCCTTATCATCTCTGGGATGAGAGTTCCTGAAGATGCTGCTACTGCTGCTGCTGCAGTCGCTGTTGCTACCATTCAAGGTAGTATTATACCCTGTGTTATAGCTTCCTCCTCCTGACTTCTTCCATTTTTTTAGGCCAGAAAAATGCCCCACCTTTACCTTTTGTTGACTCTTTTGATTTGAAGTATTATTTTAAATTTGTTTGGAGAGGAATGTTGAGCGAGTTTGGCTGGGCTGCTGCCCCTAATCTGCCATCTTACCTCCACCTTCATCAACATATTCTTAATATAAATTTCGAAAAACCTTAATAGGAAAAATTTTGAAATTACAAGTGCCTTTGCCTAATCTAATTTGATATCATAGATGTCAATTCATCCCCCAGTTAGAATAGGGACAAAGACAAAAATGTATATCCACATGTATTTCAGATTACATTTATAACTTGATTGTTTATGTCTGTTTTTCTCATTGAATACATTTTGACATAGTTCTTTAAAAGGAAAAGCAGTGGTGCTAATCATAATATTTTTGTTTATTCCAAATTTTCAGGTTAGAATCCCTGTAACTTCCTTGCCCCTCCTCCCTCAACCTAGGAGAAAGATTGTGGGGAATGTCAAATGTAAGATATACAGTGTCAGCTACTTTTGGAAGACTAGTCTGAATTGCAAAACCAAAGT
Organism: Pseudochirops corinnae; assembly: GCA_028646515.1. NCBI lineage: Eukaryota > Metazoa > Chordata > Mammalia > Diprotodontia > Pseudocheiridae > Pseudochirops > Pseudochirops corinnae. The sequence continues at coordinate 197,488,299 of CM053585.1, read as the reverse complement.
TAGACGTGCAACATTCACAAAGTCATGATGTGCTATCTTATTAAATGTTTGACTCCCATTATACATTTATATCATGGTACCATGCAGTGCCCTAGACTTTAACTCATTAATGCTAAGGATAGTGCATTATCAGAATTGTAATAAGACAATTAATTTTCCTGGAATTTGCCAATAATTTTTGCTTTAAAATATTGTTTATGATGTTCAAGGACTATAACGTGAGAAAGTCAACAAGCAATTTCCCTTGAAATGTGTTTCGGCCATTAATTAAGGTACCCACTAATTAACTATATACCATGTCAGGACCTTGGCTTTTATAATAACATTTAACCTGTGTTCTATTTATTTTTAAATTTCAATTACTATGGTGTTCAAAAAAAAAAAAAGAAAGACAAAAAGCAAACCATAAATAATGATGAAATTCAATTACTGTAGGTTTTTTCCTTTTCTTTCTTTCTTTGTAGGAATTGGAGGGAGTGGCACTGTGGGAACTTACAACTGGAGAAATGACTGTAGTCTTCATTGCTTGTGGAAGTCATACTTTTCATTATCCAGATTTGCCTATTGAGAAGAATATAAATAGCACCTATATAAAAATATCTGTTTATTTAGCAAGAACATCAAATCTGAAAGAGACCTTACAGACCACTTAAGCTAATTTCTCCATTTTATAGAATAAGAGACTGAGGCCCAAGGGGGAAATAATTTGCCCAAGATCTTCAGGTTAGATAGTTCTAAAGTCAGGTCTAGAATCCAAGTCTGCTGTCTCTCAGTCTCCTGCTCTTTCAAAACAACAATAGCAAAACCAATGATGCCTCTATTAACTTCACTTTAAGCAGGTATAATACATGAATTTGGAAATACATGTAAAAGATAAATTGGAGAGTGATTTTTTTTTCCCTTTAAAATGAGACTCACCACCATAGGTCTCTTTTAAGAAGCAAGTCCTACTGGTTCATTTAAAATATATTTTGCATTAGAAAAATTGTTATTTGCACATAATCTTTGGGACAGGGAACCTTATTGTGGAAAGCAAACTCCACCTATATTCCTCAGAGAAGAAGAGAATTGTGAAAAGTCCACTTTCTATAGAGAATAAAGAAAGCAGGATCCTGGGATTGATGGCAAAGAACATACTCCTTAAGTCTTCCCTTCTCCAAATTAAATATGCCCAGGTTCTTCAATTGATCATGATAGATTAACTGACATTTATATAATGGCTTTCATATTTACATAGAACTTCATATTCATTGTCTCCTATAAACTTCAAAATTACCCAGTTGGTGTAGGAAATAGTGTTTTTATCTACATTTCATAAAGGAGGACACAGATTCAGAGAGCTTAAGCAACTTCCCCATAGTCAGGCACCATTAGGAGGATTAGAAACCAAGTCTCACTCTCTCTAGGGCTGCTGCATTTATTGCCTTTCATATGGCACGTTTATGAAAGCTTTAATAAGAGTAACAAGAAGGCCTTCAAAATATTTTCAAAGAAATTACATAAATTTTTGGTTTTTTGTTTTATCATCCAGTTTCTACTTAAAGACATCCAGTGAAAGGGAGCCCACTGACCCCTCATGGCCTAGTTTCTAGTCCCCTCACCATCCCACCTTCTTGTAGACACATTCCTGGGTATCAATTTCCTGGGAAATTCATCTCATGGGGTTCAATTTTAGTGAAAGGCAAATGTAGCAAAACACATCCATAATGACCTTCCCCATGCTTTATTATAGGTGGGAGTGGCCTGGGTATGTGGATTCCATTTCAGGAATAACTAATTGCTGACGGGAAAGTTACAAACCAAATCTATAAATGCTAAAGAATAGTAGCACTAAAAGGCTGTCAGAGGCAACCCTGCTGTAAATGCATAGCTTATTTATTTATTCTTTTTAAAAAATACAGTTCAGTCACCTTTCAGAAATATTTTGAAATCTCAAATGCACAATCCCCCTGCTGCTGGCATTGTCTAGACAACTTTGTTTTAGCCAGGGCTTTACGCATAAAAATGACTTCCAGAAATGGAGACCTTTTATCTCCTCTTTGCCTCTCATGTGGCTCCCAGTGAGCTTCAAGTTCTGGCGAAATAAATTGTGAAATGCACACACAGTTCCACCCTGATATGCATTTCTTCACTGTGTGCTGGGGTGTTGAAATAGGGATGCGGAAATGTTATTTGTTTCTGCTGATGAGTTACCTGAGGGAGGGGGTGGAGAGTCTGTTCATTGCTTGAAGGAATTGCAGCCCAAAGAGCTGATGTTTAGAGGTGATGGCTGCAGATCTCACAGTTTATCGCAGACCAGCTGCGTGGGTTATCGCTGGTGTAAATTCTGTTCAGCAGACTGCTTTATGGTCATATAAAATACAGACTGTCCAGCACACAAACTAGCCTCCAGTTACAGTGCCTGGTTACGTTTGCCAAGTCTGGTCCCGGATAACGGAGTGTTTCTAGCACTACAGCCCTGACTGGAAAATCTAAGGGCTCCTTGGTGACTTCAGCATAAGCTTTGGTTTAGATACTGCCTCTGGCTTGGGAGCCCAAGGGCAACAATTTGGACATGGTCAGCTCTAGGTTAGGCATGCTAACTGATTGGAATTGTAGAGGGGATTCCACAGTAACAAGCTTTTACAAAGCCCATACTTGTTTTAGGGTGGATAGAGTGCTGGGCCTGGAGTCAGGAAGATTCATCTCTGCGAGTTCATATCTTGTCTCAGAAACTTACTAGCTGTGTGACCCTGAGCAAATCACTCAATCCTGTTTGTTTCAGTTTCTTCATCTGTAAAATGATCTAGAGAAGGAAATGACAAACCACTCCAGTATTTTTGCCAAGAAAACCCCAAATAGGGTTACAAAGAGTCAGAAACCACTGAACAATGACTTGTTCTATATTGAGAAGAGTACATTAAAAAAATCAGAGTAGACCCTGACCTTAAGGAGCTAACATTCTATTGATGATCCAAAGAAGGAAATAATTTTTACATCACCTATATTTAGTTTGAGAATGAATCATCTATTTCATGAAGAAATCTGGTCACTGATCACACCAGGGCACTTTGAAGTCTTCCTTCTCTGAATTACTGTAGTACTAATATTTGGGTAGGAGGGTATGGGGTGTACAGTTTGCACTTTTGTGTTTTCCTCCAACTAAATTCTTAATCTTGCTTTCTCACTGAAGTTGTAAATTCCTTCAGGGCAGAAATCATAGGACTATCACTATAGAGCTGGAATAGACCCAAGAGGTCATATGGCTCAAACACTTTAGGTGACAGGCAGGGGTCAGAGGCTTAATTTGAATTCTGACCCTTTGAAAACAGAGACAATATTCTTTTTGCTGCCCCACAATGTCTCTTACTCCTTTTCCAATGCCACACCTCAGATATGTTTGGATTTGTTGATTCGTTGGTAAGATACATATCTATATCTATGTCTATATCTATATCTTTCTTTCCTTCCTTCTTTCTTTCTTTCCTTCCTTCTTTTTCTCTCTCTTTCTTTCTCCTTTCTTCCTTCTTTCCTTCCCTCTCTCTCTCCTTCCTTCCTTCCTTCATTCCTTCCTTCCTTCCTTCCTTCCTTCCTTTCTTCTTTCCATGCATCCATCCATCCATCCATCTATCTGCTTCTGGTATACCTTTATTGTTCTGTTTCCTTTAGGCTTGCCAGGTTGTATTACCTGAGCACCAACATATCAGGAAGTCTACACAGTGAAAAAAATACAGGACTTGAAATCAGAAGACTAGAGTTCAATTCTCAGCTCTACAAGGCCTTGGGAAAATCAGTCAGCCTTTCAGAATCTCTCTGAAGATTTTAGCCCAGTGCCTGGCACATTGTAGGTACTATATAAACGCTTATTCCCTCTTTCTCTCTCCGTTTTCTTCTTTGTAAAATGGTGGCAACAGTTAATACTTACAGAACACCTTAAGTTTTGCAAAGCACTTTTCATGTATTGTCATTTTTCATCCTCACAATAATCCTGAGAGGTAGATATTATTATCCCTATTTTTCAGATGAGGAAACTGAGGCAGACAAAAGTTAAGTGATTTCTCCAAGATCTGAGACAGTGTCTGAGACCGAATGAATGTGTGCTCACATCTCCCTCACTCCCAAGTCCAATGGCTCTAGCCACTTAGCCATCCAGCCACTAAATTATCTTAAAGGAACTCTATAGTTTCATTGTCTGTGTTTTTGTTTGTCTATATCCACATTGGTCTGCCAAATGACTTCCAAATTGGTGATCTTTTCATAAGACCATATCATCTGTTGTTCTGCTTTTGGTAAAAACAGATGTTTTCCTCAGTAGAAATTACACCTCACGTTGTAGAAATATAACTGATATATCACTTGGATCTCAGTAGAGGCTTGTCTCTGATACCTTGGAGTTGGAGATTACTTAGTACGCACAGGGAAGAGACGTAGTGTTGTGTTGTTTCTGTGGATGAAGTTAGGAGAGATTCACTAAAGATCAGGGATCAAGATACTTTGGTCAAGTAAGGTATGATTGAATTTTGTTTCCACAGAAATTTTTTGAAAATATGATTTGAAATCATACTGGTCACTAATGTAAGAGGTAAAACTGCTTTTAGGGAGCAGTGGGGGATATTAGTCACCTGAAAATCAGCATTTCTATTACTTTTCTTTCTTCTGAAAAGGCCTTTTTCCTGTGTATCAGTATAGCAGAAGCTGTTGAAGCAGGTGTAGTTCACAAAGAATGAAGTCCATTGAACCTGGCCCTTTCTTACTTAGATAAAGGGATTTTTATCACTGATATTTTGGGTTCCAATCTTCCAACTCAGGCCTTTGTCATTTTTCTTAGCAATTGAAGAAAATAATTTCCCATGTTATCTGATGCAGGCTAACAGGGAGGAGAATAAAAGCATTTTTGGCTTTTCCTTTATTTAAGTATAAAGAAAAATGAAGATGAGAAGGGAAGGGGAAATTGAAATGTGGAAATGAGAAGATGTAATCAGGGAGTGGGATTTAGTGAACCCTGGAAGGCTGGCCAATGGGATTCAAGGTAGGAAATTTGAATCTGCATGAATTATAAAAGGGCTTAGGTAATTATGTTAAAGTGTGTTTATGCTTGGTTCTTCTTCACCGGAAGCTAAAGATCAAGTCACCCTTCAGATAACAACATGAAATAAAAATCTTTTTTTTTTCTAAATTAACTCATGACCAGGTAGAATTCTTGGTAAGATAATTATTTCTAACAGTCACTTGGGTTCAAATTATACCATTATGCCAAGAAAATGATGCTAGGAACAAGTAATGGATCAAATTTCATTTATCTTATCTTTTGATAACTAGACATATGTACAATCTCAGTAAGAAATTTGGAAATTAAATTTTGGAGTGTGTCCTCTGGGATTTTTAGTCCCTTACAGCTTGTAAGAATCATCAAATGTCCTTGAGATAATCATCCTGGTGCCCAGTAGTGCTCCTGGAGCTCATATACAAGAGAATGTGTAGGAAACTTAGCAATTCCACTTGAAGTCTTACAACATCCTAATCTCCAAAGGAGGAAGACAACAGTGTGAAAGTGTGCACTGCACCTTGACCTTGAAAACAAAGCACTGCTTTTGTTTCCCTGAGCCCACCCTACCTACAAGTGTGAATATGTTTACTTCTAATCTTGTAGCATTTGAAATTTTTGAAGAATCACTTGGACCAAAAGGTTCTCTCATCATGGAAATTGAAAGCACTTATGCAGTAATCCTTGACATTTGGGCAATTATATTTATATTGTTTACTGTCTCAAAGACAAGAAACGTGACTATTCCCCACAGAAGCAGCATTCTCTATCTTCCATCATTTTGGAAAAATAACATTTTTTTTCTCTTTAAGGTGAATACCAAGGTACTAATTCAAACAAAAGCAACATGCCAATAATAGCATGGAGAGGGATTGGTGGAATTTGTTCTCAGGCTCATCCAGAGAGGCAGTCAGCTTTTCTCTGAATAATCAAAGTCCCAAGAAAAATCTTTTCTCAAGCTCCCCAGCTTTATTCTGCTGAACACAACTGAATCCCAGGCTTTCACTTCTGCCCCTCTGGTGAGGTTTCCCTTTGCATAGCCTTCTTCCCTGGACTTGGAGTGCATTTTAACCAAGTGAATGATGCCAGTGCTGAATTCAGAACTCAGTAATGATGTGTACATTAGGTTTCTGCAGGTCAAGAATCTGAGACTCCAAGGAAGAGAATTTAAGAGGTTACCTAATCAATTTCTGTGTCTTGGCCCTAGCTCATATAGATAAATCCATGGGGCACCTCTGCCCAAAATTGTTTCAGAGCTGGTACGAGGGTAACTCTGGGTCAATCCAATCAACTGATCCTTCTATCCTGAAGTGTGATGGATGGGAACTGAGAAATATTAGTCATTCTGATCACAATTGAAAGGATCATCAGATTTTAGTGCTGAGAGTTACCTTAGAGATCATCTAATCCAACAACCCCTAAGGGATGAAGAAAATGATTCTATAAAAGAACTTAATCACTGTTATTGAAGAATATCTTTACCACAAGCCTAGATACTGAATCTTAAATATTCCGAACAAGTGGGTACGCAATTCAACCATGTGTTGCTGTGGGGAAAGCATTAGAGACTCTGGGTTCAAATCCTGACTTTACTACTTAATATATTAGTTTGAGTATAATACATAATTATTCTGTAACTCAGTTTCCTCATCTGTAAAATGAGGGGAGTTAATAAACTGGATGACCTCAAAGGAATTGTAAAGTTCTAAATCTGTGTGATTCTGTGAACATTAAAGGATTTTCAGAAATCCACAATATTTCACAATATTTCAGTCTCATTGTCAGGAACTTTGTGTCCACCTCACTTTCCATTTTAGCCATGTGTTTCAACTTGGTTCTTCCAACAAGTGTGGGGTCACCTGTGCTGTGGATTCAGTTATAGTCAGCATAGTGCTTGTCACATAGTAGGCATTTAGTAAGTCCTTGTTGATTTATCTATATATCTCTCTGTCTGTCTTTTTGTCTATCTGTCTATGATGTTACTTATTTAGTCTACAGTGTACACATGAGGAGTTCTTGTATCAAGGACTTTAGTATCAAGTTCTCCTTATGCTGCTGGTGTTCATTCATGATTATTCTTTGTCTAAATAATTTTACCTGGCTCTTGAACCTTTGTGTCTTAGTCACGTAGCCCAGGATCCATGCCTCGGGTGGCCTCATGGACTTTGGAAGATCTCTGCCTACATGCCTAGTCATTTGGTATCTCTTTGCTTTTATTTTAGCTGACTCTCCTGAATGTGTCCTTGCATCCTTCTGATACTAATGATCTTTGCTTTTACCTTTATCTTTACTTTACCTTTTTTTTTTTTTTCGCCTGGTAGAGACAGTGTCGGGGTAGTGGCTAGAGTATCATATTTGAAGTTAAGGGATCTGGATTAAAAAATCACCTAAGGGACTTATGTGCTATGGGGCAAGTCATATAAACTTTCAATGACTTGTTTTTTTTTTCATCTGAAAAATGGGTATTTTTTAATATGAGACTTGTACAACCTACTGCACAGACTTATTATGAAGGAAGCACACAGCACATCTTAAAACAGAAACTCTAAAAAGTAAAAAAAAAAAGCACAAATAAGTGACTGCCATTTCCTGTAAAAATATACTTTCTACTAATAATTAAAACTGAAGTGGTCAGTATATGAAAAAAAAATCTGCAAATTTGTCAAAATATAAAATGATCCCTTAGGCTCATCTTCCAAAATAGGTAATGAATTATTATTGTTAAGCAACATAGTTTCAAAAGTTAAAAGTAGGAAGGAAAGTTTTTCAAAAGCAAGTTTTAAGGGACTAATTTATGTGACCTTTTTTCATTCTTTCTTCATGGTCGCTGACTATATTCAGAATACAGTCTCAGGAACTAGCCACAGTGTGAGTCAGATCACTGTTATTCTGAAATCATCCCACCAAGGGAGAAACAGAGGCATGCCCCTCCCCATCCAGGAATCTGTGCTGGTATGAAATCCAACTGTATGGAAACTTTAGAAAACAAGCCTGAAAAAATATTCCAACTTTGGCAACATATACACATAAAGAAAGATTATTTGGTTCTTTTAGGAGAACATTTATTAACTTTAACTAAAATAAAATGCAAGGAACATTGACCTTTCTAAGCCCTTCATTTGCTGTAGCTTAAAGAGAACATTATAAATGCCACTAGATATTGGGGAACAGAAAATGCAAGGATTCAACAAATTAAACTTTGAAACACACTGTAAAGACAACCAGAATGGGCCTATGTGTACATTCATGGCTATTGTATTATTTTTCCATCAAAAAGGTTGACATTCAGAATATTCAAGAAATATGACTGCCCTTTCAAATTTCAAATTTGGATTTATTTCCTGGTGATGCTGTGTTTATTTGGCCTTATATTAATGTCAAGCTGCCATGAAAATGAAATCTTTTATTTGACTTTTTGCTACAGATATTCAGCAAAAATCCCATTTAAAGAATGAAATGTTAGTTTAGGTTTGATACACTAATAGCCCATTGTATTCAGAGTTTTCCCAGCTAAAGTGATTTTTGATAGAAGTTTCCTTCCATCTTTATATTTAAAATTATGTTGGGTTGAAAATCTGGATCATGAATTAGAACTTAAATATGTTTAAATGTGGCTGGGAATGCTAGAAGCCAGAGAATAACAGTTTTCTATGGCTTAGGTAAGCAGCATATTCCTTTTTTTGTTTAGAATTCTTTGTTGGGTAAAACTAATTGTCTTGGCCAGACAGCAATTAGAGTAATAACACATTGCAAGGGGGCCAGCAATTGGCTTGTATGTCAAGAAGGTAGCAGCTGCAGCCAACAAATCTAAGAATGGTACAAAGCTCTCTCCTTCTCTAAGACTTTCTGTAAAAGCAGGAGCAGCCCAGGACTCTACTTTAGTTAAGAACTAATTGATTTGGAAAGAGGGAGAGTTATAGAGCCAGATCAGTGACAGATTAGTGGATGTTTCAGACATCTGGTTACCTGGGTGACTTTTCCACAGTCTATGTTTGTGTTGCCTTCTGTAGTCTTTGTCCTTGGGAAGTCTTATGCATTGATCCATGCAGTGCTTGCTAGGCAGAGTATGTACCAAAGGAATAGGCAATGATTACTCTTTTGTTACAAGGTCAATGAAATCCCCTTCCTGGTTGAACCTATTTGAACCTTTCCTTGGCTTTTTCACTTGGGCTTTCCTGTATCATAGGACCCTGGTAGGCAATGAACCTGGGACTCTTATATGAATAACCATATGCAAGTATATGAAATCACTAAAAGGGATAGCTAGTAATCTATTTGTTCATATACATATAATCTGGGAGAGAGGGAAGGGAAGGAGGGAGGAAGAGAAAGGGAGAGGGAGAGGGAGAGAGATCCTGATTAGCTATTTCATAATTTGGATATGACCTTCAGTAAAAGTATCCAAGAAAATGTACTTGAATTTCAGATCAGTTCAAATATTGTCACTAAAGGTTTATAAGATTTAAATAGGAAGGAAAATTAGAAACCATCTTGTCTAATGCCTTTACTTGACACATGAGGAAACTGAGATCCAGCAAACTCATGACTTGCCTGAGATAATACAGCTAATGAGTGACAGAGCTATCTTCTGCCTCCAAATTCACTGTTCTTTCCACTACACTGTATTGTAGTCACTTTTCTTGTTATCTTTACTTCTCATAAAACTACTGTCCATATTTGTTCCAGCAGGAGCAAGTACATATGGGATATGAGAGAACGGAGGTGGAAAGGGATCAGCCAGACCTGCTGGCTCACGAATTAGACTGCTCTAATTGTTAGAAGTGCTCCCTTGTTAGAACAATGAGTACAGAAGCCCAAGCGTTCTATACAAAACAACTTGCCATTACATTTCCAGTTCATAATTCACTTCTATTACTTTTAAAAATTTATTTACTATTAGTTTATAACATTCAGTAACACAAGTTTTTGAGTTCCAAATTTTTACCTGCCCCTTCCCCCACCCCCATGGTGGCATGCAATCTGATACAGGTTCTACATATGCTTTCACATTAAACATTAGACAAGTAATAAAGAAGAATTATAATCAATGGAATGAATAACAAAACAAAACAAAACAAAGCGAAAAAGAGAGAGAGAGCAAGTAGTTTGCTTCAATCTACATTCAGACTCCATACTTCTTTCTCTGGATGTAGATAGTCTTTTCCATTACTAGTCCTTTGGAGTTGTATTATAATCTTGCATTGCTGAGATGAAGCTAATCTATCAAAGTCAGTATCATAGATATGATGTGACTGTAATTGTGTACAATGTTCTCCTGGTTCTGCTCATCTCATTCAGCATCAGTTTATGTAAGTCTCTCCAAGGTTTTTATGAAGTCTGTCTGCTCCTCATTTCTTTTTTTATCTTTTAAAATATCTTATTTTTCCATAATTATATGTAAAAACAATTTTAACATTCATTATTTTTTAAATTTTGAGTCCAAATTTTCTCCCTCCCTTCTTTGTTAAAAATTTATTTATGTTTATTTTTTGTTTACAACACTCACTTCCACAAGGTTTTGAATTACAAATTTTCTCCCCATCTTTCCTCTACCCACCACCCCAAAACAGCAATCCAACTGAATATCCCATCCCCCAATCTGCTCTCTCCTATATCCTTCCCCCTTTTCCCCCCCCTAACTTTCTAGTAGGGAAAGATGGATCTCCATACCCTAGTTCCTGTATATCTTATTTCCCAGTTGCCTGTAAAAATAATAATAAAAATAATAATTTTTTTAAACATTTGATTTTAAAACTTTGAATCCCAGATTCTTTCCCTTCTTCCCACACTTACTGGAAAGATACACAATTCAATATAGGTTGTACATGTGTAGTTACACAAAACATTTCCCTAGTGGATATATTGTGAAAAACTGACTATATTTCCCTCCATCCTATCCTGCCCCCAACTTGTTCTGTTTTCTACTTTGACCCTGGCCCTTTCCAAAAGTGTGTGCTTCTAACTACCCTCCCCCACAATCTTCCATCCCTATCATCTCCCCTCTTATTCCCTTCCTCCACTACTTTCCAGGTAGGGTAAGATACCCAGTTTAGTGTGTATGTTATTCCCTCCTTAAGCCAAATTCAGTGAGAGTAAGGTTCACCCATTCCCTTTAGCCTTCCTGTTCTTTCCCTCCATTGTAACAGTTTTCCCTTGCCTCTTTTATAAGAGATAATTTGCACTATTCTGTCTCTCCCTATCTCCTCTCATTATATTCCTCTTTCACCTCTTAATTTAATTTTTAAAATATCATCCCTTCATATTCAATTGATCCTGTCCCCTCTCTCTGTGTATATCTGTACCCACATATATATACACTCACATATGTATTCATACATACTTATACTCTTCTATATAGACATATATGAATGTATACATACCTACATATAAACATATACATACACACATTTATATTCCCTTCAACTATCTTCATACTGAGAAAAGTTTCATAAGTTACAATAATCATTTTTCCATGTAGCCATGTAAATAATTCAACTTTGATAATTTCCTTATGATTTCTTTTTCCTGTTTATCTTCTCATGCTTCTCTTGGTTCTTGTATTTGAATGTCATATTTTCTATTCAACTCTGGTTTTTTCAACAAGAATGCTTGAAAGTCCTCTATTTCATTGAATGACAATATTTTCCCTAAAAGATTATATTCACTCTTGCTGGGTAGGTGATTCTTGGTTTTAATCCTAGCTCCTTTGACCTCCAGAATATCATATTCCAAGCCCTTCAATCCCTTAATGTAGAAGCTGCTAGATCTTATGTTATCCTGACTGTGTTTCCACAATATTCAAATTGTTTCTTCTTGGCTGTTTGTAATATTTTCTGCTTGATCTGAGAACTCCAGAACCTGGCTATAACGTTATGAGGAGTTTTCTTTCTGGGATCTTTTTCAAGAGGTGATTAGTGAATTCTTTCAATTTCTAGTTTGCCCTCTGGTTCTAGAATATTAGAGCAATTTTCCTTGAGAATTTCTTGAATGATGATTTATAGGCTCTTTTTTTTTATCATGGCTTTGAGGTAGTCTAATAATTTTTAAATTGTCTCTCCTGGATCTGTTTTCCAGGTCAGTGGTTTTTCCAATGTGATATTTCACATTGCCTTCTATTTTTTCATTTATTTGGATCTGTTTCATAGTATCATTGTTTCTCATAAAGTCATTAGCTTCCATTTGCTCCAGTCTAATTCTGAAGGAATTACTCTCTCTAGTGAGCTTTTGAAATCCTTTTTCCATCTGGCAAATTTGGCTTTTTAAAGCATTCTTCTCCTCATTGGATTTTTGGGACTCTTTTGCCATTTGAGTTAGTCTATGTTTTAAGGTGTAATTTTCTTCAGTCAGGTTGTTGACTCTCTTTTCCTGATTTTCTTGCATCATTCTTATTTCTCTTCCCAATTTTTCCTCCACTTCTCTTACTTGGTTTTCAAAATCCTTCTTGAGCTCCTCCATGGCCTGTAATCAGTTCATATTTTTCTTGGAAGCTTTTGGTGCAGGAGTTCTGACTTTGTTGTCTTCCATGCTTTGATACTTTTTGTCCCCAAAAAAGGAATTTAAGGTTTTATGGCTGTACCTGCTTTGCTTTCTTTGCTTGCCCCTCTTGCCACTCAATTACTTGACTTTTCAGCTCTTTGCCAAAGTAGAACTCCGCTTCCAGAGAGGAGAGCTTTGTCCCAAGTTGATGGGGTTTTCACAGGAGCTATTAATTGGGTGCCCTCTCTGCAGCGCCCCCACAAACTCTGGCTCACTGGTCACACTCCCCAGGACCTTCACCCAAGACTGTGATCCAGATCCAGGCAGGTTAAGACAAGAGCAATTAACCTCTGAATGTTTGTTTTATCCCTCTAAAATCTGCAGGCAAGGAGCTCTGAAGCAGCCATGTGGCTGTGGCTGCACAGTCACCACACCTCTGCCACTTCTCACTCTGTGGGCAGGGGCCTAACTATGCTCTGTCCCACCCGACCCCCCAGTTCCAACAGAGGTCTTCACTGACTTTTTAGTGTGTCTTTGGCATTTATGGGTTGATAATTCTGGAAATTTCCACAGCTGCTGGTGATCTACTCTCCCAAAGTCTGCTCCAGCCTCTGCTGATCAGGGCTACCCTGGAGCTAAAACTGTAGGCTCACATGGGGCTGGGCTTGGTTCCCAGCACTCTGTGATGGACCCTGGCTGTCAGCCTCCCAGGCTGCTTTGAGCAGGAGATTTGTTTCTTTCTGTCACTTTGTGGGTTCTGTAGCTCTAAAATTTGTTTAGAGTCATATTTTATAGGTATTTGATGTGGTTATGGGAGGAGGTCAAGGAGTTTTCTTGCTTCTATGCTGCCGTCTTGGTTCTGCCCCTCATGTTCCTCATTCCTTATAGCACGAGTATTCCACTACATTCATATACCACAACTTGTTTAGCCATTCCCCAGTTGATGGCATCTCCTTGGTTTTCAGTTCTTTGCCACCACAGAAAGAACTGCTATAAATATTTTCATACATACAGGTCCTTTTCCTGCTTTTATGATCTCTTTGGGATAAACCACCAGAAGAGGTATTGCTGGGTCAAAGTGTATGCATATTTTTATAGCCCTTTGGGCATAGTTCCAAATTGTTCTCCAGAATGGTTGGATCACTTCACAACTCCACCAACAATGCATTAGTGTTCCCATTTTCCCACATCTTCTCCAGCATTTATCATTTTCCTGTTTTGTCTTGTTAGCCAATCTGATTGGTGAGATGTGGTACCTAAGAATTGTTTTGATTTGCATTTCTCAAATCAATAGTGATTTGAGCATTTTTTCATATGCTTATAGATATCTTTAATTTCTTTCTCTGAAAACTGCCTGTTCATATCCTCTGACTATTTATCAATTGGGGAATGACATATTCTTATGAATTTAACTCAGTTCTCTATATGTTTTAGAAATGAGGCCTCTATCAGAGACACATTGTAAAAATTCTTTCCCAGTTTTCTGCTTCTCTCTGCATCATGGCTACATTGACTTTATGTGTACAAAAAACTTTTCAATTTAAGGTAATCAAAATTATCTATTTTGCATTTCATAATATTCTTTATCTCTTCTTTGATCATAAAATCTTCCCTTTTCTATAAATCTGACAGCTAAACTATTCCTTGCTCTCCCATATAGTATCAGCCTTTATTCTAAATTGTAAACCCATTTAGACTTTATTTTGATATATGGTGAAAGATATAGATCTATGCCTAGTTTCTACCATACTATTTCTGTTTTATCAGCAGTTTTTGTCAAATAGTGAGTTCTTATCCCAGAAGCTAGAGTTTTTTGGTTCATCACACAGTAGGTTACAATAGCAATTGACTGCTGTATTTTATGTACCTAATCTATTCCACTGATCCACTACTCTGTTCCTCAGCCAGTACCAGGTAGTTTTGATGACTGTTTCTTTATAATACAGTTTAAAATCTAGTATGGCTAGGCCACCTTCCTAGCATTTCTTTTTATTAATTCCCTTGATATTCTAAAACTTTTGTTCTTCCAGATGAAATTTGTTAGTATTTTTTCTAGCTCTATAAAATAATTTTTGGTAGTTTGATTGGTATGGCACCAAATAGGTAAATTAATTTAGGTAAAATTGTCATTTTTATTATATTAGCTTGACTCAACAATGAGCAACTTATATTTTTCCAGTTATTAAGATCTGACTTTATTTGTGTGAATAGTATTTTGTAATTGTGTTCATAAAATTCCTGGATTTGTTTTGGCAGGTAGACTGCCAGATACTTTATAATGTCTACGGTAACTTTAAATGGAATTTCTCTATTTCTTGCTGTTGGGCTTTGTTAGAAATATATAGGAATGCCAAGGATTTATGTGGGTTTATCTTATATCCTGCGACTTTGCTAAAGTTATTTATTATTTCAAGTAGCTTTTTACTTGATTCTAAAGGATTCTCTAAGTTTACCATAATGTAATCTGCAAAGAGTGATAACTTAGTCTCTTCTTTGCCTATTCTAATTCCTTCAATTTCTTTTTCTTCTCTTATTACGACAGCCAATATTTCTAGTACCAAATTGAATAGCAGGGAGATAGTGGACCTCCTTGTTTCACCCCTGGTCTTATTGGAAGTACATATAGCTTATCCCCATTATATATAGTATTTGCTGATGGTTTTAGGTGGATGTTATTTATTATTTTAAAGAGATTTCATTTATTCCTATGCTTTCTAGTGTTTTTAGAAGGAATGGGTGTTGTATTTTGTTAAAAGGGTTTTCTGCATCTATTGAGATAATCATATGATTTCTACTAGTTTTGTTGCTGATATGGTCAATTCCTAATATTAAAACCAATTTTTCACTTGGTTACATTGAATCTTGGTTACATTGACTTTATTTGTACAGAAACTTTTCAATTTAATATAATCAAAATTATCCATTTTGCATTTCATAATGCTCTCACTCTTGTTTGGTCATAAAATCTTCCTGTCTCCTTAAATCTGAAAGGTAAACTATTCCTTGCTCTCCCAGATTGCTTATAGTATCAGCATTTATACCTAGATAGCATGCCTATTTAGACGTTATTTTGGCATACAGTGTAAGATATTTGTCTATGCCCAGTTTTTGCCATAGTATTTTCCAGTTTTCCAGCAGTTTTTTCAAATAGTGAGCCCTTATCCCCAAAGCTGGCTTCTGGGTTTATCAAACAGTAGATTGCTATAGTCATTGACTGCTATGTCTCATGTACCCAATCTATTCCATTGATCCACTACTCTATTCCTCAGTTAGTACCAAGTAGTTTTGATGACTGCTACTTTATAATACAGATGAAAATCTGGTATGGCTAGGCCATTTCCCCTAGCATTTCTTCTCATTAATTTCCTTGACATTCTGGACATTCTGTTCTTTCAAATGAATTTTGTGACTATTTTTTCTAGCTCTATAAAATAATTTTTTAGTAAATTGATTGGTATGGCACTAAATATGTAATTTTTTAGGTAGAATTGTCATTTTTATTATATTATCTTGACCTAGCTATGAACAACTGATGTATTTCCAATTATTGAGATTTGACTTTATTTGTGGAAAAGTGTATTGTAATTGTGTTCATATAGGTCCTGGATTTATTTTGGAAGGCAGATTCCCAAGTATTTTATAATGTCTACAGTATCTTTTAGTGCAATTTCTCTTTCTATCTTTTGCTGTTGGATTTCTTTAGAAATTTATTGGAATGCTAAGGATTTATGTGGTTTTATTTTATATCCTGCAAGTTTGCCAAATTTACTTATTATCTCAGGTAGTTTTTTACTTGATTCTCTAAGTGTATCATCATATCACTTGCAAAGAGTTTAGTCTCTTCTTTGCCTAATTTGACTCTTTTAGTTTCTTTTTTTCTCTTATTGCTACTGCTAAAATTTCTAGTATGAAATTGAATAAGAGGGGTGATAGTGGACATTCTTGTTTCACCCCTGATCTTATTGAAAATGTTTCTATCTTATCCCCATTACATATAATACTTGCTGATGGTTTTAGATGGAAGCTACTTAGTATTTTAAAGAAGACTCCATTTATTCCTATACTTTTTGGTGCTTTTAATAGGGATGGATGTTGTATTTTGTCAAAAGCCTTTTCTGCATCTATTGAGATAATCATAAGGTTTCTGCTAGGTTTTTTGTTGATGTGATCAATTATACTGATAGTTTTCCTAATATTGAACCATCATTGCATCCCTGGAATAAATCCTACCTGATCAAAGTGCATTATTCTCATGATAAGCTGCTGTAGTTGTTTTGCTAATATTTTATTTAAAATTTTTGCATCCATATTCATGAAGGAAATTTGTCTATAATTTTCTTTCTCTGTTTTGTCTCTTCCTGATTTAGGTATCAATACCATATTTGTGTCATAAAAAGAATTTGGTAGGACTACTCCAATTTCCCCACATAGTTTGTAAAGTATTGGAATCAAGTTTTCTTTAAATATTTGATAGAATTTGCTAGTATATCCATCTGGCCCTGGAGATTTTTTCCTGGGGAGTTCATTGATGGCTTGTTCAATTTATTTTTCTGAGATGGGGTTATTTAATTTACTTCCTTGTCAGTTAATCAGGGCAACTTACATTTTTGTAAATATTCATCCATTT